>JAQQTP010000090.1:14831000-15437500 GCA_029884605.1 Ormosia emarginata
ACCATGCTTCTGTCCATGGGTAAAACTCCTTCATAGCAATGCTAGATTAGCAACTGGTCACTAATCTGGTGATAAAGACAACTCGAACACAATTTCTTGAATATCTCCCAGTATTCATGTAGAGTTTCTCTTGATATCTGCCTTATGCCACATATATCCTTCCTAATGGCAGCAACTTTGAAAGTAGGGAAAAACTTATCTAGGAACAACCTCTTGATATAATTCCAGCATGTTATGGAAACTAACTACAAGTAATATAGTCAATCTTTGGCTGGTCCATCTAATGAGAAAGGGAAGACTCTCAATTTGATATGTTCTTCTGGAATTCCCTAAAGCTTCATGGTCGAACAAACCACATAGAACTCCTTCAACTGCTTATGAGGGTCTTCACCTACAAGTCTATGAAACTTTACCAGCAAGTGTATCAATGCATATTTCAATTCAAAATCAGCATTTAAGTCAGGATATTGAATACACAAAGGCTAGTAATTCAGGTGCTGCTAGTTCCTTAAGAGTCTTATTATGCATATTATTAGCCATGGTTGTACTGTTACTTATATTTTTTGGTTCAGTTTTAGTTTCAATGTCAATTTCAATTTAAGATACTATCATTTCACTAAGCCTACGAGCTCTATTAAGTGTATGTAAGGTCCTCTCAATATCAGGATCAATGTCAAGCAAATGATTACTAGAAGAGCTAGTCATACAACATGTAAATGTGCAAAAACATAGGATGTACAAAATAGACTACACAACACTAAAATTCTACCAAAATAATACTATTTACCATATCTACACAATTTTAAAAATTATGCGACTACCACAGGGTGAAAACTACAGAAAAATAGTACCAAAAAATGCAATAAAAATGTTTAAAAAATGAAAAAAAAAATGGTCTAAATGACGGAATTTGTCCGAGATAGGGTGGTCCTCAAGGCCAAGCTATGAGCCATGTAGAATATATAATTTTGCTTCAATTGACTAATTTTCAAGTCATTCTAAGATGATTTGTATGTAAAAACATTTATGAAAAATAACCTAATTCTACTAAAAACTACCAAAACAAAGCAGACAAGGGTGTTAGGGGTTAGACAAGGTCTTGATATGATCAAATAACATCCAAAGATATCCAATAATTTCCTCTACTTGCCTACTAACATTCAGCTTAGTCTGAGATAGTTTGGGTCGTGCACTTGTTCTTGTACTTAAAGATCACAATTGAGCTGAAAACTTCTTAAAACAAGGGAAGCACGGGTTAGTGAAGAGTTAATAGCTAATTATACTCCTAATATAATTGATTAAACTTAGAATGATGCCCGACAATGGCACCAAAATTTGATAGCTTCCTAAACTATCAATTTATATCAATTTATAAGTCGATTCGCAAAATTATTTGTAGTATAAGGCACAATTGGGTTAAGCCCTTGGATCACTCTAACTAAGCAATTAGATTAAGAGGTTAACATGGGAGAAAATGTTGCAAAAATAATTAACATAAAGTAATTAAAAATTCTAACAGAATTAGATAAACAACCAATCCAAAGAAATAAACTAATTATGAGTTTAATCTATCCTTGATCATTAAGAATACATTCAATTGCTAACTAAGTTCTTGGCCTTAAATCACATTAAGAAGCCTTAAGATGATTAATGACATCCCTACTAGATAAGCATCCAGAATTTATTTAATCAATGCTAGATGAATTAAGCACTGATCTAAGCCTAAATTAACCTAAAACTTATGATTCAATCAAGCTAAACAATCCATAAAACACCTTTGATGGATTGTTTAGTCTCTGTAGTTTTCATTAAAAATGTGGGAATTATACAATTATCACATTAACATCTAAATCAAATTAAGCAATTCAATCCAGATTCAATTAAAATCAAAAGAGAAAGAAGAAAAACTTGATTAACAATTAAATGTAGAATAATCAAAATAAGAACTCAGAATTAAATATCAATATTGTCAATCCTTAGGATTGATTAAAAGGTTCTAGCCCTCAATGGATGGGAGGGAAGAAAGGCAGAAGAGAAAGAAACCTAGAGAGAAGGGAGATACAGAGAGATGATGAGAGAAAGTGCAAGAGAAAAGAAAAATTCTAGCTCTGTCTGATAATTTATGCTTCTCCCTAAATAACTACCTCTAAAATTAAAAATCCAAGTTTGCCCCTAACTTAGAATTAATTCTCTTCCTCTTAACTTTAATTGGACACTTAATTTGCCTAATTTAGGCTTAGAATGAGAGAGTTATGCCCAAAACATATTCAACAACTTTCTAAACCCATCAGCTAACTTCAAAAAGAGTGAACGTCATCAAAACATCACAATTTTGATAAGTGGTCTTCATAAGAGTTGAATATTTGTGTCTCAGCTTTCCAATGGCACTAGTCCCACCTCCATATGACTCTTGCCCAATCCTTACATGTTATTTAAGTTCCAACAACAACATCTCTATTCTGAATTCCATGCCCAATCTAACTCACTAGACATTCGATTTAGCCTTGGAGCTCTGTATTGAAGTTGTAGAGCTTTCTCTTACATTCTTTATAAGGTAAAATTCATAATTTTTAGATATCTAGAATTCAAGTTATGCCCGAAATACAAAAACAAAGTAAAATTCCCAATAATGTTGAAAAATATAATTAAGCTCAATTTGAACCCAAACTTATAAAATGTGGCCAAGACCAATCATTAAGAACATAAGAGGTCTAAGAGACTAAATGTGGGGGGTAAGTAATGTATGAAAATTGTGTTTATCATTTGTCAATTTGGAAGTCCACAATCATTAATAACAGATCAAGGAATCGTTTTTATCGATAAGTAAGTTGTGGAGTACACTGAGTTAAGACAAATTAAGTTATTGACATCAACACCCTATTATGCTTAAGCAAATGGCCAAATGGAAGAAGTCAATAAAAGTTGTCATCAACTTGATTAAGAAGCATATTGACTGGCAGCCTAGAAATTGGCATAATACACTTGAACAAATTGTATGGGCATACATAAATTCACCAAAAGATTTGATAGGAACTACTCCTTACAAGTTAGTACATAGGCACGATGCCATGCTGCCTATCAAAATCAATATTCAATCAGTTTGTCTATTAAAACAAAATGATTTACCAACTGAATATTATTAGAATGCTATGTTCGATGAATTGAACTAGTTAAATGATTAGTGAGTGTTGGCATTGGAACACATTATTCAACATAAAGAAAAGATCGCAAAGTATTACAATGGTCAAGTTTAGTATAAATATTTTAAGATTGGTGATTTAGTTTGGAAATTTATATTACCTATTAATCAAAGTGGTCGAAGCAATGACAAATGGTTGCCAAATTAGGATGGTCCGTACAAAGTTACTAAGTGTTTAGTGGAAATGCCTATGGCCTAATCAACGTCAATACAAGGCAAAAGCTTCAAGCAATTAATGGCAAGTATTTAAAATAATATAAACCATCAATATACGAAGTAAAAGTGCATTAAAACTTGTCATTATATTCCAAATAGTCATAAAGGTCGATTCATTACATTTCAAAAGTGTCGACTATAGCAGCCAACAATGACAAAAAAAATACATTCAAAATTGGCCCTACTGGTTAATTGTCTAAGTACATAAAAAATACAAGTGTCAAAGAACAGACTTGTTAAGAATAAACTTCTTTCTCAAGTTTTCCCAATTCTTCTGCATGATATTCTACTTTGACAAGGCCGAATTGTAAACAGTTTCATTTTCTCTTAATTCTGTCAAAAGTGTAGAACCTTTTGCCAACTACTTCTAAGCTTCTTCACGAAGTTTTTACTTCTTATCCATGCAAAGCTTGAGAGCCTTTTTGAAATTTTCTTGCTTTGTCAGAAGCTCCTAAAATTGGTTTTCTATATCAGCCAGGTATTTCTCTCCTTCGACAGTCTTTGCGTCGATGGTGGTCTACTTGTGTTTGACTTTAGTCACTTGAGTAACCAAATGACTTCTTTTCCTTGAGCGCTCATTGTAAGCAGACATGGTGTCAACCAAAGGTGAATAGTTGACATTTAAGTCAACAATAGCTTTTTTTAGTTCCTAGAAAATTTATGGTCAAGAAGTTGTACCTTCACTTGGTGGCAAGTGTCGAGATCAAATTGTAACTTGTGCTTCAGCTTTTGGTCCTAAAAGAGTTGATTGAGTGGTTGATAGCTACCAAGACTATCAAATTATATCAATTTATAAATTGATTCACCAAATTACTTGTAGTATAAGGCATAACCGAGTCGAGCCCTTGGATCACTCTAATTAAGCAATCAGATTAAGAGTTAACAAATGGGGGAAAAAGGTTGCAAAATTAATCAATAAAAAATAATTAAAAATTGTAAACATAATTAAGTAAACAATCAATTTAAGAAAATCAACTATTCTTGAGTTTAATTCATCCTTGGTCACTAAAAATCCAATCAATTGCTAACCAAGTTCTTGGTTTTAGATCACATCAAGAAGCCTTAAGAAGATTAATGAATTATTTACTAGATAAGCATCTAAAATTTAATTAATCAAGGTTAAACGAATTAAACACCTATTTAATCCTAAATTAATCTAAAACCTAGAATTCAACCAAGCTTAACAAATAACTTCCAAGAAGCCTTTGATGCATTGTTTAGTCTCTGTAATCTTCATTAAACACGTGGTAATTATACATTTATCACATTAACATCTAAATCAAATTAAGCAATTCAAATTTAGATTTAACAAAATCAAAAGAGGTAAAGAGAAACTTGATTAACAAGTAAAAATAAAAATTGATTAACAAGTAAAGAGAAACTTGATCAACAATTAAATGTAAAATAATCAAAGCAATATATTAGAATTAAACATCAAGATCGTCAATACCTAAGATTGATTAAAAGATTCTTCCCTATCATCCATGGATGAGAAGGAAGAGAAACATAAAGGAAAAGAAACCTAGAGAGAAGAAAGAGTAAGAGAGAAAGTGCAAGCAAGAGCAGGTAGGAGAAAATTTGAGTTCCTTTTCATGGTTGCAGCTGCTACTTAAATAACTATCTCTAAAATTAAAAATCTAAGTATGTCCATATCTTAGGGCTAATCCTCTTTCTCTTAACTTTAATTGGACACCTAATTTGCATAATTTGGGTTTAGGATGAGAGAGTTATGCTCAAAACATTTTTAACAGTTCTCTAACCCATCAGCTGACTTCAAATGGTGAAAACAACTTCAAATTGTCATAATTTTGATAAGTAGTCTTCATAATAATTGAAGATCTATCTCTGAGGTTTCAAATGGAACCAATTTCAGCTCCGAATGACACATACAACCGAAATTATAACTCAATCTTTGCACATTGTCTAGGTTTCAGGGACAGTATCTCTGTTCTGACTTTGTGGTCTAATCTGACCCACTAGACATTTGATTCAGCCTTCGAGGTCTTCATCAAAGTTGTAGAGCTCTCTCTCAAATTTTTTACAAGATAAAATTCATAAATTTTAAATGTCTAGAACTCAAGTTATGCTTAAACTAAAGAAATAATATAAAATTCTCAATAATGTTAAAAAATATAATTAAGCGCAATTTAAACCAAACTTATAAAATGTGATAAGAATCAATTAATTAAGCATATAAGAGATCTAAGAGACTAAATATGAGGGTTAAATAATATATAAAAATTGTGTTTATTAAATTTCCTTACACTTAGATTTTGCACTCCTAGGCAAAACTAGAAATTCAACATAAGAAACAATGAACAACAACACAAACTCAAAAGTTAAAAACTCTAAAAGACTCACTTTTCAATGATGTTTAAGAATGCAAAAGTCTATAAGCAAGAAAAGCAACCAAAGCTTCAAGGAATTAAGACGTTTATGAAGTAACATTTTTTTACATCTTAAATCAACAAGCAAGGTAACTTCAATTGAAAAACATAAATAAAGAATGATAGAACCTCAAAAAATACACTCTCAATCCCTCAAATGTTTAGAAGGTAAGTATTTCACTCAATTCAACCCATGAAAATTTATACTACTATAGGCTTGCTTATCTTCTACTTCTTCACTACTTAAAACACATGCACATACAAATTAAAAGAACTTTATGCAAGGTTGTAATGAGATTAAGGTAAGGGAGGGAAATAATATGAATATGACAAGTTAAATACCAAAGAGAACAAAAGAACATTGGGGATGAGTTCAAATAACAAGTATGAAAGTTTATCCCAACTTCATGTAATGCAGATCCTCTTTACATATTCTTTCCCCCCTTTTTTTTTACAACTATATCCTTTGTTTTTGTTTTTTTCATTTTTTTTAATTGGTCACTCTTTCCTTTTCACCAAACACTTTGCACACTAATTAACACACCCTCACACTTGTTCAAGAACTCTTCCAATAATAATATCAATGTTTTTTTATTCCCTAAGGCTAGTTTAAAACATAATTTTTCATTTAAGGCATGTAATGAGCTAAAAATAAAGAATTGTCAAATAAGCTTAAAGGGGTTAATCAATAGAAAATATGCAAGGTTGGCTATTTGGCTAAAGTAACTAATTCAAGAAAAATGCCTCAATCATGTTCATGTATGCATGTGAAAATATATCCTAAAAAAGAATTAAAGCAAGTTCTAGAGTAACAAATTTTATGAGTGAAAATCACACAAGAAAGAAGAGAATGACAGAAATATTTAATTCATTCATTAAGAGGCTCAAAGTCTCACAAGGTATGCTTCTATCAAACTCAATCTACCAATTTAATTTCTATTACCAAACTAGTTATTCACTTATGTTATAAACCTTTAACTTCAATTGATGCATGCTCACAACTTTCACAAATCTTAAAATTCCATTAGAAAGTAATTAAAAACACAATTTTTTATATTTTTTTTCAAAACCAAAAATAGAATTAAAAAAATAGAAATATAATTTGAAAATAGAAGACATAATACAAAAATAGAAAGTAGAATTTAACAACAAAACACATAAAAGCGAGCATAATACTGAAAACAAAAAATAGCAACAAAATTAAAACATTAATAGTAAAATTTAAAACAAAAATAGTAAAATTAAAACATAAATAGTAAAGTTAAAACATAAATAGTAAAATAAAAAAACAAAAAATAGATTTTAAAACAAAAATAGTAAATAAAATGTAAATTCCTCCCCATATAAGTTCTATATTGTCCTCAATGTAAAGCTTAAAAATCGTCAAATCATCAATATCCCATAAATATCATCAACAAATCTAGGACAAGTAAAATAAAGAAGAGAAGGTAGAAACATCTTTATCAAGTTATGTAAATGGTCGTTTATTCTTGCACTTGAAGACCACAATTGTGTTGAAAACTACCTAAAATAAGGAAAATATGGGTTAGTGAAAAGTTAGTAGTTAATTATACTCCTAATATAATTGACAAAACTCAGAATGATCCCCGACAACGGTGCCAAAATTTGATAACTGCCGAGACTATCAAATTATATCAATTTATAAATTAATTCACCAAATTACTTGTAGTATAAGACATAACCGGTTCGAGTCCTTAGATCACTATAATTAAGCAAACAAATTTAAAAGTTAACAAAAGGAGAAAAAATATTACAGAATTAATTAATAGAAAGTAATTAAAAATTGTAAACATAATTAAGTAAATAATCAATCTAATGAAATTAACTATTTTTTAGTTTAATCTATCTTTGATCACTAAGAATCCATTCAATTGCTAACCAAGTTCTTGACTTTAGATCGCATCAAGAAGTCTTAAGATGATCAATGAATTATCTACTAGACAAGCATTTAGAATTTAATTAATTAAGGTTAAATAAATTAAGCACCCATTTAATCCTAAATTAATCTAAAACTTAGAATTCAACCAAGCTTAACAAACAACATCCAAGAAGCTTTTGATGCATTGTTTAGTCTATGTAATCTTTATTAAACACATGGTAATTATACAATTATCACATCAACATCTAATTCAGATTAAGTAATTCAATTCAGATTTAACAAAATCAAAAGAGGTAAAGAAAAACTTAATTAACAAGTAAAAGTGAAACTTGATTAACAAGTAAAGAGAAACTTGATCAACAATTAAATGTAAAATAATTAAAATAAGATCTTAGAATTAAACATCAAGATTGTTAATCCCTAATATTGATTAAAAGGTTCTTCAATCTCATCTATGAGAAAAATAAAAGAAAAGAAACTTAGAGAGAAGGGAGAGAAAAAGAGAAAGTGCAAGCAAGAACGGGTAAGAGAAATGATTGTACCTGTTGCTTAAATAAATATCTCTAAAATTAAAAATCCAAATATGCCTTTAGCTTAGGGTTAATCCTCTTCCTCTTAACTTTAATTGAATGCCTAATTTGCATAATTTGGACTTAGGATGAGAGAGTTATGCCCAAATCATTCGTAATAGCTCTCTGAACCCGTCAGCTGACTTCAAAGGGTGAAAACATTATAAAAAAATCACAGTTTTGATAAGTGGTTTCATAAGAATTAAATATCTATGTCTCAACTTTCAAATGACATTAATTTCAGCTCCAAATGACACATACAACCTAAATTATGACTCAATCTTTGCACATCATCCAGGTTCCAACGACAACATCTCAGTTCTGATGTTATGGCCCAATTTGACCGATTCAACCTTCGAGCTCTACATCAAAGTTATAGATCTCTCTCTCAGCTTTCCTACAAGATAAAATTTATAATTTTTTGATGTATATAGTTCAAGTTATGCACAAACTATAGAAATAGTGTAAAATTCCCAATAATACTGAAAAATACAATTAAGCCCAATTTGAATCCAAACTTATAAAATGTGGTCAAAACTAAATAATTAAGCATATAAGAGGTATAAAGACTAAATACAATGTTTAACTAATATATGAAAATTGTGTTTATCAGTGGTATGTCAAAGAGTTGCTCCAAGGCCAACATGGCTTCCTTAACATTGTCTAAAGATGAAGCAGGCTCGACAACAGTGAGTAGTGCCAATTTCGGCGTACTTTGAAAACTGGCCTACAGAAGGTTGTTAAGGAAGACCAATGTGTCATCAGAGGCTTATGGAGCAACATGAGTGATTTCAGCGGGATGGTCGACAATTGTAACACTTCAAAATTTATTTATTTTATTATAAATATTTATTTTATAATATTTGTGATTTTCTAGAATTTTTTTGAGAACGCGAAATATTTTAATATTATTCCTCATTTTACGTGCACACTGAGCAGAGCTGGAAAAATAAAATAATTTTCCCGGGAACCTTGATCTGTGAAAACGTCGATGAGAGATCTTACTAAACCCGAGGCCGGACACAATTTATGAGATTTCCTATTTTTCGAGAAAATTTTAACAAATAAAATAATAAAATACTGTATAAATTTCATTCGTCAGATTAATTAATACTGACTTCTGTCGACTGTAACTATTATCCATTGGATAATAGCATGTAATAAAAAAATTCTATCACCTTATCCTAATGTAATCTACTTTATGTCTAATCAAGTCACTTTAATTCAAATTTTGTACACTATTCAAGAAGCTTCTTTGAGAAGCTTTGCCTAAAAGACTACTCTACCCCTTAGCTTACATGAGAAGCTAAAATTTTCCCCCCATTTTCCCTTGAGTGCCGCGGCTAACCAAGCCCAAAAGAGAGAAAATATGACTTCATTCACTTAAGCTAAACACTCTAAAAAATATCGCATTCTCCTATTACACTTTCTCTCTCTAAACTTCATCTCCTTCACATTTGCTCCTCCTTTTCTCTACATTCTCCATAGCCACGGTTTTGCAGCCCCTTCCTCCACCAATTTTCTTCACTTTTCTCTTCACTAAACACATTTCAACACTCACCTCCATCTTCTCTACAACTTTCATTCACAAAGTTTCTTCAAAAATCAAACTTTCCTCCATTGTCTTCCAAGGTAAAGTCTCTAACTTTGTGGTCAAGCTTCAACCTTTCTTCTCTTTTCTTCTCATTTTCGTGCTCCATGGCTTCTTTGATGACTATAGATCCATTCTTTTTCATGTCTAATGGTGATTTTTGATGGTTGAAAATCCTAGGGTTTGTGGAGCCATAAAAACAAAATCACAAGGAGCAAGGAGGAGATCATTTTCGTGATTCTCCATTAGGTAAGAGGGAGATTACTCTCTTCAACTAATTTTGGTGGTGAGGAAACCCTTGTATGTTCATATGTTTTGTGATTTTTGGTTGTTTATGTGTTCTTGAAAATTGATTGATGTTTGATTTGTAATTTTGAATGGATTAGAATTGTTAAATGAGCTTGATCATGTTAGGGTTGCTAAATAGGAAATGTGGAGTTCCTTACCCTAACATGAAGGCCACGGTTTTGAGAGGATTTTGGGTTGCAAAATTAGTTTCTTGTACATAATAAATTGAAGCTATGAAATTAAACATTGAATGTTAATGTTGGAATCTTGAGATGGAAAATTTCAAGGGTTTATTACCCACTTTGAAGCCACGGTTTTGATCTTAAAAATGTGGGAATTGGATTGATCTTGATAAATCAAAATTTAAGTGAACTAATAATAAGAAACTAATGCACAAAAATAGAAGTAAACATTGGACTTGAAGACCTAATGATGGCCACGGTTTTGGCTTGAATAATGAGGAAATGGATTGACTTTGATGAGCTAAACATTAAGTGAATTGATGATAAGGAACTAATGCATAACGTGGTGAAGGAATTGGACTTTGAAGACCCTTGGAGGCCACAGTTTTTAGAGACAAATTAGGGGCTAATTGATGCCTTGGTTAATTTTGGGGACTTAAGAATTTAAAGACTTGCATAACTCTTAATCAAGTGAAAGAATTAAATTGGATAATAACTCTTGGAAGGCCACGGTTTTGAAGGGTTAAAGTAACCTAAAATTGTCATAATTAATCAAGCTTAAGACTTAGAAAATGTAAATCCATAAATGTGGACTTGTAATAGTGGGCGAACACCTAAAATGTGTATTGACATGGAAAGTGGTCCTATGCTATTGTGGACCCTATATGGGCAAATTGTTGTTGATTATGTGCTTGAGAATATCATGATGTGATGATATCGAGAAATGAATATGTATGTCTATATATGTAAATATACTATTGTGATATGCTATGATGAATGCATCATTGATGAACATACATGATTGGACATTGTGTCGTCACGCATATGTGTTGTCCGTTGGACATTGTTAGAAAGGCTATGTATGCTTAGGAGTTTGAATAACACCTATGTGCAGGTGCGAATAGACTAAGCGTAGGTGTCATATGTTGTTGACCCTAGAGGCGTCGAGGTGTGGGTGTCTGACAATAGACAGTGGTAGCTCCACTGGGGTCGTGGGATAGACCAATGCGACACACCGACGATCCTGTCTAAGACGCTGTCTTATATCGCGATCAACTATCGAGGTGCCATGTATAAGCTATTGCGCAAACATTTTTATGAGATAAAGCATACTATATTTTTAAGGCTAACGATATACTGACATTACTCCTTAATCATTTACTCCGAAAATGTTTATGTCTAGCTCCATGGAGTAAGAATTTTGATACACTTTTGCATTGTGAACTGTTAGTCACATAACTCATTGAGCATGAGCATTTATAACTATGGAATATGTTTACTGTTATTTCTGTAATAAATGTTGAATACTTGAACTGTTGACTGCTGATAATATCACTGTTATTTATTTGTTGTTGATGATCTTACTACCAATTGTTGTTATTCTACTTTTACTGTGAATTTAATATTACTGAGATCAAATGTATAAACTGTGTTATATGTGGGCGTCCAGTGCCGTTCTGTTTCTTTACTGCCAAAAGCTAGGTGTCTCACCTCTTTCTGTATTTTCTCTATTTTTTTATTTTTGTTGGATTGTGTACTTCTGAGAAGACGTTCGTGAGGAAGACAAGAAAGCTACTGAGTTTCTGGGTTTCTGGCCATATCTCAACTGAGATTGAAGCTACTGAGGATGACGTCTCGTCCCCGTGGATTTTTTGGCTACGTGCGGATCACCTTTCACGGAGGTCCTGATTGCTGGCACATCAACGTGCAGACTGACCATTGCGTGTACCATGGCGAGCTGACTGCGTCCTTGGCATGGGGCCGTTACGACGCCTCTATTTTGATTTTTATGCTTTTGTGTGGCTGGAGTGTTACCTGCCCGTAAGGGACATATGGGCCGATATGTATTACACCCCACATGATGACTCCCTATTGTCCACTGCTCGGGCTCCCACCCGTTGCTCTGTCGCTGCGATGGATGTTTCATCGAACGAGGAGGACCCCTCTACGGTTCCTTCTCGATCTAGTCGGTCTTAGAGACTGATCCTGTCAGTGGCTACTGATGGCTATCCATTATCTTTTTAGGGGAGCCTAATGTATTTACTAGATTGATGGGTGTATATTTGTATCTCTTTGGGTGGGTACATATTTTGCTTTTTGTACATTTTGGGATGTAACTAAACAGGTTTGTGCATATATATATAATGTGTATGGTTTATCTTATGTTGTAAATTTTATTTATTGCGACTATTTCAATTATTACTTCAATATGCGATGGATTTTTTTAAATGAACCTTTTTTACTCTACTTGGTAATGACAATAATTTATTATATTAATAAAAAAAGCAAATATTGCGATAATTGTGAAGGAACTTAAATAACCATAAAATGACCTGAGTCAATGAATTTAAAAGCAATCACTATTTTTTTGCAGTTTAATTTATTCTGCTTTAAAATTTATGTTTATTAGTATTACGCCTTATGTTTAGATTCATTACTATAGTGTGACGTTCCTTCTTCGCGAGTATACTTAGAAAAAGGGGCGTTACACTATCTTGGTATCAGAGCTCCCGGTTTATGTTTTCTTTTGGGTTATGTGGTTTTGGACTGTCTTGTTTGTGCTGTGTGATTCTCTGTGATTTTCTGTTATTTGGTATTCGCAAGGATACATCTGACTTTTCTCTGTGTTTTGTGTAGTTTGATTCAAAAGAAACTATGGCTCGCAGAGGTGATATGACTGCTGCTATAGAAACGATACAAAAAATGGTTGAAGTAATGCTGCAGTAGAATCAACAAATGGCTCAACAGCAGGCGAGGGCTACATAATAACTTGAGGCTACAACTGATGCTCAGAATTTAGAAGGATTTCGTCGCGCTAACCCTCCGCAGTTCAAAGGAGAGTTTGATCCGAAGAAAACTACCCTTTGGATCCAAGAGCTAGAGAAGATATTTACTGGCATGAACTGTGCCAATGACCGGAAGGTGACCTATGCTGCATTTATGCTGATAGGAGATGTTGAATACTGGTGGACGGGAGAGCAAAGATTGCTGCAAGCTGAAAATAGGGCGATAACTTGGGAAGTATTCAAGGAAAAGTTTTTGAACAAGTATTTCCCTGAGAGTGCCAGACACGCAAGGGAAATGGACTTTCTGAGTTTGCAGCAGGGGAGTATGACTGTAAGTGAATACGCTGCTAAGTTCGAGAGTTTGTCAAGGTTCTCGACTTATTTTCAACATCAGCTCAATGAAGTATGGAAGTACCGAAAGTTTGAAGAAGGCCTGAGACATGATGTGAAGAGGACCGTCATAGCTTTGAAGATTACTCAGTTTTCTGAGCTACTTGATACATGTTGTCAACTAGAAAGCTTGGATCAAGTATGTGATGCGAGAAACAGAAACTTTGGGCCAATTCGGTCCCAAAGAGGAGGAGGCGGTAATGCAAGTCGTTATCAGAAAAAACCTTATTCCAGACTATCTGGAAGTCAACAACCTCGACCGCAGGGAGGAAGTCCAACTGGAAGCCTAGGAAGGACAAGTCAGAATCCGGCATCTACGACGAGGCACATGAAGTGCGGAAATGACCACTTTACAAGAGATTGCACGATCAAGGGAATCATCTGCTTTCGGTGTGGAAAACCAGGACATGTTTCCTGTGACTATAATTAGACCAAGGCAGAACCTTCCGTCAACGTTGCTAGGACCTCTAAACCGCAGGCTGGAGGCAGAGTCTACACCCTGAGTGGTGCTGAGGCCTCTAAGTCCGAAGATCTGATACAAGGATAAGATATCATTGAAGGTAATCTTTTAATTGTACTGTATGATTCTGGTGCAACTCATTCTTTCATTTCATATGACTGTGTGAAAAGACTTGGTTTGCCTGTGTCTTCTTTACCTTTTGACTTGACTGTTTCGACTCCTACTGCAAAACCTGTCGTTACTGCCAAAGTCTGTTTAAATTGCCCATTGATTGTTGAAGGTCGAATCTTTTCTGTCGATTTGATCTGTTTGCCCTTATCTCAATTAGATGTGATATTAAGGATGAATTAGTTATCTGCTAACCATGTCCTATTAGATTGTTCTAGAAAAATAATAGTTTTCTCTTTGGACGAGAATTCTGGATTTGTGGCTGCCAACTAAGCGAAAGCTTTCTTAAAAGAAGGAGCTCGGGGATATATGTTGTTGTCTTCTTTAAAAGTCGAGAATGAGGTAGATGTGGACGCAATCTCTGTAGTTCGAGAGTTTCCTGAAGTTTTCCCTGATGATGTACCTGGTTTGCTGTCAGAAAGAGAGATCGAATTTGCTATTGACTTGGTACCTGGAGCTGGTCCTATCTCCATAGTGCCTTACCGCATGTCGCCAACAGAACTTGTGGAACTTAAGAAGCAGCTGGAAGAGCTTTTGGAGAAGCAGTTTGTGAGACCCAGTGTATCACCCTGGGGAGCACCGGTGTTGTTAGTTAAGAAGAAGGACGGTACTTCAAGGTTGTGCGTGGATTATCTTCAATTGAACAAAGTCACAATCAAGAACAAGTATCCATTGCCGAGGATAGATGATTTGATGGACCAATTAAAGGGAGCAATTGGGTTTTCAAAGATCGATCTGTGATCGGGTTACCATCAAATCAGAGTGAAAGTAGAAGATATTCCCAAAATGACTTTTCGTACTCGTTATGGACATTACAAGTATTTGGTGATGCCTTTTGGTGTGACTAATGCATCTGCAATATTCATGGACTATATGAATAGGATCTTTCATCCTTATTTGGACAGATTCGTCGTTGTTTTCATCGGCGATATCTTGATCTATTCACAAAATCAAGAGGATCGTGATGAACATCTCAGTATAGTTCTTCAGATTTTGAAGGAGAAAGAACTGTATGCAAAATTGTCCAAGTGTGAGTTCTGGTTAGATGAAGTGAAATTCTTGGGCCATGTGATTTCAAAGGAAGGAATTGTTATAGGTCCTTCGAAGGTAGAAGTTGTTCTACAATGGCAAAGGCCGAAGATGGTGACGGAAATCCGAAGCTTTGTTGGGTTAGCTGGATACTACCGGAGGTTCATTGAAGGATTTTCTAAGATTGCCGGACCACTCACTCAACTAACTAGGAAGAATCAGGCTTTTGAATGGACGGATGCTTGCGAAGAAAGTTTTCAAGAGCTGAAAAGGAGACTAACTACTTCACCTGTGTTAGTTTTGCCTAATCCAAACGAACCGTTTGAGGTGTACTGTGATGCTTTGTACCAAGGATTGGGATGCATTCTTATGCAAGGCGAAAAAGTGGTCTTAAGATAATTGCGAGTGCATGAGAAGAACTACCTAACACATGATTTGGAGTTAGCTGCCGTGGTGTTTGCTTTGAAGATATGGAGACATTATCTGTATGGAGTAACATTCAATGTTTTCAATGACCACAAGAGCTCAAAATACTTGTATGACCAGAAGGAGCTGAACATGAGACAGCGAAGATGACTAGAATTCCTAAAACACTATGATTTCCAACTTCAGTATCATCCTGGAAAGGCGAATGTCGTGGGCGATGCTTTAAGCAGGAAGACGATTAATGTTTCTACCATAATGATAAGAAAGAAAGACATGATAGAACAATTTAGAGACATATGGTCATTTGTGGAGTTGACGCCGGGTAAAATCTGCATGAACATAGTCTCGATCTCAAGTGAACTAATGGATGATATCCAAGAGAACCAGAAGGTTGACAAGTTCTTGCAAGAGAAAAAAGGACTAATAAAGCAGGGCGGTGTATCAACGTTGAAGGAAGGAAGTGATGGAATTCTGAGATTCCAAGATAGAGTCTGTGTGTCTAAAGATGAGGAACTCAGGAAGTACATACTTGAACATGCTCATTCGAGTCAGTTAAGTATACATCTTGGTATGACTAAAATGTATCAAGACTTGAAGAAATTATTTTGGTGGCATAGGGTGAAAACAGATATTGCTAGATGCATATCTTCTTGTTTGGTTTGCCAGAAAACGAAGATTGAGCACCAAAGACCAGCTAGAATGCTACAACCCTTGACTATTCTCGAATAGAAATGGGATAGTATTATCATGGACTTTGTTGTTGGATTACCGAAGACTAGAAGAGGATATGATTCAATTTGGGTGATTGTGGATTGACTTGCGAAGTCAGCACACTTCTTGCCGATCAACATAAGATATTCATTGGATAAGTTGACTCAGATATATATTGGTGAAAGTATCAGACTTTACGGTGTACCCACGAGTATTATTTCTGATAGAGATCCGAAGTTTACATCGAAGTTTTGGCAGAGTCTTCAAGAGGCAATGAGAATGAAGTTATGATTGAGTTCTACATACCATCCGTAGACTGATGGTCAATCAGAGAGAACAATTTAGTCATTAAAGGATCTGTTGAGAGCTTATGCTATAGAGCAAACTGGAAGTTAGGATAAAATCTTACCATTGGTAGAATTCACCTACAACAACAGTTATCATTCAAGTATAGGGATGAAACCCTATGAAGCTCTATATGGATGAAGGTGTCGAACACCTCAATGCTGGTATCAAGATAGAGAACGACTTACCGTTGGACCTGAGCTTATTCAACAGACAACTGAGAAGGTCAAAATGATTCAGGAGAAGATGAAAACGGCTCAGAGTCGGCAAAAGAGTTATGCGGACAAAAGAAGAAAACCTCTTGAGTTTGAAGAAAGAGAGCATGTGTTCTTGAAAGTCATGCCTACAACTGGGGTCGGTCGTGTTCTCAAATCTAGAAAGCTCACTCCTAAATTCCTTGGACCTTACCAAATTCTTCGTCGGGTAGGTCCTATTGCTTATCAAATAGCTGTACCCCCTTTCCTTTCAAATCTCCATAATGTCTTTCATATGTCACAACTCCGAAAATACATTCAAAGTCCTGATCATGTCATAGCACCTGATTTGGTACAATTAAAAGAAAACTTGACTTATGAGACAACTCCTGTAAGGATTGAGGATAGGAGGATAAAACAACTCAGAGGGAAGGACATTCCATTGGTGAAAGTAATTTAGAACGAAGCAACTAGAGATGCGACATGGGAACTGGAGGACAAGATGAATGAGCAACACCTAGAGTTATTTTAAGATATGAAAATTTCGATGACCAAATTCTTATTTGTTGGGGAGAGTTGTAACACCCCAAAATTTATTTATTTTATTATAAATATTTATTTTATAATATTTGTGATTTTCTGGAATTTTTCTGGATTTTTCTGAGAACGCGGAATATTTTAATATTATTCCTCATTTTGTGTGCGCACTGAGCAAAGCTGGGAAAATGAAATATTTTTCCCGAGAATCTTGATCTGTAGAAATGTCGACGTGGAATCTTATTAAACCCAAGGCCAGACACAGTTTATGAGGTTTTACATTTTTTGAGAAAATTTTAATAGATAAAATAATAAAATGCTGTATAAATTTTATCCGTCAGATTAATTAATACTAAATTCTGTCGGCTGTAACTTTGTCCATTGGATAATAGCATGTAATAAAAAAATCTTTTCACATTATCCTAATGCAATCTACTTTATGTCTAATCAAGTCACTTTAATTCAAATTTTATACACTATTCAAGAAGCTTCTTTGAGAAGCTTTGCCCAAAAGACTACTCTACCCCTTAGCTTACATGAGAAGCTAAAATTTTCCCCCCATTTTCCCTTGAGTGCTGCGGCTAACCAAGCCCAAAAGAGAGAAAATGTGACTTCATTCACTTAAGCTAAACACTCTAAAAAATATCGCATTCTCCTATTACATCTTCTCTCTCTAAACTTCATCTCCTTCACATTTGCTCTTCCTTTTCTCTGCATTCTCCATAGTCATGGTTTTGCAGCCCCTTCCTCCACCAATTTTCTTCACTTTTCTCTTCACTAAACACATTTCTACACTCACCTCCATCTTCTCTACAACTTTTATTCACAAAGTTTCTTAAAACATCTAACTTTTCTCCATTATCTTCCAAGGTAAAGTCTCTAGCTTTGAGGTCAAGCTTCAACTTTTCTTCTCTTTTCTTCTCATTTTCGTGCTCAATGACTTCTTTGATGACCATAGATCCATTCTTTTTCATGTCTAATGGTGATTTTTGATGGTTGAAAATCCTAGGGTTTATGGAGCCACAAAACAAAAATCACAAGGAGCAAGGAGGAAATCATTTTCGTGATTCTCCATTAGGTAAGATGGAGATTAGTCTCTTCAACCAATTTTGGTGGTGAGAGAAGCCTTGTATGTTCATGTGTTTTGTGATTTTTGGTTGTTTATGTGTTCTTGGAAATTGATTGATGTTTGATTTATAATTTTGAATGGATTGGAATTGTTAAATGAGCTTGATCATGTTAGGGTTGCTAAATGGGAAATGTGGAGTTCCTTACTATAACATGAAGGCCACAGTTTTGAGAGGATTTTGGGTTGGAAAATTGGTTTCTTGTACATAATAAATTGAAGCTATGAAATTGAAGATTGAATGTTAATGTTGGAATCTTGAGATGAAAAATTTTAAGGGTTTATTACCCACTTTGAAGCCACGGTTTTGACCTTAAAAATGTGAGAATTGGATTGATCTTGATAAATCAAAATTTAAGTGAACTAATAATAAGAAACTAATGCATAAAAATGGAAGTAAACATTGGACTTGAAGACCTAATGATGGCCACGGTTTTGGCTTGAATAATGAGGAAATGGATTGACTTTGATGAGCTAAATATTAAGTGAATTGATGATAAGGAACTAATGCATAATGTGGTGAAAGAATTGGACTTTGAAGACCCTTGGAGGCCACGATTTTTAGAGACAAATTAGGGGCTAATTAATGCCTTGATTAATTTTGGGGACTTAAGAATTTAGAGACTTGCATAACTCTTAATCAAGTGAAAGAATTAAATTGGATAATAATTCTTGGAAGGCCACAGTTTTGAAAGGTTAAAGTAACCTAAAATTGTCATAATTAATCAAGCTTAAGACTTGGAAAATGTAAATCCATAAATGTGGACTTGTAATAGTGGGCGAACACTTAAAATGTGTATTGACATGGAAAGTGGTCCTATGCTATTGTGGACCCTATATGGGCAAATTGTTGTTGATTATGTGCTTGAGAATATCATGATGCGATGATATCGAGAAATGAATATGCATGTGTATATATGTAAATATACCATTATGATATGCTATGATGAATGCATCATTGATGAACATACATGATTGGACATTGTGTCGTCATGCATATGTGTTGTCCGTTGGACATTGTTAGAAAGGTTATGTATGCCTAGGAGTTTGAATAATACCTATGTGCAGGTGCGAATAAACTAAGTGTAGGTGTCATATATTGTTGACCATGGGGGCGTCGAGGTGTGGGTGTCTGACAATAGACAGTGGTAGCTCCACTAGGGCCGTGGGATAGACCAATGCGACACACCGACGATCCTGTCTAAGACGCTGTCCTATATCGCGATTAACTATCGAGGTGCCATGTATAAGCTATTGCGCAAACATTTTTATGAGATAAAGCATACTGTATTTTTAAGGCTAACGATATACTGACATTACTCCTTGATCATTCACTCTGAAAATGTTTATGTCTAGCTCCATGGAGTAGGAATTTTAATACACTTTTGCATTATGAACTGTCAGTCATATAACTCATTGAGCATGAACATTTATAACTATGAAATATGTATACTTTTATTTCTGTAATAATTGTTGAATACTTGAACTATTGACTGCTGATAATATCACTATTATTTATCTATTGTTGATGATCTTACTACCAATTGTTGTTATTCTACTTTTATTGTGAATTTAATATTACTGAGATCAAATGTATAAACTGTGTTATATGTGGGCGTCCAGCGTCGTTCTGTTTCCTTACTGCCAATTTGGTACTGAAAGCTGTGTGTCTCACCTCTTTCTGTATTTTCTCTATGTTTGTATTTCTGTCGGATTATGTACTTCCGAGAAGACGTTCGTGAGGAAGACAAGGAAGCTACTGAATTTCCAAGTTTCTAGTCATATCTTGACTGAGATTGAAGCTGCTGATGATGACGTCTCGCCCCCGTGGATTTTTTGGCTTCGTGTGGATCACCTTTCACGGAGGTCCTGTTTGCTGGCACATCAACGTGCAGACTGACCGTTGCGTGTACCATGGTGAGCTGACTATGTCCTTGGCATGGGGCCGTTACAATGCCTCTATTTTTTATTTTCATGCTTTTGTGTGGCTGGAGTTTTACTTGCCCGTAAGGGACATGTGGGCCGATATGTATTACACCTTACGTGATGACTCCTTTTTGTCCACTGCTCGGGCTCCCGCCCGTTGCTCTGTCGCTCTGATGGATGTTTCATCGGACGAGGAGGACCCTTCTACGGTCCCTTCTCGATCTCGTCAGTCTTAGAGACTGATCCTATCAGTGGCTACTGATGGCTATCCGTTATCTTTTTGGGGGAGCCTGATGTATTTATTAGATTGATGGATGTATATTTGTATCTCTTTGGGTGGGTATATATTTTACTTTTTGTACATTTTGGGATGTAACTAAACAGCTTGTGTATATATATATATATATATATATATATATATATATATATATATAATGTGTATGGTTTATCTTATGTAAATTTTAGTTATTGCGACTATTTTAATTATTACTTCAATATGCGATGGATTTTTTTAAATGAACCTTTTTTACTCTACTTGGTAATGACAATAATTTATTATATTAACAAAAAAAAATAAAATATTGTGATGATTGTAAAGGAACTTAAATAACCATAAAATGAACCGGGTTAATGAATTTAAAAGCAATCACTATTTTTTCGCAGTTTAATTTATTCCATTTTAAAATTTATGTTTATTAGTATTACGCCTTATGTTTAGATTCATTATTATAGTGTGACGTTTTTCTTCGTGAGTATACTTAGAAAAAGGGGCGTTGTAACTTCCCGAGACTGCCTGCACGATTGACGAGTGATCCTATCAGTGGCTACTGATGGCTATCCGTTATCTTTTTGGGGGAGCCTGATGTATTTATTAGATTGATGGATGTATATTTGTATCTCTTTGGGTGGGTATATATTTTACTTTTTGTACATTTTGGGATGTAACTAAACAGGCTTGTGCATATATATATATATATATATATATATATATATATATATATATATATATATATATATAAATAATGTGTATGGTTTATCTTATGTAAATTTTAGTTATTGCGACTATTTTAATTATTACTTCAATATGCGATGGATTTTTTTAAATGAACCTTTTTTACTCTACTTGGTAATGACAATAATTTATTATATTAACAAAAAAATAAAATATTGTGATGATTGTAAAGGAACTTAAATAACCATAAAATGAACCGGGTTAATGAATTTAAAAGCAATCACTATTTTTTCGCAGTTTAATTTATTCCATTTTAAAATTTATGTTTATTAGTATTACGCCTTATGTTTAGATTCATTATTATAGTGTGACGTTTTTCTTCGTGAGTATACTTAGAAAAAGGGGCGTTGTAACTTCCCGAGACTGCCTGCACGATTGACGAGTGTCTCCACAAGCCAACACGGGACTTTTTAGCGTGCTTTGTCCTCACTCACACGCATCCTAGGAAACTTCCCAAGAGGTCACCCATCCCATAATTGCTCCAGGTCAAGCACGCTTAACAATGGAGTTCTTATGTTCTAGGCTTCCGAAAAGAAGTTGTAACTTGTTGTTATGGCTACGCCTAATCAATTCCTTTAAGTCATCCTTAACTATGCAGTCCCATACCTGCACAGTCTTTGAATCCCTCTCATTCCGGTGCGTATTCAGTTCATTAATGGGACCCTTCGCCTAGAAGCGTGCCAGGAGCCGCTCCTTGTACGTTCTTCTCATGCACTAGCGTCCACTCCTCGCCCTCATCAACCCCGGGACACCACAGGCATTACAAAAATCATTGATGAAGTGTTAACCTCAAGTTCTGACTGCGGGATTTAAGGATGCAACCCAAAGTGCAGGTTGTCTCAAGTAATAAATTTCTCGGGAGTCCGAGGTCGATCCACAGGGAATTGATGAAGAAAAATTAATTGAGGTAAGAAAATAATTTGTCACAACACCAAAAGTGATAAAAGAAGTTCACAAATGAATTTAAGAGCTTGCTTGCGTTAGGAGATCCACTCTTGGTAATAAATTAAAGGTAAGATCATTTCTCTTTATATAACTCAATTGAAATCCACACACAACGGAGGTTCCAATCGGAAAATATGACATTCAAAGTTTAATTATATATGCAATCATATTATGATTCCTTTAATTATCTACCAACATTTGTAAATGAGTTCAAGCATTCACTGTGCCAATCCTATTGTCTACAATAAATCAAGATCTCCATTATACAAAGAAGGTTTTTAAATTGATTGAAAACAAAATATAACACATATAATGTCCAATTGATAATATATCATTTAAGCACAAGAAATAGAATAATCTAACCTTATATCATTACCAAGAGCTTCACTCTTTCACCCAAGCAAGATGAAGATTTAGTTACTCATGAATAAGAAGAAAGAAAGAGAGAAGAAGAGAAAGATGAATATAGCTTCAATTTAGAACAAGAAAAAATTACAACAAAGGAAAACAATAAACAAGCATAACCACAACTTGTGAAAACTAAGCCTAACACCAAGTGCCCCAAATGATCAGCCAATGGTGCCTTTTATAGAAGAGTAGGGAGACAAAATGACAAGGGGGCTGATTAAGAGTAGGTGGATGAGTGGATGAATGAGTGGAAAATGCCAAATGGTGAAGATAAGAATGAAAAATCATTGAGATTTCTTGTCTCCGAAATCATTCATTGCTTAAGTCATGGATTCCATCATCAAATAGAAAAGTCATCTTCATAAAAGTTGTAGATCTGGATCTTAACT
Organism: Ormosia emarginata; assembly: GCA_029884605.1. Lineage (NCBI taxonomy): Eukaryota > Viridiplantae > Streptophyta > Magnoliopsida > Fabales > Fabaceae > Ormosia > Ormosia emarginata. Next base: position 14,854,185 of record JAQQTP010000090.1, read on the forward strand.
TTCATATGTCCAAATTTTAGTGTAAGATAATTCTTACAGCCCGAGATATGGCCCAATTACTGCAGTCTATTCAGGCCCAATTTCAGCACCTCTATTTTAACTTCCAGACCCGATATCACCTCCAAGCTATCTGAATTAGCTCTTGTGTTCTTTACGAAAGTTGTAGATCTAAGTCTTAAGTTTCACATGTCCAAATTTCAGCCCAAGATAATTCTTACAGCTCGAGTTATGCTCTGATTACTGTACACTGTTCAGGTTCCAGATACAAAACTCATGTTTTGTCTTCCAAGCCCATTTAGCTCTTCTAGATGTCCAAATTTTACCTGGAGTTCTACATGAAAGTTGTAGAGCTTTCTCTCAACTTTCCTACAAGGTAAAATTCATAGACATGTAGAACTCAAGATATGTCCAAAATACAGAAATAATGTAAGATCCAAATAATGCTGAAAAAATCAATTAAGTCTAATTTGAGTCCAATCTTACAAAACATAACCATACTTAATCAATTAAGTACATGAAGAGTGTAAATGATTAAAAATGAGGGTTTATTAATGTATAAAATATATGATTATCAAATTCCCCCACACTTAGCTTTTTGCACTCTTAGGCAAAACACAAAAGACCAAAGTTAGGAGACAAAGAAAAATGACACAGACTCAAAAGCTAAAAACTCTAAAAGACTCGATGAAGCAAAAAGAGCAACAAGAAATTCAAGGGATCAAAGCATTAATGAGGTAACATTTCCTCACATCTCAAACTAACAAGCAAGGAAACTTCAGTTGAAAAGAATGAATCAAGAATGATAGATCCTCACAGAATTCACTCTCAATCTCTCAAGTGTTTAAAAGGTAAGTATTTCACTCTATTCAACCCATGAACAATTGCACTACCATAAGCTTGCTTGTCTTCTACTTCTCCGCTACTCAAAACACATGCATACAAAAATCAAGAGGACTTTATTCAAGGTTGTAATGGGGTCATAGTAAAGGAGAGGAGATAATATGGATATGAAAGATAAATACCAAAGAGAATAAAAGAGTATTATGGTACAGTTAAAGTGGAGAAAATGTTTGAGAACATTCATCATAAAGGACAATCACCAATATTTGACTAATGTTTTGTTGAAGATTAATTCCAAATTAATGAATTGAATTCATTGTTAGACTTGAACATTCTCATTTTCTTCCTGTTGTTTCTAAGCATCCACCTTTATTCTGATAATCATTTGATTGCAACAGTGGTCAAAAAAAATTTTTTTTGATCATTTTGCACACACACCCCCACACTTGTTCAAGAACAAGGTCAATGCTCTCTTATTCCCTAAGGTTGGGTAAAAACATGCTTTTTTTTCTTTTTTTTTGAAGGATGAAATGAGCTTAAAACAAAGAATGCTCAAACAAGTTCAAAGGGGTTACACAATGGAAAATATACAAGGATGGTTATTTGGTCAAAGTAGCTATTTCAAAATGCCTCAATCATATTAATGTATGCATGTGAAAATGTAGCCTAAAAAAGAATCAAAGCAAGTTCTAGAGTAACAATTCCATTAGTGAAAATCACACAAGAAAGAAGAGAATGGTACAGATATTCAATCCATTCATCAATAGGCTCAAAATCTCACAAGGCATATTTCTATCATTCTCAATCCACCAATTCAACATCCATAACTAAGCATGTGAAATTTAAGAAAGAAGATAATTTATTCAATCATGCTATGATTCCTAAATTTCAATTGCTTCAAAGAATATGAGAGTGCATTCGCTTGAATCTTTCAAAAGAAATCAAAAGACAAAAATTTTGTTACTTCCACAAATTAATACTAATTAATTACTACCTAAAAAACTACTTACTCTGCCACCAATTAAGATACGTCTCAAGAGTAAAAAATTGTTTCCAAAATTTACTCTTTACTCTGCCATCACTAATTAGTTTTACTACGAATAGGTTTCTGACAGTTATATCACTAAACATACTTCCCAATTTAAATGCGTCTCAGAAGTAAAATTACTCTTTATTCTACCATCACTAATTGGTTTAGTAAGTCCATGACAATCATATCATACTTCCCAAACAAAAAAAAATAAAAAACAAAAAAAAATTTGGGTCAACTATCCTTCCCCCCCAACTAGATCACAACATTGTCCTCAATGTTAAAATATAGATGAGTAAATGATAGAAGATATTACCTGTTAGAGAAATCTGACACAAATTTAAACAAAAACAAAGTATGATAAATCCAAAATAAAGGAAAGATTTAAACGAAGTGTCAAATCTGGCTTTCTTTTCATCCTGCTTCCTTCACTGTCTCCTGCTGACCAATCAATCTGAGCTATTGCTGGATCAGGATCAAAGATCAAAGGTAAAAGAAATTTTTTTTTTGTGTGACTTCAAGAAAACCATCAGGGTAAAGAAGTCTAGAAACCCCTGAAGGACCCTGCTCAAAGGATCGTCTGTCCAAAATCAAAATATAGCAAAATCATACAAAAATAAAAGAAATATAATAGTAAATGATGACATACCTGTATGTACAGCTTTCATGGCGTATCTTTATACTGCGCGTCATAAGTGCAGTAGTGGCATATCTTTATACTGCGTGTCACCAGTGTAGTAGACATTCAAGAAAGGAGAAAGAAGAAACCATCGTGGGTTTCCATCCTGGGTCTAGAACTTGGAGCGCTCACACTTGGGCTCGTAACATCAACAAAGATGCTAAAATCTGAAACCTGTAATGTCCAAGATCCAAAACATCCCATCTCAGGGCGCTAAGAGCCCCTTCTAATAAAAGAGAGGATCAAGCTCAGATGCCTCATATGCTTTGGCAGCCGCGGGTTACTTCTCACTAATAACCAGAGTGGGACGCTTCTGCTTGTCTATCAACTCCACAGTGCCTAGATGGTAAACATTGGGTTATGAAGTACGGCTCTCTACAGAGCATGGTACACGAACTTTTTTAAGGATCAGCATGCAAAGGTCCACCCGAGTCAATGACGGGTCAGTCAAAGGCTACGTCTCCACAACTAATTAAAGCCATGGTACTCCTTCCAGATCGCCATTGTTCAGACTTTTTTTTCAATTTTTTTATTTTTTTTCATTCATTTTTTTTATTTTTTTCATTTTTTTAAAAAAGAAAACATGAAGAAGAAGATAATATGTACAGATTGTTATGGATATTGCTCATATCTGCCTCTGGTTTCACGTCCAGTAACGGCTTAAACGTCTTTTATGAGTCGAGGATAAGCTTCCCATCCAATTTTCTTATAAATTGGCAAACAAGGTCTTTTAGAGTCAGATTCCCAAGACTGTAGTGTTTTTCTTCATTATGATTGCAGGATTCAGAGGCATCATGTTTCTTTTTGAAATTGAGCCTAACTTTTGATAATTTTCACAATTTTTGCAAAAAGTATAGTAGTCTTTAAATAAAGTAGGTCAATAAAATCCGCACTGCAAGATTTTCGCAGCTATTTTCTTTGAAGAAAAGTGACCTCCACATGCTTCCAAGTGATAAAATTTAATGACACTACCTACCTCACTATTGGGCTTGCATCTCTAAAAAATTTAGTCAAGACAATATTTGAACAAGTATTGGTCATCCCAATAAAAGTTTTTCATCTCTATTAAAAATTTCTTCCTATCTTGGTGCGTCCATTGAGGTGGCATCTTTCCTTCTTGTTCTCCAGTAAGAGTTGAGGAAATTACTTCTAGAAAGCTTTGTTTTTCTCCAAAAAATGTGTACTTCAACCCAGCAAGTAATGACTTTAGTTCCGATGTGGGAACTTCTTCATAGGCATTATCATTCATGGGTTTTAGCTCTTTGAATCTCGGCTTCCATCCTTTGTATTCTATTTCCTCTGTACAATCAAGCAAATCAAATAAATTAATTAAACAAACTTCTAATGGGTCAGAAGAACTAACTTTTTGAATATGATCATCTATAATGGCTTCAATTCCTTCAACTTCCTCCTTTTCATAAAGGATTTCCTGTGGTTGCTTGCACATGTTAAAAATATTGAGATCCAATGTCATGTTTCCAAATATTAGCTTCACCATTCCATTTCTGCAATTTATCAAAGCATTTGATGTTGCTAAAAATGGACGGCCTAAAATAACAGGAATTGACTTGCAACTATCAACCAGAGGTTCAGTATCCAAGACAATGAAATCCACAGGATATATGAATTTATCAACTTGTACCAACATATCTTCCACTATTCATCTTGGAATTTTAATTGATCTATCGGCAAGTAGAAGAGTTACAGAAGTTAGTTTTAACTCACCCAAGTTGAGTTGTTGATAAACTGAATATGGAAGCAAATTGACACTAGCACCAAGATTAAGTAAAGCTTTTTCAATTTTATGCTCTCCAATAATGCATGAAACTGTAGGACAACCAGGGTTTTTATATTTCAACGCATTATTATTTTGAAGAATGGAGCTTACATGTTCAGCCAAAAATACTTTCTTTTTCACATTTAGTTTCCTTTTAACTGTGCACAAGTCCTTCAAATATTTGACATAAGAAGGAATCTGTTTGATAGCATCTAACAGAGGAATATTAATCTTTACTTGTTTCAAAATTTCAAAAATTCTAGTGTTATGGTCCAATTTCTTTGAATTATTCAATGCTTGAGGACATGGGGGTGAAGACGAGAGTTTGGTCTCATTTTGGTCAACTTCTTTATTTTCTTAGGGAATTGATTCATCTTCTTTCTCACAAGATTCGGGGATTTGTTTTTCAACAACCTTTCCACTCCTAAGAGTTATCACTGACTTGACTTGGTCTATTTGTTGGTTTTTTGAACTCCCCTCATTTAGACTATACTGACCCTTGGGATTTAGTTGAGGTTGAGAAGGAAATTTTTCTTTCTCGTGAATGGTAAGTGCAGAAGAAAGTTTAGCAAGAGTGTCTTTTATGTCATTCATGGTTTGGTTGTTTTGTTTATTAATGACCTCTTGCTTTTCTATGAATGCATGCAATGTTTCTTCAAGGTTTTTCCTATATGGTGGGACATAAAGTGCATATCCTTGAGAATTTTGAGAGCCTTGTTGTGCCTGAGGAGGTGGTGGTTGCACGAATTGTGACTGATTATTATTCCTCCAGCTGAAGTTCGGATGATTTCTCCATCCTGGATTGTATGTATCTGAAAAAGAAGGAGTAAATGGCTTTTTAAAAGTATTCATTGCATTTACTTGCTCATGTACAACTTCTTTAAAAATAGGAATGTTAGGACATTCGTGTGTTGAGTGTCCCAAGTCATCACAAATACCACAAATTTCTTCATTTTGCACAGATTTGATTTCTTTTGCTTTTCTTAATTCCATGGCTTCAACCTTTCTAGCCAAACTGGAAAATCTAGCATTTAGATCTTCCTCTTGACTAAGGTGATATTTTCCTTTATTAGCACTTGCAAGATTAGATCTAATTGAATTTTAAGAAGTGTTAGTACTATGCCAATATTGAGAATTTTCAGCCAACTGGTTCAAATAGTCTAAAGCTTCATCAGGTTTTTTATCAAGAAACTCACCATTGCATATTGTTTCCACAAATTATTTAGTTTCAGGAGTTAAACCTTCATAAAAGAAGCTTATAGTGCACCATTTTTCAAAACCATGATGTGGGCAAGAATTTAACAAATCTTTAAATCGTTCCCAACATTGAAAATATGCTTCATTTGAATTTTGAAAAAAAATTTGGATTTGTCTTTTCATAGCATTGATTTTATGTGTTGGAAAAAATTTCTTCAAGAACTCACCTTGCATTTCTTACCATGTGCCCATTGATCTTGGTTTCAAAGTGTTAAGCTAAGATTTTGCTTTATCTTTTAAAGAAAAAGGAAACAATTTAAGTTTAACAATCTCTTCAGTGCAATTTTGATCATTGAAGGCAATACACACTTCCTCAAATTCTTTCAGATGTAAATATGGACTTTCAGATTCTAAACCATGAAAATTAGGAAGTAAAGAAATCATACCTGACTTAAATCTAAAATTATTGGCATTGAGTGGAAAGATAAAACATGATGGACTAGAATTTCGATGTGGTTCCAAATATTCACGCATGGTTCGGAACGGTTGATTTTCTTGTTCATCATGTGCACTTTCATTTTCAGCCATTGTGTCAATTGTGTGTGATTGTAATTCAAACAAGTCAATATATAAAGTAGCAGGATTAATTTTGACTAAACGACCAAAATTTAAATCACGATACCAATTAAGCATAAATACATAAATAACTTAAAATAAATAAACAAAAATAATGTACAAGCTGGCGGTATAACCTACCATTAAATATTAACAAGGATGTGGTATAAACCAACCACCCAATAAATATTAACAAGTAAAAAGTTAGATAACTGATAAAGTAAAAAGTTAGATAATTAGAGAGTTAATAATTAGTAAGTTAGAAAATGTAGAAAGTAAATTGCAGAAAACAAATTTAAAATATGAAAACCTGAGAGAGGCAAAGCCCCACCAGAGCCTATGAAAAGAGAAGAGAAGAAGAAAGATTATTTCATTATGTTAGAAAGCAATAATAAATAACAAAAATTAAAAAGTTAGAGTGCAGAAAATAAAAGTTAGTAAGCATAAAATAAATAAAGAAAATAAAAGTTAGTAGTTAGAAAATAAATGACATAAATATAAAAGTTAGAAAGTTAATATGTTAGCAAGTTAGTATGTTAGTAAGTTAGATAGTTAGAAAGTTAGAGAGTTAGTAAAGAAATCAAGGATCAGCAAGCCAATCTTTTGCTCCGGTGAGGGAGAAGAGAGAATAGATTTTATTAAAGAAAAAGAACCTCAATAAATTAAAACTTCAAATCAAGTCCCCGGCAATGGCGCCAAAAACTTGATTGCGGGATTTAAGGATGCAAACCTAAGTGCAGGTTATCTCAAGTAATAAATTTCTCGGGAGTCCGAGGTCGATCCACAGGGAATTGATGAAGAAAAATTAATTGAGGTAAGAAAATAATTTGTCACAACGCCAAAAGTGATAAAAAAAGTTCACAAATGAATTTAAGAGCTTGCTTGGGTTAGGAGATCCATTCTTGGTAATAAATTAAAGGTAAGATCATTTCTCTTTATAACTCAATTGAAATCCACACACAACGGAGGTTTCAATCGGAAAATATAACATTCAAAGTTCAATTATATATGCAATCATATTATAATTCCTTTAATTATCTACCAACATTTGTAAATGAGTTCAAGCATTCACTGTGCCAATCCTATTGTCTACAATAAATCAAGATCTCCATTATACAAAAAGGTTTCTAAATTGATTGGAAACAAAATATAACACATATAATGTCCAATTGATAATATATCATTTAAGCACAAGAAATAGAATAATCTAACCTTATTTCATTACCAAGAGCTTCACTCTTTCATCCAAGTAAGATGAAGATTTAGTTACTCATGGATAAGAAGAAAGAAAGAGAGAAGAAGAGAAAGATGAACATAGCTTCAATTTAGAACAAGAAAAAATTACAACAAAGGAAAACAATAAACAAGCATAACCACAACTTGTAAAAATTAAGCCTAACACCAAGTGCCCCAAATGATCAGCCAATGGTGCCTTTTATAGAGGAGTAGGGAGACAAAATGACAATGGAGCTGATTAAGAGTAAGTGGATGAGTGGATGAATGAGTGGAAAATGCCAAATGGTGAGGATAAGAATGAAAAATCATTAAGATTTCTTGTCTCCGAAATCATTCATTGCTTAAGTCATGGATTCTGTCATCAAATAGAAAAGTCATTTTCATGAAAGTTGTAGATCTGGATCTTAACTTTCATATGTCCAAATTTCAACCCAAGATAATTCTTACAGCCCGAGATATGACCCAATTACTGCAGACTATTCAGGCCTAGTTTCAGCACCTCTATTTTGACTTCCAGACCCGATATCACCTCCAAGCTATCCGAATTAGCTCTTGTGTTCTTCATGAAAGTTGTAGATCTGAGTCTTAACTTTCACATGTCCAAATTTCAGCCCAAGATAATTCTTACAACCCGAGTTATGCTCTGATTACTGTACACTGTTCAGGTTCCAGACACAAAACTCGTGTTCTGTCTTCCAAGCCCATTTAGCTCTTCTAGATGTCCAAATTTTACCTGGAGTTCTTCATGAAAGTTGTAGAGCTTTCTCTCAGCTTTCCTACAAGGTAAAATTCATAATTTCTAGACATGTAGAACTCAAGATATGTCCAAAATACAGAAATAATGTAAGACCCAAATAATGCTGAAAAAATCAATTAAGTGAGTCCAATCTTACAAAACATAACCAGACTTAATCAATTAAGTACATGAAGAGTGTAAATGACTAAAAATGAGGGTTTATTAATGTATAAAATATATGATTATTAAGTTCCAAACTCCATTTTGATGTCCTGAGGGGCATGAGGCATAATATCTAGAGTTTTTTTTTTCTCTTGAAGGTACTTTAGGAGTTGCACTTTTGGTCGATACTGACACAACCTTTTATACTTTCTCCTTCCTTATTTCGACTAAGCTTGAAGAGGCTAGTGAGTCGATGTCAAAAGTAATGGGAGTTGATTATTTATCTTGATGAACAAGTAAAGGCAACAGTTAGTCAAAAGCCAAAAGAAAGTTGATAAAACATATAACTTAATCAAAGATTACTTTAATAATAGGTGATCTTCGTGTTGCGTTTGACACAACTGGTTTGGCCTTTGGAAGGTGAATAGGCGTTGTAGCCTTTGACTTGTCTCGACTGGTAAGAGTCTTCGCCTTGTTAGACTTTGTCTTTTTTGGGGATAGGTTCAACGAAATCTTCATCCTCAACATCGATTGGTTCAAGGTCTATTGGTGAAGATTTGCCTGACAAAGACACAAAGAAAAGAAAGAGTGTCAATATAAGAAAAGTAACAAAGTCAAAATTAAAGGCTTTACCTAATAATGGTTGACAAATCACCCTTGTACTCAATTGAGCCAATCAGCATATATACATGCAAATGCATGTAGTTGTTGGTAAAAGTAACTTGATATTTATAAAAGGAATCAACCACTTCAACAACTCCAAAAATAGTTATCAGAATGGGAACTGGCATTTGACAGAAAGAAGTAAAATAATGATCAGGGTCAGCATTGGATTCGACATCAAAGCATCAAAGATTTTCCAAAGGCATTTGTCTTGATGTTCTTTGAATTTTCTTTCCATCAACAACTCCGATTCCTTAGTTATTTTGGAAGCATGTTGAGGATCCCACTTGATATTATTAAATTTTTCAAAAGCCATAATTTCTTGCAGATATATACCTTTTGACTTGGAAGGTGTGCCTTTTATAGCCATAATAATCATTTGGCTAAAACAAGTATTTAAATCTAGCAACAAACGTTGATAGTAACGATCAAACCATTCGACAAAATCAGGAGTTGGTAAGCTACTAGTAGTGAAATTACTAGGCTTGAAAGATTATGCTGGTCTTTATGGGAAAGAAAGAAACCATGAACATCAGGATGTAAAGCTTCAATTTTTGGTAACAAAAGGCCAAGATAACAATATGTTTTTTGGTCAACAATGTGAGAAATGAGAATATGGTTTTTCCAGGTTTCTAATTTTTGTCTTGAAGGGTCAGGAGCAAGATAAACCCTATCTTTCTAGGCTGGAACTTCAACATGCGACACCATATGAAGTTTTATGGAAGAACTTGGGTTAGTGTCAATGAAGGAAGCCATGGCAAAAAAAATAAAATAAAAGGAAGAAACAGAGAAATTGCAAAGTTTAACCAAAAAAAGAAGAAGGTGAAAATGAAAAATTGGTTTTACCCTATGGTATATTTATAGGCTCAAAGACTTTATGTGGAAGTTCAAACCTTTCACTTTCTCAAATTTAATTTTGAATTTCAAATATCATATAAAATCTAGTCATAGAATAAAAATCCCACTAACGTTGTTCCTAGAAGGACACATTAGTTTTAACAAATGGTAATTATTACATCCATTTTCTAAGGGATTTGAATCCTACTATCACATCAAAGATCAATCACCATAAAGGCAAAAACCTTTATGTATTCTCCAAAGCGTTCCAAAAACATCCATTGCAAGCTGTTGAAAGGAATGTTACCAAAAAGCATTTTAGATAATGTCAAAGATGGCATTGTCAAAATATGATTTGTCAAAATAAAATTCTTTTTTTCCTCCACACTTCGTCAAAAGGTAAATTTTGAGGGGCATCTATTGGGGTCAAAATTAGCCATTTCGATAAACATGGAAAGCATGCAATACAAAGCCACTAAAAGGACTAAGTTTCAAGGATTTGTCAAAGATAGGGATCGACAAAGCAGTCAACCGACATCAACAATGTTTTAATAATCGATTCAGCCAAGATTACAAGTCAAAGAAGACCATGTTGACAGAAACCAAGTGTCAAAAGACAAGTGGATTCAACAAAAGAACAACAAGTAAATTGCGAAGCTTCAAAAGCAAAGTTCCAAATTGATGTTGAAGTAAAGCTATGCATGAATGTCAAAGCCATGCAAGTGAAGTTTGTTGATGTCGAAGATTATGATTGACGAAGAACAATTTGCAAGCTGAAAGGAAATCATAGTGGGACCCATCACTAAATGTAGGTAATTCCCAAGGTTGATGCTGAAAGGATAAAAATGTGGCATCATGTAGAAGTTATAAGCTGGAAAGAGGAAAGAAATCACCCATTACTTGGAGCGGTTACAACATAGAAAGCCATGTGGAAAATTAAACATATGCTGTAAACTGCATGGTTGCCAGGTGACAACATCTTAGGGGCTATAGAGACTGGTTGCATATAAATAGAAGATTGAATGATGTTTAACAAACTGGTTCATCTACTTACAACACACCCTATACATCATACAGTTCCTAAGTCACCAATATGACGATCACAGATTGACGGTTTGACGAGTAATCAGTCAAGTATAGCTATCACTTTTAATTCACATATCTCTATATGTTTCAGTATGTTTATCATTCATGTAATATGTACCTTTTACATTCTAGTTAATGTAATTCAAATTCTTTCAAGTTCATACATGTTTCTCTATTGTTCATCTTTCAAATGCTTTCTTTATTCAACATTTCACTTGTCTTCAAGGTTAATTTCCATGCATTTTGCCTTTCGGCATGTTCCTTTTAATCTTTTTCTAACTTAGTGCAAATTTATGTTTTTTTGTGTTTACTTTCTGCATTTTGTTTGTTCTTCGAGTTCTTTAAAGTTCATGCATTTTTTGCACTTTTTATGTTTTAATCTTCACTTGAATAGATACAACACTCCAAAGATGTTTTTGTCAACACACTGCATCTATATTAACATTCTTTTCGTTTATTTGTCGTTTCTATTCTATCAGTTTACTTTATGCAAGTTTACTTTCAACAGTCATTTATCTTTTATGTCAAGTTTACTTTTGGTCGAGTTTACTTTCGACATTTCCATTTCATCGTTTTACTTCTAGTAAGTTTTTACATTGTTGTTTCATTTCCATTTTGTTTATTGACGTTCATACCAACAGACTAACTTTTTTTGGACATACCTTTTTATTGATGCTTGACCGATTGACACTTGACTGTTTTATTTATCTTAAGATGAGTCGATTTATTCTCAAATATTAGATTTTGAATCAAAATGAGTAGTCAGTACTTTTGACAAAAAATCACTACAAATAATAGCACAAGTGAAATGATGATATATTAAAAGAGACAACATTCCTCACATATGACTTTGAAAGAAAGTAGAAATTAATGCTCAACAGATTTGTTCAAGTAATGCTCCCACTACAAGAAGAATATGTCAATTCAGAGAACTCAAGTGAGCCTATCAAAAGGGGAAGCATACTATATTCTTTTTTTCTTAATCAAAGTTTTGTCCCACATAAATTTTTTTTAATGAGATTTTTAATGAGACAGTTCTCATAAAATAAATATTGTACTTTTTTTTCTTTTACTATAATTTTTTTTCATCGGATTTTTTTTAATAACATTTGAATGAGACATGTCCTTAAAAAACATCCAAGGAGAATTGTCATAAAATGTGAATATTCAACTATTATCTTATCATAATTTAAATTTAAACTAATCATTTGGATTAGGATTACATTATGAGGAGAATTGTATAAGATAAAGACAAAAACTGATTTTAGTTTTGATTACCTCAATCTTAGACTATAAATATCCTATTGAGTGCATATTGTTACACACTCCTGTGCTATTAATCAATTACCTCATTTACTCTCTCTTTTCTTCACTAACTCTTCTATGTCTCTGGATATTTTACTATTATTTTATAACAGTTACCACTTTAATGAAAATCGATCGATCTTATCAATTTTTTAATCAAACTTATCAAATTTTGACAAAAGGAAAACATCGATTATTGATATATCAATTGGATTGGTTGATCCAGTCTGCGTTGGCGAAATATAGATCGCATAACAATTTATCAAAACTTTATATTTATTTTATTTCTTTTTCTTTTATACTATCTTTGGATTCTTTTGTTCTTCACTATTTTTCCTTGTTTTGATTTAGGCTTCACAAATTCAGCAATGCTCAAATTCAACGGCTCATGTTATCAGTCAGTGGAAAAATCTAGATGCCTATGATTTCTTTGGTGACCCACTGCCAGTCTGCCATATCATCTGGTCATGCGAATCACAAGGCTACACGGCCATGCCTAAACAAAATATAAAGCAAACGAAAGTTTGGCTTTGCTTGTGCGGTTGGGCAAGTGTCTCCCATGTTTGATGTCTAGCTTCCGTTTTCATGTGACCAAGCACACATCATTTTGTGTTCTTTTTACATTAAGTTTGCTTTGTTTTGTAGCTCCTCACTTGTGAAGATAGTGCATTTTCAACACTATCTTTCTTCATCCTTACACCTAAATCTATTAGGATGCGCATTTTGTCCGTGATAATGCAGAAATTAATAATTAAAGAGCATACTTATAAGTTATGTTCATATACTTTTTGAAATAAAGTGATATAGATTATTAATGTAAAGAGTTTTGTACTAATATATTTTAATACATATATTTTTGTTTTAATTACAAAAAATAATAATAAATATTAATTTATCAAAATATTAGTGAATTTTGATTTTCTAATTTTTAAAATAACTTAAAGTGATTTATTTGAATAACTGTCTTTTTTAGCCAAGTAAATTGAAGAAGGGCTAAAACAAAATGAAACATTGCCAACGTGTTTAATTAAGAATGCAGTGAAATCTTAGATAATGATAAAAATAGAAATAATAAACTGAAAGATAAGATATTTAACGCCGACCCTTATTCAAAGCCGCAGATGTGTTAATCGTAAGTACAGAAATATAAATATAAATGAAATAAATCACAAAATATTTTATCAAATATCTTCCAAGTGTATCTTGGATCCATCAAGTACTCAGAATCCATAAAAGCGGTCCGTTCACCAAGGTGGCTGGTCAAATGAATGAAATTACAAAAATGGAATCAGTGATAAACAATCGAAAGCAATAAAATTTTTTTAGAAATATCGGAAGAAGAAGGGTATTGTTGAAATTAACTCGAAAAGAAAGAGCGTTTAAGGAAGAAAGGGTTTAAATATCACAAATAAAAAGTATCATCAGCTCTCACGGACCCCAAGGGAGCCGTGTTTCCACGCGATTACGCACGTGACAATCATATTGCGCCACGTGTTCGTCGCCGTTGATATTAGTCTCTGAGAGTTTGAGTCATGTGTGAGTGAACCAACCGCTGTCATTCGTTCATTTACATTCACACTGAGTTCGAAGCGCGAAGAAAGAAACTTTCTCCTTCATCATCTTCGCTTGCATTGCACCATAGATTTTCCTTTTCCTTTTTCATTTCCATTCTCATTGTCATTCTCTCACAAGATTTCGATCCCATACAACTCCCAACTGAAGCTAGTTTTAGCTTTCAACGATTGAAGAAGGTTCCTTTTCCTGTTTTCAAACGATTTCACGAATTTGACTTTTTCTTTTCTTGCATATCATTTTCGCATCGTAATATTTTTCGAAACTCAGATTCTTTTCTAATTAATTCAATGCTTGATATTTGTTGATTTTGAATTTGAGCAAGTGATGAATAGCGATTAGTGTTTTGGAAATCATGTTACTTAACGCATGTTGATGGTGAGGCTTGATTTGTGTAGACAAAGGAGTGGATCCAAAAATATGAGTAATACCGTGACCCATAGTATCTTCCACCAGACTTTGCTTTGTCGAACGGTTGCTGAATATCAAAGTAAGGGTAATCCTTGTGGCATCACGTTATTCCAAGCTGCGAGCTTGAGCAAAGGATCACCGCAAGCGAAGAAGTTTCTGCTTTCTACAAATTTTCGCGGGAACAGATTGTGTGTGAGGAAACGGAAACTAGCCATGGGAAGGCACCGACATGCCGAGGCTATTCCACGTGCTGTGCAAACCACGATTCCGGCTTCTGAGGTAAGCCCCAAGCAGCAAAACATGTTGATCGTGGTTACATCGTTTAGATTTTTTGAATGCGATTTTTTATGCTATTAAGGAAATCTTATTGGCATCTGGTAATTTTGAATGCAACTCTGTAAAAATGCTATGAGGTGCAAGCTCAAGTTCTCTTTTCTATGAGGGAAAAGCAACATGAATGTTTTATTTCTTAAGTGCAATGTAAATGCTGAAGCATGTTAAAAAAGGGGTGGCATGCATTTTCTTACGCCTGTCTGAATCCCTTCCAATGTTATTCCATGTAATCTGGCTACTAAGATTTGGTAATATTTGGAATTTTGGATCCAAGAAAAGACTTGTTCAATCTTGAGAACGTTTCAAACAGAACATTTCCCTTATATGTGAGAATGGCTGAATCTTGAAAATAACAAGAACCTGGTGATAAAAATAACAATTAACATTTGACCCTTGAGGTGTTAAATATTAATGTCTAAGACAGTAACATGTATTTCTACTTGTTATTTGAACACATGTTACCTTCTGATCCTGGTTTGCTCAATAGCTTCCTAACATAAGTTATTGACAATGGTTTCCTCTACATAAGATACAGGCGCACTTACATGCATAAAATTTTAATCAATATGTCAATATCTGTCTTTGCTTGTCTGTTTTTATTAACTTGAAATTGAATGTTGTATTAACTGCATTTTTGGCCCTGGTGCAGCTTGCAGGGAGGTTCAACCTTGATGGAAATACTGAATTGCAGGTATTCAGCTGGCCTAAAATATTGAATTGTATTTATGAATTATAAATATGAGATTGTAGTAATCTATTAGGTAATGGATGCTTGTATTCCATGGAGCAGGTTGGTGTTAGTTCTTCAGCACCAGGAGCTACAACACAAGTAGATGTTCAGGTTTCAAATAGTAGTGGCTCTCTGCTTTTACATTGGGGAGTTGTACGTGATAGGCAAGGGTATGTTCAGTACTAGTTTATTAAGTTATTTCGATATTCCTAAAGTATTTTAGGTGTTCGGACTAGTTAATAATAACCTGTAATCTACCTTGTAACTTGAAGGGGTATTTTTCCCTTATACTTATTTCTTGTTTTTCAGGAAGTGGGTACTTCCTTCTCGTTGCCCAGATGGAACTAAAGTTTATAAGAACAGAGCTCTTAGAACTCCTTTTGTGAAAGTAAGTTTCCAATAATAACTGCAAAAGAGAAAAGGTTTCCAGGAATATTGATTGACTGACTTGACTGGTTTAAATATAGATTTAATTATTGTTTGACTATTTCTTCTTTTACTTTTCTGTTATTAGTCTGACACAGGATCCTTCCTTAAAATAGAAGTTCATGATCCTGCTGCACAGGCCATTGAGTTCCTTATACTTGATGAAACTCAGAATAAGTGGTGCGCTTTTCATAATCTTGTTTCTTTTCTCCCCTATATTCAATTCACAGTTTTATGGTAAAATTGAACATAGTTATTTGCTTTTTTTTTTTTCTAAGTACAGGTTTAAAAATAATGGTGAGAACTTTCACATCAAGTTACCAGTAAAAGATAAGCTAGTTCAAAAAGTTTCAGTTCCCGAAGACCTTGTACAGATTCAAGCATATATTAGGTGGGAACGAAAGGGTAAGCAGATGTACACTCCAGAGCAAGAGAAGGTCAGTAATCAAGTGGTGTTCATGTGTTGCATTTGGCTGCAAATTTTGCAGTTTGCTTCCTACTTTGTTTCTTTCAGCTGATTCTTTCTATGACTTCCTTATTTTACATTTAGTTTGTTTTACTCTCCAATTTCATTGCTACATTGCTTTGCTGCTTTACCTTTTTAGAATATATCAAATTTGTTCTTTTGAATTATAGCTAGGGTATGTGTCCTTGATTATGCATGCCATAAAAACCTCTGAAAAATATTAATGCTTTGCATTCTCCTATTAATGCTGTGCTTTTGTGAGCTTATGTATTCTTTAGCTTTACTGCTATTCCCAGTTGTGATCCTTATTTAGGTTGGTTCTAGGATCCTTTCCAACGGGTTTTAAAACCCACTCTCTGGTGTTTGTCTTTAGCTTCCACTTGTGGTGGAGAATAAAACTACTAGAAGCAGCATCCCGTTTTCTCTAACATGATATAGAGATAAGAAGATTATTTCCTTGTGCCTGTCGTATAGGCACTTTCCCTGTAAGTGCCTGTTGCATGGACATTTTTGTCTACAAGAGTGCTTTTTATTTTTACAAAATTACCCATTGAGCATCCACGCTTTATAGCATAATGACCACTCTAAAAAAGTTGATAATTGTGTTACAGAGATTGGTTATTAGATTGATGTTTCTACTACATTCAGTTTTGTAATGAAATAATCAGTTGTTAGAACATGGTGACCGTTGTTGTAGTGTGGTTATTCAGTTATGAAGTGTGATTATATGAGGGAAAGTTAATTTGGAAAAGAATAAAGCAATAAACGCACCTGCAGGGAAAGTTTGTGCACAACAGGCATTGGGAATTATTTACAGAAATTTATTATTATTCGATTGTTTATATAAAATCATTGTTTCCCTAATCTTTACATTGTCGTCTCTAAGATTTCAATAATTCTCTACACAAAATTGATAAAGTAAAAAAAGTGAGGAGGAAGGGGAGGGGGGAGAGAAGCTTTACTGTATTTGATTCCTTGTGACAGCAAAATACATGTTCTAATTTTTTTTGTAGAAATTTGATAATTGCAATACCTTTGGTTTTAGGTTTATGATCACAATCTGTACTGTATGGTCCATGTGTAGATAATCCAAGCTGATCTGGGAAATGGCTTTTATCACAGTGCTGTCATTCTCTTGTATTTGTTGGAATTCGATGGAACTGTTAGCTTGATATAGCTTAAGTCAGAACTAATGCATTTTGTCTGCTCAGACACGATGTGTATATGATTTTTCCCTCTATTATGTTAGGAGGAATATGAAGCAGCTCGAAGTGAACTATTAGAGGAAGTAGCTAGGGGTACTTCTGTACAAGACCTCCGTGCAAGGTTAACAAACAAAACTAATGCCACTGAAGTAAAGGAGCCTTCTCTTTCTGAAACAAAGACCATCCCTAATGAACTTGTACAGATTCAAGCTTTTATACGCTGGGAGAAAGCTGGGAAGCCTAACTACTCTCCAGAACAACAACTTGTAACTTTATAATATTGTTTCTGATTTCCCCCTTTTCTTGAGTACTACTTAATTAGATTGTCAAAATTATAATGCTCATTTTATTGCTTTAAGTATCTAATGAGACTTGTCTGCACTCATTGCTTAATTGACTTAGGTGGAATTTGAGGAAGCAAGAAAAGAATTGCTAGCTGAGCTTGAGAAGGGAGCTTCTCTAGATGAGATACGTAAGAAGATTATCAAAGGAGAGATACAAACTAAAGTTGCCAAACAATTGAAAACCAAAAAATTCTTTCGTGTTGAAAGAATACAAAGGAAAAAAAGAGATTTGATGCAGCTTATCAACAGAAATGTCGCCAAAAATATAGTTGAACAATATATTGATGCTCCAAAGGCTTTGACAGTAATTGAACGTTATGCCAAGGCAAGGGAAGAACGTGATGGGGGTCTTGTTTTGAATAAGACAATTTACAAGCTTGCTGATATTGATCTTCTGGTGAGACAATTTCATCAAATTGATGTTTTCTTCCCTTTTCATCTCTTTCTGCTATCGGGCCTTCTTTTGGTGATGATCCTAATTTTGATAGTCT
This sequence comes from Ormosia emarginata, assembly GCA_029884605.1. NCBI lineage: Eukaryota > Viridiplantae > Streptophyta > Magnoliopsida > Fabales > Fabaceae > Ormosia > Ormosia emarginata. The sequence goes on from JAQQTP010000090.1 coordinate 14,872,326, forward strand.
TTCATATCTTTAAGGTCCTTGTTACCAAAGATGCTGGTAAGACGAAGATTCACCTGGCTGCAGACTCCAAAATGCCTGTTACACTTCACTGGGCGTTATCTAGAACCGGAGAGTGGTTGGTGAGTGTCTTAGTTTGTTAACTCTAAAACTGACAGGAAGACTCTGGATGTTAAAATTGATTATCTGTTTCTTGTATATCTCTATGGGCATTTTATTTACATGAAACACAATGGCAATCTTAGGTACCACCAGCAAGTGCTCTTCCCCCTGGTTCTGTTACTATGACTGAGGCTGCTGAAACACCTTTTAAAGCTGGTTCTTCATCTCATCCTTCTTATGAGGTATCTACAAAATTAATCTGAAGTTGTATTTTTAATCTCTTTGGCCTTTGAGATCTGTGTTAAAAAAATCTAATAATATCGATCAAATTTTCAGGTCCAATCCTTAGATATAGAGGTTGAAGATGATACTTTTAAAGGAATACCTTTTGTCATTTTGTCAGGTGGAAAATGGATAAAGAACAATGGGTCAAATTTTTATATTGAATTTGATGGGAAGAAGAAGATACAAAAGGTTACACTTCCTGACATTGTAATAGCGATTCCTCTTAATCAACTTATCTTGGTTAATGTCACCTTGTTATTTTAATTGACTAGATATTTTTTTTCCATTGTAAGGATTTTGGTGATGGCAAAGGTACAGCCAAGTTTTTGTTGGATAAAATAGCAGAAAAGGAAGGTGAGGCACAAAAGTCCTTTATGCATCGGTGAGTAATCCCTTAAAAACTTTTACTGCTTTATTAAATTATTGTTATCTTTCATCAAATGCTAGAGATAAGGTTTTCGTACAGGATCTTAAGAAAACTTGATTTTCTAGTACTTCTGTGGCAAAACATGTGCTTAAAGACTGCCCCAGGGCCTCCAACAGATAGTTGTATTCCTAAAGGAAAATTGAACTTCCTGGGCCACCAATGCCAAATACTATGTCTTTGTGTTATGTGCATGTATATATCAAAGGTTTATTTGAGTTGCCTTTAATCTTTTCTCTAGGTACTGAGTTGCTTTTGGCTTGTTGAAAATATTCATGACCGAAGTATTGGAAATTAGCATTTGTATTTGATTTTTGGTATCCATGAAAGGATTAATTTTAGATCTATCGTCTTTGGAATCATATTATATAATTGCAATGTTGGAAATTGGAGACATCTATCACACTGTAAAAGGGAGAAGCTCATGAAGTTTAAGTGAAATGACTTGATTTTGATTGGATTGTGTAGATTTCGGTTTCCATGTAATTATGTCAAGTGATAGATGCTTGTGCAAATCGATAGAGGTACTAATAACTTATCTGATTCTATCGGTATAAAATATGTAAAACTCCTTGCATTTGTTTTTGAAGCTGAATTTTGGTTATATCATTTCTAATATGAAACCTTTTATATGTAATGAAATTTTAATGGAGAAGTAGGTCACCTATCTTCTGATAGCTTTTTTAAATTTTATATTTTGTTTAAGAAGATAAAAGAATATCTAATTGGTTCAGCTTATCACCACCTTCACATAATGCTTTGAATTTGGCTTATTTTCTATCTTCTTCTAGTGTCATAGATTTCAAAGTGCAGCTCCTAATTAGAATTATCAGCTCTTGATGAGTGTGTGTGTGTGTAGTAAAAGATTTCTTAGCCAATACCAAATGGATGAATTAGTTAAAGGAAAGCCACTTTGCTACTTTGTCATGTGAGAGTAGTGGTCACAGTCTAGTCCACAACTGCAATTTTTCTTGGGGTTATAGATACATGGGGAGCTATTGTTAATTACGAGATGATAAATTATCCTAATGATTTTTTTTTTTTTATATCCTTGAAGACAAATTTAACCTCTTGCTTGTTTAAATTTGATTTTATGTTTGTTAGATATAAAACCATTCATGAGCCTTTACCTAGCAACTTAAGCTTTTAGGAGAGTTGGTCATTGACATGGTATTAGAGCCTCTATGACTAAGTGGTCATGAGTTCGATCTTTGTTGTCCTCATTCTTATAAATAAAAGTTGAATTTCAGTACAAGATATGGTGGCCCTGTCCATTGTTCATGCTTCAAGCCCAAAGGACTCTTGCGTGAGGGGGTGTATGAGATATAAAACCATTCATGAGCCTTCACCTAGCAGCTTAAGCTTTTGACAGAGTTGGTTTTTCGTAGAATTTGAAGAATATAAACTCTGTGTATTATTGCTTAAACTGAATATTTACAAAGAGAATATATATAGGGAGCTGTACATTTAAACTAGTCTCTAGAAAACAAACTAATCAAGCCTAGAAAATAAGCAACAATAAAGAACTAAAAACAATGTAAAAAACAATGTAAAACGTGGGAATAAAACAGGAAGGCACCATCCAACCCAGTACCACCGTCCAATTTAGTTTTCCACACTCCTCCTCAAGCTGGTGAATATGCATTCTCCATTCCCAGCTTGGATACAATCGTCTGAAATATTGGACTACTCAACTCTTTTGTAAGTACATCACCAAGCTGGCCTCATGTAGACACATAAGGTGTACAAATTAAACCACTCTCCAATTTTTTTTGATAAAATGTCTGTCAACCTCAATATGCTTTGTTTAATCATGCTATACTAGATTATGAGCTACTGGATTATGAGCTATGTTGAGGGTATAGTGGCCGTTTTGTGCACTCTCTGGTTCCTTTTCTGATGGCTATAGGGAAGATTTTGGTCACTACTATCCATATGAAATTCAGTTTCATCTTGCAATAAAGGATTAGATACTATTACCTCATTCCAAGGCTCTGAGTTGGACTATTGGGCTGGGCCTGCACAGGTTCAGGAACAACCATCTTCCTTCTTGTGAAGACCTTTGCCTTTATCATACCTTACATTCTCAAGAGCAGACTCAGCTACTAGGTCAGGAATGATTTTGGACATAGGTTCAAACACAAGTTCAGTAGTAATTTTAGGAGGAGGATTAGGGACAACAGGAAGGTCATGAGAAGGACCATTAGACATAGGAAGTAAGGACAAGTCTAGCAGGAAATCTTCCTTATCTTCCCTCATTGACTTCTCCCCCTAAAGATAAGGATGGGAAAAATAGGGCTCTTCTTCATTGAATGTAGCATTGATGGAGACATAGAATTTTCTGGATGGAGGGTGATAACACTTGTACCATTTCTGGGTCGAAGAATAGCCCAAAAAGATACATTTTAGAGCCTTTGGATTGAGTTTCCCCCTGTTTGGACTGTGAACATAGACAAAAGATACACCTCCAAAAATTTTAGGGACAAGATTATTGGAAGTGTGTAGATCAGGATAGAAAGTAGAGAGGACATCCATAGGACTCTTGAATCCCAGGACTTTAGTGGGCAAGCGATTTATAAGATGAGTAGCTGTCAGAACAACTTCCTCCCAGAAAGACTTAGGGACATTTCTCTAAAACAGTACGACTTGGGTTTTTTTTAAGAAGATGACCGTTTTTTCGCTCTGCTAACCCATTTTGTTGTGGGGTATGCACACAGGATGATTCTTGGATTATTCCTTCTTTCTGGAAAAAACGCATAAAAGTCTGATTAAAATAGTCCTTAGCATTATTGGACCTGAATCGCTTAATACCCACCCCAAATTGATTTTTAATCATGGAACAAAAATTTGGGAGGACAGTACTAATATCAGACTTATGTTTGAGCAGAAAAATCCAGGTAACACGAGTACAATCATCAATAAAAGACACAAACCATCTTGTCCCAGAGACCTTAGGAATGGAAGAGGGATCCCAAACATCACTGTGAATAAGAGAGAAAGGAACAAAACTTCTTGTATTATTAATTGGAAAATTGATACGTTTATGTTTGACAAGTTCACATACATCATAATGAAATTGTTCAACATCAAGACTTTTAAACAAAGAAGGAAAAAGACTCTTAACAATAAAAAATGATGGATGGCCCAATCTACGGTGAACAAGCCAAATTTTGTCTTTATTGGTTGAAAAAGAAGTTATGAGGTAAAGGAATATGGGTGTCCAAATCTGCCCTTGGTCCTGTTTAACTGACAAGGTGCTTCAAGGAGGTAGAGACCATCCTGCTCTCTAGCACGTCCAATCATCTTCCTCAAATCCTTGTCCTGAAAAACACAATGATCATTGTAGAAAACCACATTGCAAGATAAATCTTGAATTAATTTTTGAACAGAAACCAGATTTGTGGACAGTTTAGGAACATAAAGAACATTTTTTAAGGTCACGAGGGGGTTTAGTTGGACATTTCCTACACCGGCTACAGTGGTTAAGGAACCATCAGTTGTGGATATTTTCTTACTACTTGGGCATGGAGAATAGGTGGAAAATATAGTGGGGTTGTTGATCATATGGTTTGTGGCTCCTAAATCCATAATCTAGGAGTTGGTAAAAATTGTACCCGAGACATTGAGTCCAACGGAAAAAGGTAACTTACCTAAATAAGTCAAAGAACAAGTACCTGAGGGCTTTTCAAGGCTGTGTAAAAGTGATCTCACCCGCTCAATTTCCTTTGGATTGAAACTGCTAGGTGCTGGCCGGCTTTCTGACACTGTAGCAGCATTGGCTTTCCCACTATCACATGACTGTTTCCCTTTTTGCCCCCACTCTCAACTTGGAGGTTTTCTATGAAGCTGCCAACACCGGTCATGGGTATGTCGTGGCTTATTACAGTTAGTGCACCACAAGTCATCCCGGTTTTGACTCTTTGATTGGCTGGGTTTTTCTCTTTCTAAGGAGAATATCTTCTCCACCTTTGCTTCTGTGTTGTTAGAGCCACGAGCCACCATGGCCAAAGTTTCGCTGATTTTTGGTTCAAACATTAGCTCTCTCCTACTTTCCTCACTTCGGATGATGGATACAACTTCATTAAAGGAGGGAATCGTAGATTTGCCAAGAATTTGAATCCTCACCTGATCAAATTCCAGATTCTGCCCAACAAGAAAGTCATAAACTCGGTCTTGCTCAATAAACTCCTTCAGCACAACTGCATCCTTAGAACATTTAGTTTTGATCACTCTATAATGGTCTAACTCCAACCACAGAGATTTCAGTTGATTGGCATATTCAGTGACAGTCTTGTATCCTTGTTTTATAGCCATTGTCTTCACCTTAACCTCGTAGACTTGAGTAGCATCTGTGGCTTTGGAATAGGTTCAATCGCATCCCATATATCCTTTGCAGGGTTCAAAAACATCCAGGTGTCACTGATGTCCGGAGTCATTGAATTCCACAACCATGCCATAATCATTGAGTCTTCTTCATCCCATACTTCAAACTTGGGATCACCTTGCTTAGGTCCAGTACCCATGAGATGACTTAGCTTCCCTTTTTCTTTCAGTATGGTGCGAACAAGTTGTGACCACCTAAGGTAATTTTTCCTGTTCAGCCTGTATGCAGATTGAATGTTATGCAATTTGCCAAGAGTTTGGGATCGAGCATCATCCATTGATTCAGTGGTACTGGAAACCTCACCTTCGGTTGACATCGTGAGAGACAAAACAGAATCGTTGGAGTAACAGAGTCAAAACAGAACTGTAAAAGACGTCGGAGAATATGAACCCACTATCCAAACAGCTTGGGACAGGAGTTCCAACCACTGGAATAGGAGCAGGGGTTGTCGGCGAGTTGAACGGAACCAACAACGTCTCTTTCAGTGACTGGAAGGCGGCACATGACCTCCACGCATTGAGAGCTTCAAATGCGTGTGGTGACGTGTGACAAAGCTTCTGGCAGTGGCGCTCAGGAGGATGGCCGGTCGGAGGTCTCTAAGACACCTCGTGGCCTTACTTTGACAGAAGATGGCTATGAAGGCCTTGGTTGGGTTTTGGGTGCAAGGTCTAGTTGACAATGAAGGCTTGCCAAACGAAGGTGTAGAAAAAACAGAGATGGGTTGGCAATGAAGGCCGACTGGGAAAAAAAAAAAAAGCTTCTGTGGAAAACAGAGACAGTTCCAAATCGGAACTGCTCTGATATCATCTTAGAATTTGAAGAATATAAACTTTGTATATAATTGCTTAAACTAAATATTTACAAAGAGAATATGTATAGGGAGCTGTACATTTAAACTACTCCCTAGAAAACAAACTAATCAAGCCTAGAAAATAAGCAACAATAAAGCACTAAAAACAATGTAAAAAACAATGTAAAACGTGGGAACAAAACAAGAAGCCACCGTCCAACCCAATTCCACCATCCAACTCAGTGTTCCACAGTTTTTGACAATGTCTATAAATTGGCACCTTCTAGTCCTTGGCTGCTTGTTGTGGATTCACCAACATAATCTCTTGGATCTGGGGTAGCACATGCCTCTTTTATGAACTGTTGAAAGAGAGAAAAGAGATAGACATATGAAGAAACCGTGTGTTTCAACTACACAACGGAGGCTGAATATATACTCAATAAGTAATAACTAATTACACAATTTACATGATGTGGGAGATTGCACTACTAATTACACCTAATTACATATGTTTCCAACACTCCCCCTCAAGCTGGAGCATATAAATCATATGCACCAAGCTTGTTACACAAATAACTTATTCGTGGACCTCTCAGGGACTTGGTGAAGACATCTGCTGGTGATCATTTGAGTTGACAAAGTTTGTGGTGATGTCTCCGATAGAATCTTTTCCCGATGAAATGACACCAACCTCAATATGTTTGGTCCTTTCATGAAACATGGATTGGAAGCTATATGCAAAGCGACTTGATTGTCACATATGAGTGTCATTTTCATAACCTCATCAAATTGAAGTTCTTTGAGGAGTTGTTTCAACCAAATGAGTTCACAAGTGATCGAGGCCATAGCTCGGATTCGCTTTCTGCACTAGATCTTGCAACTACATTTTGCTTCTTACTTTTCCAGGAAACTAAGTTGCCTCCAATGAGTACACAATACCTGAAGTGGATCGTCTGTCAATAGGAGACAACCCGCCAACCAACATCCGAGTATCCAACGACCGAGTATGTCCTTTATCTTCATAGATGAGGCCTTTTCCAGAGCTGCTTTAATATACTTTAGGATGCGAATCACCGCATCCCAATGTGCATCACAAGGTGAATTTAGAAATTGACTTACCACACTAACCGCAAAGGAGATGTCAGGACGGGTAACGTGAGGTAGTTCAGTTTTCCAACTAACCTTCGTATCTTCCTGGATCCGAGAATAGCTCCCCCGATTTGGTAAAAGTTTAGCATTCGGATCCATAGGAGTGTCGACAGACTTTGCATTCAATGCACTGTTTCCTCAAGAATGTCCATGGCATACTTCTTCTGTGAAATTACTATACCATCATTGGATTGTGCCACCTCTATTCCTAAGAAGTATCGAAGTTTGCCAAGATCTTTGGTCTGAAAGTGATGACCAAGATATTGTTTTACCTGAATTATGCCATGATGATCACTGCTAGTGATAACAATGTCGTCGACATATACAATCAAATAAATACACCCTTGAGCTGAATGGCGATAGAAGACAGAGTGGTCAGCCACCCTGCGTGTCATACCAAACTGCTGAACTACAGTATTAAATCGGCCAAACCAAGCCCTAGGAGACTGTTTAAGGCCATACAAAGATTTGTGAAGACGACAAACTAGGCCAGAAGACTCCCCCTGAGCAACAAACCCTGGTGGTTGCTCCATGTAAACCTCTTCTTCTAGATCACCATGGAGAAAAGCATTTTTGATGTCCAACTGATGAAGGGGCCAGTGGCGAATAGCAGCCATTGACAGAAAAAGTCTAACCGAAGCCATCTTCGCCACAGGTGAGAAAGTATCCCCATAATCCAAGCCAAAAATATGGGTATATCCTTTGGCCACCAGGCGAGCCTTGAGGCGATCAATCTTGCCATCAGGGCCAACCTTGACCGTATAAATCCACCGACAGCCTACCACAGACTTCCCGGGAGGAAGAGGAACAAGTTCCCAAGTACTACTGCTCTGAAGGGCACACATCTCATCGATCATAGCTTGTCTCCACCTGGGATGAGATAAAGCGTCACCTGGAGAGTTAGGAATAGACACGAAGACAAGGAAGAAAGGCAAGCATAATGCGAAGAAGATGGCGATGATAACTCAAATTAACATAATGAGGAGAAGGGTTACGAGTAGACCGTATACCTTTTCGGAGAGCAATGGGAGGGTCGGGAGGCGGTCCGGAGGCGGTAAAGGAAGTGGTACCTGGGAGGAGAGTCCACATTGACCTCGCAACTTCGGTGGAGTGTGTGGTGGCCGACGATGATAGACTGTAAGGGACGAATAGTAGTGGTGGTGTGCTCAACATAGGGGTCGGAGGTGCAAGAGACTCAACAGAGATAAGAGGAAGAGGGACGGGTAAGACCTCGAGAGATAGGCTCAAGAGTCGATGAAGGAGACCGGAAGAAGGGAACAAACTCAAAGAAGGTAACATCACCGAGATGAGGTAACGTCGGAGATCGGGGAAAAACAACGATAACCTTTTTGGGACCGATGGTAACCAAGAAAAACACACTTAATAGATCGGGCGGAAAGCTTATCAAGACCAGGAGTAAGATTATGAACAAAACAAGTAGACCCAAATATACGAGGTGGTAAGGAATGCAGAGGTTGATGGGGATATAAAATAGAGTAAGGGACCCGGTGATCAAGCACGAAGAGGCATACGGTTAATCGATAACATGCGATAAGAAGCGCACCCCCGAAGCGAAAAGGAACATTACCATGAAGTAAAAGGGTCCGAGTTGTTTCTACGAGATGTCGGTTTTTACGTTCAAAGAACCCCATTTTGTTGAGGGGTATGTGCACAAGAAGTTTGGTGAAGAATGCCATGAGAAGCCATAAAGGATTGAAATGGTTGAGACAAATACTCACGGGGCATTATCACTACGCAAACTACGTATAGGAACACCAAATTGAGTTTTAATTTCATGATAAAAGTTTTGAAATATGGAAAACAACTCGGACCGATTTTGCATCAAAAATAACCAAGTGCAAACGAGAGTAATCATCAATGAAGGTGACAAAATATCCGGATCCTAGAGTAGAAACAAGACGACTAGGACCCCAAACATCGAATGTACTAAAGCAAAAGGAGAAGACGCTCGATCGCTGATTTTACCAGAAACGGACTACGGGTGTGTTTTCCTAGTTGACATGACTCACAAGAGAGACTAGACAACTTAGAGAGGTGGGCACCAATTTTTGGAGTTTAGGAAGGCTAGGATGACCCAACTGTGCATGGATGGTGAGAGGGGAATCCTTGACAGCGCAAACACGAGAGGGGTTGGAGAGCTGGTAGAGGCCATGGGACTCACATCCAGGTGCCAAGTATCCGTCCCGAACTCCGGTCCTGCAGAATGACAGAGTCTTTAGTAAAAGTAATCATACAATCAAGAGAGCGGGTCAAACGACTAATGGAAAGCAAATTAAAAGGAGACCCAGGAACATAAAGGACAGAGTCTACTGAAAGGGAAGGGAGGGATAGGTAGTGCCGATCCCTTGGGATTGAGACTTGGAACCATTTGCTAAAGTGACAAGAGAGGTAAATAACCATTGTGAGAAAGGTTGGAGAAAAGAGTCTTATTACCGAAATATGGTCGGTTGCACCGAGAATCAAGAACCCAAGTACCAATGGATGGGGAACGAGAGAGACAAGCAAATGAAGTACCAATATGTGCAATGAGGCAAAGTGGGAACCGGAGATCGACGTTGCTCAAACCACTTCGAGAGAAAGTCGGCATGGCGGTTGTTGGAGTAGAGAAACCGGAGGACTTACATTGTGCAAACCACCGTAAAAAATCTGCATACTCGGCCTTCGGGCGTCCTTAGAGCTAGCGAGGAGGTAGAACTAGCCATGGATCGTATGCAACAACCAAACAAGCACCGAATGCACCGAGTCAAAGGGGGTCGTGACAAACGGTCACGAACACAAAAGGCAAGGGCAGATCCAGACAGAAGAGAGAAAGGTGATCACGGCGGTACAAACGGCGGCCGGTGGGGGTGGCTCACGCGCCGTCACGCGCCGGAAAACGGGCCGCGCGGTGGCTGTTTGGCAGCGGCAAAGGGTGGCGCGTGGGGGCGCGTCCCGCGACGTTGGGGCTAGGCCGGGGTCCGGCCGGTCGGCGGGAGACGGTTCCGATGGTGTGGTCGGCGGCCGGAAAGACGGCGGCGGACGGCGTGGCGCGGCGAACGGGGAGAAAAAGCCGGAAAGACGTCACGGCAAAGGAGAAAGGTCGGCAAACCGGAAGGGAAACACGGTTGGTCGGAAAAATTTTCACCGGAGAGCAGTGGGCTCACTTAGGGCGTGCACTGTTATAGGATTGCCTCTCTTTAGGCTCTAGATACCATGTTGAAAGAGAGAAAAGAGAGAGACATATGAAGAAACCGTGTGTTTCAACTACACAACGGAGGCTGAATATATACTCAATAAGTAATAACTAATTACACAATTTACATGATGTGGGACTAACAGTTGCACTACTAATTACACCTAATTACATATGTTTCCAACATGAACAAACCTAGGACATATGCGATATTCAGCCAATCCACTACAAGTGCTAGCTTTACCTACTACCTTTAACTATTTTCTCCTTGCTTTTAACTTTTGGTCATAGCTGCAAATAATTCTTCTCCTGATTATGATTGAAATACATACAACAACAACAACAACCAAAGCCTTTTCTCACTAGGTCGGGTTGGCTACATAGAACAAATGGTGCCATTGTGTTTTGTCATAAACCATCTCTTCAGAAAGGCCATTTAGCTCCAAGTCTTTTTTAATGGTTTTCGCTATAGTTTTTCTTGGTCTCCCTTTACTTCTAACTATTGGGTTATCTTCCATCTGATCTACTCTTCTTACTGGGGCTTCTAAAGGTCTTCTCCTCACATAGCCAAACCACCTGAGGCGAGATTCTACCATCTTTTCCTCAACAGGTGCTACCCTTACTTTTTCTCTAAAGCATTTATTCCTAATCCTATTTTATCTTGTATGCCCACTTATTCAACGCAACATCCTCATCTCTGCAACGCTGTGCTTATGCTTTTGTTGGCTCTTTAGCAGCCAACATTCAGTACCATAAAGCATTGCAGGTCTTATAGCTGTGTGGTAAAATCTTCCTTTAAGCTTAAGGGGCACCTTTCGATCACAAATAACACCCGAAGCACTTCTCCATTTCATTCACCCCGCTTGAATGCTATGATTTACATCTCTCTCTATTTCTCCGTCATTTTGTATGATAGATCTAAGATACCTAAATCTTGTGACTTGTGGTATGGTATGATCTCCAATTTTTAGGCATGATTGTATAAAAAGAAATAATCAGGCATTTTGAAAACAAAGGAAGTTTCCTAGGTTATTTTATTGAATTTGAACAGAGCTTGATTTTATTCCCCCTTCTCTCTCTCTCTCTCTCTCTCTCTCTCTCTCTCTCTGGGAATTTCATTTATTAACTGATCATAGTATTATACTGTACATTCCCTGTCAAGTGCTTAGTCTCTGTCGGTGTTGTTTTAAGGATGATTGCTCATTAAAAGTAATAGACAACAACTTTTTTTTATTTGTTTTCCTTTTCAACTGTAAATCCAACCATGTTGCATTTCACTGAACATAGTTCTAGTTGAATGAGGATTTATTGGCACGTTGCATTTTTGCTTCTAATCAATCCATGACATGGTAGTTGAAAATTTACTCCTCATCAATATCTTACATAGCATCATGGTTTTAAATTGCGGTTGCGGTCGCAGTTGCGGAGATCACTAAAACCGCAATATTGCGGATAATTGTGGGAAAATACGGCCGATGCGATTGCAATTGCGGTCGCGATGCAGTTGCGGAGACTATTAAAACCGCAATATTGCGGCCGCAATTACGGTTGCGGACTGCAATTTAAAACCATGCATAGCATCATTGTTGAATTAATGTGCTTACGAAAATATTTATTAGGATCTTACTTGTTCAGTTGTATCTGGGTTGACCACTCATACACTTTTTTCTCAGATTTAACATTGCATCGGATTTGATAGATGAAGCCAAAAATACTGGTCAATTGGGTCTTGCGGGGATTTTGGTTTGGATGAGATTCATGGCTACGAGGCAGCTCATATGGAACAAAAATTACAATGTGAAGCCACGGTAGACTTCCTATAAAATGTTTACTTCACTTGGTTTATGCATTTCTGGACAACAGAGATTTTTAACCCTTCTGGAAAATAGAGATTATAAATCACAATATCTAACTTTCTCCTTTAGGTTTGGCTAGTTTATTGTCTTTTTTTAATTTTTTTATTTTTGTGAACAAGCTACTTCATTTACTATATATTTTAAGATCATGTCTTTCTGTCTGTGCATGTTCCTCTCCTGATCACAATTATTGCTTACCTATTGGAACAGTGAGATAAGTAAAGCACAGGATAGGCTTACAGACTTGCTCCAGAATGTTTATGCAAGTTATCCACAGTATAGGGAACTTGTGAGGATGATCTTGTCTACTATTGGTCGTGGAGGTGAAGGTGATGTGGGACAGCGGATTCGAGATGAAATCCTTGTTATCCAGGTAGATATGATTTTTATTTGCTTTTCTTTAGTGTCTGCATATTTCCTTCCTGTCTACATGCATGGATCTTAAATTACATGGAAAATTTCTGTTTGACCTGCAGAGAAAAAATGAGTGCAAGGGTGGAATGATGGAGGAATGGCATCAGAAGTTGCACAATAATACTAGTCCTGATGATGTTGTAATCTGTCAGGTAATGTAGTTGTTGATCTCTGTGTAATTCCTTATGGTTTGCCTCATCATCCTCACCTTTGATATTTTGGTAAATCTCTCCAGGCACTAATTGATTATATAAATAGTGACTTTGATATTGGTGTTTACTGGAAAACATTGAATGACAACGGAATAACAAAAGAACGTCTTCTGAGCTATGACCGTGCCATCCATTCTGAACCAAATTTCAGGAGAGATCAGAAGGAAGGTCTTTTGCGTGATCTAGGAAACTACATGAGGACTTTGAAGGTTGGATATGTTCCATATTTCATTCCCTCATTGGTGGTCTTCTGAGAAAATTTTCCAATCCTGTGTTGCCTATCCTAGTACCCTTGACATATTTGGCTCGTCTTGTGGATTATATTTTGCCAAGTGATGATTTTGGTTTGTTTACATCATATGCAGGCAGTTCATTCAGGGGCAGATCTTGAATCTGCTATTTCAAATTGTATGGGCTACAAATCTCAGGTAACAAGACTGTTAAGACTTCTGTTGCCCAGGGCACCATCATGTTCTTATATTTTGAGAGATCTCCACGTTATTAATTTATATTCTATTGTTTTTCAGGGTCAGGGCTTCATGGTTGGTGTGCAGATAAATCCAGTGTCTGGTTTGCCATCTGGTTTTCCTGTAATGTTATCTAACTTCTTATGAAACTGTTTGCAATGCTGTTATGTTTTCTGAATTATGAAAATTATTTATTTGATTTGTCTCAAGCAGGAATTACTTCAGTTTGTCATGGAAAACATTGAAGATAGGAATGTTCAACCGCTTATTGAGGTTTATCATGCTCTGATATAGTCAATAATAATTTTTTGTTCGCATATAAGCCCTAGACTTTCACATATATATGTATGTATATTTCTTTCTCATATTTTTGCGATAGGGTTTGCTAGAGGCTCGTCAGGAACTCCGACCGTCACTCCATAAGTCCCAAAGTCGTCTGAGAGATCTTTTATTTTTGGATATTGCTCTTGATTCTGCAGTTAGAACAGCATTGGAAAAGGGATATGAGGAATTTAACAATGCTGGACCTGAGGTTATTCCCTGTTATTCCCTGTTTTGAGGAATTCAACAACGCCGGACCTGATGTTGCTCTTATTTACTTTGTTATATATTATTTTAAATCATTTTTTTAATAGAAAAAATATGAAAAGATATAAAGTCTGATATGCTGATGCATGGACTATGCAGAAAATAATGTACTTCATCAGCATGGTTCTTGAAAATCTTGCACTTTCATTGGATGACAATGAAGATCTTATCTACTGCTTGAAGGTATAGTGACATTGGAGAATCCTGTCATTATTTCAAGATGCAGATTCAGGCTTATAAAGCCTATATTTGTGGTCTGTCGTCTGAAATTTTTTCACTTAACAGCAAAGAGTTGAATTGTGCACTGCTTTAATCATTTTTGTTTTAAATGCAAGTTTGGCAAAGTAGCAATCAGGTTATTAGTTTAATTTTAAACCCATGATGTGTGGTAAGGTTGTTTCTGGACACTGTCATGACCTGTTATTATTTATTGCTGTTTATTATGTAAAACTATTTTTTTTCTTGGTCAATTACAGAGTTTATAATGAATTGATGATTTAAAGTAATGTAGTCAAACAATGTGAACAGTTCTTTCAACAACAGCAGTTTATAAATGGACTTATTCAACATTAATTTGAGATTGCTTTGTGCAAAATTAAGCACCTCAAAATTGATTATGTAAGGCTCACAACAATACTAGAAGACCACAGATGCTGTTGTAGTATTGGTGCTAAATGGAAGTAATGTTTAAGGTGTTATAGATGTTCATGGTCTATTTGTCTAGACAATGGAACATATCCAGCATAATTTAATATTCTTTTATGTTCTTTTGAAGGGATGGGATGTTGCCTTGAGCATGTGTAAGAGTAAAGATACTCATTGGGCATTGTATGCAAAATCAGTCCTTGACAGAACACGCCTTGCACTTGCAAACAAAGCAGAGTCATACCAGCAAATTCTGCAACCGTCGGCAGAATACCTTGGTTCACTACTTGGCGTGGACAGATGGGCTGTATGTCTTTTTATTTTATTTTATTTCCTGTCTTCTATTTTTTCCCCTTGTTTCTCTCCTGAAAATCTCCTCTTGCAGGTGGAAGTATTTACTGAAGAAATTATACGTGCTGGATCTGCTGCTTCTTTGTCTACTCTTCTTAATCGACTGGATCCTGTACTCCGAAAGACAGCTAATCTTGGAAGGTGGGATTGATCATGCTTGTTCAACTTTAGTCCCTGTTTCATCTTCAATATAATATAGTTATCATGTTAGACTGTCATATCATTATTCAGTTGTTTAGATAGTGATAACCTTCTAATGCAATTCTGGCTGGCCTGGAACAGCTGGCAGGTTATTAGCCCAGTTGAAACCGTTGGATATGTTGAGGTTGTGGATGAGTTGCTTGCTGTTCAGAACAAATCATATGAGCGGCCTACAATTTTGGTAGCCCAGAGTGTGAAAGGAGAGGAAGAAATTCCAGATGGTACAGTTGCTGTCCTGACACCTGATATGCCTGATGTCCTTTCTCATGTTTCTGTACGAGCAAGAAATAGCAAGGTATCATGGTTTGGATAGCCCCCTTTTTTTTGGCATATATTTAAAGCAACTATCATTGTATAGAAAATAGAAAGTATGAATAATATTTCTTGTATATTGTGTACAGGGAAGGTTACAATATATAGACTAATGCTATTAATTGCTATCCTAAAAATAAGGGAGAAAAATCAGCCCTAATAAAACAAGAATAAAAAACATATCTATACAAATCTGATATTAATGCTAATATATTACAATATATTACAACACTCCCCCTCAAGCTGGTGAGTGAATATCTATCATTCCCAGCTTGCAAGTAAGACTTTGAAATCGTTCAGTGGGAAGCCCCTTGGTGAAAACATCTGCTAATTGGTGCTCTGAAGGGACATATTCTGTAGTTATAAGGCCATCATCTAATTTTTCCTTGATAAAATGGCGGTCAATCTCTATATGCTTTGTCCGATCATGTTGAACTGGGTTGTGAGCAATGCTGATTGCCGACTTGTTATCACACAGTAACCTCATAGGAGCTTCATACTTTATTCGGAGATCATCGAGTATGATTCTCATCCATAACAGTTCACAAATTCCTTGTGCCATAGCTCGAAATTCAGCCTTTGCACTTGACCTGCAACTACATTCTGTTTCTTATTTCTCCAAGTCACCAAGTTTCCTCCTCAAAACATGCAATAACCTGAGGTAGATCGCCTGTCGATAATTGACCCGACATAATCTGCATCTGTATAGGTTTCAATGGTCAATGTTTGTTCTTTCTGAAATAGAAGTCCTCTTCCCGGGCTTGTCTTCAACATTGGAGAATTCGATTCACAACTAACATATGTCTCTCACGAGGATCATGCATGAACTGACTAACAACACTGACAGCATAGGCTATGTCTGGTCTGGTGTGGGACAAATATATCAGTTTTCCCACAAGTCTCTGATATTGTGCCTTATCCACCCTTGGGCTTTCCTTATTGTTTCCAATCCTGTGGTTTTGTTCAATAGGTGCCCCTGTTGTTTTGCAACCTAGCTTACCTGTTTCCTTAAGAAGATCCAAGACATATTTCCTTTGGGAAATAAAGATGCCTTGTTTGGAGTAGGCAACTTCTATCCCAAGAAAGTACTTCAGCTTTCCTAAGTCCTTCATTTCAAACTGTGCAGCTAGTTTTTCTTTTAGGACCTGTTTCTCAACCTCATCATCACCGGCAATGATCATGTCATCAACATAAACCAGAAGAAGTGTAAGCTTGCCTTCTTTGGAATGTTTTATAAAGAGGGTATGATCTCCCTGGCTCTGCCTATAACCTAAGGACACCATAGCAGTGGTGAACCTCCCAAACCAAGCACGAGGAGACTGCTTGAGTCCATATAAGGCCTTCCTTAATTTGCACACCATATTCCCTCCATCGGTAGGTCCATATCCTGGTGGGATGTCCATATATACTTCCTCTTCCAAATTCCCATGGAGAAAAGCATTTTTAACATCAAATTGGTGCAAGTCCCATCCAAAGTGTGCTGCCAAGGAGAGAATGATCCTGACTGTGTTCATCTTTGCTACTGGGAGCAAATGTTTCCTCATAATCAATCCCATATGTCTGAGTGTACCCTTTTGCAACCACCTTGCTTTATACCGGTCTAGAGTACCATCGACCGATATTTCACTTGTGTAAATCCATCTCGCACCCAACTATCCTTTTGTCTTTCGGCTTCTCAACAATTTCCTGTGTCTCATTCTTGTTTAAGGCACTCATTTCTTCATGCATGGCTTGAACCCAATTCTTATCCATTAATGCTTCTTGTCTTGAAGTGGGGATTCGGTAGAATCAATTGCTTTGAAATAAAACTCCGATCTTTGTCAGATCGATAGGTTTTTAGTGGACACAAACCGAGATATATAGGGTATTTTGCACAAGTTCTTCGGCTTTTCTTAAGGCTATTGGCAAGTCATCATGGTTAGGTTCACAAATATCATGTAAAGAACTATTCAAAGGCTCAGAATCAGAAATACTTACCTCTGGTTCGGGCGACTGAAGTTGCTGTTGGACCAAGTTGGGTTTTTTCCGATAATACACCTGCTTGTATCGATCTATAGGGACAGATACTGATTCTTTAGGTGTCTCTGAAGTACCAGAAGATGATGCCACATCCTTCATCAGAGGAGGGACAGATGACTCAATAGATTCAGCCAGAAGAGGACAAAAGATGACTCGAGACTCAGCTTCTTGACCACTCTCCCCCTGAAGCTGAGGACGAAGGTGAAAAGACTCGGATTCATGAAAAGTGACATCCATGGAGACATAGACACGACGACTTTGAGGATGATAACATTTGTATCCCTTTTGTGTGGTGCATACCCTATGAAGATACATTTGATAGCCTAGGATCCAACTTACCACGATATTGACTATGGATATGAACAAAGGCAACACAACCAAAGACACGACACGGGAGATTCTTCATGGTAGGAACGGAAGGGAAGAAGGAAGTCATGTGTTGCACAGACTAAGACCATCCAAGACACGGGATGGCAACTGCTTATCAAGTATGCGGCGATTAAGACACTTCCCCCAATAAGACTTAGGGACGACATTTGGAAAAGAAGAGCTCTTGCAATTTCTAGGAGATGACGGTTCTTCCTTTCTCGCAACCCCATTTTGTTGGGGGTATCAACACAAGTTAACTCATGTAACACACCATGTTCTTTATTGAATTTTGTGAAATGTTGATTCACATATTCCTTGCCATTATCGAGCGGAATCGTTTGATAGATTTTCCAAACTGGTTTGAACCATACGATAGAAATTCAAGAAAAATTGAAACACTTCGATTTATCCTTCATAAGAAATATCCATGTGACCCTAGTGCAAAGTCATCAATAAATGAAACAAACCATTTTGCACCGAGATATATTAGAATTAGAGGAAGGTCCCCACACATCGAATGGATAAGATCAAAAGGTTCAATACTTTTATTATTACTTGGAGAAAAAGTTGTGCGATGGTGTTTAAACTGACAAACATCACAAAGAAAAGACTCAATAGACTCATTTTTAAACAAATGTGGAAATAACGACCTAAGAAGACTGAAAGGAGGATGACCAAGGCGTTTGTGGTGAAGCCATATCTGAGATGCAGCGGAATCTGAACTTGTCTCATGACTGGATGTGGACACCGTCTGACTGGTACTACCATGAGTCCGATGTAGAACATATAACCCTCCCTGTTCCTTAGCAACCCCAATCGTCCTCCCCGTGGTAAGATCCTGAAACACACAATGAGAGGAAAGAAGGTCACTATACAGTTTAAATCTTTGGTAAGCTTATGAATAGAAATAAGGTTATTTGGACAAATGAGGTACATGAAGCACATTATGTAAAGGAAGGGAAGGTTGAAGTGAAATAGTACCACATCCTGAAACAGGGACATGGGATCCACTAGCAACCGTGATGTGATGCTTACCAGATAATTTAGAGTAAGTGGAAAAATATGAGGGATGAGGGGTCATATGATCAATAGCACCAGAGTCAATAATCCAGAGATCCTCGATACAAGTACTAGAAACATTAAAGGAGAAGAACTTAAATTCTTACCAGTCATGGTTAGAGAACAAGTGCCAGAAGGCTTACTCATAGAATCCAAGAGAGTGCGCAAACGATCCATCTCGGCTTTACTAAGCGCCGAATTGCCTCCCCGAAGGGTGGTGCAGATCCTCTTCACCCTCAATAACCAAGTCGGACACGTTTGATTAACTTGCTTTTGTTGATTGCCTTTGAAACCCCAAAGCGTGCAAGAACCTTGTCTCTGCCATGGAGTTTAAAACAAGTGTCCTTAGTGTGACCAGACTTTTTGCAATGAGGACACCAGCGCTCGTCACGTTTGGCAGATGACTTCCACGAAGATGATCCAGGCTTTTCAGATGATAACCCACCAATAGGACCTTTGCCGGTGGCCAAAGCAGAACCATCACTGGAATTACCCTTATTCAACATGACAGCTCGACGACTCTCTTCCCCCCTAACCGTGTAGAACACCTCGGAGAGAGAAGGAAGCTTGTCCTTTCCTAAAATCTGAACCCGAATAGGATCATACTCAGAATTCAACCCAGAGAGAAACTTAAAGACCCGTCCACGCTCAATAAACTTGGTTAAAGTAGCAGCATCCTCAGTGCATTTCATCTTTAAATCCTGGTTTTGATCCAGCTCAATCCATAAACCATTCAGAGTACCATAATAATCAGTGACAGAAAGAGAGCCTTGCTGGGTATTAAAAATTGTGTTTTCTAATTCATAACACGCAGCAATATCTTGTTTCATAGAATAGGTTTGACTCAAACTATCCCAAATTTCACGTGCAGAAGTAAAAAACATACAATTCTTACTGATATCTGGTGTCATAGAGTTCCATAGCCAAGTCATAATCAAAGAATCTTCATCATCCCAGATGCCAAACTGTGGGTCATCTGTCCTCGGAGGATCCCCGACAATATGTGACAACTTCCGACGACCCTTGAGAGTGGTGCGAATAACCTGGGCCCATTGAAGATAGTTCTTACCATTGAGGTGATAAGAAGAGTGTAAAACTGGAAGATCATGTGGATTCAGTGCTGCAGCGGCAACAGGAGGCGGTGGAACGACAACCGAGGCGGCGTAGTGATGGTGGAGGACCGGGTGTCATCGTAGACATTCGGTTGGACCCGAAAAATAGGCGAAAAGAACGAGGGAGGAGCCGACGAGCGAACGGTGGTGGTTGCGCGGTGAAAGGCGGTGTGGAGGGCGGCGCGTGGCTCCCACGCGCGTACGTGCGGCGGCGCGTTGGCCGCGAGTGGCGGCGCGTGAGTGGGTGGTTTAGGGTGGGCTTTTGTGGGGTGGCGGGAAAATGCCGACAAGCAGTCCGGCGAGGGTGGTGAGACAAAAAACAGCGGCGGCGGGTGGCGGGTGGTGGTTTTAGGCCTCGAGCGGCAATATGGCGGGTAGCAGTGGTGGGTGGCGGGTGGCGGTTTTAGGTCTCAGGCAGCAATAAGGCTGCAATAGGAGAAAAAAAGGGAAAGGCAAGCCCTAGGAACGACCTAGGCTGCTGATACCATATAGAAAATAGAAAGTATGAATAATATTTCTTGTATATTGTGTACAGGGAAGGTTACAATATATAGACTAATGCTATTAATTGCTATCCTAAAAATAAGGGAGAAAAATCAGCCCTAATAAAACAAGAATAAAAAAACATATCTATACAAATCTGATATTAATGCTAATATATTACAATATATTACAACACATTGAATGATGGATCTGTCTATTTCAGGTTTAATTTGGTGCTTGATCAGTGTATGTATAGTCAAATAACATACTCTCTTATAACGATATATTTTAGTGGTTGCTCAAACTGCAAATTAAGACTCTAAATCAACAACTATATCTTAAAAGAAATTCTTAAAATTACTATGTTAGAAACAATTTAGCTTCATTTTCAGTTGATTTGAAACTTGATTATCGTTAGGTTCAACATCCAACCAGTGATATTCGTTGAATTGATATGATCTTAAAATTAAAACTTGATCAATTTTCACCCAAAAAAAAATAAAATTGACCAATTAACAATAAGACTTCACACACTTGCACCATCCTCTAACTTGTTATAGAATGTGATTTTCACTAATCCAACAAATAAATTATAAAGTAATTATCATATTGATCTTGCATGCCAACTTTTAGAAAAATTGGATAATCATAGGTATGTAATAAAATAGGTGATATTTTATTGTGTTCATAAAGAAAACTTTACGTGTGATGACACATTCATAGAGTACAAAGCAAATTTTTTTATTAATGTAAAATTTTATGGGCATGATATTTTTTTTAAAAATTCCTATCTAACAATGAGATTTTTCAGAAATCCATCCTAAAAGAAGTTATTTAATGCTTTAAGATTTGTTTACGCGCGCACATGTGTACACACACAGAGAGAGAAGGACATGAGGATATTTTGTTGCTAATAAGATTTTAATACACATTGACTGTCAAACACTGAAGTTTCAAGTTTTCCAGGTGTGTTTCGCTACATGCTTTGATCCTAAAATCCTGGCTGACCTCCAAGCAAATAAAGGAAAGCTCTTGTGCTTAAAACCAACATCAGCTGATGTAGTTTATAGGTAAAATTTCTGCTTTAGATTCAAGTCTTATGTTTTATTGCCTTTCTTATACTATTTTTCTTTCTTTTTTGGAATTTCTTACAGTGAGGTCAAGGAGGGTGAGCTTATTGTCGACAAATCAACTCACCTGAAAGAAGTTGGTTCTGTGTCACCGATGTCTTTGGTCAGAAAGCAGTTTAGTGGTAGATATGCTGTCTCGTCTGAGGAATTCACGGGTGAAATGGTTAGATTTTCAAAATGCAGCATCAATTTTAAGCAATTATAGTTGTTTTTACTTATGTTTATGTCTTTCTAGCCATCGTTTTGGCCAAACACCAGATATGTGTAAGAACACTGTCCTTATACCGTGTTCCTTCAGCATAACTTGCGTAAGGTTGTGTTTTCCCAGGTTGGAGCTAAATCTCGTAATATCTCTTATTTAAAAGGAAAAGTGCCTTCTTGGATTGGAATCCCTACCTCAGTTGCCATACCATTTGGAGTTTTTGAACATGTTCTTTCTGATAAATCAAATCAGGTTCTACATATTATCTCTTATTTCCTATATGTTATCATGTTACATAATGAGCGGTGCAGCTCATATTCTGTGGTTATCTTTTGTTTGGATTTACCATGTTTGTCAACTAGTTAGATTTCTTTCTTTGGTTGATGAGAATAGTGATTTGGTAATACACACACACACATTAGCTTCTGATTCTGGCTGTTGAATTGCTAACCTATTGTATTTGATCTAGGACAGTTTTCAATTTGTATACAGAAAAGATTAGTTACTCATCATTGGAGCATAAATTTGAATTTGAACTTTAAGGTACTAAATCCAATTATCATGACAAAATTTCGTCATAAGTGAACCTTTCTCAATATATTTCAAGTACACTGTTGTAAAATGGAGTTCCCCCCCTCTCCCCTTTTGAAATTTCCGTTTAAGTGTCACAGTCAAGGAGTATTAAGATAAGGTTCTGGTAGAGGCGAACTCCTATATTAAAGCTTAGTTGTCCTTAGGATTACTTGAAAGAATATTTCTGAATATATTGTTATTACTTAATCACAATTGTACAGGTATGAGTTGCATTATATAGACTTATGACAATAATTATTTGCCTAAAATAGAGCTAAATTATAGGAAATAAATCCGTCCTAATACAATAATAAAATCTGTCCTAATAACGGAAATAAGAAAACAAATCTATACAATAAAGTCCAACACTCCCCCTCAAGCTGGTAAATGGATATCTGTCATTCGTAGCTTGCCAGTAAGATCCTGAAAGCGCTCTATGGATAGTCTCTTAGTTAAAACATCTGTCAACTGATATCTTGAAGGAATATATACTGTGGTTATGAGTCTACTATCCAATTTCTCCTTGATAAAGTGCCAGTCTATCTCAATGTGTTTTGTCGTATCATGTTGAACCGGATTATGTGCAATGCTAATGGCTGATTTGTTGTCGCAAAACAGTTTCATAGGCGCTTCACGCTTTAGTCTTAGGTCCTCTAATATGATCTTCATCCATAGCAACTCACAAACTCCTTGTGTCATAACTCGAAACTCAGCTTCTGCACTTGACCGTGCCACTACATTCTGTTTCTTACTTCTCCATGTTATTAGATTTCCACCCAAAGACATAATAACCTGATGTTGACCTCCTGTCAATAACTGAACCTGCATAGTCAGCATTTGTGTACACTTTCATGGATAAATTTTCCCTTTTTCTAAATAGTAATCCTCTTCCAGGCGTGGTTTTAAGATACTGTAGAATTCGATCCACAGCCTACCTGTGTCTCTACTGTGGATCATGCATTAATTGACTAACAATACTGACAACATACGCTAGATTTGATCTGGCATGTGCCAAGTATATCAGTTTCCCTACTATTCTCTGGTATTGAGCTCTATCCACCTTGGGGCTCTCTTAAGCACTTCCCATTTTATGATTCTGTTCAATAGGTACACCAGTAGCCTTACACCCAAGCTTTCCGGTCTTTCTGAGAATATCTTGGATGTATTTCCTTTGAGAAATGAGATACCTTGCTTAGAGTAAGCAACTTCAATCCCAAGGAAGTACTTTAGCTTTCCAAGATCTTTCATTTCAAACTCAGCTACTAATTTCTCCTTTAGGAGTTGCTTCTCAACTAGGTCATCTCTTGATATAATGATGTCATCAACATACACAAGCAGAACTATGAGTTTACATTCTTGTGAATGTTTAAAAAAGAGAGTATGATCACCTTGACTTTGTCTGTATCCCAAGAACACCATTGTTTTTGTGAATCTTCCAAACCAACCACGGGGAGACTGCTTCAACCCATATAAAGCCTTCTTTAACCTGCACACCTTGTTCCTTCCACTAGTGGAATTGTATCCAGGGGGAATTTCCATATAAACTTCCTCCTCTATGTCGCCATAGAGAAAGACATTTTTAACATCAAACTGATGTAATTCCCACCCAAAGTGGGTAGCAAGGGTGAGTAAGATTCTTATAGTGTTCATCTTGGCTATTGAAGCAAATGTCTCCTCATAGTCAATTCCATAAGTCTGAGTGTATCCTTTTGCCGCCAACCTTATCTTATACTGGTCTAGTGTACCATTAGACTGATATTTCTAAGTATATATCCATCTGCACCCCACTGACCTTTTGTTAGCTGGTCTCTCAACAATCTCACATGTTCCATTCTTTTCCAATGCACTCATCTCCTCATTCATTTCTTGAATCCAGTTCTTGTCCTTTAATGCTTCGTGTACTGATGTTGGGATTCTGATAGAATCTATGGCTGAAATGAAACTCTGGTGCTGTAGGGAAAGATGTTTAGAAGAGAAAAATTGAGAAATAGGGTACTTGGGACAATACCTTTTTCCTTTCCTCAATGCAATGGGTAAGTCATCTGGGTCAGGTTCACAATTATTCAAAGACATGCTATCAGGTTCAAAAACAGTATTATCTGGGTCAGGTTCAAAAACAAGAAGTTTAGAGACAGGAGAACTTGTGTCTTTAGTACTTACCGTTGGTTCGGACACCTGAAGTTTCTGTTGGGCCAGTTTGGGTTCCCCTCTCGTTTGATACACCAATTTTGGTGTGCTAGCCTTAACCTTGACGTTTGCTAGTTCAGGTAGGGTACCAGAACAAGACGTCAATTCCTGTGTAGAGTCAGACAGTAAAGGAAGGAAATACCCAGGAGAGAAGAACTCAGCTTCAGCTTCGGCTTCTTGAGTGTTCTCCCCCAGAAGCTGAGAACGAGTAAAGAAGGACTCATGTTCATGAAAAGTGACATCCATGGAGACGAAAAAAGACGACTTGAAGGATGATAGCATTTGTACCCCTTTTTGTTAGGAACATAACCTAGAAAAACACATTTGACAGCACGGGGATCAAGTCTGTTGCGATGTTGGTGATGGACATGGACAAAAGCCACACAACCAAAGATACGAGATTGTAGACTCTACATAATAGGAATTGAAGGAAAGTGAGAGTTCATGAGTTGGACTGAACTTACATTACCCAGAACACGAGATGGTAATCGATTGATTAATTATGCAGCAATTAAAACAGCTTCACCCCAGTAGGAGCTAGGAACAAACATTTGGAATAGTAAAGCTCTAGTGATTTCAAGTAAGTGACGATTTTTCCTTTCTGTAACACCTTTTTGCTAAGAAATATCGACACATGCGAGTTCATGTACAATACCATGCTCTTTAATAAATTTAGAGAAATTTTGGTTGACATACTCCTTACCATTATCAGAATGCAAACATTTAATAGACTTCCCAAATTGGGTCTAAACCATGCTATAAAATTGAACAAACAATTGAAACACATCTGATTTGTTTTTCATTAGAAAAAGCCAAGTTACTTTAGTACAATCATCAATGAAAGAAACAAACCATTTAGTGCCTGAAATGTCAGAAATAGATGCAAGACCCCAAACAACAGAGTGGATAAGTGCAAAAGGCTCAACACTTTGATTAGAAATAGGTGAAAAGGTTACACGATGGTGTTTGGAAAACTCACAAATATCACAATGAAAAGACTCAATACAACAACATCAACAACAACCAAGCCTTATCTCACTAGGTGGGGTCGGCTACATAGATCAAATGACGCCATTGTGTTCTATCATAAACCAAGTCTTCAGAAATGCCATACAAATCTAAATCTTTTTTAATTATTTCATCTATAGTCTTTCTTGGTGTCTCTCTACCTCTAGCTATTGGGCTATCCTCCACCTGATCTACTCTTCTTATAGGGGCTTCTAAGGGTCTTCTCCTTACATGTCCAAACCACCTAAGGCGAGATTCTCCCATCTTTTCCACAATAGGTGCTACCCCTACTTTCTCTCTAATGCATTTATTCCTAATCTTATCTTGTCTTATATGGCCACACATCCTGCACAACATCCTCATCTCAATGACATTGATCTTATGCTCTTGCTGGCTTTTTACCGCCCAACATTCAGTACCATACAACATCGCAGGTCTTATAATTGTGCAGTAAAATTTACCCTTAAGCTTGAGAGGCACTTTTCTATCACAAATAACTCTTGAAGCACTCCTCTATTTCATCCATTCAGCTTGAATCCTATGGTTTACATTTTCCTCTATCTCTCTATCATTTTGTATGATAGATCCAAGATACCTAAACCATGTGACTTGTGGTATGGTATGGTCTCCAATTTTCACCGCTAAGCTAGTATTAGCACGCTTCCTAATGAAAAGACTCAATAGATTATTTTAAAAATAAAGATGAAAACATAGACTTAAGCAAAGAAAATGGAGGATTTCCCAGACGCTAGTGCTGTAGTCAAATTTGAGAAGCAAGAGACTCAGAACTGGACTAATGAAAGGAAAGTAGCAACTTCTGATCAGGACTACCATTAGCTAGCATATTAAGGAGATAGTACAAACCTCCCTGTTTCTTAGCAACTCCAATCGTACTCCCTGTGACAAGATCCTAGAAGACACAATGAGAATGAAAAAAAGTTACGACACAATTATTGCCTTTAGTAAGCTTATGAACGAAAATAAGATTATTGGAAAGTTTTGGAACATGGAGCACATTGTTTAAGTGTAGGGAGGGCTGGAGTTTAATAGCACCAGAACTCACAACTGAGGTATGAGAGCGCCATCAGCTACGGTTATATAATACTTACTAGAAAAGGGTTGATAAGATAAATGAGGTGGAGAATAAAAGGTCATATGGTCAGTTGCACCAGAGTCTATAATGCATAAATTCTCAGTACTAGAAGCATTAAAGGATTGAAAACAAAAATTCTTACAAGTCATAGTCAGAGAACAAGAGCCAAAAGGCTTACTGAGAGAGTCAATGAGAGTCCGCAAGCGCTCCAACTCATTTTTACTAAGGGCTAAAACTTCATCACCCACATTTGAGTCTTCACTCGGAGGCATAGAATTTGAAGTGCTCATATTTGTCTGACTGTGCTGCATACCCTTGAACCCTCCTGTGCGGCTAAAAGCCTGGTCCTTCCCACAGAGTCTGAATCAGTTCTCCTTGGTGTGACCAGATTTCTTACAATAGGTACACCAGCGACTCTCTCGGTTTGGCCTGAAGAAGGAAAAATAAGAGCCTGGTTTAGTTGTCTTACCCATAGCCAAGGTTAATCCCCCAGTGGGCTTATCATCAAGCATGACAACCCTACGACTTTCCTCTCCCCGAACAGTGTAGAATACCTCAGACAGTGATGGTAGTGTCTCCTTGCCCAGAATCTGAACCCAAATAGGGTCATACTTAGAATTCGGGCCAGAGAGGAACTCAAAGATCCGATCCCTTTCCACAAAACTTACCAACGTGGAAGCATCCTTGCTACACTCCATTTTGAGATCTTGGTATTGATCCAACTCAATCCACAGGCCATTAAGGGTTCCATAATAATCAGTAACTGTGAGTGCCCCTTGTTTGGTAGCAAAGATTTTTGTCTTCAACTCATAGCAAGTGGCGATATCCTGTTTCATAGAGAAGGTCTAACGAAGATTTTCCCAAATTTCACAGGAGGAAGGTAGGAACATACAATTTTTTCTAATCTTAGGAGTCATGGAGTTCTAGAGCCATGTCATAATAAGAGAGTCCGCATCATCCCACGTCTCAAAGTGAGGGTCATCCTTCTCAGGGGCAGTCCCTTCAATGTGGTTTTACTTCCGACAACCCTTAAGTATAGTATGAATGACTTGGGCCCACTGCAAGTAGTTTTTTCCATTAAGGCGATAGGTGGGGTGTAAGACTGGGAGATCATTGGGATTCAGAGGTGGGGGGCGGTGTCGCGCTGATCTGCGAGATGGCTTTGGCAGTCTCGTCATTCGACATACACGAAGGAACGAACACAGAAAGGGTTGCGCAGTGCGTGGCGATGTGCGGTGTGACTCTATTTCTATGGCGGCATGCAATGTGCGGTGCGCGGTGCAGGGGTCATGCGCGGCTCCGATCTGGGTGAAGATGGCAGTGCAACTCCGATCTGGATGAAGACAGCAGTGCGACGGCTGTTGGAGTCGTGGGTTCCGCATGAGGGGCGAGGACGGCGGTGGCAGTGAAGGTTGATTGAAGGCAGCGATGAAGGCTGATTTGATCAGCAATAAAGGCTGCTTGCAGCAGAAACAACAGAGGCTCCTAGATCGGGAGCTCTGATACCAACTTGAAAGAATATTTTTAAATATATTGTTATTGCTTAATCACAATTGTACAGGTATGAGTTACATTATATAGGCTTATGACAATAATTACTTGCCTAAAATAGAGCTAAATTATAGAAAATAAATATGTCCTAATACAATAATCAAATCTGTCCTAATAGCAGAAAAAAGGAAACAAATCTATACAATAAAGTCCAACAGGATTCAATCTCTAAGATTGTGTAAATGATTGTGTGACATCTATTACTTTATCTATTTTTTCATTTACTTTTTAAAATATATAATTATGCAAGTCTTTCCTGTAGTTTAATGAAATTTTGGACTGTATATTAACTAACAGGTAGTGGCTGAGAAGGTCAATATTCTGAAAAAGAAGTTAACTGAGGGAGATTTAAGTGCCCTCAAGGAGATTCGTGAAACAGTTTTACAGTTGAATGCACCATCCCAGTTGGTATGTTCTTTTTAGCAGTAGTATTAACATTGACATGATATGACAGACATATTTTCTTCTTTTTATTCTTATAGTTGCATATGAAATTTAAAAAGGCCTTACTCTAAATGGATTTATTGAAAATTTGATTTTTAATTGAGCCCAATGGCATCATTTGATTTATGTAGCCAACCCCACCTAGTGGGATAAGACTTGGTTGTTGTTGTATATAATTTAGATATTCAAGGTTTTCTATTGCTGGTTTAGACACCCCAAATACCCATTCCCTTCCCCTTCAAATATGTCTTTTCAAATTTCTCCTTTATTTTTAAGTTGTTTAAAGAAGAAGCTGGCCTTTAGTTTTGTTTCTTGCCTGACTCAGTATTTTTGTCCAACTTTTTTCTCCTTCTAGTGGAATACCAAAAGTTGATATGTAGTCTAAAGTTTTTTCTGCTATTTTGATAAAATTTTTGAACAACTCCATGTAAAACGATGTAGAATCTTACAGATGAAGCTAATGGATTAATTATTTTCAGGTAGAGGAGCTGAAAACTAAGATGAAAAGTTCTGGAATGCCTTGGCCGGGTGATGAAGGTGAACAACGCTGGGAGCAAGCATGGAAAGCTATAAAAAAGGTTAGACTTCTCTCCATATAAAGTACATTACATGGACTAGGTTTGGTACCTGTTTCGTTAAAGTTTATATCTTCCTCCATAAATGAGAAGATTTTTCTTTTCTTGTATATTTGGGCCACACTCCACTGCCCTTACATTTTCCACATGGTCAACATAAATTTAAAAATTTTCCATGAGGCATTATAGGAGGCCAATCTTTACATGCTCTTTTCTTTCATTTTCTTCACATCAAATACTTTGTACAGATAATATGTGTTGTCACATGTTCTTCGGATGCAATTGTCCTGAACCACCTTTTTACATAAGTTTTCATGGATATTTTTTTTTAAATAAAATTATGAATTTACTGATTGGCTTTCTCATAGCAATTCTTAATCTGAAGCATGGAATGGGTTAAAACCGCTAGAAGTTTAAATTAATTTAAGTTTGTAACAATGATTTTATTTTGCTATGCAGTTTTATGCACAATCTGCTCTCCACTGATTTTCCTTATTTCTTGTTGATTTTCTGAAGTTTTCCTCAATTGTTGCACTAGAACATGCTAGCAATGTACAATCGGAACAAATGTCTTGCAAAATAGCCATTTTAGATGTGTGGTTTATTTACCTTCAAATTTTAGTAAAAAAATCTGTGGTACTCATG
This sequence comes from Ormosia emarginata, assembly GCA_029884605.1. Taxonomy (NCBI): domain Eukaryota; kingdom Viridiplantae; phylum Streptophyta; class Magnoliopsida; order Fabales; family Fabaceae; genus Ormosia; species Ormosia emarginata. The sequence goes on from JAQQTP010000090.1 coordinate 14,902,146, forward strand.
TATAATCTTATCTTGATTTGTTTGATTCACGAAGGTGTGGGCCTCCAAGTGGAATGAAAGGGCATACTTCAGCACAAGAAAAGTGAAACTCGACCATGATTATCTTTCCATGGCTGTCCTTGTTCAGGAGGTGATAAATGCTGACTATGCTTTTGTCATCCACACAATTAATCCGTCCTCTGGAGACTCATCGGAAATTTATGCTGAGGTATGATTAACCATGTCATGTTTTTGTGCCTATGCTTCCACACATTTCAAGAAACATTCACCATTTGAAGAAATAATGGGAAGAAGCAAAGACACTGAGTGTGATGCTCTTTTGACATAGGTGGTAAAGGGACTTGGAGAAACATTGGTTGGAGCTTATCCTGGTCGTGCTCTGAGTTTTATCTGCAAAAAACATGATTTGAACTCCCCTCAGGTAATTTTGTTCTATCATTTTTCTTTTCATAGTATTGTGTATGCTTATTTATCATTCTTTATATGATTATGTTAAATATAAGAACATCATAGTGGACATACGAAATTACCTTTACCAGTACTGCATCTGTCCTATGAATTTGCCATTATTTTGCTAATGGTTTTGGGCTTCTTTAGGTCTTGGGTTATCCTAGCAAACCTGTTGGCCTATTTATAAGAAGGTCAATTATTTTTCGATCTGATTCCAACGGTGAAGATCTAGAAGGTTATGCTGGTGCTGGCCTTTATGACAGGTAAACTTTGACATATCTCTTCTTCAATGAACATCTTTCATAGAAATAGAAATTTGGGGAACAAATTGTAACCACTTGTTTAATTTTATCTAAGCGAAGTGGCTATCATTTAACTGTTTCCCCTTGGAAACAACATGAAATTGAGGCAAAAATTAGATCAAAGATGCAGAAGTCATACTCCAAACAAGTTGAACATGAAATTTGACTAGCATCACTTGTCTTTTGCTTAAAACTTTTATGTGTAAGGATAATAATATTGTCTTATATCTCCGTGCATATTACACTGAGTATGGAAGTGTATCTCACTTTTTGGTCTTTCTTTTTTGCTAACTTTCTTACCAACCCTTTGGTGAAAACTATCAAGTTTCTTCATTCCTCTCTATTTTTTTTTTGTTTGACTTTCTTTTGACATGGATAAACGATGTGATTGTGTTAATGCTAGGTCGTTGCTCCTAAGCAACGCGTTGTATGGCTCGAGTACAGTGTCAAATGAGCAAGAGCCGTTCGTGAACGGGTGTGGGTAAAGAAGTTAGTTCACAAGAGTAGGATGCATTTTGGAACTTGGAATATAGACACACTTATAGATAAATCAATGGAAATAGTTGACATCATGATTAGGAGGAGAATTAATTTTATGTGTCTTCAAGAAACTAAGTGGGTTGGAGAAAAAACAAAGGAACTCGACACTTCGGGTTTTAAGCTTTGGTACACTGGCAAGGTAAAATCTAGAAATGGGGTAGGCATAATAGTAGATAAGAATTGGAAGAATAATGTTATGGATGTGAGAAGGCTTGGAGATAGGATCATAGCATTGAAGTTTGTTGTGGAACAGGAGACTTTTAATGTTATCAATGCGTATGCACCCCAAGTAAGGTTAGACAAGCACTACAAGATAAAATTTTGGGAAGATTTAGAAGGTTTAGGTCAGGGAATACCATTAGGAGAGAAGATTTTTCTAGAAGGGGACCTAAATAATCATGTGAGGAGCAAATCTAGTGGGAATGAGGGTTTGCATGGGGGCTATGGTCTGGGAGTAGCTAATGCAGAGGGCAAAGCGATTCTAGATTTTTTGGTAGCTTTTGATTTTACAATGGCTAACACTTGTTTTAGGAAGCGGGAAGAGCATCTTATCACATACAGAAGCGGGGTTCTTGCAATTGATTTTTTTCTAATAAGGAAATCTAATAGAAATCTTTGCATGGATTTCAAAGTCATCCCTGGAGAGAGTTTGACTACCCACCACAGGGTTTTGGTTATGGATGTACGGGTTAAGATGAGAGTAAAGAGAAATTGTCGAGACAGAGTCCCAAGGATCAAATGATGGCAACTAAAGGGAGGAAAACAAATGCTCTTTCAGAGGAGGATTATGGATGAAGAGATTTGGGAGGTACAAATGAGTGTTAATGATATGTGGGACGAGATGGTTAAAGGGATTAGGAAGATAACAAAAGAGACACTCGGTGAATCAAGAGGCTTTAGACCCAAGGATAAAGAATCTTGGTGGTGGGACGCAAGTGTACAAAATAAGGTTAAGGTTAAAAGGGAATGTTATAAAGCTTGACTCGTGTGTAAAAACGATGAAAATTGGGAAAAATATAAGGCAGCTAAAAAAGATACTAAGAAGGCGATGAGCGAAACGAAAATTAAAGCGTTCAACGGGTTATATCAATCTTTGAGCACCAAAGACGGAGAAAGGAATATTTACAGACTTGTTAAAAGTAGTGAAAGGAAGACGAGATTTGGATCACGTGAAATGCATTAAGGATGAAGAGAGTAAAGTCTTAGTTACGGAACAAGACATCAAGGATTGATGGAAGGGTTATTTTCACAAGTTATTTAATGAGGGACATGGGACATTAGGGGACTCAGAAATTCTAAACACTAGAGAGGAGGACCAAAATAAAATCTTTTATCGTAGAATTCGAGAGTTTGAGGTAAAAGAAACATTGAAGAAGATGGATAATAGAAAAGCGGTCGGATTGGATAATATACCTATGGAGGTATGAAAGTTCCTAGAAGAGAAAGGTATAAGTTGACTCACAAAGCTGTTTAACGAGATAATGAGGTATAAGAAAATGCCAAATGAATGGAGGAGAAGCACTTTAATCCCTATTTATAAGAATAAGAGAAATATACAAAATTGTGCAAATTACAGATGGATTAAGCTCATGAGTCATACCATGAAATTATGGTAAAGAGTAATTGAATGGAGATTAAGACAAGAAACTCATATTTTAGAGAATTAATTTGGTTTTATGTCTGGGAGGTCAATCATGGAAGCAATCTATCTTCTACGAAGATTGATGGAGAGGTATCGGAGGAAGCAAAGAGACCTACACATGGTTTTTATTGATCTGGAAAAAGCCTACGATAGGGTACCGAGAAAGGCCTTGTGGAAGGCTTTGGAGAAGAAATGAGTTCGTATCGCTTATATTTGAACAATCCAAGATATGTATGATGGGGTCAAAACTAGTGTGAGAACACAAGGTGGGGTCACAGACGATTTCCCTATAAATATAGGACTACACCAAAGGTCAACTTTGAGTCCATATCTTTTTACCTTGGTCTTGGATGTGCTTACTGCGCATATCCAAGAGCCGATGCCACAATGCATGCTTTTTGCAGATGATATAGTCTTAGTTGGAGAGTCGAGAGAGGCAACAAATGGGAAGCTAGAGCTATGGAGACAAGCTTTGGAAGAACATAACTTCCGTCTAAGCAAGAGTAAGACAGAGTATATGGAATGTAAGTTCAGTAAGAAGCGTACTTATACTAGCTTAGCGGTGAAAGTGGGAGACCATACCATACCACAAGTCACAAGGTTTAGGTATCTTAGATCTATTATACAAAATGACAGAGAGATAGAGGGAGATGTAAACCATAGGATTCAAGCTGAATGGATGAAATTGAAGAGTGCTTTAGGAGTTATTTATGATAGAATAGTGCATCTCAAGCTTAAGAGTAAATTTTACTACAGTCCGCGATGTTGTATGGTATTGAATGTTGGGCGGTAAAAAGCTAGCAAGAGCATAAGATCAGTGTCAATGAGATGAGGATGTTGTGCTGGATGTGTAGCCATACAAGACAAGATAGGATTAAGAATGAATGCGTTAGAGAGAAAGTAGGGATAACACTTATTGTGGAAAAGATGGGAGAATCTCGTCTTAGGTGGTTTGGACATGTAAAGAGAAGACCCTGTAAGAAGAGTAGAGCATGTGGATGATAGCCCAATAGCTAGAGGTAGAGGGAGACCAAGAAAGACTATAGGTGAAACGATTAAAAAAGATTTAGATTTGAATGACATTTCTGAAGACTTGGTTTATGATAGGGCACAATGGCGTTGTTTGATCCATGTAGTCGACCTCACCTAGTGGAAAAAGGCTTGGTTGTTGTTGTTGTTGTTTGGCTTTCTTTTCTTTCTCATTTCCCTCCACTTTTTGAAGCACTTTTTGACTTCATATTTGGTGAGAGCAAAAATGGGAGAGCATAAGAAGTGAACTAGTAATAAATCCACAAAAAAGGCATGTTACTTTTGATACATTTTCGATTTTCATTCTTCTTTTTCTATTCCTTCTTCCTATCCTCTTTATGGGGCCAGATTGAGTGAAGTGCTACTGTGCTTTTGAGAAACTAGATCATGAAAAATCTGACTAAAGTGCTATTTGTGACTATTATGAGTTTTAGACGTGCTTTTTCATAGTAAAAGTTGCAAATTCATGTTTTATTAGTTTCTTTGTGCTTTTTCCTCTACTTTGAATTCACACTGCTGTTAGAATGCACCTTAAGGGATGTCGGAGCTGTTGGAAATTCAAGTGTGATTGGGTGTAAATGGACAAGGGGCATATAAGTGGTATAACCCTTGGACCTAATTAATGCTTTAAGGTTTTGAGTCAAGACGTGGTTTGTCGAGTTCACTAGTGGCGTTCCTCACATAGTCCATTGAAGGGAATCTTCCTCGGCATTTCAGTCTCCTCCTAACTTAATAGGAGCCTGTATAGTAGTTAAAAGGTTAAATTAATTTGTAAGTCCCTATACTATTTGGAATTTTTCAATTAGGTCCATATATTTTAAGATTTTGTAATTGATCATGTTTGATATAAAACAATTTATGAACCTTCACCTAACAGCTTAACCTTTTGGAAGGGTTGGTTATTGACAAGGTCCTTATAGTTTCAAAATTTTCTAATTAGGTACCTGCTCTTAGAGCACTGTTATAAATTTCTAACGATAGGTTGGATTTAGGGACCCCAATAAAATTTTTTGATACTATTGAAACCTTATTTTGGTCCTCCAAAGATACAAGTCTAATTATGTATGGACTGTGAGATTGAGGGACTAAATTGATATTATTTTCTATGATTAAGGGATTAAATTGGTGTCAACTTTTTATGATTGAGTGACTAAATTGATATTATTTTCTATGATTGAGGGACTAAGTCGAAGTCAATTATTTTAGAGAACCAAATTATTGTTACTTTCTATGGTCGAGAGACTATATTAATGTCAAATTTCTTTGGAGAACCAAAATGATGTTGCTTGTATCTTTGGGGGGCTAAAGGGACCCAAATAGTTTGTAATTGGGCCCATATAATTTTAAAAATTTATAATTGTACCCTATTGTTAGGGCACCATTATAAATTTCTAATGGTGGTTTAACGGTAGGGTAATTAGAAATTTTTAAAACTCTAAATAGGGACCTATAGAAATTTAACCTAGTTAAAATTATAATTATCAAAACAAAATCTTTGATATCTGTTTAAAGTTTTGGTTATCAACATTTGTGGTTTTAACGGTAGGGACTGAAATAGAAATTTTTAAAACTCTGAGAACTCAATTACCAACTTTTAAGTATATGAACCTAATTAAAAATCCTCAAAAAATATAGGGACCTACAGATTAATTTAACCTAGTTAAAATTATAATTACCAAGACAAAATCTTTTATATTTATTCAAAGTTTTGATTGCCAACATTTGTGAGTTTAAAGCTTTATGAGCTTAATATTCTAATATCCTTTTTTTGTACGTCACAGCTGTTTTACAGCAGTTTTCCAAACGTTTTAAATTATTGTAATTGCATCTTCATATAATCACCAAAAAAAAAGGGTATCTTCATAGCAAGTTTTGAAAAGCTTGTGTGGTTTCTGGTTGACCTTTGTCTTTTTTTTAATCAGCTGTAAAGGTTGAACCAATTAAGTATGAAGGGAGATTTACCACGGAATGAGGGAATAAAGAGTTCTGGCTAATGCGTTCTGTCAATGTCAGTGGTTAAGATGATCTAAAAACATGGTTAAATTAGATGCATATCTGGTTATTATCTTGTATTGAATGTTTTTTCCTAAATAGATAGGGGTTTACTATGGCATACCATTGAGAAAATTGTGTATTGGTATGTCATTTACAATATTTGTCAAAGAAGTTACAAACTTTTGATGTTATGCGAAAAGTTCTTGAACCTTTCTATAAAAGGAATATACTTGTCTTTTTCATTAAAAAATACTAGTGGTTATCTGTTCTTTACACTTGCAAGCTATAGTAAGTTCTGTATGGTTTAAAAAAAAATTTACAAGAATTGATATTAAAACATCAAAAGATTGCAACTTTTGTAATATGTGTTGTAAGTGACCTACGAATGTACCATTTTTAATAACTCTCCTAAAAAAAAATAAAGGCCTTACAGATATTTTCTGGCATGGGTAATTGAAAAATTGGCATTTATATTCTTTCTGATTACAGACAAAAAGTTTTAGGGGAAGGGAAGGTTGCCCCATACCAAGACTTACCAATCAAAGACTACAAGCAGGAATTGAACCCCAAGACTTTTTAGTCAATTCAATCCTACCAGTTGAACCAATCCTCATTAGCATTGGCTCTTTTCATTCTGTTGCATTTCTTTTCATTCTGTTTTAAACTAACAACTATAAATGCATTCTACTCATGGAGCTTATAGCCTCACTAGTAATAAAGCCTATTTATGTTGGAAACAATTGCTGTATAAGGTTTCAGTTTGTCCGTAATATGTGCAATGAGGGATTAATTTGTGCTGTGAACCCTTTGAATTAATATTTTCTTTCTGCAATTCTATTTCATGTTTTCTGACATTGGTTAACTGAGTTTCCTTTCTAAACAGTGTGCCAATGGATGAAGAGGAGAAAATGGTGCTTGATTACTCATCTGACCAACTGATCATTGATGGTAGTTTTCGCCAGTCAATCCTGTCCAGCATTGCCCGTGCAGGAAGTGCAATCGAAGAGTTGTACGGCTCTCCTCAGGACATTGAAGGTGTCATCAGGGATGGAAAAGTCTACGTTGTCCAGACCAGACCACAAATGTAAGCTTCTAGATCCATATCACCTAATCCAAACTATGTTCATCCGCGTGCAGATGGCACATCAAACGTGAGTGAGGTAGTTTCTGGGAGTTTGAGAGTAAACCGGCGGATTACCAAACTTGGCTTATAAATTTGATGCAAGTGATATGATATATTAAAATAATGAATAATTTATAAGTGTAACCATTGACTAATGTAAAGTAAGAAAATTTTATTGTCCTATTCCTTTTTTCCTACTATATATTATATCTGAAATTTATTTCTAATCAAGATTGAATTTTTACTTGAGGTCTATGGAATATGGTTAGGTTCAATAATATGCGATTGAATTTATTATTTCAATATTTATTTTTATTCAGTACCTCTTTAAATTGTGCATAACACAATATCATTAATGTACTGCTCATGGTTTCATTGAATTTGAAGTTAGCACTCCCGATCAATTTTATGATGTTATCCGAGTTTGCTCTCCTTTTATAGTTGATATTAGTGATGGAGTTCTATGACAACTGCAGCAACTGGGAAAAGAATATAAAGTATATGAACATATTTAAGCTACCAAATCAAGAGTCCTATGTTGTTTACTACGTTGTTATTTAATCTTTGGTGTTTCCATCCCGGATATAACTGGGAACGAAGAAAGAAACAGCAATAGGTGACAAAAGAAAGTCGCTGCGGTAACTCAATTGACAAGAGAATACAATGGTGAACAAAGAGCAAAGCTAACTAAGAAATCTGAAGAAAGGAAAGATAGGGGACACGAAATACAGTAAATGTAGTGCATCTTTCTTTTAAACTGCGATATCCAAAGTGCTTCTGTTGTTTGTACATGTGTTTCACAATTTCAGCTAATGCCGATCAAGGCGATTTCTAGAGCTCAGCTCTCGTATGGTAGGATTGTGTGATAATTATTCCTTAAGAGGTTGTAGTTGATAGTGTGGCGATACCTAAACGTTGAAGAACATTCATATCAAATACCTTGTTCGACAGCTGAAATATAGGTTAACACACTTCAAATTATCTGTATTTTTTTTTTTATCTGAAATGAGAATTTATTCAACGTAATCAGCCCTTGACAGGGATAAAACAAAATCCGGTGGGTTATCAGTAATTTGAGTGAAATTCATTTTAATCACTTGCACTTTTTAAGGTTTCACTTTGTTGACTTATATTTTGTCACTAACCTGACAACATGGAAAGTAGATGAAAATGGGTTATACTTTGACAGCAAAACTCACGGGTGAGTAAATGAAATTTCGTTCATTAAACTAGGGTAGATCATGTATCTTGTTGAACTAGAAGTCCCACATTGGTGGGATCTTGAACATGGAGGCTTTAGAAAGCCTATATATAGAGGCTTAAGTCTATGTTTTAATGCATCCCAAATATTTCCTCTTCTTTCTCTTGTATAGTTTCTCTATCAGTTGTATTTAGAGAGAGGCTTGTAATTTCTTCCTCATAAGTAAAATTTTTTCTACTCTTGTCAGTAATTTTTCCTCATCATCATTAGAGAGTTTTCCACGTTAAATATTTTGTGTCAGTTCCTCTTTTCTCAACTCTATTTTAGTTGCGTGATATTGTTTTTATAACTCTGGTACCCAACAGTGGTATCAGGCTCTCGATTACTTACGGTGCAGAGGGTCGAAGAAAATTCTTAGTATCTTCTGTGGTTATAGTATTGATCGATCTTCCACATCGAAAAGAATTATTCTTGTTCATTTGGAATTAAAGTGTGGTAGTGTGGGAGTGTATGTCTGCAGAAAAGTTCGGCTAGGAAAGACTTAGTATTTAAGCGTGTCCATTAGTGACTCACCTCTCTTTCTTGGGAACTTATGCAGTACACTATTCACGGTCTACGGTCACTATTCCGAATACGGCACTATTCACGCCTATGGTATTTTATTCACGCGGTGACTATTCATACGTGTAGTTGTATACTTTTACGGTGATTGTTAACGCATCTTTGGATTTGTTCTAGTATACGATAATACGTACAAATCTTGTTCACGTATACCTGACTATTATTCGCGGTGAAATAGTGCAAAACCGGTTTAGTTGAAAATTATTTGGTGTAAAACCATGGCGACAAAATATGAGATTGAGAGGTTGATGGGAGTAATTTCTCCTTATAACCGAAGATAAAGGCAATCTTGAGGAAGGACAATTGCTTGTTAAGCAATTGAAGGCAGACCCACTGGGATACTTGATGACAAGTGGAAGGAGATGGATGACAATGCTGTTGGCAACCTGCATCTAGCTTTGGCAGATTCAGTTTTGTCAAGTGTTGCAGAAAAAAGGACGGCGAAGGAGATTTGGGATGCTCTCACCAAATTGTACGAGGTCAAGTCACTTCATAACCGAATATTCTTAAAAAGGAGGCTTTATACACTTCGAATGAGTGAATCCATGACAGTACCGGATCACATCAACAATCTGAATACGTTATTTTCTTAGCTTACAGCATCAGAATACAACATGGTAGAAAATGAACGTGCAGAGCTTCTACTTCAAAGTCTACCTAACTCTTATGATCAACTCATCATCAACATAACAAATAATAATGTTGCTAATAATCTTCGATTTGATGACGTTGCTGCTGTTATTCTTGAAGAAGAATCCAGGCGGAAGAACAAGAAAGACAGATTGGAAAGCTCACAGCATGTAGAGGCTTTGTCGATGATGAGAGGAAGATCAACGGAACGTGGCTCTAGTGGGAGCCGAAATCAGAGTAGATCAAAATCACGAAGAAGGAAGAACTTCAAATGCTACCTTTGTGGCATGAGAGGACACTTGAAGAAAGATTGTTGGCACAACAAGAAAAATGCAGATAAAGCTCCTAAAGCAACAACATCTCAAGGATGTGTTGCGAGTACCTCTGATGATGGAGAAATCCTTTACAGCGAAGTAGCAATTGGTTCCAAAGGCGGAAAACATCTCAATGATGTTTGGATTATGGATTCAGGAGCAACATGGCACATGACTTCACAACGAGATTGGTTTAGTACTTATGAACCTATCTCAGAAGGATCTGTATTCATGGGAAATGATCATGCCTTGGAGATTGCTGGAGTTAGTACTGTCAAAATAAAATTTCACGATGGTATTGTTCGCCAATTCAAGGGGTACGGCATGTGAAAGGTTTAAAGAAGAATTTATTGTCTATTGGGCAATTGGATGACCTCAGTGCAAGACTCATATTGAAGGTGGGATCTTGAAGATTGTTAAAGGTGCTCTAGTGGTGATGAAAGCGAAAAAATTGCGGCAAATCTATACATGCTTGTGGGAGATAGACTACAAAAGGCGGATGCATCAATTGCATTAGCGAGGCCAAGAAGAATCAACGATAATGTGGCATCGCAAATTAGGCCACATGTCGGAACGTGGTTTGAAGATTCTCACGGAACGTGATCTCCTTTCCGGGCTCAAATCGGTAAACTTACCTCTTTGTGAGCACTTTGTGTTACAAGCAAGCGACATAGATTAAAGTTTGATAGATCAAGCTGCTAGAAAGCAAGCGCATACTAGACTTGATTCATTCGATGTGTGGGAGTCACCGAGAAATGTCCCTAGGAGGAGCAAAATACTTTGTATCATTCATTGATGATTTCTCTAGGAGATTATGGGTGTACCCAATCAAGAAGAAGTCAGATGTGCTTCCAATCTTCAAAGACTTTAAAGCAAGAGTAGAACTTGAATCCAGAAAGAGGATCAAGTGCTTGAGGACAGACAATGGAGGAGAATATACAGATGGTAATTTTCTCACATTTTGCAAGCAAGAGGGTATTAAAAGGCGGTTCTTGTTGCATACACACCTCGGCAAGAAATGGTGTAGCGAGAGCGGATGAATAGAACTCTCCTAGAAAGAACAAGAGCTATGTTGCGAGCTGCAGGTCTAGCCAAGTCTTTTTGGGCGAAGCGATCAAAAGCATGCTGTTACGTGATAAATCGGTCGCCATCAAGCGCAATTGGTTTAAAGACACCAATGGAGATGTGGAATGGAAAACCAGCCAGATTATTCTTATCTTCATGTGTTCGGATGTCACGCATATGTGATGTACAATTCCCGAAAGAAAGAACGAAGTTGGATCCAAAATCCAGGAAATGCATATTCTTGGGTTATCTTGACGGTGTTAAGGGGTATCGCTCTGTGGGATCCCACGCCCACAAGGTTATTGTCGACGAGAGATGTGATATTTGCGAAAATGAACTGCAAAGAGAACAAAAAGATGACAACACTTTGAAAGAGACTACTACGGTACAGATAGATAGAAAAGCTGGAGAAGAAGATTCCTCTGAAGCAGAACAAGAACCAGAGCACGAGGAACAAGAACCATATGAGGCCAATGATACAGAAGTTCGGCGATCAACTCGTCAGATAAGAGCACCATCATGGCACTCAGATTATGTTATGGCAAGCCACGATGCATATTGTCTTCTAACAGAAGAAGGAGAGCCGTCGACCTTTCAGGAGGCTGTGAGTAGCTCAGAAGCTTCTCTATGGATAGCGACAATGCAAGAAGAAATGGAAGCCCTACATAGAAACAAGACATGGGAACTTGTTGAACTTCCAAAGGGACGGAAAGCCATTGGTAACAAATGGGTCTATAAGATTAAAAGAGATGGCAACGATCAAGTGGAACGATATCGTGCAAGACTGGTGGTCAAAGGGTATGCTCAGAAAGAAGGAATTGATTTCAATGAGATATTCTCTCTGGTTGTCAGACTTACTACTATCAGAGTAGTTGTCGCAACCGAGATCGCGACGGGACGACCGAAAAAAGATTAGGCGTTTGAAAATCAATTGAGTCACCACCAATGTTTATTTAATTTGGGAAAACATTAGAAAAACCCTTAAAATAGGCAAAACTGATCTTTTGAAAAATGAGTTTGAGTTCGGGAGTCGATTACAGGTAGGGAAGGTATTAGCATCCTACACTTGCCCGTTACAAAACGGTACCTTAAGTTAGTTGTGCAAATTTTAATAATCTCAAATGTATTTATTTTACCCTTTAAAAAAAGAAATGAAACAAATAAATTATGAAAATTTATTTTTTTGGCAACAGAATTAAATTATCGCTCCTACGTATCCTCGGGTGTAATGAGGAACTCAAAGTCATGTAGTTCTTTAAAAAATAATTGTGAGTTAGTTATTATTTTATATTTTTAATTTTTACAAAAAACTATCTTTATTTTATTTTATTTTATTTTAGAAAGACGAATCATCAAAATCGTCACAACTCGGATAATTCTAAAAAAGGTTACTGGAATTAACAAAACAATGTCATATTCAAATTTAATTCCATTTTTATTGATTGATTTTTTTGTTTAAAACTTAAATCATCGAGTTGTCACAACTCGAGATGATTATAAAAGTTATAGGATTAACAATTTGTCACAACTCATTAATCCCAATTTATTATTGAGTTAATTTTAAAGCGAAAAAAGTTTACAAAATAATAATAATAAAAAATAAATAAATAAACCAAACTAATAAATGAATAAGCTAAAATGAATAACACATATATATAATAAAAGATAATAACACAAGACAAAAAAAAAATAAGCAAACTTACCTCTAAGGTGTATAAAAATGATATGCTTTCAAAGAAGTTGGTGCACAAAGCCCACACGCGTTCTCTTGAATCAAACCTTGAAAAACAACTCACTTGCAAGAAAATTTTTTTACTAAAGTCCTCTAGCTCTTATACTTAGTATTAAGCCCAAAGTATAATTTCCTCTAGCTCTTATACTTAGTATTAAGCCAAAGAGTGTAAAATTTTGTTGATGTCCAAAACCATTGAGAACTACCTCTTTATATAGGAGGAGGGGAGGGGAAGGAGCATGACTTCTCCAATGTGGGACTTTGTGATACAAGAAAACACCTTATCATTTCAAATTTCTTTTTTTTCCTTCCATTTTTTTCTTTTTTCTTTTGGATTTTCATTCATCTTTTCTCTCTTTTTTGTTCTTTCTTTTGTTTTATTATGAATTAAAATGTTTAAATGATCCAAGCAACAAAAATTTTATGGACAAAATTGGGTATCAACAGTAGTCCTAGCTATGTGTGCTGCATTTGATTTACATCTTGAACAATTAGATGTGAAAACTGCTTTTCTTCATGGAGAACTTGAAGAGGAGATATATATGTTCCAACCAGAAGGTTTTAAAGAACAAGGAGAAGAAAACTTGGTTTGCAGGTTAACCAAATCTCTGTACGGTCTAAAGCAGGCGCCAAGGTGTTGGTACAAGAGATTTGATTCCTTCATTATTAGCCTCAAATACAATAGACTAAGTTCAGACCATTGTACATATTACAAGAGGTTTGGTGATGATGATTTTATCATCTTGTTGTTGTACGTGGATGACATGTTGGTGGTAGGCCCCAACAAAGTTCGAGTCCAAGAATTGAAGGCACAGTTGGCTAGGGAATTTGATATGAAGGACTTGGGACCAGCAAACAAGATTTTAGGGATGCAAATTCACCGAGACAGAAAAGATAGGAAGATTTGGCTTTCTCAAAAGAACTATTTGAAGAAAATCTTGCGGCGCTTCAATATGCAAGATTGTAAGCCAGGTCTACCCCACTTCTGTCAATTACAAATTATCCTCAAGTATGAGTCCTAGCAAAGTGAAGCGAGAGAGGATGGAAATGTCTCGAAATCGTATGCATCGGCGATGGGAAGCCTTATGTATGCTATGATATGTACAAGACCGGACATTGCACAAGCGAGTGGGAGCGGTAAGTCGTTTTATGGCAGATCTGGTAAAGAGCATTGGAATATTTGTTAAGAGGATCTAAGATATATTAAAGGGACCTCGAGTCTTTGCATTATGTTTTGGAGGATCGAGTTTGTTGTCAAGGATATGTTGATTCAGATTTTGTAGGTGATCTTGATAAAAGAAAATCTACTACTTGGTTATGTGTTCACACTTACGGGAGGAGCGGTCGGTGGTTATCCAAGTTACTGATTGTTGTAGCTCGTCTACTACGTGAAGCCGAATACATGATGACTACCCAAGCTTGTAAGGAAGCTATTTTGATTAAAAGGTTAATGGAAGAACTCGAGCACAAGCAATGAGATAATTACTGTGTATTGTGACAGTCAGAGTGCCTTGCATATTGCAAGAAATCCAGCTTTTCATTCAAGGACAAAACACATAGGTATCCAGTATCACTTTGTTCGAGAAGTAGTAGAAGAAGGGAGTGTGGATATGCAGAAGATTCACACCAAAGACAACCTAGCAGATGTTATGACAAAGTCAATTAACACTGACAAGTTTATTTGGTGTCGATCCTCTTATGGCCTATCAGAAACGTAAGCAACATGGAATGACAAGGTAGAAAGAGTGGTGTGAAGATATGATTGACTCAGTCAAATCTTCAAGTGGGAGAATTGTTGAACTAGAAGTCCCACATTGGTGGGATCTTGAACATGGAGGCTTTAGAAAGCCTATATATAGAGGTTTAAGTCTATGTTTTAATGCATCCCAAATATTTCCTCTTCTTTCTCTTGTATAGTTCTCTCATTGTATTTAGAGAGAGGTCTTGTAATTTCTTCCTCATAGTAAAAACTTTTTCTATTCTTGTCTGTGATTTTTCTCTCATCATCATTAGAGGGTTTTCCACGTTAAATATTTTTTGTCAGTTCCTCTTTTCTCAACTCTATTTTAGTTGCGTGATATTGTTTTCTATAACTCTGGTACCCAACATATCTTGATAAAGATAATGATTGATTATATTTATATTTATAATTAGCAAGTGTATCGTTAGTAATTTATGAAATTTAAATTAAAGATATAAGAGAATTTGAAGAATTTTGTGTAAATCGATAAGATTTAGGAAACTTGAAACTTAATTAATCTTAAAGATCAAGGAAATTTGCTTGAAAACTAAGGAAATTTGGTTATAAATAAAACCAATGACTTATGTGTGTTATGCGACAAAGAGAGAACAACTAACAGTGAGGGTTTTTGAGTTATGAGAGAGAGTGTACAAATAGTTTTAGGCCAATGGTATATATGTTATATTTTTAACTCTGATTATTCTTGTACTAATTTTTCTCCCATAATGAAAAGTATTTTATAAGCTTGTGTCATCTTATTCAGTCTAATCTTATGCATATTCAAGAGACTCATCTTACGCAATTAAATGCACATATGAATATATAAGGGATTATTAAGGTACATATTACTGAAATAATTGTGTATTGATAAGTACGTGATTTATAAATTTTATTAAATAAGTTACAAATTTTGTGTGTTGAAAAAGATTATTATAACTATTTTATGAAAAGTATGTAACTTTTACCTTTTTCATAATAAAAAAAATTCAAATTTATAATTTTTATGTATAAAACCTACAAATTTTGCGAGTAACAATCAAAGTTACATACTTCCAAAAAGATTACAACAATGTCAATTATAATCAAAACATAAAAGAAGTTAAGTATATCATTTTTAACAAATATTGCAAGTGAGTTACTGATTCACTATCTTTTCAATCAATGATGGACTATGAAAAAGCCGTATTAATGGTTAATTTAGTTTGCATTTTGAAAAGGAAATGCAAATTAGGATTTCTTACACAGAAGCTACAAGATGCTGCTTTAGATCAGGATTACCCCCGTCATGTACGCCCTCTCATCCCTTTAAGCTCTCCAAATGTTACTGAGAGGCATATTTCCAGCAGGAGCATTATTTACATCAGAGACTCACAATGACACACTGAAGCAAGACACTCCATTCCAATCATAATGACACTTACAAGACACTCCAAGCATAATAATGACACTGAAACAAGATACTCTACTGAGAAGGTGGACAACCCCCAGCAGTCAGTCCTGACACATTTATCCACACTTCATTTAAGCGCTCAATATTGCGAGAGGAAGCATTGTACTGGGCAATGGTATAGGAGTTCTTATCTTGTGTTGTTGCTGAACTTCCATTTAACTGCTTGTTCAGGCTGCTTAGAAGAGCTTCGGTTTCTTTGTTAATGTTATCATCCTTGGCAAACCCACTGAACTTCCTAACTGCTATGCATCGAGGTTTCCATTTCTCTACCTCTAACTTCAGTTCAGGATTGGGCTGCGGAGGTTTCCCCTGAAAGTGAGCTGATACATACATCCTTACAATATAGCCATCCCCAGGAGATGATGAGGGGATGCTCGTTAAGGCCGGAGCAGTAAATGCAAGTATGGAAGAATTCAAATTGGCACCATGAATATATTGATACAACCTGGTGCATGATTAAGATATAAACCAAAAGGGCATGTTACAAAATTAAACTATATGAAGATCATAATCTGCAGAAGAGGAAAAAGGAAATAGTTTGTATGCAAGGATATGGGTATGATAAGACATAACACACACACACACACACACACACACACACACACACACACACACACACACACATATATATATATATATATCATCTCATAAAATATTAAATAATATATAAAATAATCATAAGACATCATAAATAAAAAATAATAGATGGAACATTCCATTATCGAGGGAGAAAGATGAAGAAAGAGTTAAATTATTTTTAGCATTAGTCATCGTACATTAGAATTTATCAAAATTCTTATGATATCTCACATGTATTATCACAAAAATTTAAAAATAAAAAAAATGTAGGTAGGGTGTAAGCTAGTGTATTATGCCATGGTAATTTGAGAAATATCTGATACTATCTAATACGACGGACATTTTAATGTATCCGTCAAGTGAATGAGAAATAAAATAAAACCTGTGAAAGCCGCTTTTGGTGGACTGCTCGAAGGAAGTTCCTGGAACAGGAGCTGACATCCACGAGGATTCATTGTATAGTCTGATCTGAAAGTCTGATTCAGACCGTATCACTGTGTACATAGGTAATTCAATAGCATGCACTAGGTTGCCATAGCAGTAACACGTTGCTACGGACATGGAGTAAAGCAAGCACACGAGTGTTGCTTCCATCTCCTGCTTGCCTCGTCTTTCTAAACTATGAGCCTGCTAAATTATACCTGAACTATGATCATCACCCTGGCTTTAAATAGGCAGAGCCAACTCAAACAGTAAGTGGGTTTTTCGTCACTAACCACATTATTTGAACAATGTCTTGACAATTAATGCTTTAATCAAGTATAATTACATTTTATTATATTTATTCAAGAATATCATAAAATGCTTTTGATACATGAAGAGTTATATTATGATTTGAGCCTAGAATATTTAACCATACCCACTTATTTACCATTTGACTAAATCATTTTAAAAAAAATTTATGTAAAGTGTCTAGTGACATATTGTTTTTATAAAAATAACACTCTTCGATTCAGGAGATTTCGATGTGCAGTCGAAGACTTACTTCAAAAACTTACACGATTCTATTAGAATCAAAAGGTAATAAGGTTATCGAAATAATGTTTTCGATTTGAAAATTACCAAAATAGTAGTTTCGATTTGGTATCGAAAAAATGGTAGTTCGAATTAGTATCGAAATGGAGATTCGAAGAGTAACTACATTTAACAAATTTCTGAAGAAAGAAACAAGAGATCTCAACCAAAAGTCAACAAATGTTTGAAGATTCAAGTTTGAATTCAAAAGAAATTATTTGAATTTGAAATAGAAATTAACAGCAGTTGTAAGTACAAGATCAAGACAATACAAGGATTGTTGATAGAGATTCAGTTACTTTTAACACGATGATTGCTAACAAAGATCTGACAGTTGCTTGACAAGGATTGTAACACCCCCACATTTAATAACCACAACACAATCGCTATTATGTCACACTCACTAAATTTAGGTGTGCTACAACTCAACAAGTTTCCAAATTTAATCATTGTGCGTATATAGAAAATAAGAGTCACGAATGAAGCATATTTAGTACACAACTCTTAAAACAAAACTGTCGAAGAAAACCGCTGAAGGAAATATATATATATATATAAACCAAAAGTCAACAAATGTTTGAAGATTCAAGTTTGAATTAAAAAAAAAATATTTGAATTTGAAATAAAAATTAGTAGCAGTTGCAAGTACAAGATCAAGACAATACAAGGATTGTTGATAGAGATTGAACAGTTACTTTTAACATGATGATTGCTAACAAAGATTTGACAGTTGCTTGACAAGGATTGTAACACCCCCACATTTAATAACCACGAAATAATCGTCATTATATCACAGTCACTAAATTTAGGCATGCTACAACTCAACAAGTTTTCAAATTTAATCATTGTACATATATAGAAAATAAGAGTCATGAGTGAAGCATATTTAGTACACAACTCTTAAAACAAAGCGCTAAAGGATATATATATATATATATATATATATATATATCCTTAACATAAAGTATCTTGGTAATACAAAACATAATACTCACATAACCAAACAACAAAAAATGTGTCCAACTACCATATAAAAACTTGGCTCGGCTCAAGTCCAAACACTTGAAGGGTAATATCCCCCACTTGGTCTTCCTCTGAAACCAGAACGGGCAAATTCCCTGGTTGAGGTATGTCGCGACGGGCGGGAGTCCAAGTAGTCGACTCCAAAGAATCCTCCCGAGGGGTGTGATGTCAATCACCTCATAGGTCTCTAATGGAAATAGAGAACTCCAAATGCACAAAAACATTGAAGATGAGAGTAGTAACCACAAGATAAGTACTACTCCTAAGCAGAGTCACCTCCCCACTATACACAAAGCGCTTGGTGTCATGGTCGACACGCCAGGCATCGATGCCTTCATGAAGACGTACTCGCACGTAGCCAAAGAAGTCTCGTCCAGACGCCATCACCGTAATCAGAAGTCAATCCACTAAACTCCAGACGATTCCACCTCGCCTTCCTTCACAGTCTTCTTCAATATAATTATAACCCAGGACAAAACAATAAAGAGATAAGATCCCCTACATCGCATACCAAAATGGCAGCGAAGAAAATGATACGAATGACAAAGTCATTCCATATATACAGATATTGCAGATATATTCAAGTTATCAATTTCATAAATGTCATCAGAAAGCATATCCCACAATAATATAAACATTAACAACACTATAACGACAGATATCCACCATAGATATATAATAATTATGCTACCACAATATATATTATGACCATGCCATGATAATATGTGTACAGACTATGTGTATGCATACTGAACCAGTTCCTATTCTATGGAGCTAATACTTAAATTTAGAGATGAACGTTTCAAAAGATCTGCCACCCTTAATGATAGTCTACGTCGGACCACGAAAAGAAATAGTGTTTGTCGGTTCCTCGTCAGTGCGTTACAATGGTTCTTCATGGCCAGAGGTATATAGTGTGACAACTCGGTCACTAGATGAATTACCTTGCCTTGATGCACCCTGAGATCCTTCCCTTGGATCACACTATTCAATTCTCGTTCACTCCTTGGCAACAAAAGTCATACAAACACTGACTGTATGATGTTCAATGCATGATAACTCAATGCATAACTCAAGCCACCATTTTACTGTATCAATGATATCAAAACAACTACCTATACAATTGTCTGATACCATTAGTATCAATGATATTATATAACCGCCCATACAATTATATAATAACACTGATTCACCTGGGTCTAGCACATCGACACAACAATAGAACAGTGTATAATGTTCAATGAATAATAATGTTCAATGCACGACAATTCAATGCATAATATAAGCCACCACGGGCCATAAATCAAATTTTAACAAAACTGGGTGCATTACGTCGGTCTGATAGCAAACTGCTATTTTCACAATTGCATAAACATTAACCAATGTTCTCCCCAAAATCCGCATTATATTAATTTACTAAAACTTTCTCTATTACCTTTACTAAAATTCTCTTAAACAGAGTGTCTTGAGTTCCAAATCACTTTTAAAACTTATCCTCTATTATCTTAATTAAAATCACTGTTATCTAATAATAAAACTTTATTCCATTCTTCTTAAATAAAATAATTTAGATCTCAACTCACTTTTAAAACTTCCTTTCCATTTCTTATAAAAATCATTATTTATCTAATAAAACTATACGTTTTCCATATTCCTCTTAAAAATCTTTTTATACCAAAGTACTTTAAACTTAACATCCTTTTTAAACAAAATACTTTAGACTTGACATCATCTTCCAATTTCATTCTTTATGACTTGTGCTCAAAATCCATTCTTTCCAATTGATAAAATCATATTCATTTCCTTTCTAAACTTAAAAATCTTTGATTCATATCCCTATTACCTAACTAAATTCACAATTTATAAAATATTTTTGACTTGGATTGTCCCAAAATGAGCTTAATGGCCATGAGCCTCATGGTCTTTAGACCTCAAAATTTTCATCCTCCAACAACAAGATTCCAAGCACATATCATACTTCAATTTTCAAATCACACTATAGTACATGCATGCATAAATCATAATAGAGCATAACTAAGCACATAAACATAAATCATACAAAGTCAAATTCATATAAAACAAATAAGCATAAATCATCACCACATAATTAAGTGAAGGAATCCTTACATGGATTCTTAACTTACAAACACAACATTTTCATTTTCTCACCACCATGTTTGGTCGATGAGGTTAATCTCCCTCTTACCTCAAGAGAAGATAAAAAAGAAATCTCCTTGATCTCTCCTTGATGATTTTGTCCAACACAAACAAGCAAACCTTTAAGACAACAAACATACAAATATTAGATCTAAAGCTTGAAAGGAATAGACCATTGATCAAAATGATGGTTTAGAATCTTGAAAAAAGAAAGAAAGGAGTGAAGATTAAAACTTCACCTTAGAAACCTTCAAACCCTAGGTATGAAGAAAGTGCTTGAAGATAGATGAACTAAATGATGACCATAACATGAAAGTTTCTCAAAAGGGTGTCTAGGTTCAAGATATGTGATTGGTTGGAATTAAAGAAGATGGATGAGTGGTTTTTGAGGGTGAGGCCATGAGCTTCAATGGAGGAAAGGTGAGGGGATTTTGTGTTCTTGGCTTCAAGAAAATAAGGATGAAGATGAATAAATAAAAACTAAGCCTTGAAATCAAGAGAAAACAAAAATAGAGAGATTTTCACCTTAAAAGCCCTAAACTTTGATATTGAAAAAGTTCTTGAAGATGGAAGATTTAGAAAATGGTGACAACATAAAAAGGTCTTCAAATGTGGTCTAGATTCAAAAAATGTGGATGGATGAAATTAAGCAAACATGGAGGGTGGAGAATGGTGGTTAGCCATGAGGGTAGAGAGAAAAGAGAGAAGAGAAAAATGAGAGAAAAAAAGGAAAGAATGGTGGAAACTTTTTGAGATGAAAATTGAGGTGAATAATTAAATGAAAGATGAAATTATTGTCACCTTTCTCCCTTCAAAACAGTGACCACACAAGGGAGGAGAGAGGAAGTGGCTTATCTAACAAGCCTTGGTGGTAGACTTCTTCATTAAGTTTTGAGGAAGCTTGCTTAGGAAGCTTGGTGTTACTTTTTGAAAAAGTCAAGGATGATGTCATCCATGTAATGTCATAAAGTGAACCTTCTAGAAAAGATGACTAGCATTTTACTAAAAGTTATTATCCAATAGACAAAAGTTACAGTCAACAAAACTAGTATTTATCGTCCGTTGGATAATAAGACATTCCCAGATTTTATCTATCAGATAAAATCTTGAAAAACAAAAACTTTGTAAACTGTGTCTGGCTTCGGATTTAGTAAGATTCCCCCGGCCCCGTTTCACAGTCCAAAATTTTTCGGTCTTAGAAAAATATTATTTTTCCAACCCCGCTTAATATGCACGTAAATTGAAAAATATAATAAAATAATCAAAATCACCTAAATAATTCATAAAAATTCACAAAATTCACAAATATTATAAAATGAATGTAAATAATAAAACAAGCAATTTCTGGGGTGTTAGAAGGATCACTAATAATCATTAGGTAGTTATATTTGTTTTAGACATGTGTCAAGATCCTGTAGAAAGGGTAGTTACTTAAAATGTCTATAAATACCAAAAATGATGGAAACACTTAGAGGTTGAAAATTCTATACTCACAAACACTTGCAACTCACGCTCTCACATCCTTGAAATCTCAAGCAAACAGCACAAGTCTAGTCTAGTATGTTTCCATCCACTTTCATTCATGTACCCTTTACAAATTTAATGCAACTTTAAATTCAATTCATTTACATTCAGTCTTTACTTTTTTTGCAAACTCTCTTCTACTCCCAATCAAGTGATTTTTCCAAAAATCATTTGAGTTCTGTTTGATTGCTTTGATTTTGTTCTCCTTACTTTTCTGCAAATTTACTTTCCTGCACTTCATATACTTGCAAGTTTATTTCTCATTGCCTTTTTACATTGCTTTACTTTATTTCATGCTCTTTAATTTCAACATTTTACGTTATTTGCAAAGCTTACTAATTGCACTTTATTTCTGTTATTTACACGTCATGTCATTTAACTTGCTTTGTTTTACAAATTTTCTTACTTTTCAAAGTAAAGTATCTTTCATTTTTACTTATTTTTACTAAGTTACTTCTCACGCCTAAATACTTCAATTTCAATTTACATAATTTTGTGTTTCATTCGAGATTAATCTTTGACGTTCTTACTCAAAGATCAGTCTAGGAACTAGAGAATCCTAAGAGGAAGTGATTCCCTTTTCCGAATTGAGATCGTGAATCAAATTTGTCCTTTGACAAAAGTTTACCATAAACAAATTGATACATCTGGTGGGACTAGTCGAAAGACTGGTATTTTGCAGAATTCTTTTTGTTTATGTGTTTGAGGAGTGGTAAAACACTGCCAAGAATGTAAGATAACACATTAATAAGTGCTCAGAACCCTCAAGCAGGGAATAATAGAGCTAATAGCAATAAAGACACCATAGTCTCTGCAAGTTTTCCACAACCTTTGGAGCATGTGATTAGTGAAATCACAGGGGTCTCTGTTTCTAACTTAGAAAACAGAACTCTTGGGATAAACAGAACTGCACCCTTATATGAGTTGCCTATTGGGTTTACTTCCCAAAATGTCTCACAAAGTAAGGAACTGCCCAAGCCACATACACAAATCCAATACCCAATGTTTCACTAAGAAACCAAGTAGTAAATATTAGTGGCTAAGTTGCAGGAACCAGTGCAAATCGAACTGATAGGCCAAATGTGGGAACACTAGTATTCCCTAATTTTCCTAGGGATTTGTCTTCGATTCTTTCAGGGAATACGAATACAACCCTGAATAACATTAGGCAACAAATTGATGAAAGCAACCACGAGATGATCCATATGTTAACTCAATAGATGACCACTGCGATAACCCTATTCATAGAGTCAACCAATAACACCTACACCACATTGGCTAGGCAAATAAGTATGATTGCAAATGTCTTTGGTAACCCAGAGGAATCCATAGGCAATCAAAGGGGAAACAATCAACCTGTTTATCAAGAAAATGGTCAACTGGTAAATAATCCCAATGTTAATAACACAATTGAGGATAACTAGCCAAGAGAAAATCCACTTAGCCCAAATGCAAGATTTTGAATAGTTAATCGAAATCAAGATGCTGATAACTTCCTAGAAAGGATTAGGCTAAATAATCTTGGGGGCATCATAACATCAACTAGGCAGTTGAGCAAGTGCTCAACAGGTATGACTTTAATGTGAGATACACAAATCAACCCTATTTTGTGTCAGCCTTCCCTGAGTTCATCCAACAAGCAGAATTGCCAAGAGGATGCAAAGCACCTAAGATCTCTAACAAATTTGTTGGGGAAAGTAGAAAGTCCACGGTAGAGCATATTGCTCGATATACAATTGAAGCAGGGGATGCAACCACAAATAAATATTTAAAAATGAAATATTTCCCCAGCTCTTTAACCAAGAATGTCTTTACTTGGTTTACAACATTTCTACCAAATTCGATCCAGTATTGGAACCAGTTGAAAAGAAACTTACATTACCAGTTCTTTAAAGGAGAGACTAAGGTAAGTCTCGTGGATTTGTTTAATATCAGGAGAGAAAATGGAGAGTCTATTGATGATTACTTAGCCAGATTCAGGAAAATAAAAGCTAGATGTTTCACAGTCATCCTTGAATTTAAGGTAGTCAAAATAGTTGTTGGTGGTTTCGACTATTCTATTCGAAAGAAACTAATTAACCAGCAAATCCTAGACATGTCTTAACTTGTAGATAAAGTAAGACAAATCGAGCAATTGAAACTCAAAAAAGAGAGATTTAAGAGAAATCTTAGAAAAGAAAAAATTGCTTACATTGAAACTCTTGATGTACAAGATAAGTACTTTGTTCAATCAAAAGATAATAAAGTAGCCTATGTCGAAGTTGATGAGGTTGAAAATGATGAGGAGAACGAGGTTAACATAGCAGAATTGAAGTCTGGTCCTCCCTATACTTGTTATTCTTTAATGCCTAATCGAAATAAGGATAACATGAAATCCTCTAATAGGCCAACTTATTCTTTTGATATATCGAAGGCAGATTTAATCTTCAATGTCTTATTAAAAGATAAGCAAATCAAACTTCCTAATGGACATAAAATCCCTTTGGTTGAAGAAATAAATGGTCAAAAATATTGTAACTATCATAATAGATATGATCATTTGACTAACAATTGTATCTATTTCATGGATTTAATACAAAAAGTCATTCAAGAAGGAAGGTTGAAGTTTGAAAATAAGAAGAAAATGAAGATTGATGTTGATCCATTTGAGGTAAATGCCAGCTACATTGAGCCAGTTGGCTTCACTGAAGACAACATGGTAGAAGTAGGGGAACCTACCCTTATCCTCAACTCTGACTACAACCTCGAGGTATTCGAGGCCAATGAAGAAGAATTTTTTCTAAAAGCAGGGGAGACTTTGGTCAAATTCCTTCTTAAAAAGGAAGAAAGATGAGAAAGAGGTGTCTTTCTGCCCACGATGCAGTGCTATCTTTAACAGATTGGCAGCCAAATCATACCAAGCTGCCATGAAGCAGAAATAGAAAATGAAAGCCCCTACAGGGAATTCGATCGACATAAACAATCAAGAAAAGGAAAATGAGGATGCCTCCTTCGAATGTGGCCCCCAACTAGTGGATAAGAAATAGTCCACAAGCCCATAAGGTCCAGAACAAGCCAAACTGGCCAAGATTCGATTATAGGGTCATTAGTCCCATTGGTGGGAAGCCTAATACCTAGATTCGAGATGGAGGATTGATCTTGAACCAGGGTTTAAGCTATTATATGTCTAAGTCCCAATGACACAAAGCTCAAAGGTTTAGACAACAACAACAACAACACCAACACCAACACCACAACCAACAACAACAACAGGAATAGGCATTGGCTAAGCTGTAGTTGCAGCAGAGATCCTATGCCCAGGTGGTTTAGGAATCACATTTGAAAACAGATAGGAAGCAAAAACCTCTAAGTCCAATGGACGAGGATGTCATAACGATTCGTTCGAACCCGAGTTTAAACATGTTTTGGACACCATTTTTTGTGTAAATGTAATGTTTCTCCTTCTATACAATTTTTTCATTTTAGGTAATGAAGAATTTGACCAAGAGGAAGACTTTGAGGATGACTCGAATAGGTCTGATTGGTATTTGGTCAAAGAAGACATAGTAGAGGTAATGGAAAACTTTGCAATGTTTAACAATCCTTGAGATGAAAAGCCATTTACGCCTACTTTTTATTAAAGCTACTGTGAATGGAAAGTTAGTGGGAAAAATGCTGGTCGATGGAGGAGTAGCCATCAATTTGTTGCCCAAGAATTTGCTAAATAAATTTGGCAAATTAGAGGCTGACTTATTACCACATAATATGGTGGTGACTGACTTTAATAGTAGATCCTTGACATCAGAGAGGGCTATTGCTCTCGACATCAAAGTAGCCTCAGTCACAAGGTCAACTTTGTTCATAGTTATCCCCTCCAAGGCTAGTTATAATCTCTTGTTAGGTAGATAATGGATTCATGTTGTAGTGGCAATACCTTCTACTTTGCTCCAGAAGATGTTCCTCTGGAACTAGTTGGGAGAGCTGGAGATAGTAGAAGCTGATGACATATTATGTCATGTCAATCAAAATCATGCAAATATACAAATCTATATGCCTGGATTCAGACCTTTCTGCATCTGAGATTCATCAGCTTTGGACAAGAAAGAGGTCGAGATAGTGGCCCTTACCCCAACAGGTTTCTCCATAATTATAAAAGCTGATTCATTTCAGCGTCAAAATTGTATTAGTTCTAGGGCTTATAGGCACTTATTTAACATTCTAGGATGAATATATTTGGCCTCAAGTTATAATAATGGTGGAACTTAAGAGCCATATGACTCGAGTAGCAGCCTATATGGTTGAGAATTGCACAAATAGTGCAATTTCAAATCAAATGACTTGAATTTCAACTTATATGACTAAAAATTTGGTGTCACGGAAGACACCAACTTGCATTGTATTTATGACAACTCTTCCTTGTGCTACAAACAAGCCCCTTTATCCTCTAATGTTAAAAAGATATAGGTAAAAGATCCTCTAAAAGAGGTTAATGTAGACAATGATGTAATGTATAAACCAACTTATAAGTAGATTAAGAAATGAAAGTTTCAAGTATGAATTAGTCCATTTGCTCGAAGAATATAAAGACTGTTTTGCATGGGAGTATGAAGAAATTCCTGGACTCAGTCGAGATTTGGTAGAACACAGACTACCCATTCGAGCAAGACCAAAACTAATCAAGCAAGCTCTAAGAAGGTTTGCTCTTGAAGTGATCTTAAAAATTAAAGAGGAAATCAAAAGATTACTAAAGGCTAAGTTCATTCGAACTGCCAGGTATGCTAACTAGATTTCTAATGTTGTTCATGTTATGAAAAAGAATGGTAAGTTAAGAGTATGCATTAATTTTTTAGATTTAAATTCTGCTACTCCTAAAGGTGAATATCCTATGCCAATTGCTGATATGTTAATTGACTCAGCTTCAGGTCATGAAATCCTAAGTTTTATGGATGACTATTTTGGGTATAATCAAATTTACATTGCAGAAGAAGATGTGTCGAAGATAGCTTTTCGATGTCCTAGTGCAATTGGTACTTATGAATAGGTAGTCATGCCATTAGGATTGAAGAATATTGAAGCCACTTATCAAAGAGCATGAATACCATTTTTCATGATATCATTGGTAAATTCATGGAAGTGTACATTGATGATGTGATGGTCAAATTGAGATCAGAACATGAGCATTTCTCAAATCTGAGACAATCATTCGAATGAATAAGAAAACATGGATTAAAAATGAATCCTATTAAATATGTTTTTAATGTTTCTACAGGAAATTTTCTTGGATTCCTGGTTTAGAAGAAATGGGTAGAGGTTGATCAGAACAAGGCTAAGGCTCTACTTGAAGCATCACTTTCTTTGAATAAGAAGTAGCTTTAGTTTTTGCTAGGAAAGATTAACTTCCTGAGAAGGTTCATTTCGAATCTGTCTGGAAAGACCAAAATTTTCTCCTCACTCGTAAAGCTCAAGGCTGAAGAAGAGTTTCAATGGAAGAAAGAGCACCAAGAGGCCTTTAACCAAATCAAGCATTGTTTGGCCAATCCTCTAGTGATGATGCCTCCAATGCCTGGACGTCCTTTGAAGTTATACATCTCAGCATCAGATGAAACCATAGGGTGCATGTTGGCCTAGGAAGATAAGAATGAGATCAAAAGAGCCATTTATTATCTTAGTAGAGTTTTGATAGATGTTGAAACTAGATATAGTACAATCAAGAAGCTATGTTTAGCTTTGTATTTCTCCCGTACTAAGTTAAAGTATTATGTAAAGTCACATGATGTACTCGTCATTTTGAAGCCAGATATAATGAAGTACATGTTATTCAAGCCTATTTTTCATGGTAGAGTAGGGAAATAAGCTCTTTCTTTAACTGAATTTTCTGTAAAGTATGTGCCACTAAAGGCTATGAAAGGCCAAGTGTTGGAAGATTTTTTGACTAACCATCCTTGTGTTGACATCAAAGAAAATAATATTAACTATATGGGCTTAAAACCATGGAAGTTATATTTCGATGGATCGAAACACAGTGGGGGTGTTGGTCTTGGAGTTTTAATTGTTTCACTAATTGGAACTCTAACTAAGTTCTTATTTAAATTAAATCATGAATGTTCGAATAATGAAGCTGAATATGAAGCTTTGATTGCTGGCTTACAAACGTTAATATCACTTAAGGCTAGAAATATTGAAGTCTTGGGAGACTCTCAATTAGTCATTAAATAATTGACTCGAAAATATAAGTGCATTAATCAGAATTTGTTCAAATACTTTACTTTTGCAGCAAGGTTACTATTTGAATTCGATGAAGTTATAATGCAACATATTCCTAGAGAAGAAAATTATGAAGCCAATGAGCTTGCTCAAATAACTTCAAGTTACAAGATTTCGAGTGTGACTTTGTCAAAGTTAATCAAAATTAAAGAAAAATTGTATCTATTCGAGAATTTAGAAGTATGTTCAATCGAAGATATGAATGATTTTGATTGGAGAAAATCAATTGTTAATTATTTACAAAACCAAAGTTCATCAGTCGAAAGAAAATTAAAATATAAAGTCCTACATTATGTTATAATGGGTGATTCACTTTATAAAAAGTCAGTAGATGAAAATTTATTGACATGTTTAAGTGAGAAAGAAGCATACACAACCTTGACATAAGTACATGAAGGCATTTGTGTGGTGCTTGACGAGCGCCGAACTCAGTCAAAATTATAACCGAAGTTATTACCTAAGCTTGTAGCATAGTGACAACACCGGATCGTCTCCTCAAGGATTGTAGATGCAATTTGATCAGATCAAGTGAAAGTTAGCAAATGGGGGTTTGATGGTTCAAGGATCGCACTTAACAAAATTAAAGGGGAGAAATAACAATTAAAGAGCAGTCAATTTAGAAACCTATCCAAGATTGGGTGGATTCAATCATAGACCCTTCATAAAACACTTGAAGCACAATTGAATTGGTAATTTGGATCTAACCGAGATCTCTGCATCAAATTTAGAATTCATACTAGACGATCGTCTAGAATTCAATTAACAAGTGATAAACACAAATCCGCAATCGCACCATTCATGAAAATCTATGTTAATTTCAAGTACCGAATTCAATTAACTTAGGCACAAATCAGTAACCTAACCTCTTCAATTCTGTGATTAATTTAGATCAATCAGTTCTAAGTTTCATCACAAATCTCAATCTTCATTATGTGATTAGTTTAGATTAATTAGTTCTAAGTTTCATCACAAATCTCAATCTTAAACCAAGATCAAATCAGATCAACATAAATAGAATCACCATTCATGCATTCAAGATCAAGAAGAAGAAGAAAGAAGAAGAAAAGAGGAATTCAATTACAAATCAAATACAATGCATAACCAAGGTCTCAAGAATCCAAACCACAATCTCTTCAAGAGTTCTAAATTGACCCAGAGTAGCTTAGCCCTCCATTACCATGAAGGGGAGCATCAAAATATACAAAACTATGAGAAACTATGAAGAAGCAAGAAGAAACTTAGAGAGAAATGAAGGAGAATTCATCAAAGAAATGATAACCAATGGTGCCTTTTATAGAAGTCTAGGATAACAAAATGACAAAGGGGAGTGAGTGGATGAGTGGGTGAGTGAGTGAAGTGTTTGAGTGGAATGGTTGAGTGGGTTGGTTTAGTGGATTGGTTTAGTGGATGAGTGAGTGGAATGGTTAAGTGGGTTGGTTGAGTGGAAAATACCAAAGGACTTTTGGTGAGTGGGAAATTATGGACATGAATGGGTGAGTGGATGGATGAGTGGGTGGATTAGTGGATGAGTGGGTGGAGTGGTTAAGTGGTTAGATTAGTGTATGAGTGGATGAGTGGGTGGATTAGTGGATGAGTGGATGAGTGGATGAGTGGATTAGTGGATGGATGAGTGGGTGGTTGAGGACGAAAATTTCGTGTCTGACTTGGAAGCCAAAAATGACCAACTATACTTCAGATCCACGAAAAGTGCTCTTCATGAAAGTTGTAGATCCTTGTCTTGGCTATAAAATGGATAGCTGGTTCGTCCAATTTGACTTCCTTCAGCCTAAGATATGTCCCAAATACTGTAGGTTGCTCAAACCCAACTTCAGCTCCTCTATTCCGACTTGCAAGCTCAAACTGACCCATTAGACTTCATTTTTTCAAAAAGTGTTCTTCATGAAAGTTGTTTATTTGGATCTTGACTATCCACTGTCCAAATTTGAGCCCATCTTCATTATTACATCTTGAGATATGATTTTATGAGTGCACACTGTTCGGATTCTACTGACAGAACCCGTATTCTGACTTCCATGTAAACTTAGGTCCTTTAGACATCTTTTTGGGACTTCGAGCTCTTCATCAAAGTTGTAGAGCTTCCTCTTAGCTCTCCTACAAGGTAAAATTCATGTTCATCAGATATTAGGAACTCAAGTTATGGCCAAAATACAGAAACAGTGTCAAATCTCAATAATGCTGAAAATATTCAATTAGGATCAATTTGAGCTCAAACTCACAAAATCATACCAAACTCAATCAATTAAGAATATGGAGAGTGTAAATGACTAAACATAAGGGTTTATTAATGAATAAAATATGTGATTATCAAATTGCCCCACACTTAGCTTTTTGCACTCCTGGGCAAGACTCAAGACCAAAACAAGGACATAAGAGATTAACAAAAATTTAAATTCCAACGACATTCAAGAACATAAAATTTTACAATCAAGAAGAACAACCAAAGGTTCAAGGGATCAAAACATTCATGAGTTAACAATTCTCCACATCTCAAACTAACAAGCAAGGTATCTTCAACATGAATCGAGAATGATAGATCTTCACAAGATTCCCTCTCAATCTCTCAAGTGTTTAAAAGGTAGGTATTTCACTCAATTCAACTCATGAAAATTGCACTACCATAAGCTTGCTTATCTTCTACTTCTTCACTACTCAAAACACATGCACACACAAATCATGAGGACTTATTCAAGGTTGTAGTGAGGTCAAGGTAACAGAAGGGGATAAAATGGATATGAGAAGATAAATACCAAAGAGAATAAAAGCAAATGAGAGATGAGTTCAAATAACAAGCATAAAAGTTCATCCCAACTCTAGTGTATATCCCTTTACATATTCATTTCCTAATCCTTTTCTTTTTTTAAACACTTGGTTTTTTTTTTTTTTTTTTTTTTTTTCTTTTTTTATATATATGAACATAACTATATACATACATTTTTTTTCTTTTTGGGCACTCTTTTCTTTTTCAACAACCATTTTGTACACACACCCCACACTTGTTCAAAAACTCATCCATTAACCAAGCTAATGTTCTTTTATTCCCTAAGGTAAAGTAAGAACACGATTTCTCATTTAAGACACATGATGAGCTAGAAACAAGGAATGGTCAAATAAGCTCAAAGGGGTTAAGCAAAGGAAAATATACAAGGTCAAGCAGCAATTAGAGAATTTTCAAGAAGTCAAAAGAGTGCTTGATATCATATTGAAAACAAGGTTGGCTATTTGGTTAAACTAGCTAATTAAGAAAGAGGGCCTCAATCATGTTTATGCATGCAAGTGAAATGTAGCCTCAAAAAGAATCAAAGCAAGTTCTAGAGTGGTCATTAACATGAGTGAAAATCACACAAGAAAGAAGAGAATGGCACAAATGTTGAATCCATCCATTAGGCTCAAAATCTCACAAGGTATGCATCCATCAAACTCAATTCATCAATTCAATCATCCATCACCAAGCATATCAGTTCAAGAAGGGAGAAAAGTTATTCAATCATGCAATGAACCCTTTCTTTTTTTTTTTGATTTTTTTTAACAAACCAAAAGAAAAGAGACATGCTAAAATCTCTCCCCCACACTTAATATAACATTGCTCTCAATGTGAAAGAGAGATATAGAAAAGAGCAACACAACCTGATAAGAAGTGAATCAACGCCAAGTAGAAAAGAAGCACCTTTATCGATTCGCACGCATCGACCTCGAAAAGAAATCAAACAAGAAAACGTTAGTACTTCCACAATTTAATACTAATTAATTACTACCTAAAAAACTCCTTACTCTGCCATCAATTAAGATGCGTCTCAAGAGTAAAATTACTCCTTACTCTGCCATCACTAATTGGTTTAATAAGTCCATGACAATCATATTATACTTTCCAAACAAAACAACAATTTTTTTTTAATAAAATCAAACCCATTAAAGAGAAAGTGTCAGATCTGGCTTTTTTTTTCTTGTTACTTCCTTCGCTGCTTCCTGTTGACCAATCTATCTGAGCTAATACCTTATCAGGTACATACTCAAAAGCTTCTAATTTATCAATGAGCTCATCAATAGTGGAGGCGAGAGATAAGAAGTTGTCTTCTTCGAAGGAGTGATAAATTTCTGTTCCACAGCTTTGTCAAGAAAAAATAACAAAAGATCAAAGAAATTATTAACATTCAACAAACCAATGGGTTTATGGTGGATGTTCAGTTCAGCCCAAGAGACAATTTGAAAAATCTCTTCCAAAGTACCAAAACCACCTGGTAAGGCAATGAATGCATCAGAGTTTTCAAGCATTATCTTCATTCGTTCATGCATTGATGATACTTTAAGTTCCTCTCCAATTGTCTTTCCATTGATGTTCTGTTGAGCTAAAGGTTCAGGAATGACACCTAAAACCTGACTGTCTCTTACATATGCAGCAAGTGATATAGCCCCCATTAACCCACGGCAACCTCCCCCATATACAAGATGAATATTCCTCGCAGCAAGTGATCGACCAAGAGTGCTAGCTGCGTTTACAAACTCTAATCCCTTCCCATAACTCGACCCACAAAAAACACAGACATTTTTTAGGTTACGAATAGAAGCCCCCATTCTATACTCTTCCTCCCTTTGAGTGTCTTTGAGTTGAAGGAAAATGGAGTGTTTAAATAAGAAAAAGAATAGAAAAGGGAATAATTGCACCTATAAGGGTAGGTTGGCTGTTGTCAGAAAAGGTTGAAATTAAGAAACACAGAATCTTTTTTTTTTTTTTTTGACTTCAAGAAAACCATCAAGGTAAAGAAGTCTAGAAACCCCTGAAGGACCCTGCTCAAAGGATCGTCTGTACAAAAATCAAAATACAACAAAATGATACAAAGATAAAAGAAATAGAAAATGATGACATACTGTATGTACAGTTTCTATGGCGTATCTTTATATTGCGCGTCATGAGTGCAGTAGACATCACGTCCTTTTTTTTTTTTTTTGAAATTGTTAGAAAAACTTGATGAAAGATGAGTGCATACTTACTTAAGATTGGGATGGAGGTAGTCTGCTTCTTTCGGCTTTGTGCCAAAGCATTGTTGACCAATATTCGACCCATTCAAGACCCAATGAACATAGGGCTCCCAAAAGGGACAAGTGGCCATAATACGACTGACTGCCTCACATGTGGGATACAATCTACCTTCTTTGTTTTTCAATTAAAAAGGTGGATCGGGATGCATACATTTCCCCATTCACGGTGTGTGTTACCAAAGCCAACCCTAAGACGTATACATAATTTTTTTTTGTTTTTTTTTTTGTTTTTTGTTTTTTTTTTTGTTTTTTTTTTTTTTTTTTTTTTTTTTTTTTTTTAGAGATGACATGAAGAAGATGATATATACAGATTGTTTGTAGATATGGCTCACATCTGCCTCTGGTTTAACGTCTAGTAACGGCTTAAACGTCTTCTATGAGTCGAGGATAAGCTTCCCATCCAATTTTCTTATAAATTGGCAAACAGGGTCTTTTAGAGTCAGATTCCCAAGACTATAGCGTTTTTCTTCATCATTGAATAGATTCCACAATTTAAGAATTTCACGATGCACCAATCCACAAGAAAGCGTCTCAAGAGTCAATAAGATATCATCTAATGACTCCTTACTCAGTCCATTCTTAATGAAGAAAATTTTATCTTCTCTATTTGCGGAAACCATCCCCAAAGTACGACATCGCTTGTTACAGTTCCATCGTCCACATTTGTGACAGACTTGTAACCTTTTTGCTCTTCTCCTTTTAGAATATGAACTTCTTCCAAGACCGGGCATATATGAGTCAAATGAAATTGAGGACTCACCTGCTAATCGGACCTTCGCTTCAATTATCCAGCGTACATCTTCTGGCATACCTTTGTGCATTAACAGTCTCAATCTTTCACATCGAACTTTGTAGATTTTTCTCAGAGCATTTTGAGGAAGAGAAGGAAAATGTTTTCTCAAGTTTGAAAGAATGACATCCATTTTGAAGGAGAAGAAGGATTCAGTTATTTTGGGAAACTGAAAAATAAACCGACTTGAGAGTCACGGAGTACCGTATCCGCCACTTAACCGGCAACACAAAGAACTCAAGAACTTGGTTTTCCAAGAATGGTTGAGTCTTTGTCCATTAACTTTAGGCGCATTACCATTCCTAGGATCCTCAATATCTACGGCCCCAGAGGATACAGGTGTTTGACAACAAAAGAACCGCGCCACCTAGATCTCAATTTCCCAAGGAGTAGGTGCAGATGATAATCTCAAAGCAGAACCTTTTTGACCAATTTCTCGCAACTTTTGCAAAAGGTGTAACGAGACCTTGAATAAAGTGGGCCAATAAAATCCATACCGCAATTTTTTCGCAGTTGTTATCGTTGAAGAAGAAAAAGTGACCTCCACTTGCTTCCGAGTGACAAAATTTAATGGCACTACCTACCTCATTGTCGTGCACATGTTGTTTTTTTTTTTTTTTTTTTTTCTCTTTTTTTTTTTTATTTTTATTTTTATTCATAATGCGGATGGAGAAGGTTCATCACCTCCACTTCTCGCATTCTCTGAAAGTTCATGATATTGTTTGAGGCGGTGTCCATTGGTCTTATTAAGTGAGGTTGGTGAAAAGACTCCACCAGGATCCCATTGGTTGAAACGTGATGACCAAGTTATGGTTGACACAACATGATAGCTTTTACTAGGGTCCCATTGGTTGAAGTGTAACGACCAAGTGAAGCTTGAAGCATGAGGGTTCACATTGGGGTCCCATTGGTCTTCCTTGACTTCACCAATGGCATGCAATACGTGTAATTTTGCAATCCTGCTTTCATTGATAATGCTGGACCATGGCCCAAAAACAAAATCCACTTCAATAGTTATTGTCATATCTTTGTCTTTCCTCTTTCTTTGAAAATTCCTCAATGGCCTTCAACTCCACCTCCCTATGTGTTTCAGATTCTGCAATTGCATTGTTGATAGACCCTTCAATATCATTAGATGCTGCATAAACAGAATCATCAGCTTTCAAATATGCAGAAATCTCAGCACACATAACACATTTTATATCACCGTCACAATCAGTACATGAGTTGCAATTGATAGAATCATCAAAACTAATTAAATCAGGAAATTCAGCACACAACTCATCATGAGTTTCCTCAACTAAATCTGCAGGTAAATCAATATGACAATTAGAATGTAGGGAGTTGGGAATTGTTTGGGAAGAGAGTTGGTCTGACTCTTGACTTCTCAGTTCATTAATAGTGGTTGTCATCTGCTCAATTTGGGTTGTTAAATCCTGAATAGTGGCAGTGAAACTCTGCTGGAACTCAATTTGGGTTTTCATCAAGTCCTCCCATGAAGGCTCAAGTTTTGTGGTTGATGGACTTGTTATCTGCTGGAATGGCTGCTCATATTGAAATGATTGTTGCTGTAGTGATGCCGTATTGCCATATCCCAGATCCGGATAGTATTCCCAGCTAGGGTTGTATGTGTTGAAGAAGGGGTCATAACTCTGTTCTTCTTCTTTGAAGCGTGGTTCATCGGAAAATAACCACAAATTCTTTGCAACAAATTGATCTCGAAAAACAGAACTACCATACTGAAGTGTAAGGCATGCATATGTGGGGTGAGATGAACAAAAACAAATGTTACACACAAGTGTAGCTTCCTGCACAGGTGATTGTTGTCTCACTACTATATGTCTTACCAAAGAAGTCAACTCCTCAAGTTTTGACTCCATTATGCATGGTCCATTGTTAGAAAAGTTAATAAAAAGCAAAGGTTAGTAAAAACACTTAAAATGAAAAGATTACACTTACTAATCCCCGGCAACGGCGCCAAAATTTTGACGAGCGCCGAACTCAGTCAAAATTATAACCGAAGTTATTACCTAAGCTTGTAGCATAGTGACAACACCGGATCGTCTCCTCAAGGATTGTAGATGCAATTTGATCAGATCAAGTGAAAGTTAACAAAGGGGGGTTTGATGGTTCAAGGATCGCACTTAACAAAATTAAAGGGGAGAAATAACAATTAAAGAGCATTCAATTTAGAAACCTATCCAAGATTAGGTGGATTCAATCATAGACCCTTCATAAAACACTTGAAGCGCAATTGAATTGTTTATTTGGATCTAACCGAGATCTCTGCATCAAATCCAGAATTCATACTAGACGATCATCTAGAATTCAATTAACAAGTGATAAACACAAATCCGCAATCGCACCATTCATGAAAATCTATGTTAATTTCAAGTACCGAATTCAATTAACTTAGGCACAAATCAAGGTAACCTAACCTCTTCAATTTTGTGATTAATTTAGATCAATCGGTTCTAAGTTTCATCACAAATCTCAATCTTCATTATGTGATTAGTTTAGATCAATTAGTTCTAAGTTTCATCACAAATCTCAATCTTAAACCAAGATCAAATCAGATCAACATAAATAGAATCACCATTCATGCATTCAAGATCAAGAAGAAGAAGAAAGAAGAAGAAAAGAGGAATTCAATTACAAATCAAATACAATGCATAACCAAGGTCTCAAGAATCCAAACCACAATCTCTTCAAGAGTTCTAAATTGACCCAGAGTAGCTTAGCCCTCCATTACCATGAAGGGGAGCATCAAAATATACAAAACTATGAGAAACTATGAAGAAGCAAGAAGAAACTTAGAGAGAAATGAAGGAGAATTCATCAAAGAAATGATAACCAATGGTGTCTTTTATAGAAGTCTAGGGTAACAAAATGACAAAGGGGAGTGAGTGGATGAGTGGGTGAGTGAGTGGAGTGTTTGAGTGGAATGGTTGAGTGGGTTGGTTTAGTGGATTGGTTTAGTGGATGAGTGAGTGGAATGGTTAAGTGGGTTGGTTGAGTGGAAAATACCAAAGGACTTTTGGTGAGTGGGAAATTATGGACATGAATGGGTGAGTGGATGGATAAGTGGGTGGATTAGTGGATGAGTGGGTGGAGTGGTTAAGTGGTTGGATTAGTGTATGAGTGGATGAGTGGGTGGATTAGTGGATGAGTGGATAAGTGGATGAGTGGATGAGTGGATTAGTGGATGGATGAGTGGGTGGTTGAGGACGAAAATTTCGTGTCTGACTTGGAAGCCAAAAATGACCAACTATACTTCAGATCCACGAAAAGTGCTCTTCATAAAAGTTGTAGATCCTTGTCTTGGCTATAAAATGGATAGCTGGTTCGTCCAATTTGGCTTCCTTCAGCCCAAGATATGTCCCAAATACCGTAGGTTACTCAAACCCAACTTCAGCTCCTCTATTCCGACTTGCAAGCTCAAACTGACCCATTAGACTTCATTTTTTCAAAAAGTGTTCTTCATGAAAGTTGTTTATTTGGATCTTGACTATCCACTGTCCAAATTTGAGCCCATCTTCATTATTACATCTTGAGATATGATTTTATGAGTGCACATTGTTCGGATTCTACTGACAGAACCCGTATTCTGACTTCCATGTAAACTTAGGTCCTTTAGACATCTTTTTGGGACTTCGAGCTCTTCATCAAAGTTGTAGAGCTTCCTCTTAGATTTCCTACAAGGTAAAATTCATGTTCATCAGATATTAGGAACTTAAGTTATGGCTAAAATACAGAAACAATGTCAAATCTCAATAATGCTGAAAATATTCAATTAAGATCAATTTGAGCTCAAACTCACAAAATCATACCAAACTCAATCAATTAAGATTATGGAGAGTGTAAATGACTAAACATAAGGGTTTCTTAATGAATAAAATATGTGATTATCAGTGCTCATCAGGCTAGTGAAAAGATGAAATGGGTTCTGCATAGGCAGAGAGTCTATTGGCCTACAATGGCTAAGGATTATCATTCCTATGCCAAGTCTCTTGAGAATGTCAAAAGTATGAAAATATTCAACATGTTCCTGCTAGTGATTTACATTCGATTATTAAATCTTGGCCATTTTGAGGATGGGCTCTTGATTTGATTCGATAAATCCATCCACCATCTTCTAAATAACATAAGTATATATTAGTTGTCATTGATTATTTTACAAAGTGGGTTAAGGAAATCCCTTTGAAGGATGTTACTCAACAATATATTATAAATTTTGTTGAAGAAAATATTGTACACAAATTTGGTATTCCTCAAACTCTAACTATTGATCAAGGTACCGTGTTTACTGGTCATTATATTACTGAGTTTTTTAAATCAAGGAATATCAAGTTACTTACTTCGACTCCATATTATGCTTAAGCTAATGGGCAAGTTGAGGCACCTAATAAAATCCTAATTGGTATGATTAAGAAACATGTTAGTCGAAAACCAAGGAGCTGACATGAAACATTGAGCCAAGTCCTATGGGCTTATAGAAATTTTTCTAAGGAAGCTATTGGTACTACACCATATCATATGGTTTATGGTCATGATGTAGTATTTCCGATCGAAACTAATCTTCAATCAATTAGATCACAACATCAAGACAAAATTCCTACTCAAGATTATTGAAATTTGATGTTTGATGAATTAAATCACTGGGATGAGAAAAAGTTAATTGCTCTTGAAAATTTGATTCAACAAATGGAAAGAATTGCAAAGTTTTATGATCTTCGAGTCAAAAGAAAAGAGTTTAGCTTAGGTGATTTAGTTTAGAAGGTTATATTATCTATAAAGAAAAAATCAAAGCTATTTGGCAAATGGTCCCCAAACTAGGAAGAGCCATATTAAATCGAAAGTATTTTTTCTGGTAATGCTTATTCGATTACAAATATTAATTCTAACAAGAGAATTGCTTCGATAAATGGCAAATACTTAAAATTATACAAACCAACAATTCATGAAGTAAAAATTTTATTGTAAACAAATGTCATAATAATTTCAAATTATCATAGATTCGAAATAATTTTTAATTACAATGTCAAAGTAAAAAATATACATTAAAAAAATGGGTCATTATTGAAGCCTCGATTAGAAGAACCCCTAAGCCTCTATTATGCTCTTCTTTTCTGCTGAGGTAGCTTCGAAAGTTGGAGTCGAATTTGAAATGGCTTGCATTATATCAGCACCTTCAGCAACCCATTTTTGGCAGTCATCTTTAAGTGTTTGTTCCTGGGTTGCAAATTACCAACAAGTGCTTGAAGCTCACTTTGTTGTTGTTTAAGCTTTTGTAGTTACTCTTCGAGCTTAGTAATTTTCTCTTTATTTTGACTTATGTTCTGCTGAGTAGTTGAAAGAACAATAGTAAGATGCGAGCGCCTTTTCTTGACCTTGGCAAGTTCTTTTACCAATTGGCCCTTTTTCTCGAGCAGTTGCTGATGGTTGGCAATGGTCTAGTCAATATCGGGAAGTTTGACTGATAAATCATCTACAAAGCTTTTAAGTCCTTGAATAGCTTACTAGGCGTTCGAGTTCACGAGGTGTTTGTTTTGATCCATCTGTTCAAGGAGACTTAGCAGCTTCTACTTTTTGTCCTTAGTGGCCATTACTTGATCCACCCCAAGGTTTTGGAGGTCAGCTAGCTCTTGTAGAAGTTAGGGAATTGAGATGCTTTGCATTTCTGCTTCAAAATAAACTGTTGAAGGATGAGACTTTGAGGACAAGGTTTGCCCAGAAAGGATGTCTTTGAGGCGTCTAAGGGAATCATCCTCATCATCATCCATGTTCATTGTGTTTGCCTCCTCTTCAAGTGTAGTCTCGTCTGGATTGACTGAGGTTGGGCAGAAGTTTACGGTGCAGTCTTAATAGGCTGAGCAACTTCGATTAAGGTGGGGGCATCAACTTCAACAGTAGAAATGTTTGCTTTAACTTAGGCTTGACACTTTTCTATATCATAAAAAAGGTATAGGTTAGGATTTTTATACAGAAATATGTATAGAAACGATCAAATTTAGTAATTCGAGTGTCAAACCTGGGCATTAGTTTCGATGGTTGAGACTTCTTATCTAGATTCAGCCTTAAAGTGATGTTTTCTTAAAATGAAGTAAATAAAAATTAGAACAATTCGAGACAAACAAGATTGGATTAAAGACTTGTAGAAAGTGTTTAACCTGGGTTGTTGTTTCGATGGGGTTTTCCTGTGAAGCCCCAGTACTCATTTCTTTTTCGATTTGGGCTTTGATGTCAAATAGCCTTTCAAAACGAGTACTTTGGGCTGATGTGACTTCTGGCTCAAGTGTCAGTACACTTGGGGTAGGAATTGAATTCCTCGGAGGAGAGGGAGTTGTTGATGGAGTCTTAAACCTCCTCGAGGTTGCAGGAGTTGTTTCCTTATGTGCTGGTGGGGGAGATTCCTATTCAAAATCAAAACTAGTAAGTATATGATGGAGAGATTTCGAATTGAAGAAGTTAGTAGAGAATATTACTATCAAAGGTTCAATCCTTTGATTAGTCGAAGTTGACCTGGCACTACTCCAAGAGGCTAGCTCTTCATCCTCATGGGGGTACTCATCAGAGCTATCAAGTGTTAAGACCTCTTTCTGCTTCAACCCCATGTGTTTTATTAGCCCAGGTGTAGGTTGCTGAGAAGCAGCAGGTGTATGTTCTTTGACTATCTTATTCTTTTTCTTGATCAGCTTGGGCTTTGGAGGAGCTAGAGTAAGTTTCTTCTTAGGTTGGGACAAAGAGGTTGTCTTCTCTGATACCTTCCATTTTGTCTTTTGAGCCTTCTTTGGCCTTGGAGGACCATCCTCCTAATCTTCACCCTAATCTAAGTCCTTCATTATTCTTACTCTTTTCGAGACTACATCGATGAGTATATAGTTAGTATGCAAATCGAAATAAAGAAAATAAAGAAAAAACTTGGGACTTTACCAAATGGTGGATATTTTATTATTCGAATGTATCCATAAATTGGAACTTGGCAATAGTCTAGATAGCAGTTAGCAAAAGTTACTTCTTGTTTCTTCGAATTCTTACCCATACCCAACGCTTAACTTTTGGGGTCTGAATACCAGTTGGACATACCAAAAGGAGCATTGAGAAGTGGAGGAAACTTTAGTGAGGTTTCAAATCGTTTGAATGAAGCCAAAAGATTCGGAACCAGCACACCAATGAAACGAGCATAGCACTTTTGATGGTGCTCTGCTTTTTACTGCTTTAGCAAAAGTTACTTCTTGTTTCTTCGAATGCTTACCCATACCCAACGCTTAACTTTTGGGGTCTGAATACCAGTTGGACATACCAAAAGGAGCATTGAGAAGTGGAGTAAACTGTAGTGAGGTTTCAAATCGTTTGAATGAAGCCAAAAGATTTGGAACCAGCACACCAATGAAACGAGCATAGCACTTTTGATGGTGCTCTACTTTTTACTGCTTTAGGACTTGTTCAGCCTCTCGAACCACTATTTTTAAATTTCAAGGATTGTATTTAACTTTAAAGAATTTCTCAAAATCAGAAATTTCTTTAAGGTGCATAACTTTGGTTTTCTTGTTGGCTGCTCCAGTCTGCACTGATGAGCTCGAATTGGTAAATCTGTGGAAGTATACTTCGATTGAAGGCTTTTGTGCAGAATAATACTTCTCCCACCATTATGAGAAACCCAGGGTTGAAAAGAATGATGGTTCACATTTGAAGGGGTTAAGCCCCTCTCTCTTATCATCATTTTTCTTTAAGAAGTGCTTGTATTGTTCAAAGTCTCTAGCCTTAGACTCACATATATGACCTACATCTCGAAAGGAAATGGGGCAAGGAATACACTGAGAAAATCCTAATTGTCTAAGGCACAGGAAGGGAGATAAAGTTAAAGGCTATAGTTATTTGACTTTAGATTGCTAAGTGATAGGATATGGGTGGTAAAGATGTTGCCCTAGATATATAAGCTATTAGACTAAGCCCCAAGAGTGTCACAAAAGAATGGTTGTCGAAACCAGTCTAGGCCACAGTTTCGAAGTGCAAATTGAGAGAAGTAAAATTTTTCAAATTGATTCTTCATTGTTATGAACAAGGAGAAAAAGAATTTGAAGTTCTCAACTTTTTTGCCTAGTTTCGAGGCATAATAAAGTTAGGACAATCGAAGCCCTTCAATTGTATTTGAGGTGGTGGAGGGAATAGAACTCTGAAGGTGTGGTTTGAAAATGGCATTGAGCTAGAGTTGCAACAACTAGAAAGGCCCCCCAAGGTTAGTTAGGGGCTTTTCTTCTGATCGAAGTAGATTACTTGCTTCAGTCATCAAAGCATAAAGTTGGGCAAGGATCAATTTGCCCAAATAGAGGGGAGAACCCTCGTGAAGAAGAATGACCAAAGGAATGGGATATTTGGGAACTTGAAGTGATCAAGTGCAAAAAATGAAGGCATTTAGCCACAAAATGAGAAAAACAACATGCTTCTCATCGGAGACATGGTCAGAGTCAAGGTAGTTATTCTCAATAAAGGTTGTGTATGTCAATTTAGAAAAATTGGATTCAACTATTGTTTTTGGGGTCATGGTGCTTGTAATTACCCTTCTAGTAGGCTTGAGGCCAATGATGGCAGCTCGATCAAA
This sequence comes from Ormosia emarginata, assembly GCA_029884605.1. Taxonomy (NCBI): domain Eukaryota; kingdom Viridiplantae; phylum Streptophyta; class Magnoliopsida; order Fabales; family Fabaceae; genus Ormosia; species Ormosia emarginata. The sequence continues at coordinate 14,944,968 of JAQQTP010000090.1, forward strand.
TAGGGTAAGCATCAACATCCCGTAGAGAACATGATAGGAGTTGGTGGTTCTGTTCCAGAAAAAGAATAAACTTGTCAACATGAGAGTATTGTACTCCGTGCACTCTCTACTCATCTGAATAAGATCGAAAATGCTAGTTGATTTCTAAGTAGCTTCCTTGGCACATTTGATCCTATTCAACCATCTAAGATATAAAGATCTGGTTTGAGGACCAGAAGGTGGTGTGCTTCGAAAGGCTTTAGGAAAGTAGTCGAAGAAGTCAGTTTTTAGCACAGATCAAAAGCTGAAATTGACTCACCCTCAATACAAGGAAAAAAAGATCAAATGGATTCATACTCCTCTAAAGGAAGGGTTGGACCTAGAAACACAAATTTCTCTAAGGCAATGGTGAATAAGATCATTACCTAGGATTTTCACAGCTCAGAATTGTCAGTGGAAGGGTCTGGAGCATAAAAGATGTCACCTTTCTCCACTAGAGCAGTCATAGTGGCATTATCTGGCAAAACCACCATCTCTTCCATCTTAGAGCTTGAGTGGGATGGTTGAGCAGAGGCAGTTTTAGAGGAAGAAGAAGTCATTGAATATGTGAGGGTTTTAAAAAATATGAAGTAAAGAAATAGATGTGATTAAAAAGCCTAAGATCTTTTAGGAAGACAAAAAGAGATCAAAAGGTTTGTCAGAGAGCTTCAGAATGCTGTAATGGTAGAAAATGCAAGAAAGCTTAGAGAAAAGGAGGCTTGCTGAGGAAGAGAAAGTGGAAAAGGTAAAACCTTTTTCAACCCTTTAAATAGGGATTTTAAAAACAAAGAGAGAGAAAAAAAGAAGAAACATGCGTACACTTCATAAATGTTGACATTTTGGGAATACGATTAAGGTCGTTTTATCCATTAAAAGCCATCATTGGCTTTGTGGTTCCCTAAGTAGTGGAAGTAGTTGGTTAATGGAGGAATGGCCATGTAGTGGCAGTCGAGATAATTGGAAGTATGATTCCATATTTATCCTCTGACCTTTCATTTACCTATGGTAGACAAAACTAATATAGAGTAATAAAGCTCTAAGTCAAGTTAAGTGAATGCTCGAAACAATAATATTTATCTCTTATACCTTAAGAATAAATATTGGGGGGGCATCTATTGGTATAAAAATAACACTTTTCGATTCAAGAGATTTCAATGTGTAGTCAAAGACTTACTTTGAAAACTTACTTTGAAAACTTGCATGATACTATTAGAATCAAAAGGTAATAAGGTTATCGAGATAACATTTTCGATTTGGAAATTACCAAAATGGTAGTTTCAATTTGGCATAGAAAAAATGGTAGTTCGAGTTAGTATCAAAATGGAGATTTGAATAGTAGTTACACTTAGCAAATTTCTGAAGAAAGAAGCAAGGGATCTCAACCAAAAGCCAGCAAATGTTCAGAGATTCAAGTTTGAATTCAAAAGAAAGGATTTGAATTTGAAATAGAAGTTAGTAGCAGTTGTAAGTATAAGATCAATACAATACAAGGATTGCTGACAACGATTGAACAGTTACTTGTAGCACGAGAATTGATGACAAAGATTTGGCGGTTGCTTGACAAGGATTACTAATGGTCATTAGGCAGTTATCTTTATTTTAGACACATGTTAAGATCATGAAGAAATAGTAGTTACTTAGAATGTCTATAAATATCAAAAGAATGGAAACACTTAAGGGTTGGAAGTTCTATACTCATAAACACTTGTAACTCACGCTCTCACGTCCTTAACATCTCAAGCAAACAACACAAGTTTAGTCCAGTATATTTTCATGCACTTTCATTCCTGTACCCTTTACAAATTCAATGCAACTTTAAATTCAGTTCATTTACATTCAATCTTTACTTTTTTGCAAACTCTCTTCTACTCCCAATCAAGTGATTTTTCCAAAGATAATTTGAGTTCTATTTAATTGCTTTCATTTACTTGTTCTCCTTACTTTTCTACAAATTTACTTTCCTGCACTTCACATACTTGCAAGTTTATTTTTCATTGCCCTTTTACATTGCTTTACTTTATTTCATGCTCTTTAATTTCAACACTTTAAGTTATTTGTCAAGCTTACTTAATTATAATTTATTTCTATTATTTATACATCATGTCATTTAACTTGCTTTATTTTACAATTTTTTTTACTTTTCAAAGTTTTGCATCTTTCATTTTTACTTATTTTTACTAAGTTACTTCTCATGCCTATATACTTCAATTTTGATTTACACAATTTTGTGTTTCATTCGAGATTAACCTTTGATGTTTTTACTCAAAGATCAGTCTAGGAACTAGAGAATCTCAAGAGGAAGCGATTATCTTCCCCGAATTGAGATTGTGAATCAAATTTGTTCTTAGATAAAAGTTTACCATAAACAAATATATAATAACTAATTTGTATAGAAAATAAATTCTAAATTTCTAATCAAAGTCAAATGAATGCCACTTTTCCCATTTTCTTTTTGAGGTAGTGTTATGAATGAGTTTCGGATAATCACTTGAATAAGGTTGATGAAGGTGGCTTCCTTTGATGCACAGTGGTTGGGACGATGGTGCCAGGGGTGGATACCTGCAAAAGACACTTCGACGCTCAAATTAGACAATGCACAATATGGGTAGTATTTAAAATTAGATGCATACATTTGTTACCTTGCGTGGTATTTATATGAGCATCTTGGTAGATAAGAATCATAGTTAAATCTATATTAAATGCTATTAATTAGGATTAGAATCAAATGAGATTGCTATCTCTTATAAATGACTCATCTATTTATGAGGGATATAATTGAGTTCCTTATCTATAAGGGATTCTATGAGAGATTTACTACTCATGAACAGATAGATTTACTTATATAATAGCACGCATAAATATTTGATATCTAATTCTGGTGGGTTGGGTTGCTCCTAAGCTGCCAACCCAGAACCCGGTACAAAACAGTTGCCCCCAGCTTAGTGCTTAGATGTTACAATTGAGTATCAAGATATCTGAATTTAATAGGAGAAAACAACACACATAGAACAAAGGGATCCAAATCATGATATAATTGCTAGATCTCACGATGTTTTTACCAAATGACCGATGTTCGTGATATATGGTAGAAAGCCCCCAGTATTAATGAATAAGGCAGGGATCCATAATGAATATCTTCTTGCAACGTCATACATCGCTTCAACTCTGATTACTATTCGCCACGTAAGGCAAAATATATTGGAAGCCACCATTTGGGTTTCGTACCACTATGATTACTATTTCAAATTCAATGCGAACTTCCAATTTTGCCCCTCCTTATGGCAATGGTTGGGGGAGGTTTTCTTATAGGGAGAGAGGGGAAAACCCCTTACTCTTTTCTTTTATTCCCATTTTTGCCTCTTTCTTCGGCGACCTTAGGCGATTTTCGACCAGTTCAAATGGTTGTTGGTGGCTTCTTCCTCTTTTCAAACCCTTTCTTCACTTATTCTCAAAAGTACTCTCATTCTTCATTCTCATTTCCTTCTAAAAATACCATGGTAAGGGTGAGAATGTCACAAAACAGTAATGGAAAGAATAGCTCCATAGAAGTTCTAAGTGCTCTACCATCTCCGCCACCTCAGGCATGGTAGATACATTCTTCTCATGGTGGAGATTTTGATAGGGATCTGAGGCCGCTATCCGGGATGGACATCCTAGAAGCGTTACAAAGGGCAAATTGTGCCAGAGAACTTATAAGGCAAAGACTAACACGTTCGCTCTCCATACTCATGATAGAGTTAGAGAGTCATAATGAATCATCTTCTAATTCTAACATGAGTGCGGCCTTTATAGGTGAAGCTAGTAATATGGACATGGGACGTCGGGGAACATCTACTTTAGAATCCAGGGAGTTCGTCTTCCCTAGAAACGTTGGTCTTTACCAGTGAGTAGACAGAGAAGTATTAGGCATTCCCTTCAACATGGAGAGCTCAGAGTATATCTGTGCTAAGTAGGAATATTTACACTTAACAGAGGATAGGTTGAGAGATAGAGAGTACGCTATCTAAGCTCTGATTGGTTAGGAGAGGGTCTGTTCAACGAGAATGAAAGGTGAACATTTTATGTATATGTATAAAGCTCTGTTCACTCGCATCAGTGTCTGACTTCCATTCTCAGAGTTTGAGATTAGAGTCATCAATCATTTGTGTGTGGCTCTAACCCAACTACAGCCAAATGTTTGGGGTTTCATTTGAACTTTTAAGCTTATCTATAGAACCTTCAGATGGGTATATTATGTAAAGTTGTTTTTCTTTCTCTACTCCCAATTTTTGTCCTCTGAGAATAACTTCCAAAATGGATAGGTCACTTTACGGGCCCAAGTAGGACATAAGGTGTTCAAGTCGTATAAGGAATCCTTCAAGAATTTAAAGAAGGATTTCTTCAAAGTGGAATGAGCTCCATGGGTAACGCTTTTTTTGTTACCCCAGAAGGTGAACCAAGATTATTTTTGTATTGGACGCAGGCAGTTTGGAACTGGAGTCTAGTGGAAATTAAAACTCTAATGTCTACCCTATTTGAAGATGAGGTTGACGTCCTCAGCTTTCTAATTAAGTGGCCCGATAAAGGTGGGGCCATCTATTGTAAAGATGATGAGCCCTTTGATTCGATAAAACCATTATTAGATATCATACATATGTTTAGTAAACTTGTATTTCCTAATTTTTTCTAACTGTTGTAATATTCTTATTTCCTGTTTGCAGAAAGTATAGCTCCTCTTGGAGGGCTCGAGGCTCTCGCAATACGGTTGGCCCAGCGAAAGGCTAGAGCTTCAGGATCCGAATCCCAGGCCACCATTTCAATCCTTCTAGCTTAAACCTAACCTAAGGAGGTGGATGTCGATTCTTCTGCTTAACCTTTTCGAACTCGTAAGAGGAAAGAGGGAGATATAACAAGAGCTACGAGGCAAGAGGCTGGTGGCTAAAGCTACTCTGATAGATTTATCTTCTAGCCAAGAATCTAAGATCCCGGAAGGCGCCCTCTTCAATTCCTCTTCAATTTGCTGGGCAGTCGATTTAGGGTAGAAGAGTCGATCTCGACCATATTATCGATAACACTTCGATGTCCAACAGGACTTGATAGAGATAATTCGGTGAGGGCTCTGCGGATTACCTCAATCCTCTGCTTTCTGGAATTTGCTTTCTAGTTTGTTCGTTAAACTCAGGAATTGGAAAAAGAATTGGACGCCCTCTGGGGTGAAAAGAGAGGGCTTGAGCTGGTCGTTGCTCAGAAAGATGGGCAACTGGCTTAAGTTGGCAAAGAGCTTGAGTTACACAATACTAAGGTGGCCAAACTCTAAGTCAAGCTTACTGAGGTGGTTGCTCGAGAAAACAATATAAAAGATCAGATGACTTTTATTGAATCCACCATGACTACTCTCCAGACTGAGAATGAGATTCTCAGGTAATCCGAGGCCAAGCTTAAAGGCCATATTTTATATATCAAAGATGAAAAGGCCAACTCAGTGGATGAAAGGTGATATTTTATATATCAAAGATGAATGGGCTAACTCAGTGGATGAATCTTTCTCCAATGCTCTCTCTCAACTGCGCCTATTGAATCCGAAACTCATCGTGGAAAGAAGTAGTTCGAGGAAGGTGGTCCGTGAAGGTCGCATTGTGGATGTCATCCTTAAGGCTACTCTAGTGAATTAGGTTCCTGCGACTATGAATGACAGCGAGGAGGAGAGAGAAAAGAGTTCAGAGGGCGGCCCAGTAAAGGAGGTCGAGGTGGAAGTCATCAATTAAGAGGAACTTACCTGGGATACTTGATATTCATTATGTTGCTATACTTTGCCCCCTGCTTAGGGTTTTATTTTATCTGTAAATGGACAAGTCTTAGGCTTCGGGTATTATTTATATTTGATAAGTATACGAAAGTACTCTCTAAATATCCTATTATTTGATTAAAATGTTAAAATGTGAATAGAAATCATTAGAATTAATGTATATTTTTTAATAGAATTTCTATTTACTTTAAAATATTCTTAAATAAATTTTTATGTTTAATTTAGAGTTTATAAATAACAAGTTAAAACCCAATCAAGTTCAAAAAATAATTTAATTAAAACCCAAATAATAAAAGAAGCAATGTAAAAGAAAGAAAGAAAGAAAATGTAATCCTAAACATCGATAGCTTATAAATAGAAAGGGAATAGAGTAAAGTGAGAGCATGCCCGTGTGCACCGTGCACAAAATAAAAAAAGAAACAGGGGGCTACGCTGCATTGGAGAATTAGGTAGATTGAAAAAAAGGGCACGCGACTCAAGAAAACAAAATAAAAAGAAAGGCCAAATTGCAAAATGCCCCTCCAACTTTAGGTGCATTTTAAAAAACCCCTATAATTTAAAACTCCCCAATCCACCTACCTAAACTATCAGAACGTTGTAAAATAGCCCTTCTATTATTTTTCCATCCAAATCTGACGTACCCTCACCCAAAAACAGTAGAATCTCTCACCCAAATTCCCGAATAGTGGAATGCGTGGTCGTGGTCTTCCATTTAGTTGAGTGCGAGTAGTGGATAGAACCCCTCACCCAGCTTTTCCCGAACAGTGGAGTGCGTGGTAGTGGTCTTCCATTTTAGTTGAGTCCGAACACCTTACCCAGCTTTTCCTGAGTAGTGGAGTCCGAACAGTGGATAGAACCCTTTGGAGTTTCGAACATTAGTCATCAGCAGAATTGGAGCGAAGCTCTGTTTTGTTTGGTTTTTGTATTTATAGGTTTTTGTTTTGTAGTTGTATATGGCATTAAAGGAAGGGGACACTGTATATGACGACCATGTGGGTCCTGTTGTTGTTGGGGGTGAAGGTGACATTGAATATAGTTTTGTTTTTTTCATTTTGGACCATTGGGTATGTTTTTTATAGTCATGTCGTTGAATATGGTCTTGTGTTTTGGGTCTGTTTTTTATTGCAGGGTGGTGTTGCTTTTACAGTGTGGTCCCTCAATAACATAGCAAACTAAAGCAAAACAATTTTATGATGCAATTACTTGTTATATCAGTACAGTTTTCGATAGTAATTGGACTATTATATTAGAAAAACAGTCTTAAATGCAATTTTGATAACAAATGGACCATATTTCTGTCAAAAGAATCTGAAAAAGAGTTTGACTTTTCAATAGTTTAGTAGTATTGTACCCACGCAGATTTATTTACAGATTCATAGTTCATATTCTCTTAGGAGTTTAGAAATAAAAAGATATAATTAAGCAAGGTCTAAATTTATGCTAACTAATTATGCACGTGTGTTTTGTGGCTTTTTGTTTTTTGTTTTGCTTTGTTTTGTTTGTTAATGTGGTGAAAAGTGTATTTTTTTACATGTAGGTGTGTGGAATGGATGAAGTCATGATAAACGTTGAGTACTTTATAGGGGGAATCTCAAAAGTTGACAAGTATGTTGGAGGGGAATAATTTGGGTTCAAAAACCTTGATGTTGACCTTATCTCAGTCCCCCATTTCACCAAGTACGTCAGGATTAAGGGTCATGTTGGTGACTTTGAGCTTTGGTATAAGTTTGAGGATCAAGGTTTTCGTGAGTTGAGGACATTTTCCAGTGATGTTGATGTTAGGCATGCCATTGAAAGGTTTAGCAAAAAGGAAGTGAATTTGCTTCAACTTTATTCTTATCATGTGGTGGAGGATGATGTTGACATAATTGTACCACCACATCCAATTCCTGAACCCCACATGGCCTTATGCCCAGTAGAGGCACCCTCGAGCAAGCACACAATTACAGCAAAGAAAAAATATGAGGAAGGTGAATTGAATAGAGAGGTGGAAGATGTTGATGATGAAGACAATGAGGAAAGTGAGTTGAATCTAAAAGGGCGTGATTTTGATGATAGTGACTTGGAGAACCCAGATATGTTTTGTGAGAATATGATTGCAGATGGTGTAGTTGCGGAAGTTGACCAATGGTTATAGACACTAAAGCCCACACAACAAACTGAAGATGCTTCCACACAACAAACTCAACAAGACCTCACAGGATGTAACCTCGAGACCGAGCAACCTAGCAAAAGATCCTACACATCAAATACAAGATGACAATGGATCAAGAACAACATCAAGGAGAAGAAAGATACATGGAGGCCCTTAAGCGGTATGTAATTGAGAATGAGATTGATTTTAACTACATAAAAAAAGTTAGGAGGATAAAAACAAAAATTCAACTCAAGATGGTACTATATTCCAGATTAAATCCTTTTATCATCCAGAGCACAATTACAGTTGGGCAAGAAAGAATACAAAGGTCAATGTAAGGTGGTTGACAAAGAAATATGCAGACAATGTCAGGGACCAACCTAATTAGAATTCAGTTGCTTTTGCTAATCAAGTGGAAAGGGACTACAACATCAATGTGTCTCATTACCAAACATATAGGGAAAAAAGAATGGCTAAGGAGCACATCGAAGGGAGCCATGATGAACAATTTGGAAGGCTATAAGACTATTATGTTGCTGTTAGAGAACATAACCTTAGAAGCACACTAAAGTTGCAGTTGGAAGCCTCACTATTTAAGCGGATGTATGTATGCTTGGATGCATGCAAGAAAGGGTTTATAGCTATTTATAGACACTGTGAATAATCAAGACAACTCTTATGTTTCATGACAAATGTGTAATACCCCAAAAATTATTTTTTTCATGATAAATAGTCATTTTATAATATTTGTGATTTTTGTGAATTTTTTTCACTAAGCAGATGCCAGGAAAATAAATATTTTCCCTGAGGCTGGAAAATCTTGAACTGTGAAAACGTCGATGGGGGACTCTAAAAAAAAAACATTTTTCTATCGACAAATACATCAGAGGTAGGGCAATTTGGGGGACAACTCTTATGTGTAGTTAGGATGCGAAGACAATATGTGTAAAGTGGAAAATCTTGACATGTAAACGTCAATCAATCGTTGGACAATAAATACTGATTTTTGTTAACTATAACATTTGTCCATTAGATAATAATTTGTAGTATAATACTTATCATCTTATTAAGAGTGTTTACTTTATGTCACATCAAGTTGACTTTTGCAAAAGAAAACAAAGCTTCTCAAGAAAGCCTCTAGAGGAAGCTTCCTTCCCCTCCCTTGTGACTACCACGGCACACACAACTTCCACGGCAGCCCTACACCATTTCCCTTCCATGTTTATTGATTTCAAGCCAACAAATTTGTTTGAAGCTACTTTCCTTTGAAAGTTTTCATTCTTGAGGAGCACCATTTTTGGCTATCCACATTTTTTTGCTCAACCAACCTTGTTTCCTACCTTTTCTCATCATCATGAACCTTTTCTATTTTGTGACTATCACCTAGATCTACCATTTTCATCTTCTTCCATAAAACTCTAAAGTTTGAAGCTTTGAGGTAAAAGTTCATGACTTTTCCATTTTCTCTTCTTATTTTCGTGATCCTTGGTCACCAAGGTGACTAAGGATTCATTTTCAAGCTTTGATTGTTGATTTTTGTGAGTTTGAATATCCTAGGATTTTGTGGTGGTGGAGGACGAATTTCAAGTGCAAAAAGGAGCTTGCTTTCTTGTTTATCTCTTTTGGTAAGAGGGAGATCATCCACTTCAACCTCTCTTGGTAGTGAGGAGCTTGTTTATGTGTTGGTTGTGAGAAACCCATGTTAGGGTTGCTCTCTTTGTTATGTGATTTTTGATGACTTTTGTATTAATTTTTATCTTGTATGACTTTATTGGTTGTCATTATGTATCTTGATGGATTTTTAAAGTATTTGAATGGATTGGATTTATGTATGAGAATCAAGGGCTCCTTGCCCTCTTTGTTGTGGCTCACGGCCAAATACCCTTCAATGGGGTGTTCATGGTTAAAATTTTATAACAAGTTGGGAAATTGACTAATCAAGTGATTACAACTAAGGTGCCCTTCCTTAGAAATTTAATGGAAAAAATGTTGTGTTAAAGTGAAAACTTAGTTAATTAGATAATTAGAGGTGGTTAGTTTGAACAAAGTTTCTATAAAGAATTTTAGGGAAGAACATGAGTGTAAGTGAGATGTTGGCTAACTTAAGTTAAAACTTCCCTAAGCAAATTAGGTTTAAAATTGAGTAAAGAACTTATTTAATTTGAGTGATAAAGATTAGATTGAGAATGAAAGATTGCTTTTGACTATATAAAAAAATGAGTCATAGGAGGATAATATAGTGGGTCCAAGTGCAAGAGGAATTATAGGCATTCGTGGAGGATTCATGCATCGAGCATTCAAGATGGTACTTTATCATTGAATCACACCTTAAATCATTTTATCATCGTTGAGCACAACGGGTATTCACGAATTGGGCGTGGGAAGAGAGAATACAAAGGTCAATGCAAGAAAGTGGTTGGCAAAGACTTAAATATGTCTCCTCGATCATTCTCTTCGACAACGTCGATGGACCAACTTTGTGCATGTACATGGTTAGTTATCATATTTACTTGGATTAGAATCCGGTTGCTTTTGTTGATCAAGTGAAAAGGATGCGCTAGGATTATTAAATTGTTTATTAACATCAATGTGTCTTTGTTTACCAAACACATAATATGATGGATATAAAAGAATGGCTAAGAAGCAGATCAAACTAGTCTTCTACTTTGGAGGCATGATGAACAATTTGGAAGGCTATGGGACTATTGTGTAGGAGACGTGATGTGTCTAGAGAACATAAATTTCTCTTTCGGAAGCACACTAAAGTTGGGGTTGGAAGCCTCACTATTTAAATGGGAAGATGTATGTATGCTTGGATGCATGCAGGAGACCCGTCTCGAAGTTGTTCATAGAGGCATGACTATTTTTGTAGCTACCTATAGAATCGCTTTGGGGGCGATGATTTGCGTAAAAGATGGATGCTTTTAGAAAGGGTAATTTAGGGGATAACTATATATGTATGTATATATATATATATAGTTGGAAAGGATGCAAATGACAATATGTATCCAATAGCTTATACCATTGTAGAAGTAGAGTGTAGAGACAATTAGGAGTGGTTAATCAATTTATCGTTTGATGACATATGAGGTGTTGAAGAGAAATGATGGGTTATAATGTCTGATCAGTAGAAGGTTTACTTACTAACACACTATTGGCTTGCTTTATGTAATTTTTAGTCATTAAATTCAACGCTTATTTATTTTGGTTTTGTGTTTTTAACAGGGGTTGACAGAAACATTGAGAAATCTGGGAGTTAAGAACAGATTTTGTGTAAGGCATTTATATGTCAATTTCAAGCTGAAGTTTAAAGGAAAGTCTTTGAAGGATGAACTATGGAATGCAGCAAGAGCAAGCACCTATAATGAATTCAAGCATCATATGTAACAGTTGGAGAGGTTGGACACATTGGCAGCTGCATGGTTAAGTAAATTCCAACCATCTCAGTGGAGCAGGCATGCTTTCAACCAGAGCACAAGTGTGACATTTTGCATAATAATATAGTTGAGACATTCAACTCATTTATCCTAGAGACCAAAGATAAACCAATCATGACTATATGTGATATCATAAGGAGGTTGTTGATGAAGAGATATGTTGCAAAGAGAGAAGGAATGGCCAAGTACAATGGACCCATATGTCCAAGGATCCAAATCAAGATGGACCCATATGTCCAAGGATCCAAATCAAGCTTGAGAAATCTAAGAAACAATGTATAGGCCTGATTTGTTATATGGCAGGAGATGGAAGGCTCGAGGTTGAAGGTACACATGGACCTACAAGGGTGGTCAATTTAAATAATCAAACATGTGGGTGTAGGAAGTGGGAGTTGATTGGGATACCTTGTGAGCATGCAGTGGCCTGCATCTATAGGGTGAGAGAGGTTCCTGAAAACTATGTGATCAATTATTACTGGAAGTCCATTTTTATGGAGGCCTATCATCCAATAGTTGCCCCAGTACCAGGAGAAGAGGATTGGCCAGAAATAGAAAATGATCCCATTAATCCTCCCATCTATAGGACTGCACTAGAGAGGCAAAAAAAGGCTAGAAAAGGAGCTGCAGATGAGCCATTAAATCCATACAAGATTAGTAAGAAAGGGCAAACAATGAGGTATGGTTACTGTGGTAGTACCGGTCATAATTCTAGGAGATGTAGAGGTGTAAGTGCATCTACTCAGCAAAAGAAAGGTCTACAAGTATCTACAGGAGAATGGACATGCACCACTACACTAAATACTACTGCACCATATTTGGATTAGACATCATATTTGGCGATTGATTAATTTGGATTTTTTTTGGGATATGTAATCACCATTTTGTTGGATGTATTATGTGACTTGGTTGTGATTATGTTAGTAGAGCAAATTTTAGGTTTATGACTATGTTGGATTATAATGAAATGCAATGAAATGACTATGTTGTTTGTTTGCAGACATTTTTGCTACCTTACATTGTAATGAAATACAATGAAATGCTTCTTTTATCTTTGACTTCTTATACTTCAAGTCAAGGTGTTAAAACTGTAACTAAGTGTGTTACCTTATACACTGGTTGAATTTACTTATAAACTGGTTGAATTTCATGTGCATTGTTTTACTGTATCACCTTGGATCACCACAGTTGGAGTCCAACTACTATAATATTCAAACAGAACTTGTAGGCACTCTTTTGCCAGTCTTGGGGACTTAAACTACTTGCAGAGAAAATTCACCATTTATTCACTGCTCTCGCACTAAACCAGAGGAAGCTGACTGTTATATAAGAAACAACACTACAGGGGAATTGGAGCTCTTCCTTACTGCCATAATGCTTCTCAGGTGCAGATTAATATGATTATGGATATTGGAAATTTTACTTGTATTCTATGAAATTCAAATTCTGTCAATGGAGGCATTTGTTGAATCTAATCTATTGCCTATCAATACATGGATGGATTTGTTTTTGTTACAAGTTCTTGGAACATTTGTTTTCTGAAGGACTAGGCTTGGGAAATGATGAGGAACTTAGAAGTGATGGAAAATATGCACTGCAAACTACATATAGACTAGAAAAATATTTCCATAAATATGACATATCCTTTCATCTGTCTTTATTTTCACTCCCCTAATTTTTCCAGATCAGAAATGTCATGTGGGTTTGATTTTTAAATAAGGATGGATGGTCAACTGGCCCAGACGGTTTGGCATCCAATGATATTATTGTCCAACTGCCTATGGCTCCACCAGTATTATTGCATATTTCCCCCTTTGACCTCTTATTTATCTGTCTTATCTCAAAAGCGGGAGCATTCATTGTTGAATGCTAGTTGGTTTTATGTATCACTATGAGAGAATTTCATTGTTGAGTCATTTTCATCCATAGGCATCCGGGTTCCCATTTCCGTAAGTGCTTCAACAGATTATTACTTTTACCAATAATGTTACTTTTACCAAACTATTATGGCCCCCACTAGTGACCATTGACATTTGATTGGCATTGACAACTAGTATCCACTACCTTGGTTATCACCAATGACTAACCACCATAAAGCAATTGTGTTTATCATTTAGCACTGTGGAGTCGCCATTACTTCTAATTGTTTCTTATAACTATAATAAATGCTATTTAGAATCACTACCACTGTTAACTATACCCACTGACATGTATATGCCCAGTGAACTACAATTTTAAATTGTAATTAAGTGTGATTATATTATTGAAATATATTTCTATCCAACTAAACAAATATATTTTTATAGCAGTATATAATATAGCAGTATATAATTTCATTCATTCATTTCTCTATTCAGATGACCAAATTTGAGGCTTTATATGGGCGCCAACCTACTCCTTTACCTGGCTATGTTGATGGTGGTGCACTAGTGGCTGAAGTGGTTACTATGCTAACCTCTAGAGATGTGTTTTAGGCCACATTGTACCACAATTTGTTAAAGGTTGAGACAGCTATGAATTAGTCTGAATTAGTTGAGTGGCAGGACCAACCTCATGAAGAAGTTACCTGGAGAACTGGTGCAAGTAATTAGGAATTAATGCAAGTAGTTAGGAATTGATGTATATAAATTGGTGTGGAGAGAATTGTAACACAAGGAAAATAAAGAACTGTGTACAGGAGTGTTTTCCCCCTTTACTCGAAGTTGGGGTTAGTCTTTCTATCTTGCGAGTGATTCATTAAGGTTTTCTATTGGGTGAGATTGTTTTTCAATTCTCACTTGTACTCTCAGATTCAATAGATCAATTCAGTGGTTACATTCTTTCTATCATTGTGTGTTGATCTTGGAAAGGATATCAAAGTTCTTCTGCCAAAGGACAATGGTAAATCAAGTTTTTTCTTGCTGTGAAACTCATATACCAATTATAGGTTTTAATAAGGGAATCATAGATAAATATTGGAAGACTAAAACATTGATGAAACACTGAACATGAAATGGATCCAACATTATACTTTCATTCATTCATTCATTCATTAACCATGAAAGTTACATACTTTCATCAACCAAAAAATATTAGCAACAATACACAAATATTTTGCGCAGCCCTCTGCCTACTGGTCTCCCCTTGGTATGGAAGAACACTCTACCCACTATATTTTGCACAGCATTTTGCCTCCTGGTGCCTTGGTTTTCTAGCAACTAAACATAAGCATCACACAAACAACCCAACTTAGTAGCAGCAACCCCACAAGTATTTTCTCTCTTCTTCTTAGATTCTTTAATTCTCCTGCCATGCTTTGCTTGTTCCTCAATAACCTATTAATGACTGCATTTTGGTAGTTGTTCACAGGTGGGTCAAGCCAATGAAAGTATCTACATGCACCATCGTCCCCATAGTTTGGACAACAAAAAAACCTCTTTCTTGGGTTGTTCGCAGTCCACAAAGTCGTCATTTTTGCCATCTGACCACAGTAGCAAAAAAGAACAACTTGGACACCAATGATGCTCACCGTGTTCAACCCAGGATATCATACAGAAGAATATGAATATGAGGAAGCCATGGATTTGGGATATGGTAAGAAGATCTAAGCCTCCACTGTTCCGGTTTTGAATTACTCTTTGGATTGTATTTGATAATATCTAAGAAGCATGGAAATGGATGAATTTAGGGTTTAAGTGTAGATTTGGGGAAAATGGAGTTGAAGGGAGAAAAAGGAAGATAGTGTGATTGATTGAGTGACCTGAGAACTGGTGAGAACGGTAAGGAGCACAACGACCAAGTACCACTGCATCTGAAACTACCCCGTGTGGGAAATCTGTCCAGACTGAAACGCACCTTTTGGTAACAACTTTGGGGGGAGGGATGGAGGTGTGTTCGGATTGAAGAGAAAAATTGGGTGAGGGTCCGTCAGATTTGGATGAAAAAATAACATAAGGGCGTTTTGCAACGTTCTGATAATTTAGGTAGGTGGATTGGGGAGTTTTAAAGTATATGGGTTTTTTAAAATGCACCTAAAGTTGGAGGGGGCATTCTGCATTTTGGCCTAAAAGAAACAGATTGAAGAAGTGAGGCACAGGCTGCACACGAAATTGAAGATTGAAAATTAGAAGAAAAGAATGCTTCTCGAGATAGCAAAATAAAGAAGAGAAGAGGAGAAGGACGTGACGGCATGCATAGCATAGAAGAAAAAAATACAAGTTTTATGAAACAAATAATTTTAATGAAATAATTTTATTGTGTTTTAATTTTATTATATCTTGTTAAATTCTGTATAGTAAAGGGATGACGAAATTTTGATTATTTTGATATTATTATATTAAATTATTTTTACCTAATTTTAGGATTTAATATTTGTTGATTCTATTTTTCTATCAAGTTATATGAATGAATTTTAAGAAGAGTTCAGTTATGCTTTTATCATGTTTTATAATTTATTTGTATTATCTGAATGTTAGTGATAATTGTTAGATATCAATTATGGTGTCTTATTAAAGATACATTTGATGATTTGACAATTACTATTAATTAAGAAAATTTTAGCATACATATGATTATTATTTTTAATGCTTTATTGATATATTTTCCGTGAGCACATGCTTGCCGCTTGTTATTTATGAGTTAAATTGTTTAGGTATAATAATTTGATATAGTTAATGTTAAAATTAATCTTAGTGGATTCTAAACCTTAGTCATCTTACATTTGGTATAAAACCTAATTTACTTTACTTTGCTTTACTTAATTTTGCATTTAAATTAATATTTATTTATTTTTAATCATTTGATATTTTTCTTTAGTTTCTTTGTTTCTTTAGTTATTCTTTTAATTTGTCTCTCTGTAGAATCGACATTCAAAGCTGTGCTACAATTACTGTATTATTCTTTGGGCGTAATCAATACTTAGAATATTTTTGTGCATATTCATGTTGCCCTTTTTTTATAATCGAGATGGGTCTAAAGCTCGATCTAAGTGGCTTCATTTATACTTAGCATGTATTTTTGCCTTTATTCGACCAAGATGAGTTCAACGCTCAATCTCGATATTTCTTTTTTACACAGCGAACACTTATGTTTTTCCTAATCGAGATGGGTCTAATACTCGATCTTGGTGGTTCTTTTTCACTTAGCGAACACTCAAGTTTTTCCCAACCGAGATGGGTCCAACGCTCGATCTCGGTGGTTCTTTTTCACTTAGCAAACACTTACGTTTTTCCCAACTGAGATGGGTCCAATGCTCGATCTCAGTGATTCTTTTTCTGGGGTCTGTTCTGTTTATTTATCAACTATGTTCCTCCACTATTGTTGACACTTAGTCAAATTTTTAAGTGTGAAACTATGAAATATGATTTTGACACAAAAGCCTCTTAGATTGGTGTCCATGGTAAATGTTATTGTTTTATCCCAGGCTACAGTGGAATACTCTTAACCTCTTTAAACTTTTATGTTTATGGGTTAAGGTCATGCTCATTAGGTTATGAGTTAAAACTCTTGAACTTGCTCCTTGAACTCGGATACTAGTCAAGTGGATTGTCTTTTTTGACCTTTATTTGTACATTGGAATATCTGATCCTAATTGGACCTTGTATTCCTCATACCTTTCCAAGATGTGATAACTTTGTGGGTTGCAATAGTCGTAATTAAGATAGTTGTTCCTTGTTGAAATGTGTATTCCTAGAACCTTGCCAAGGCGGCGTTGGGCTTTGCTAAGGTGACCATAAGCGACCTTATAGGTAGCACCGAGATGAGGTCGGGCCGAAGTACTCTTGGACGCAAAGTCACGATCGATGTATTGGCTTAGATAAGAATAAGTTGAAGTACTCGTGGACTTAAAGTCACGACCGAGGTACTGGCTAGGATGGAGGCATGGTCGAGCTCCTAAATCCTTCTAGGTCGGGATGGAGGCATGGCTGAGATCCTAGGTCCTTCATGAACAAGATGGAGGCATGTCGAGGTCCAAGGTCTTTCAAGCCAAGGTACTGATTGTGGACGCGAAGTCACACCGATATACTAGCCTCCATAGTGCATTTTGGCTTTGGGATGCCATTAATTGGCATATAGGTGTGGTACATAACAAAACTACATAAATATTTGAAGTCATTGAAGCCATCTCAAACCAAGTTGCTTTTGCAGTTATGTAACCATGGTGATTCCTTTTATTAGGAATTTTTTGTGGTTGAGGTCGTTTGAGCAACAAAACTTAGGTAATTTCCCTCAATGGAAACTAGTCAAAGTGAGCTTTTGACTCGGTAGTCATGGATCTATCTTTCTCTCGCCAAGTAGTGGAGCCATCCCATTGGCGGTGCTTAATCAATGGTTGCTAGTGATGTCCACACATTCCGCTTTGTGCACATATCAAATGTATGTTGTGTAGTGCTTTACCAATTAAAGGCAATAAATACTTTGCCATTATATGAAAATCAAGGAAGTCAGCCTTCAACATAGCTTTCACATAATCAACACGCAAATTGGCTCTTTCTTGAGCAATAGTGATGACATCTATCGGCTAAACCTTGTGGCCATTGATGCCATATTATGAATGGCATTTCCTGTCATGAAGGCAGCTTATGGTCGTAGGCTATCATAGAAATTTTCAATATACGATCATCTAATAACAATTCTTGTTGTAGTCATTATAATTAGTAATACTTGATAACTACATAAAGATGTCATAATGATGACCATAGTAATAAGAAATAAATAACTCATAATGATAAGCACTAATGATGACCATAATGATAGGAAATAGTGATGAGCAATCATTGTTTAGTTAATGGTGGTCGACTTTGTGCTAACCTATTATATTTGTTGTTATTATCTAAATTAATAGTGGCCATATAATAGTGTTGAAGTACAATCTTTCTTGCCGAGTTTCATGCACAACATAGTCATAGAAATTAAATCGTTGCATATTAAAGCTAATTAATCCAGGGTTATCGTAGACAAAATAAACTGCATAGGTGATAATTAGTGTCAATCAGATATACCGATTAACGGAGAAAGGGATGGATCAATTATTACTTCCCTGTAATTTTTCCTAATATTTATTTTGACGAATTCAAATTTGAAGAGATCAAAAGTCTTTGATTTTGGTATAGTGGAGATGGGCTTCTTCGAGGGTTGTAGCTCTATTTTCTGTAATTCTTCCCTCCCCTTTTGATTATTATTCCTAGATTGACACACATAACAGCCTAGAAGGCCATCCTAGATCAAAGATTCAATGGCGTCTTGAAAGTTGATGCATTCTTCAGTATTATGGCCATGACCTTCGTGAAATGAAGAGTGTTTAGATTTATCCTTTTGTGTATGTTTTCTTAAGGGGGAAGGTCTTTGCACGTCCCTAAACTCCGTATTCACCACTTCATAAAAAAATTGAGTTTAATGTGTGTTGAAGGGGGTGCAGCTCTCATACTTTCCCTTCAAATGTGGCCTCGAGTTATGACGTTATTGGGTGGGTTTTCTGGACTTAGGTTTGGAATCTTCTCCTTTCTCTTGATGCTTCTTGTAGATTATAATCATAATATGTGGACGGTGTGGATGATGGAGTTTTATTCATTATATCTATGTATTCATTGTATTTACACTTCTAGGACTTAGCATAGATAATTAATGTTCTAGGAATCAGGTTCCTCTAATCTTGTAGTTAAGTGTATATATATATATATATTGTAGTCTAGAGATGTTTGCTCCTATTAATGTGTTCTTGGGTTTCAGTTGCTGTCAGCACTGACCTACTGTCGTCCTGTGCCTAAAATGACACCAGGGTTCACCTCAGACGCTGCCGACCAGCCGTCCGCCCAAGCACCGCCTCTAGCGCCTCCGCCACGGGCTCTCATGCTCCGTCTTCAGAAATTTCACTCGTCAGCGCGTGTGATCCATACGCCACCCTCCCGGCTGCCGTTGACGTCACGACTTCCATCGTTATGTTCACCGTCTCTTCCCAGTTCTATTTTGCCCCAGTTTGGTTTATGGGTCTGTCGTTGAATCCCTTGTTCATCGATGTTTGGTTTGTGTTTCTACCCGTTTGGTTTGGTCTCTGGTTTCTAGGTACTTTTCTGCTTTCTAAACTTATTCTATGGCTGAATTTACTAAGAAATGTCTTATTTCTTTCACGTTTTCTGGGTCCCCATCATTACTACTGAGAAATTGAATAATAAGAATTATTTGAATTGGCATAATGCTATAGAGATATGGTTTCTGGGTCAAGGGTTGTCTGACCATCTTACTAAAAAGCTATTGATATTGCTGAATCTGAGAAGGAACAGTGGCAATGGGCAGATTATCAGCTTCTATCGTTGTTATGGCAGTCTATTGAACCTAGATTAATGGTGCATTTCCATCCTTACAAGACATGTTGTGAAATTTGGAAGAAGGCTCAAACTGTTTATGCTAATGATATACAACGACTATATGAGACGATTCATAGTTTGGCGACAATGCAAATGACTGATCTTGACTTGCCCTCCTATCTGAATAAAGCACAATCCATTTATGAAGTGATTAAATTGATGTTGGTTAATGATGATGCACAAAAGATGTCAAATAAGCTTGATAACATGCTCATGATATTTGTTCTTCATGGCCTCCACAAAGACTTTGAACCTGTCCGAAATCAGACTCTGACTAATCCTAATATTCCTACAGTGGAGGAACTAATTGATTGTTTGCTTCGAGTTCCTTCTCCGACAGCTTCCCTTGATGATTCTTAAACAGCATCTGAGTCTTTAGTTTGTCTCCAACTCAACTGATCGAGGAGGTCGAAGTCGTGGTCGTGGAGGTGGTGGTCATGGCAGAGGTGGTAGAGGTAATCTCCATTGTTCTTACTGTAAGCGGGATGGACATACTCAAGATCGGTGCTATTCCCTACATGGATTTTTGAATAAAACTGCCAATGTAGCTTAGTCTCTTGAACTAGTTGTTGAGCATAAGTCTGAAAAAGATCATATACTTTTTGCCAATGAGTATATAGAGTACCTTCAGTTTAAAGTCACTCAACAAGCTTCTTCTTCTTCGGCCACCATTACTCACACCAGTAATTCTACAGTTTGTCTCTCTCAATCTACATCTGTTGGATCCTGGATTTTAGACTCTGGTGCTTCTGATCACTTAGCTGGTAATCCTTCTCTTTTCTCTAAATTGTCATTCCCTAAAACATCTCACAATATGACTCTTGTCGATGGGTCTAAGGCACAAGCCGCTGGTGTTGGTCAAGCTTCACCTCTTCCATCTTTACCTCTAAATTCAGTCTTATTTGTACCTGGTTGTCCCTTTAATTTAATTTCAATCAACCAAATTACTCGCACTTTAAATTATTCCATAACCTTTAATTCTGATTCCTTCCTTATACAGCACCGGAGTACGGGATAGATGATTGGAGATGGATCTGAATCATGAGGTCTGTACTACCTTCAACATTCCTCTTCAACCATATGTGTTGTTTCAGAATCTATCGATCTCCTACATTGTCGTTTGAGTCATCCAAGTTTGGACAAGTTAAAGCAGATGATCCCTCATCTTTCACATTTGAAGACCTTGAACTATGAGTCGTGTCAACTTGGAAAACATGTTAGAGTATCTTTTCCAAGTAGTGTCAATAGTCAAACTATGTCTCCCTTTGATCTTGTTTATTTTGAT
Source organism: Ormosia emarginata (assembly GCA_029884605.1). Lineage (NCBI taxonomy): Eukaryota > Viridiplantae > Streptophyta > Magnoliopsida > Fabales > Fabaceae > Ormosia > Ormosia emarginata. The sequence goes on from JAQQTP010000090.1 coordinate 14,965,969, forward strand.
GTTTAGAGTCTCAGTTATGTTCCTTCTATTTCAAGATATAGGTATTATGTTACTTTCGATGATGGTTTTTCAAGATGTACTTAGTTATTTTTCATGAAAGATCGTTCTGAGTTATTTGATGCTTTTCAAACCTTTTGTTCCGAAATAAAGAATCAGTTTGGAAAAACAATTCATGTTTTGCGCAATGAAAATGCAAAAGAATATTTTTCTATGTCTTTTAAATCCTTTCTGAGTTCTCATCGCATCATACATTAGTCCAGTTGTCCTCACACACTATAACAAAATGGTGTGGCTAAACGCAAACATCGTCATCTTGTTGATACAGCTTGGACTCTCTTAATAAATTTTAATGCACCCTTGAAGTTTTGGGGTGATGTTGTCCTTACAGCTTGTTATCTGGTAAATCGAATGCCATATTATGTTTTGGGTAATAAAATTCCTCACTCTATTTTATTTCCTAAAGATCCTATTTATACTGTTCCCCCTCATGTGTTTGGTTCCACTTGGCCGTGATAAATTGTCTACTTAGGCTATTAAATGTATTTTTCTTGGGTATTCTCGAGTTCAGAAGGGATATTGATGTTATTCTCCCTCTACACATCATTTTTTTGTATCTGCAGATGTTATACTCTTTGAGGATGCCCCTCTTTTTTGTCATATCAGCTACATCTGACTCTACTCCATCTCGGTTACTACCCATTCCTCTTTTTACAACACCTGTCTATAAATCTCAAGCTCCACAATCACAGGATGACCGTCTATTGCGTTGATTCAATATTACTTATGAGCGCCAAAATCCTGAAGTTCCTAAGATCACACCTACTATAAATTCTCATGATTCAGCTCCCACTCTAATCGCTTCTCCCACTGCAGTCCCACCTGACACTTCTACTGACCTACCTATTGCACTCCGTAAAGGTACACACTCTACTCTCAATCCCCATCCAATTTACAATATTTTGAGTTACCATCAATTATCACCTTCCCATTGTGTCTTTGTGTCTGCTTTGTCATCTGTTACTATTTCTAAGAATGTTCAGGAAGCATTATCCCATCCAGGGTGGCGACAGGCAATGATTGATGAGATAACTGCTTTGGAATCTAATAATACATGGATGCTTGTTCCACCTCATCTTGGAAAATCTACGGTTGGCTGTCGCTGGGTATTTACTGCTAAAATTGACCCTGCTGGGCAGGTGGACCGATTGAAAGCCCAGTTGGTAGCAAATAGTTACACTCAGATATATGGTTTGGATTACAGTGATACCTTTTCTCCTATTGCTAAGATGGCATCTGTTCATTTATTCTTATCTATGGCTGCCATGAGACGCTGGCCCTTGTATTAGCTGGATATTAAAAATGCATTCTTACATAGTGATCTGGAGGAGGAGATCTATATAGAGCAACCATGTGGGTTTGTTGCTCAGGGGGAGTCAAGTCTTGTTTGCAGGCCACAAAAGTCCTTATATGGCTTGAAACAGTCACATCGCGCTTGGTTTGGGAAGTTTAGTAAAGTCATTCAGCAGTTTGACATGATTCGTTGCAAGGCGGACCATTCTGTATTCTTTAAATGCTCACCATTGAATAAACTTATTTATCTTATGGTGTATGTGGATGATATTGTCATTACAGGTGATGATCAAGAAGGCATTAAGAAATTGAAGCAACACCTGCATAAACATTTTAAAACTAAAGATCTTGGCCGATTGCGATACTTTCTTGGGATTGAAGTAGCCCAATTAAGAACATGTATTGTTATTTCTCAAAGGAAATATGCCCTTGATATTCTGGATGAAACAGGGATGCTTAATTGTAAACCTATTGATATTCCTACGGACCTAAATGTGAAGCTTCTACCTAATCAGGGGGAGCCTTATCCTGACCCAAGCAGATATAGAAGATTAGTTAGGAAATTAAATTATCTCACCATGACTCGACCAGACCTTGCTTTTCCTGTCAGTGATGTGAGTCAGTTTCTTAACTCACCATGTGACAGTCATTAGAATGCAGTTGTTTAGATCCTAAGATACATTAAGGGATCACCTGGTAAAGGGCTTATTTATATGGACAGGGGTCATACTAATATCATTGGATATACAGATGTAGATTGGGAAAGGGATGCTAGTGATGGGAGGTCCACTTCAGGTTACTGTGTGCTTATTGGAGGTAACTTGATTTCATGAAAAATAAGAAGCAGTCTGTTGTTGCAAGATCGAGCACAGAAGCAGAGTATCGTGCTATGACTAATACTATTTGCAAACTCTTGTGGCTAAAATATTTGCTCTAAGAGTTGAAGTTTTGTGAGATAGGTCCTATGGAACTTGCTTGTGATAACCAATCAACCTTGTATCTCTCTTCGAATCCAATCTTTCATGAAAGGACTAAACATATAGAAGTTGATTGTCACTTCATCAGAAAAAGATTCTCTCAAGCATCATTAAGACTTCTTTTGTGGGTACTAAAGATCAACTAGCAGACATAATGACTAAGTCTTTAAGGGGTCCTAGGATAGCATACATATGCGACAAGCTAGTTGCATCAGACATATATGCTCCAGCTTGAGGGGGAGTGTTGATTATAATCATAATATATGGACGGTGGAGTTTTATTCATTATATCTATGTATTTATTATATTTATACTTCTAGGACTTAGCATAGATAATTAATGTTCTAGGAATCAGGTTCCTCTACTCTTGTAGTCAAGTGTGTGTGTGTTTTATATATATATATATATATATATATATATATATATATATATATATATATATATATATATATTGTAGTCTCATATTGCAATGTGAATAATACACAGAAATATTCAGATTTACTCTTCCTAACCCAGAAAACATCTTTCGCATTGATGTATTTATCAGCCCTAGCACAGAACTCGTCCATAGTCTTGGGTTCCTTTTTGGAAAAAGAAAAAGATAACGGTCCAGGGTGGAGTCCTTCCCTCATGTAATGTAGTCCTAGCCTTTTATTACAGACACAAATATTTAATATTTCTTTATTGAACCAGGATATAAAGTCTCAGAGAGATTCCTCCTTTTCTTGTTTAATATGGGAGAGACATGAAATGGATTTCGGCTACGCCTTATTAGTGGTGAACTGTAGCAAAAATCTTGATAACAAGTCTTCCTAATAAATAACAGATTTAGGAGTCAAAGTGGTGAATCATCTTAGGACGATTTTTTTTCAAAGAAAGAGGAAAAACGCGACACATGAGCATATCATCTCCTCTAACAAATAGGAGAGCAAAAATATAAATATCTAAGTGCTCTTGAGAGCTCGTGGTCCCATCATAGGCTTCAATATTTGTTGAATATTTGAAATGCCAAGGGATCTCATAGGCCATCAATTTGTCGAAGAAAGGTTGGTTTTGTTTAACTGAATTCCTTAATCCTTGGTCCTGTTCTTTATTTCCCTGAATCGAGATTTTAGCTCTCTAACTGGGTTCTATGATCCTAGAATACACCAGATGACATACCCTGTCATGGGCTGGGTCCCTTCAATTTTCTTGATTATTATTAGGAATTTAATTTTTGTAACACCCCAAATTCTAGCTATTTGACAGTAATAACATAATTCGACTATTTTGTGATTTCTGTGTACTGTAAAATTATTTTGACTATTCCGTGAATTCATTAGATCGTTTTGTGTGATTTACTCTGTGTCAGGAAAATAATAATTTTTGGGTCGGGAAAAATCTTACGTATTTTAATTATTCCTGTTGATTCTTAATTATTTTTTCAAATCTGATTTGATTTCCATGAATTTTATATTTTTTATGATTTTGTGGATTATTTTGAGATTTTATTTTTTTAAATTATTTTAATATTATTCTTGGGCTGTTTGTGGGCCCAGAGGGTTGTACGTGGCCTCAAGCAAACTCGAAAAAGTAAAAAAATTTTGGAACCAGAAAATTTTGTACAGTTGAGACGGGAATGGGGGATCTTACTAAACTCGAAATCGGAAATAGTTTTTGAGATTTTCTTGTACTGTGTTTTGTACTGTTTTATTATTGGGCAATAAAAATACAGTAAATATTGTCCGTAGGGGAATAGCAGCAAGAGAAATATTATACTAGTTAATCAAATTAAGTGATTATGACAGCTTTATGGAGGACCAATAGGAAGCAAGCTTGGTGAGGAAGGCTTTGGGTATCCACCATTGATTTAATCTATGGTGGAGATTGGTCTCACAAAGTGGCAAGGACTTTTTGTGACCATTGGATGGAAAGTATGAAGAGTAAAAATTGACCCTCCATTTTGGAGATATATCTAATGGCTAGGATTTCATGGAGGAGATATCTAATGGCTCAAAATCAAGCATATCACTTAGAAGCTTCTACCAAAGATCAACCATTGATTTAATCAATGGCTATTAATGTCTCAAATGATGGCTAATGTATTTGGACACAACCCTAGTGTTTAAGGGGGGATTTCAATTTTGAAGGCTTAAATGCCATAGCAAAAATTTCAAGACACATTTATCACTCATCTTTATCATTTCCAAAAAACTAAGCTCACAAAAATTTTCTCTCATTTTCTCTTCACTCAACCTCATGGCCAAGAGGCCAAGATCATACCATCACTCTCCAAAAATTTCAACCAACCTTATTTCTTGAATCTATACATAAATCTAAGACACTTTGTAGTTAAGGCCAAGTCCTGAATCATTCATCTTCAAGGACTTTCTTCAAGATCAAGTTCTAGGGATTTTAAGGTGGAGTTATGGAAACTTCACTACTTGTCTCATTTTCATGTTCTAGACCATGTTTTGATCCATGGTCTTTCTTGTTCAAGCTTTAGATACTAATAAACTTGTGTTTGTTTTATGTTTAAGAAGCTCTTGGTGGTGAAGAACTTGTATTAGGAACAAAACAAGAAGCTTTGGAGGTTTCTCCAAGAGGTAAGAGGGAGATCTATCTCACCAACCAAGTATGGTGGTGAGAGATGAAATTGTATTTGATAGATGGTGAATCCATGTAAGAGTTCATATCCATGGTTGTGTAATTTATTTGTGGTATTTATGTGTTTTAAATTTATTTGTTTATGTCTTCTATGCTTTGCATGGTTTATTGCTTTTATGGTATGCTTATGATATGTATGATGTGAATATATTGTATAGGCTATGATGGAAGTAAACAAGGAAAATAATTTTGGTTCCAATGACCAAGAGGCTCATGGCCTAAACACCTCAAAAATAGGTGTTTTCAAGTTAAGATTTTATGAATGATAAAAATGGATGTTTAGGAAGGAAAGGAAAAAGAAAAGATGTGTTGGTTTCAAAGACTAAGTGCTCACGGTTTTTGAAGGCTTGAATGAGGAAATTTTGTATGAAATTATGATTTAGAAATGGAAAGTAATTAATTTAAAGAAAATGAGAAAATGATTTTAGAAATGGAAACAAAGTGTTTTGTCACTTGTGAAATAGAAATTTCGTTTATAAAGGAAAAAGAGAGGTTAAAAATGTTTGAACCTCAACTTATTTCAAAGAGAACTAAATTTTGGAATTGCTTTAGAATTATGGAGAATACGATGGTGACTTAAAATTTACTAACGTATAGCTCACTCATTGGGTTTTTGAGAGCGTTAGGAAATTTTAAGTGAGAAAATATGGAAAAGTAAAGCAAGAAGTGGTATGAATTTTTAGAAAGGTTAAAATAAAATTTAGAAGGTTGAGAAATATTTTATGTAGTGGAAAAATGGTGAAAAACCCTTTTCGTAACTTACAAAAGTGTAGCGCGATTGAGAAAACGCGATAATATGATTACGCGATTGAATATACAGTAGGATTACTGTTGGAACAATATATGGAACCTGTATGAGAAATAATGAGTTTTGCCTGTGATTGGCTTTGGTGCATTAAACATGCATTAGAAAGGTCCGATGGACTGGATAAGGCTAATTGCCTAGGAGAGAATACACCTCTTGAGCAGGTGCGATATGCGTAGTGTAAGTCACTTGTTGACCTTGGGGGCGTCGGGGTGCGGGTTGTTCACAATGGGCAGTTAGTAACTCTTCTGTATCGTGGATTAGACTAATGTAACGCATTGACGATCCGGACCGATACACTATTCTTAATCAAGATTTGGTAAAAACTGTTGTGTATATGCTAGATGTATAAACACTTATGAGAATTGTAGCACGTGGTCTGAAACATGTTGGTACAGATAGATCTTTCAGATCAATCTCTCCGACTTGAGTTAGCCCCATAGAGTAGGAAATTGAGTCTATGTGCACATGCATAATCTGAGCATTTATATCCGTGTGATATTTGAACTGTCGAATAATTGGATAATGTTGAGGGCATGATTATAATTATTGTTTATTATATCTGTTATGATGATGGATAATGTTAATGGCATGATTGTAATTATTGTTTATTATATCTGTATGATGTGATGTTTGTAATTATTGTTTATTATATCTGTATGATGTGCTGTTTGCGTTATCTCCATGTTACCATGTTGGTATTGGCAATAGATAATCTCACCTCTTTGTATATTATTTTGTATTGTATTTATATTTTGGTAAAGACACTGAGCAATGTATCGAGCAAGAAGGTGAAGAGGAACAGATTCCTACTGAGGAAGCTGAGTTTTGATAGGATGACATCCAGATCGAGTTTCTTTGGATATGTGAGACTACAGTTCTATGGTGGAGCTAGCGCTTGGAGGATTAGTCCCAATAAGGAGAGACTAATATATCAGGGACATTTGATGGTCAACATGAGCAGGATATTTCATGGAGATCCATTCTTTTCTGTCACTATTTATGTACATATAGAATTTTCGTTGTCGATTAGGCAGTATTGGGGGTGGTAGGTATCACATCCCAACGGAGATCAGTATAGTGTCGTCTGCACGGACACCAGTCCATAGGACTTCGCGTCAAGTTGGATTCCTGCCTGTTAAGGAATTTGAGGAGGACTCGTCTAAGGGTTCTGCTGTCTAGTTATACTTGGGCAAGTATGTTAGTTTAAATAATGTCAAATACTTTTAAGAACTATGTTTGTAAATATTTAAGTATGTTAGTATTGAAACTTATGTATATGATGTACATTATTTGTGATGCTGTTTAGAATTTTATATTCTGCTAAGTTTATTGTATTAATATTCTAGAAATTTTATGACTTATATTTACATTACAAATTAGATTTTAATAAAGTGTGGGTAATTTGGTAATTAAGTTACATAAATGTGATACCCTACGGTGGGTGTTACAGTTTTTGCCTTCTTTTTGCTGGTTGACAAGTCTCTTCAGGTTATGAATATATTCGTCTTAGAGTCTAACAAGAAAGATGATTTCTTCTCTAGATAGCTCCGAGAGACCAAATTCTGCTTGGTGGGACTGAACTTCATTATCCACCCGTGCTCCTAAGTATTGCAACGTCGATACCTGTTGTCTAGCATCTCGAGAAGGTACTCCTTGCAGACCGAGTCGTTGCCTCACTAGAACTCGTCGTGACAGAGGATAGAGATTTTCACCAGTATGGGAAGTCTCTGCCCTTCCTGCTTGAGTTCTAATTGGGCTGGGATCATCTCCTAGATTAGCTTATGAATAGGAGCGGATGCCAGACAACGACCAGAAGAAGATTGAGTCTGAGTGCCAGAAATGTGATTTCTCCTTATAGCAACATTAGTGATAATGAGAATTGAAATTTATCTTTCGTCACAGATGGCGCCAATGTTCTGAATGAGTTTCAAATAATCACCTAAATAAGGTTGATAAAGGTGGTTTCCTTCGATGTATGGTGGTTGCGACAGTAATGCAAGGGGTGAGTACCTGTAAAAGACATTCTGATACTTAAGTTAGATTGTGCACAATGTGGGTAATGTTTAGAATTAGATACATATCTTTGCTACCTTATATGGTATTTATAAGAGCATATTGGTATATAAGAATCATAGTTAAATTTGCATTAAATGTTGTTAATTAAGATCAGAATCCAATGAGATTGTTATCTCTTATAACTAATTCTTCTATTTATGAGGAATATAATTAAGTTCTCTATCTATGAGAGATTTAGTTTCTATAAATAAATATATTTACTTATCTAATAACACAAATAAATATTTAAGATCTAATTCTGGTCAGTTGAGTTGCTCTTAAACCACTAACCCAGAACCCAAACCGGATCAGGTAGCATTGCAAATTATAATTAGGAAAAGATGTAGAAAATTAGTTTCTTGCAATAGTCTATAGAAAGATGTCTTTTCCCCTAATGATGCTAGTATAAAGTGCTGAAGTTGGTAAATGGTAGGTTTTGAAATAAGCCTAACTATTTGTTCCTCTGCATAAACGCAAGGGTTAGGATTAGGATTAGGACTTTCAGGATTATATAATCATAAGTGATTTTATTCCTTGACAATTCGATTTTGTTGTTTCCCACTTCTTCTTTGAAGTGACACATCTATAAATGTTTTCCTATTTCAGCATCAAAACCAAAGATAGTAACTCCATTAGGCATTCATCGTTCGTACCAGCAGAAACGCAAAGGAATCATGAGTGGAGCAATACTTCTGATTTACTGTTTTTGATCCATCTCACTTGGTATGGTCCAAGCCTAATCATGGCTCACTTTTAGTTTTCTGCATTATCTTCCCAAGCTAAAGACAAAAGAATTTGACATGTCAAAGATCCAATAAACACGAACCCCATTGTAAGGAAATTAAGTATTGCGATCAAATTCTCAAGTGCTTTGATATGTTGTAAAAGATAATATAGCTTGGAGCCTTGGACTGGTGGACATCATCCTGATTCCAATTTGTGTGTGGCCAAGCTTTAAGGTACAGGCATGACCACTTATTTGACAATTGCTGCCTCTTCTCCATTAATGACCATTTTCTTGACAGCTTTGAATGAGAGAATAACAAAACAGCCTTAACTGAAACATGGAACAAATGAATGCATGTTGTCTCTTTCTTTTCTAAATACCGAATTAATGATTTAATATTTAAATTAAAATAATTAAATAGTAAATTAACTATAATATCTGTACAAAGAAAAAAATAAGTGTTATATATTCTAATTTGTAAACTTATACAATTGTATATAAAAAATTTATGTGATATGTTTTGAGAATATCAGTTATATATATATATATATATATATATATATATATACACACTCTTGTGATGCACGGAATTAAAAAAAAAATAAAACTATAAAATTATATGTAATATTTTATTTTAAAATGTAATTTATTAAAAAAAGTAATTTACACATCAGAAAATAAATAATGCGATGTCAAGCATTACAAATAAAATGTGACGAAAAAATGCGATATCAAGCAACAACGAATAAATTTGTATTTTAAGTGGCAAAATACATGAATGAAAATCTCAAACTTGACGGATAACCTGGTCATTACTATAATTATCCCAGCAAAATAAATTGAGGAAGAAAACTATACTACAAACTTAGCTATGGCACCTATTAAGAAGAGAAACAATCTGAATTGAATTGTAAAACTTGGATTGATTACAGAATGAAGAATCTGTTTTTATAGTTACATTGTATTGCAGCATCACAGCATAACTGACTCCACTGCATAACTGACTCTGTTGCATAATTAACTTTACTGACATAATCAACTAATTTCAATCAACTTCAACTAACTAACTAACTCTTATAAATATAAATGCTAAAAGCACCAGTAAAACGTCAAGAGGAGCTACATATGAGTTGAAGGGTAAAACAACAAAAGGATACCCATCCCTGCAATTTTGACTAAAATGGGGAAGAAATTGAACCCAAAATAAAAAGAACAAAATTATAGTTGGATAAATATGAGAATTTCTTATGCATAAGTAAAATGTCATATAATAAGGTTTTAGCAGACCCACATGTGGCATCATTGAGTTCTTGATTGGGATATGATGTTGAAGTTAGATCCACACCTAGCATCGTTGGAATTGCCTTTTTCTTCCTGATAAGATGCTCAAATCTCCTGAGATAATTCTCACTATGAAACATGATATTGAGTCATTATGGAAACCTGCACAAACATAAGCAACATGCGGGTATTACTGCCAAAAGAACTATTAACACCAAGTACATTTATTAGCTTTACATTCTAACAAAAAACAAAAGAAGAAGAAGAAGAAGAAGAAGAAAAAAAATAATAGATATATGTGGAAAAACAACTTATGTGGATAATGAGAATGCAAAACAGGAATTAGAGAGAATATCTTGACGTTATTTGAAATTGATAGAAACCTGTATGCTTCGTATCAAGTTCGTATATAGAAAACATATATATCCTAATATACTATAAAATACTTTAGATCTTTTCATGATTGAATGTTATTTGACTTACATGCAGAAGCATATTTGAAATCAGAAAATGGATTCAAATTCCAAGCTCAAAATATAGTATGGTAACCAAACAAATCTCAATATAATATGGTAACCAAATTTTTGGAAATGCATATTTTGAGAAGAGAATCAAATGAAGGCAATAGCTTTTCTGACCATATTCGATACTGATATATTCATTATGTTTTATCATCAATTAATTTTTTTTTTTAGTGAATGATCACAAAATAAAGAATAGACATAAAAAATGCCTTCCATACTATAAATCTGTTGCAATTTATTAAGCTGAAAGCATAATTTAATTACTTTGCGGATCCCACATATCAAATCAAGATTTTAAGCCCATTAGTGTGGCTAACAAAAGGAGCACTATTAAACCATCAACATGCCAGCTCACACAAAATGCCAAATTCTCCTGTAACAGAATTGGGCACCAGCAGCACTAACAAATCTGATTCTCCATGATTCCCTATCTTCCATCCATCCTCAACAAATCACAAACCGCAAGAGCAGGGAATACAGTAGAATAGGGTCTATCTACACCCCTTTTCTTCCTATAAATACAAACAACTATCACACTTGTAATATTTAATCAAATAATACAATGAAGTACTGATTACATCATTTTTATCCTTCTTCTTCCTTTACTTTTATGCTAGTTATGAATTCTGCCATTTCTATATTTCTTAAGATGGTACCAGAGAATTGATTTTTTGATATTCCGCAACTCTGATGGCTCGTGGCGGTGGCTCGGTTTCTGGAAATCAGAATACCGATCCTTCACAAGATGCTTCAAGTGCATACTACGTTCATCCCGGTGATGGTCCTTCTTCTATCGTTGTGACCCCTGTGTTGAGTGGTTCTAATTACCACGCATGGGCTCGTTCAATGAAACGTGCTCTTGGTTCCAAAAACAAATTTGAATTTGTTGATGGAAGCATTCCCATACCCGATCCCTTCGATCCAAGCTACAGAGCTTGGAGCCGCTGTAATATGTTGGTTTATTTGTGGCTCATGAATTCAGTTGCTGAATCAATTGGGCAAAGTATTGTATACCTGGAGAATGTAGTGGATGTGTGGAACGATCTGGAGGAGAGATTCTCACAAGGTGACCTAATTCGCATTTCAGAACTCCAACAAGAAATTTATGCTCTCAGGCAAGGCCCCTCAACTGTCACTGAATTCTACTTTGAACTAAAGGTACTTTGGGAGGAATTAGAAACCTATATGCCTATGCCTGCTTGTAGTTGTCCAATTAAGTGCTCATGTGCTGTTATGAGAAATGCTAGGAACCATCACACACTGAATTATGCTATAAGATTTCTAACAAGCTTAAATGAAAATTTCTCTATTGTTAAATCACAAATCCTACTCATGGATTGTTGGTGTATGCCCTAGTGGCCAATACATTTGTTTGTATTTACATATATTATATTATGTTATTTTATATGAGGCGTTTCATTTATTATGTTCTTTTTAGTAGACATAATAAAGTCCTTAGAATAGTAAGTTTGATACCATAGGACATCAAGTGGATGACTTGATCGTGAGATCTTATTGGATAAAATACTATTCTTAAATGTTCCTAGTCAAGTATTATTGTTAATTAGGACAACAATAATGCATTGAGACTAGTATGTGCATAGACTGATGATCACATCTCACGGGTCATGGATATGAGATATCAAGTCTAAACATGGATACATATTAGAGTAATGATGTATTTGACAGACCCGCCATGAGAACGCTACGTGGATCGTTACGTGAGTATCATAAGCGATTCTCATAGTGATAATGGTGTATGTGGTCCTTTGACCTGAAATCACTACGATTCCTACATGAGGAGTTGTGTGTTTTAATGCCATCAAACGTCATTTGTAACAAGATGATTATAAAGTTGGTTATTAGACATACCGCGATACATGTGGAGGGATGTGAGTGACCTAGATGGGATTTATCCCTCCTACATAACAGGAGTGATATCTTCGGGCCCCCTGATTGAGTGAGACTACGAAATGCATGGTCATGCTCAAATGAGTCAATATGAGATATTGATCTCATTCGTTATTACTATGTCTACTCGAGAATCAGGAAACTAAGATTGAACTAAACAAGGGTGACATATTCCATGCCTTGTGTTCAATCTGGATATCTGGACAAAGGGACTAAACTACACGGAAACATTGGTCACGGATAGGTTATGTCAAATCACTGACATTCTCATTACTTGGGTAGCAGTGATGTGTTGCTAGATACCGCTCACTGTTTGTAATATTAAAATGAGATTTTAATATTACTACCAACGTCGTGAGAAACTGCAGAGGGTCGCACACTTAGAACAGATTAAATTAGAGTAATCGAATCCAAGTTGGACTCGGATTCAATTGTGGGCCTAACTCATGAGATGGGTTTAGGGTTGCACCACTTACCTTGCTACTGCTCACACTCACTTAAGGCAGCCACTGTTATAAATAATACTGCTAAGGGGGCTGCTACCAGATTACATCATAACCCTAGCCGCACCTACAGAAAGTGAGTGAGAGATAGTGAGGTTTTCTTCTCCTCTCTTTGCAGCTAGCACTACGAAACAGAGGCGTGACTCTTTTTGCAAGTCTGTTCGTGTGGATACCGCAGAGACATCGTCATTATTACGGTGTTGGTGATTCACCTAGCTTGTGATTATCACACTTCAAGAGGTAAATTTTAAAAACTCAGATTATGGACTTTTTCGCATGGATCCTGTGAGGGAATTCTATTATTCCGCTACGAGACTTTTGATCCGCAATTCCCAACAGTGGTATCAGAGCCACTTGCGAAACCATGATTCGGTTTTCTGCTTTTCTTGTTATATGCGATAACATGATTCGTTGCTTTCTTTTGATAAAAGATATGATCTTTATATGTTATTTCTGAAATCGAAATAATGATGTATGAAATCGTGTTCTGTTTTATTTGTTGTTTACGAAACATGTTGATGTTTCTGAAACCATGAAGATGTTCATATGTTTTTGTGAATACTATTTTGAAAGCTTTCTATTTCTGCGTTTTTCTCGTATATATATATATGTGTGTGATATGTATGAATGAAAATCGTTTTGAATGCTTTCTATTTTTGTGTTTTTCTGGTATATACATATGTGATATGTATGATTCTGCGAAAATTGTTTTGAATTCTTTCTGTTTCTGCATATTTTCTATATCAATGCGATATACACAGCAGTGCGACACAAGGTTTTGGAAACCTTGTTTCCGTTTTGTGGCGGCTATGAAGCTTCCTCATGACATGAAGTGTTCATGTCTTCACGCATTCTGGAAACCTTGTTTCTAGATAGGTGGTGACGGCTGTGAGGAACCCCTGCGGCACATGAAGCGTTCATGTGTTTGTGGGCCTTAGGGTTCAAGTGTTGTTGCCCTAGCCGTCATAGAGGCAGAAGGGGTCTAACTCGAATTTTTGTTCAAGTAACCAGCGGGACCCCCGTCGGGGCGCTGCCCCGAACCCCGTTTCGTGGTGTGTGATATTCGAAAGTGCAATATTCAAATCTGTTTTTATAATTCACAAAATAATAATGTGTTATTGCTTTGTGTTTATGTATTCTTAGAGATGCATGGTTATGGCCTTAGTCTTTATTTTATACTATTTTGGTTATTTTAAATACGACCTGCGTGTCGTGCCTCTCTCTCTACATTCTAATTGTACATTCTCTTCTCATCTAACTCCCCTCGAATGTAAAAAGGTTTCTATAATGTAATCTTCATGTGGAGACAAGAAGACGACATCAAGTGAGGACGTTGGTGGGAGACGCTTGGTGATGCTGGCATTAATTAATGCTATTCTCTTAGAGGCCATAACCATGTCACGTTTATTATATGCTTTATATGTATGAGATGCATGGATGATATTTATGGTATGTCAAACAAGTTTAATAAATGGTGAGATCTAATAATAAAATTCCCTCAAAGAAAATATTAAGTCATTATGTGATGCCTTCCAATGCGTGGCACTCGTCAAGACTAATATCGATTAAGTGTAGGTCTGCCAAAGCAGGGTGCCTTTATCTATATTAGTAAGATACGATGGGATAAGAGTAATATTCAAATGCCAACCATTGGGTATGACTTAACTAGGCCATTTCAATAGGATTGAAGGCTTAGAGGCATGAAGTTGGGCTTTAGTCCATTAGATGGATTAGAATAAGTGTTATTCACCCAACTATCCAAGAGTTGCATGTGATGTAATTGGAAAGAGTTTCCTACCTAAATAACTAAATTTTGGGCGATCAGCCAAAACTGACTCAAAACTAGGTGAAATATGGATCTTGGCCCACTAGGAAATCTTTCAATGGGATTTTCCGAGTCAATGTTGAGGGTCATTGATTTGAATAAAATAGTGGGAGGCGTATTTAATTAAAAGACCTTGTTAAATATGTTTATAGCATAATACTTATATTTTGCATATTTCTGTTGATAGATTACTATGGAACCAAACACATCAAGTAACTTATCATTGCGATCGGTCCTTGAGAAGGATAAGTTGTCTGGGACAAATTTCTTAGATTGGTACAGAAACTTGAGGATTGTCCTCAAGCAAGAGAAAAAGCTGTATGTTTTAGAACAACCTATTCCTGAGCCACCTGCTGCTAATGCCCCTAGAGCTGAAAGAGATGCTTATAAGAAGCATCAAGATGATGCCTTGGACATTGGATGTCTAATGCTAGCCACCATGAACTCTGAGCTCCAAAAGTAATACGAGAACATGGAAGCCTACGATATGATCGTACACCTCAAAAAACTTTATCAAGAGCAAAGGCTAGACATGAGATATATGAGGTCTCCAAAGCACTCTTTCGGTGTAATCTGGTAGAGGGAAGCCCGTTGGTGCTCATGTACTCAAGATGATTGGGTACATTGAAAACCTTGAGAGACTCGGTTTTCCTATGGGCCAAGAGTTGGCCACTGACTTAGTCCTGCAATCGTTGCCGAGAGTTTTAGTCAATTTGTCATGAACTACAACATGAATGAAATTGACAAATCACTACCAGAGCTGCTAAGCATGTTGAGAAGCGCTTGAGCGAGAACATAAACAAAGGCAAAGGAAAGGCCATAATGATGGTCCATAAGAATAAGGGCAAGAAACAACAGAAAAAGCCCCAGGACAAGTGGAAGGGTAAGGGCAAGGAAAAGTCCAAGCCTAGCACTTCTAGCTTGAAACCAGTGGGTGGAGTGGCTAAGGAAGGTACATGCTTCCACCGCAACGGTCGATGGACATTGGAAGAGGAACTGTGCCAAGTACCTAGAGGAGCTCAAGAAGAAGAAGGGAAGTGAGACTTCCACTTCAGGTATTTTTGTTATAGAAGTCAATTTATCTACTTCTGCATCATGGGTATTAGATACTAGATGTGGATCTCACATTTGTGTAAATGTGCAGGATCTAAAGAGCAGTAGACCATTGACTAAGGGCGAAGTCGACCTACGAGTGGGAAATGTAGCAAAGGTTACTGCACTAGCCGTAGGGACTTATTTATTAGCTTTGCCAACTGGGCTTGTAATTGAATTAGATAATTGTTATTTTGTGTCCGCTATTAGCATGAATATCATTTCTGTTTCTTGTTTGGACAAGAAGGGTTTTACTTTTATAATTAAGAACAAAAGTTGTTCTCTTTATTTGAATGATATTTTCTATGGTAGTGCACATTTGAGTAATGGACTTTATGTCCTTGATCTCGAAATGCCCATTTATAACGTAAATACAAAGAGGTTCAAGTCAAATGATATGAACCCGACTTATCTCTGGCATTGTCGTTTGGGCCATATAAATGAGAAACGCATTTCCAAACTCCATAAAGATGGATTCTTGGACTCGTTTGATTACGAATCATATGAGACATGTGAATCTTGTTTATTGGGAAAGATGACTAAGGCCCCATTCACTGGACAAGGTGAAAGAGCTAGTGATCTTTTAGGCCTCATACATAGTGATGTATGTGGGCCACTAAACACACTAGCTAGAGGCGGTTTTCAGTATTTCATTACATTTACTGATGATTTCAGTAGATATGGATTTGTATATCTTATGAAGCACAAATCAGAATCCTTTGAAAAGTTCAAAGAGTTCAAGAATGAAGTACAAAACTAACTTGGCAAGAGTATTAAAATCCTTTAATCAGATCGAGGAGGTGAATACTTAAGCCAATAGTTTGATGATCATCTGAAAGAGTGTGGGATAATATCTCAACTCACTCCTCCTGGAACACCACAATGGAATGGTGTTTCTGAAAGGAGGAACCGGACCTTGTTGGACATGGTTCGATCTATGATGAGTCATGCAGACCTTCCAGGCTCCTTCTGGGGACATGCTCTGTTAACAGCAGCTTTCACACTTAAACGTGTTCCATCTAAGATGGTTCAACAGACACCATATGAGATGTGGACTGGGAGACGACCCAGTATGTCTTTTATAAAGATTTAGGGTTGCGAAGCTTATGTGAAATGTCAAGTTTCTGACAAGCTTGGCCCAAAATCAGATAAATGCTTCTTTGTGGGGTATCCCAAGGAAACCAAGGGATACTATTTTTATAATCCTACCGAGGGCAAAGTGTTTGTCGCACGGACTACTGTATTCTTAGAAAAGGAGTTTATCTCCAAAGGAATCAGTGGGAGGAAAGTAGAACTTGAAGAAATTCAAAGTTCACAAAGTAGCAGCGAACCAATGGTGGAAATAGAGCAACCTCCACAAGTCGTTGTGGAACCACAATCTGCTTTAGTAGCACAAGACCGCCGCGTAGGTCTAACAGGATACGTCATCAACCGAGAGAGATATGGATTTCTCATGACTCAAAGCAAGGTGACATATTGCTCATGGATCAAGATGAGCCCGTGACTTACCGGGAAGCCATTATTGGCCCAAAATCGAAAAATGGCTTAAGGCCATAAGATCTAAAATGGAATCCATGTATGCCAACCAAGTATGGACCTTGGTTGACCCACTGAAGGGTAAAACCCATTGGGTGCAAGTGGGTTTTTAAGAAGAAAATCGACATGGATGATAATGTGCATACCTTTAAGGCGCGATTGGTGGCTAAAGGTTTCAAGCAAATTCATGGTGTAGACTATGATGAGACTTTTTCCCCAGTTGCGATGCTTAAATCTGTTCGGATCTTGCTTGCTATTGCAGCATACCATGATTATGAAATCTGGAAAATGGATGTCAAAATTGCTTTCCTTAGTGGAAATCTTCTCGAGGATGTGTATATGACACAACCTGAGGGTTTTGCCACTTCACAGGATGCTACAAAGGTATGCAAGTTACAACGATCTATTTATGGATTGAAGCAAGCTTCCAGAAGCTGGAATCTTCGTTTTGATGATATAATCAAATAGTTTGATTTCATAAAAAATGAAGAAGAATCTTGTGTCTACAAGAAGGTTAGTGGGAGCACAGTTGTCTTTCTAGTATTGTATGTAGATGACATACTACTAATTGGAAATGACATCCCTACCCTACAGTCTGTAAAGACTTGGTTAGGGAAGTGCTTTTCTATGAAGGACTTAGGTGAAGCCACCTATGTATTAGGTATCAGGATCTATAGAGATAGGTCGCAGAGATTGCTTGGCCTAAGTCAGAGTACATACATAGACAAAGTGTTAAGACGATTTAACATGCATGAATCCAAGAAAGGACTCTTGCCTATGTCGCATGGTATAAGCCTATCTAAGGCTCAATCCCTTTCCACCCAGGATGAGAGGGATCGCATGAGTAAGATTCCATATGCATCTGCAATTGGATCTATCATGTATACCATGTTATGTACTCGACCAGACATCTCGTATGCTTTGAGCATGACGAGCAGGTACCAGTCTGATCCCGGTGAGAGTCACTGGAGTGCTGTCAAGAACATCCTTAAGTACTTGAGAAGAACTAAGGATTCGTTTTTGGTATATGGAGCCGAGGAGGAACTAGTAGTAAAGGGTTACACTGATGCTAGCTTCCAAACCGATAAGGACGACTCCAGATCGTAATCGAGTTTTGTTTATTGCCTGAATGATGGGGCTGTGAGCTGGAAGAGTTCAAAGCAGGAGACAGTCGCTGATTCTACCACAGAGGCTGAGTATATTGTTGTCTCCAATGCAGCAAAAGAGGCCGTTTGGATTAGAAAGTTCATTATTGAGCTTGGGGTAGTTCCTAGCATTGTGGACCCAGTGGACTTCTATTGTGATAATAATGGAACCATTGCACAAGCTAAGGAGCCCAGATCTTACCAGCGATCCAAACATATACTTAGGCGCTTCCATCTCATTCGAGAAATCATCGATAGAGGAGATGTGAAGATATGCAGAGTACCAACAGATGATAACATTGCTTTGATCCACTGACAAAGCCTCTTGCACAGAAGCATGAGGGTCACACTAGGTCTTTAGGCATTAGAAATATGTCTGATTGGCTCTAGTGCAAGTGGGAGATTGTTGGTGTATGCCCTAGTGGCTAATACATTTTGTTTGTATTTACATACATTATATTATGTTATTTTATATAAGGCATTTCATTTATTGTGTTCTTTTTAGTAGACATAATAAAGTCCTTAGAATAGTAAGTTTGATACCATAGGACATCAAGTGGATGACTTAATTGTGAGATCCTATTGGATAAAATACTATTCTTAAATGTCCCTAGTCAAGTATTATTGTTAATTAGGACAACAATAATACATTGAGACTAGTATGTGCATAGACTGATGATCACATCTCACGGGTCATGGATATGAGATATCAAGTCTACACATGGATACATATTAGAGTAATGATGTATTGGACAGACCCGCCATGAGAACGCTACGTGGATCATTACGTGAGTGTCATAAGCGATTCTCATAGTGATAATGGTGTATGTGGTCCTTTGACCTGAAATCACTATGATTCCAACATGAGGAGTTGTGTGTTTTAATGCCATCAAACGTCATCTATAACAAGATGATTATAAAGTTGGTTATTAGACATACCGCGATACATGTGGAGGGATGTGAGTGACCTAGATGGGATTTGTCCCTCCTACATAACAGGAGTGATATCTTCGGGGCCCCTGATTGAGTAAGACTACGAAATACATGGCCATGCTCAAATGAGTGAATATGAGATATTGATCTCATTCGTTATTACTATGTCTACTCGGGAATCAGGAAACTAAAGATTGAACTAAACAAGGGTGACACATTCCATGCCTTGTGTTCAATCTGGATATCTGGAACAAAGGGACTAAACTACACGGAAACATTGGTCACGGATAGGTTATGTCAAATCACCGACATTCTCATTACTTGGGTAAAGTGATGTGTTGCTAGATACTTGCTCCATCGTTTGTAATATTAAAATGAGATTTTAATATTACTACCAACGTCATGAGAACCGCAGGTCGCACACTTAGAACAGATTAAATTGGAGTAATCGAATCCAAGTTGGACTCGGATTCAATTGTGGGCCTAACTCATGACGGATGGGTTTAGGGTTGCACCACTTACCTTGCTACTGCTCACACTCACTTAAGGCAACCACTGTTATAAATAATACTGCTAAGGGGGCTGCTACCAGGTTACATCATAACCCTAGCCGCACTTACAGAAAGTGAGTGAGAGATAGTGAGGTTTTCTTCTCCTCTCTTCGCAGCTAGCACTACGAAACAGAGGCGTGACTCCTTTTGCAAGCCTGTTCGTGTGGATACCACAGAGACATCGTCACTATTACGGTGTTGGTGATTCACC
The DNA here is from genome assembly GCA_029884605.1 of Ormosia emarginata. Taxonomy (NCBI): domain Eukaryota; kingdom Viridiplantae; phylum Streptophyta; class Magnoliopsida; order Fabales; family Fabaceae; genus Ormosia; species Ormosia emarginata. The sequence goes on from JAQQTP010000090.1 coordinate 14,986,044, forward strand.
TAGCTTGTGATTATCACGCTTCAAGAGGTAAATTTTAAAAACTCGGATTATGGACTTTTTCGTATGGATCCTGTGAGGGAATTTTATTATTCCGCTGCGAGACTTTTGATCCGCAATTCCCAACATGGATCCTCTACCAAGTATGAACAGAATTTTTTCCATGGTTATTCAACATGAAAGGCAAGGGAATTTTGCCATCAGTAATGACAGCAAAGCATTGGTGAATGTTGTAGAATACAAAAGGCCACAAGGAAGGGGGAGATGATCTCAACAAAACTCAGGATTCAAACCAGGAAATAGAGTATGCACCTACTGTGGAAGGAATGGACACACTGTTGAGGCTACAAAAAGCATGGCTTCCCCCCTCACTTGCAGAAGTACTCGGGATCCATGGCAAACAATGTGTCAAATGATAGTTATGATCAAAAGGAGTTAGCCTCAATGAATGGTGATGAAAGGCTTACAACTCCTACATTTACACATGAGCAATATGAGAAGCTATTGAATCTAATTCAGAATTCTAGTATTGGCCAGCAATCGGTTTCTGCTACTAACCAGGTCAGCTCTTCCAAGGTTAGCCAATCCACTCAATTAGGTTATACACCAACTGAGAATTACAAATCAAGTAATATTTTCATTTCCACTTCTTATAACAGTTTTTCTATTGGTTCTTGGATCATAGATTCGGGAGCTAGTGATCATATTTATGCATCTTTAAAGTGTTTTGATTCATATAATGAAATCAATCCTATAAACATAAAACTTCCAAATGGACATTGCACAATTGCCAAGCATGCTGGAACTGCTATTTTTTCTCCTGGTTTTAGCATTACAAATGTCATTTATGTGCCTAACTTCTCTCTAAACCTGATTTCTGTGTCCAAATTATGCAATGCTTTAAACTGTACTATGACTTTTACTGACACCAATTGCTTTATTCAGGACCAGAAATCACTGAAGATGATTGGTTCAGCTGAGAGATTTGAAGGGTTATTTCACCTTGCTGTCAATGCCAAAGATAGTTATGCCTCACATGTGCAAATTGCTGCTACTCAAAGCTTACCTGACAAAGCCTTATGACACTTTAGACTAGGACATCTTTCAGGTTCTAGGATGCTTTCTTTAAGTTCTGAATTTCCCTTTGTTATTGTTGATCCAAAAGCCGTGTGTGATGTTTGCCATTTTGCAAAGCACAAGCGATTACCTTATCATTTAAGTTTGAATAAAGCAGCAAAACCTTATGATTTAATTCATTTTGACATTTGGGGCCCTATTTCCATTCAATCTGTACATGGTCATAGTTATTTTTTAACTGCTGTAGATGACTACAGTAGACACACATGGATTATTTTGATGAAATTGAAGGCAGAGGCAAGACAAAATGTGAAAGATTTTATAGAACTTGTTGAAAACCAAAATGAAACTAAAGTGAAGACTGTTAGAACCGATAATGGTCCTGAATTCATCATGCTAAGTTACTATGCTTCAAAGGGGATATTGCACCAAACAAGTTGTGTAGAATCCCCACAACAAAATGGTAGGGTAGAAAGAAAGCACCAACATGTGCTAAATGTTGGTAGGGCTCTTTTGTTTCAGTCAAAATTGCCCAAACAGTTTTGGTGTTATGCTGTGATGCATGTTGTTTTCATAATTAATTGTGTTCCTAGTCCAATTCTTAAAGACAAATCACCATATTTTCTGTTGCATAACAAGTTCCTTGATTTACATGAATTAAAGGTTTTTGGTTCATTATGTTATGCCTCTACCCTCCTAAATCACAAAACAAAGCTATCTCACAGAGCTAGAAAATGTGTCTTCTTAGGATATAAACAAGGAGTAAAAGGAGTTGTGCTTTTGGATCTCAATAACAGAGAAATATTCACCTCAAGGAATGTCATCCATCATGAACATATCCTACCTTACAAATCTCAACTCCCTAATCCTACTTGGAATTACCATACTTCACCACCACATGACTATCCACCAAATAATGAGACCACCCTTCCTACTTGTGAACCTGCAACAGCACCATCCACCCCACCTATCATTCATGAACCAACAGCACCACCACACAACACTGCCACACCCAAACCTGCTACTTCACCACTTGGAGAACCAACTGTTGCACCAATGAGGCGTTCTACTAGGCATAGACAGCAGCCAGGACACCTAGCTGATTATGTGTGTAACCTTTCATCTACCTCAGTAGAGCCACTCTCTTTGGGTACTCTCTATCCCATCTCTTCTTTCCATTCATTTTCTATTCTTTCGCCATCACACTATGCCTTTTCTCTGTCCATTTCACAATGTGTTGAACCTAAGAGTTATCAGGAAGCTAGCAAATTTGATTGCTGGAACAATGCAATGAAATCTGAATTGGATGCTTTAGCAAGGAATGGTACTTGGATCATTGTTGATTTGCCTCCCAACATCAAGCCAATTGGTAGCAAGTGGGTCTATAAAATCAAGCATAAAGCAGATGGAACAATTTAGAGATACAAGGGCTGTTTGGTAGCCAAAGGATATAATCAAGTAGAGGGCTTGGATTTCTTTGATACTTTTTCTCCCGTGGCAAAGCTCACTACTGTGAGAACACTTCTTGCTCTTGTTTCTACCCATCATTGGCACCTTCACCAATTAGATGTGAACAATGTGCTCCTCCATGGAGATTTGAATGAAGATGTCTATATGACTGTTCCACAAGGGGTTCATTGTACTAAACCAAACCAGGTTTGCAAGTTGTTGAAGTCTCTATATGGGCTTAAGCAAGTAAGCCACAAGTGGTATGAGAAGTTGACATCTCTCTTGTTAACCGAGGGCTACAAATAGAGTTCAGCAGATTATTCTCTCTTTACCTTTAGCAATGGTCCTCATTTTATAGCTCTCTTGGTTTATGTTGATGATGTGATCTTGGCAGGAAACTCTCTTAATGAATTTGCTAAAATCAAGTCCATTCTTGATGCTTCATTCACAATCAAGGATCTTGGTACATTAAAATATTTCTTAGGCTTGGAGGTTGCTCATTCTAAGCAGGGTATATCTCTTTGCCAATAAAAATACTGTCTAGATCTTCTCCAAGAATCTGGCTTACTTGGTTCTAAACCTGCTAAGACACCTTTGGATGCTTCCATCAGGCTCCATCAAGATGAAGGTCCCCTCTATACAGATGTTGCTTCCTACAGAAGACTCATTGGCCACCTGCTTTATCCAAACACCACTAGACCAGACATTACCTTTGCAACTCAACAACTTAGTCAATACTTGAGCAAACCAACCATGGTACACTATCAAGTAGCTTGCAGCGTAGTAAATTACCTCAAGAACAACCCTGGGAGAGGCCTTTTCTTTCCGAGAAATTCGGAACTGTCGCTACTAGGCTACTTTGATGCGGATTGGGCAGGTTGCATTGATTCAAGGAGATCCATTTCTGGTTATTGCTTCTTTTTAGGATCATCATTAGTTTCTTGGAGGGCTAAAAAGCAGCAAACTGTCTCACGTTCTTCTTCAGAGGCAGAATATAGAGCTCTCTCAACCGCAACATGTGAACTACAGTGGCTCTTGTATCTATTGCAAGACTTACACACATCATGTACTAGGCCTCCTGTGCTATATTGCGACAACCAAAGTGTTATGTACATAGCCTCCAATCCAGTGTTCCATGAAAGAACCAAACACTTGGAGATTGATTATCATTTTGTGAGAAATAAAGTACAACAAGGTGTCCTGCGCCTATTGCCAATTCCCTCAAAGGAGTAGCTCACTGACTTCTTCACCAAAGCCCTCACTCCATCCATGTTTGCTCCCTTTATCTCCAAGCTGGGCATGCTTGATCTCTACCATGCTCCAGCTTGTGGGGGGGTATTAAACCATCAACATGCCAGCTCACACAAAATGCCAAATTCACCGTAACAGAATTGGGCACCAGCAGCACCAACAAATCTGATTCTCCATGATTCCCTATCTTCCATCCATCCTCAACAAACCACAAACCGCAAGAGCAGGGAATACAGTAGAATAGGGTCTATCTGCACCCCTTTTCTTCCTATAAATACAAACACCTATCACACTTGTAATAATTAATCAAATAATACAATGAAGTACTGATTACATCATTTTTATCCTTCTTCTTCCTTTACTTTTATGCTAGTTATGAATTATGCCATTTCTATATTTCTTAAGAAGCACCACATGGCTAATGTGAAAAACGTTCAATCAAATGAAGGAAAAAATATGAAATTAATTAAATTTAAGCATTCTAAAAACTTTCCATGAAAAATTTACATTTTTAACTTATATCCATGAATTCAAGATCAAAATATGGAAATAGTCAAATAAGGCTAACGTTAAAGGAAAGCCAATTACATATCAAAATCAGTATACCTACTTCTAGTCAAGTTTCATGCTAGCCCATAGGAATAACAGAGTGGTCCAGAGACAAACCATTGATTCCCATTTTGCTTGTTAAAGGAAGGCCATCTTTAGCTAGCTCAAAGTTTGAGAGTTTAGCTATGTAATGCTAGACACAACAATGCCATAATAGTTCCATAACAAAGAGATAGTTTCTTACATTAATAGCTCTAGTAAAAACTATGAAGAAGCATGCAAGTTGCATAGAAGTATAGGATTTCACCTACGGTTTTGGTAATGAAGTAAAAAACACTAATGAAAGAGGTTCCTTAACAACCCAATGGGACTTCAGCAATAGCAAAAGTATACTATATAGGATCAGCAATAGCAAAAATATACCATGTAGGATCACCGGAGGTACTTCCTCCATTTCTTTTTATCTGTCGTTTAAAAAAAAAATTATGTTTCATATTAGATATTATTTTAAAATTTCAATACATAATTAATTATTTTATATCAATTTCACCCTTATTTTTTCTTATTCTATGAATTATTTAATTTTTAGAAACTCTCAATATTTTTTCATCAAACTTCTATCTCTCTTTTATTACATCTTTTATTAGCCAATCACATTCTTTTTTTTTCAAGAGTAATACTATCTTTTATGATTATTTTTTCATAAAATTAAGACTATTAAATTATTTTTTTAATACTAATATCATTTTCTTAAATGACAAATAAAAAAGAATGGAAACAGTATTCTAAAAGTCATGCGCTACATAGAAAGACATAAAGTAGAATGGTCATAACGTAAGAAACATAGGCAACTGTACTGTTTAACAAATTCAGTTATTAGAATCTAGAAGACATAACTATGTGCCTTTGTTAACCAAAGGAAGCACATTCTCATCTATTATATATTATAAAAGACAATTTCTGTTTAGTGGATTGATATAGGTGTCATAATGTGGTTTACACATTTTCCCTCCAAAATGAAATCAAGTGGATGGCTTACCTTAATTGCATCCAGACTTTTATTATTATATAATGATTATATTCAATTTTATTTATTAATGCATCCAATGTTGAACCAGTGTGTGTTTGGTTACACAACTCTGCAGATTTTAGCTCCTTCCAATGCATCCTTTAAATGCAGACCGAGTGTTTAATTGCACGTATCTACGTAATACTTAAAATGCATCGTTTCAAATGCTCCCTTTGAATGTCAAACCAGTGAGTGTTTATATGCACTTATTCTATGCAATGCTTGAAACTGATAACTGCATTTTCTTATTCTTTCCTTTTAGATGGATTTTCATGTCCTAACAACAAGCAATAATATTGAGACGCATAGGAAGCAACACTCTTTCAACCATTTTGGTTGGTTATCTTAGTCCTTCACCTCTATATATAATAGATATCGATACTAAAACCTTTCTGCCATTGCAATAGCAAATCCATCTTCATTATTGGAGTAATTGTTTTCACTTGACATTCGAGTGAGCTTCATATTGTTGATTCTATTTTCATTTTCCTTTAACATTCTTCAGGAGTTAGTTACATATTATGCTCTTTCAGATCACTGTATTATTTTTCTAATAAGTAACTAACATGTATTTTCATATAGGATGTCGTCTGGTCAAATTCGTGGAGCTTCTGGACAATACAGGAGGTTTTATATCCTTTTGGATCCATCCTGTGTAATTTAACTTCACATTATGTGTTATCATGTTCTTATATATATAGGAGATTTTATATAATGGATTCATTGTTCTTATATATAAGTTTTAATTGTTTGTCACAGGATTTTGCTGAAATTCTTGCTTTTTTTTTTCTATAAGCAATTCAGTGGGGAAATATCAAGGCGAGTTTTGTTTAAAGATCATGTAGGGAATGAGAAGGAAGTTTCTATTCAGAAAGCCAGTTCATCTGTGTTTTTTACTCCTGGATGGGGTGATGTTATTTTCTACTATGGTTTGACTTGAAAGAGCAATAATATTTCTAAATATTATTACTTGATAATAATTGTACAGATATGATTTACATTAAATAGACTTATGACAATAATGACTTGCCTAAAATAGAACTAAATTACAGGAAATAAAATTGTACAATAAAGAAATAAATCTATACAATAAAGTCTAACACTCTCCTTCAAGATGGTGAATGGATATCTATCATTCCTAACTTGCTAGTAAGATCCTAAAAGCACTTTGTGGGTAGTCTCTTATTTAATACATATGTCAACTGATATCTTGAAGGAATGTATACTGTGATTATGAGTCTACTATCCAATTTCTCCTTAATAAAGTGTCGGTCTATCTCAATGTATTTTATTCTGTCATGCTGAACTGGATTATGTGCAATGCTAATGACTGATTTGTTGTCACAAAACAATTTCATAAGCGCTTCACACTTTAATTTCGGGTCATCTAATATGATCTTCATCCATAACAACTCACAAACTCCTTGTGCCATTGTTCAAAATTCAACTTCTACACTTGACCGTACTACTACATTTTGTTTCTTACTTCTTTATGTTACTAGATTTTCACCCAGAAACATACAATAACCTGACGTTGATCTTCTGTCAGTAACTGAACCTGCATAGTTAGCATTTGTGTACACTTCTATTGAAAAGTTTTCCCCTTTTCTAAATAGTAATCCTCTTCTAGGCTTGGTTTTAAGATACTGTAAAATTTGATCCACAGTCTGTCTATGTCTCTCCTGCGAATCATGCATGAATTGACTAACAACACTGACAACATATGCTTGATCTGGTCTGGTATATGCTAGGTATATCAGTTTCCCTACTAATCTCTGGTATTGAGCTCTATGCACCTTGGGGTTCTCTTCTTCACTTCCCATTTTGTGATTCTGTTCAATGGGTACACCGGTAGTCTTGCACCCAAACTTTCCAATATTTTTGAGAAGATCTAGGACGTATTTTGAGAAATAAAGATACCTTGTTTGGAGTAGACAACTTCAATTCCAAGGTGTAATTAACTAACTATCATGGATAATGGTTTTGATGATAACAAACATGAAGATAATGAGAAAACCAAGTCCAAAGACCTTCAAGAATAGTTTAGGATTTAGGATCTTTGTAAGGAGCCTTTTGGATATCTCATTGGTTAAATTTAAAAGATCTAAAAATCTGTTCCTTAAAATCAAACTGAGGTTTTCAAAGATCAAAGGTTTTAGAGTTTGAAAATGGTTTTTCGAAGCAATTACAAATGGTTTTTTAACTGTTTTTAACTGAGGTATTCGAATACACTTCCATGGTATTCGAATAACCTGCATCCTTTACATACGTTTCTGTTTTCCAAATCAGAAGTATTCGAATACCCTTCATGGCATTCGAATACAGTGCTTCTTAAAAACCTGTTTTAAGTGATAGGTATTCGAATAACCTTTGTGGTATTCGAATAACCAGATTTCAGAATATACCTTTTTAAACTGAGGTATTCGAATACCCTTGACTGGTATTCGAATAACTTTGCTTTGATCAGTTTTTTTAATAAGTTTTGACAGAGGTATTCGAATACCCCTTGATGGTATTCGAATAACCTACGAAGCTCTGCTTTGGATTTTAAAAATGGCAGCCAACGTCTCTACATTTAATATGGTTTTAATGGCACCCAACGGCTCATTTCTTCATTACTCTATAAATAGAAACCTTGGGTCTCTTCTGAAGGTAGCCCAATGATCTGAACTATTATTTGCCTATGCCAAAACATGATTTTCATTTTTCTCATATTTTCTGTGCTCTTTTCGCCAAAACCTTGAGATATCCTAAGAGAGCTTCCTAATGCTTCAAATTGTAACATTTGCTCTAAGTGAGAGTTTCTCTTCATCTATTTTCTGCTTCTGTAAAAAGGGTGAGGTATCCCTTAGTGAAATTGTGAGGGTGAGGTATCCCTCAGTAAAAAGGTGAGGTATCTCTTGTTGTAAAGAAGGTGAGGTATCTTTCAAAGGGGGTGAGGTTTCCCTCTAGTATATAGGGTGAGGTATCCTTGTTGTGTAAAGATTGCAAGCACCTGTTTTAAGCTTGTTTTGAATAGTAAAAAATTTCGAACTGTGTTTCGGGGACTGGACGTAGGCCACAAGTGGTTGGTAGTCAAACCAGGATAAATATCGTGTCTGCTCTTCTCTCCTTTATCTCTTTATTTTCAGCAATTTATTTATTATTGCTTAATTGTTTATTTATTGTTCTTAAGGTATTTTATCATCTTTATATATATTCATTATATTGCATCAAGAAATTTGTATTAAAAAGAGAGTATGATCACCTTGACTTTATCTATATCTCAGGGATACCATTGTTTTTGTGAATCTTCTAAACCAAGCACGAGGAGACTGCTTCAATCCATATAAAGCCTTCTTTAACCTGCACACCTTATTGCTTCCACTAGTGAAGTCGTATCCAAGGGAGATTTCCATATAAATTTTCTCCTCTAAGTCGCTATGAAGAAATATGTTTTTAACATCAAACTGGTGTAATTCCCACCCAAAGTAAGCAGCAAGAGAGAGTAAGATTCTTACAATGTTCATCTTAGCTGCTGGAGCAAATGTCTCCTCATAGTCAATTCCATAAGTCTGAGTGTATCCTTTTGCCACCAACCTTGCTTTATATTGGTCTAGTGTACCATAAGACTGATTTTTCAAAGTATATATCCATCTGCACCATATTGGCCTTTTGTCAACTAGTCTCTCAACAATCTCTCATGTTCCATTCTTTTCCAATGCACTCTTCTCCTCATTCATGGCTTGAATCCAGCTCTTATCCTTTAATGCTTCTTGTACTGATGTTGGAATTTTGATAGAATCTATGGCTGAAATGAAACTCTAGTGCTACAGGGAAAGATGTTTAGAAGAGACAAATTGAGAAATAGCGTACTTAGGATTAAGACAATACATTTTTCCTTTTCTCAATGCAATGGGTAAGTCATCTAGGTCAGGTTCACAATTGTTCAAAGACATGTTATCAGGTTTAGAAACAATATTATCTGGGTCAGGTTCAAAAACAAGAAGTTCGGAGATAGGAGAACTTGTATCTTTAGTACTTACCGTTGGTTCGGCGCCTGAAGTTACTGTTGGGCCAGTTCTAGTTTCCCTCTCCTCTGATATACCAATTTTAGTGTGCTAGCTTTGGCCTTAACTTTAGCTAGTTCAGGTGGGCTGCTAGAAGAATATGTCAATTCCTGTATAGAGTCAGATGATAAAGGAATGAAGGACTCAAGAGAGAAGGACTCAACCTCAGCTTCCTGAGTGTTCTCCCCTTGAAGTTGAAGATGAGTAAAAAATGACTCATTTTCACGAAAGTGACATCCATGGAGACGAAAAAATGACGACTTGAGGGGTAATAGCATTTGTACCCCTTCTTATTAAGAGCATAACCCAAAAAAATACATTTAACAGCACAAGGATCAAGTTTGCTGCGATTGTGGTGATGTACATAGACAAAAGCCACATAACCAAAGACACAAGACTGTAGACTTTGCATAATAGGAACATATGGAAAGTGAGAGGTCATAAGTTGGACTGGACTTATATTCCCCAGGATATGAGATGGTAACCAATTGATTAAATATGCAGCAGTTAAAACAGCTTTCCCACAATATGAACTAGGAACAGACATTTAGAATAGTAAGACTCTAATGATTTCAAGTAAATGATGATTTTTTTCTTTTTACAACACCATTTTGCTAAGGAGTATCAACACATGTCAATTCATGTACAATACCATGCTCGTTAATAAATGTAGAAAAATTTTGGTTGACATACTCTTTACCATTATCAGAACACAAATGTTTAATGGACTTTTCAAATTGGGTCTGAACCATGCGGTAAAAACTGAATAAACACCTTAAACACATCTAATTTGTCTTTCATTAGAAAAAGCCAAGTTACTCGAGTATAATCATCAATGAAGGAAACAAACCATTTAGTGTCAGAAATGTTGGAAATAGATGCAGGACCCCAAACATCAGAGTGGATAAGTGCAAAAGGCTCAACACTTTTATTAGAAATAGGTGAAAAAGTTACACGATGGTGTTTGGAAAACTCACAAACAACACATTGAAAAGACTTGATAGATTTTTTTAAAAATAAGGATGGAAACATAGACTTGAGCAAAGAAAAAGGAGGATGTCTCATACGCTAGTGCTGTAGCCAAATTTGAGAAGAAAGAGACTTAGAACTTGACTGATGACAAAAAAATAACAACTTCTGATCAGGACCACCATTAACTGGCATATTAAGAAAATAGTACAACTCTCTCTATTCTTTAACAACTCCAATCGTCCTCCCCGTGACAAGATCCTGAAAGACACAATGAGAATGAAAAAATGTTATGACACAATTATTGTCTTTAGTAAGCTTATGAATAGAAATAAGATTATGAAAAAATTTATGAATATGAAGCACATTGTATAAGTGTAGAGAGGGTTGAAGTTGAATAATACCAGAACCCGAAACTGAAGTGTGAGAGTCATCAACTATGGTTATATGATGTTTACTAGAAGAGGGTTAATAAGATAAGAGAGGTGGTGAATAAAATGTCATATGGTTAGTTGCACCAAAATTTATAATCCATAAATTCTCATTATCAAAAACATTAAAGGATTGAAAATAAAAATTCTTATAAGTCTGGTTGTCTGAGGTACTCATGCTTCAATTTTCAACCCTTTTTTTTTTAACTTTAACGTTGAGTGGCTGAACAATTTTGGTGGTGGTGGATTCTGAAACTAGAACATGAACACGAGCACAGAAAAAAAAAATAGCAATTGCTCGCGGTTGCAGATCACGAACACGAACGCGAACCAAAAGTTGCTATTGGGTGTGGGTCACGAACACGAACCAATAGTTGCTTGCTGGTGTGGGTCACGAACACGAACTAGAAGCTGCTCAAGGGTGTGGGTCACGAACACGAACACTAAATGAAAGAGGACGACAACGAAACCAGAGAAGCTGACGATTCTGGTCACGTTGTTGGGGTCGAGGTGGCTCAAGGGCTGGTTTGGTGGCTTCTCAGATCTGGGTTTGTTGTGTCTGGCTTCTCAGATATGTTTTTGGATGGTGACTGTTTGGGTAGAACGGTGAACAGACGTGGCTCGGACAATGAACGGTGACTGGCAATTTGGTGTAGCTTGGATCTGGCTTGAGGATAGCTGCTCTGATGAGGCTAATTCGGTTCTGGTACAGTTCTGATTGAAGTCAGCAATGAAGGCTAGGCTGTTAGAATCCAACTATGAAGGCTGGCTCTAAACTCAATAATGAAGGCTGATTGCAACAAAAACAATAGAGGCTCTCAGATCGAGATCTCTGATACCAACTTGAAAGAGAAATAATATTTCTAAACATTATTGCTTGATAATAATTGTACAAATATGATCTATATTATATAGACTTATGATAATAATGACTTGTTTAAAATAGAGCTAAATTATAGGAAATAAATCTGTACCATAAAGAAATAAATTTGTACAATAAAATCCAACAGTTTGTATGATGGAAGTTGGATGAAATTTTATTTTGCTGGAGAATCCCTTTTTTTCATAACAATTAAGGATATGGACATGAAGAAGGTTATCTACCCCACTCTGGCCAGGCGATTTGCAATGGATATCAAATTGGAGGACATTCATGATTATGCATATGAACTTGCTCCTGAACCAATGGTTCATGGTGATGCATATGACCCTGCTCCTGAACCAATGGTTCCAGACTTGCTGTATACTTGCCGAAAAGTGCTTACAGGTTATCAAGCTACAAACAGTGCATTGGTTAGTTTAAACACTATTTCTTTCATTTGTTTGACAGATTTATGTTCTTTTGGTTTTGTTGTTTTATTCGATAATCTTTGTTTCATATTTGGTCATGTAGAATCTGCCTTCTGGGTTTGCTGCTGAAGCATTTCCAAGCAAACGAAAAAAGTGCACTCTTGTGGATGAGAGTGATGAAAGGCATCCCTGTAGGCTTAGATGGGCTTCAAGGAGGCCAAATGAATTTTTTCTCACCAGGGGATGGTTGCAGTTCAGCCGTGGAAAGAACCTGACTTATGGAAGCATTGTTGAGTATAAGGTTTCTAGGAATGATGAGTGTGATTTTAGCTAAAGTTGTCAATTAGTTAGTTTAGTAATACATGGTGATGGGAAGTATTGTTATCAACTATTGTTCTTATGGCTTCAAGTCATTATCTTTATCAGTTGTGACAATTTTCCTTTAATCATTATGTTTAGTTATTATGACCTGATGCCATTTTAAAGTAATGGAAATATAGATGGTTCTCTGCTATCGTTATGGTGTTATAGTTCCATGGATTTTATAATGTCTTCTAACCTTATAATTAAACTATATGAACATTCTTAACAAATCAGTCATTTAGAAGTATTCAAAATCTCTCAATAAAAAACAGCACATTGGACCATAACTTATGCCAAAAATTGTATTACATCCTTAAAATTATCAGTGCTTAGTTCAAAGACCAGACTGACTGGTGACGAAAATTAAACTAGACATACAGCCTTACATTAGATGGTTGGTTCATGGCTGTTACTAATATGGATCATTGCTATGCTTGATAGACAAGAAACATTAACAATCAAGTTAAGTCTAAATATAACTGATATTGAAAGTTGAGACATAATGGGAATTATAATATAAGATAGGCTTCCCATTTACACCAGAAAATGAATAACAGATCCATCCATTCATGACATTATCAGTCAAGTTTCAAGTTCTTCAATAATTCTTAATTCTCAATTAAAACATGCTATAGTGATGTAACTACTCAATGGCACCATCTCATATGGATCAGGGGCATATGGATCATCAGTAGCTTCCAAGTACAGTTTATTTTTAGATGAATGTATATGATACTCATTTCTACATAGAAAGGAAGCTAATTCTAAATTTCATATTTCGTACTAAATTTATATTTTTGTACATGTAACTCATGTGAATTTCAAAATAAGATCTTTAAATATTGAAAGTAATAACTCAGGTATTACATTTAATAATAATTTCAGACATCAAACTAATAATTTCAGACATCAAACCTATTTAAAAAGATATAGAATTTCCCTTCGAGAAACAACCTCTTTGTATTCCATTTCATTTAGACATGCTTCGTAAACTGCTAATTAACACCCTTTGATGATCTTCGGCCGTGTTGTATTTGATACACGTGATCTTCAAGAAAGAAGTTTCAATTCCAATGTCCGCATGAGTAACAAATCCAATATCAAATTGATTATCTTCTTTTTATCAATTGCAAAATATCGATTATTGTGAAGGCATTTATTTATAACAGCTGCATGAATTCCACATTTATGTTTTTCTTTATTTGAAAACATGATTCAATTAATGGTATGGAAATACCAAGAAATGGTATCTTACTTATTTATCACTCCACTTTACAAATCTATATATCTATATATATTTCATATTTCGTAGGTGTTTTGTTGTTCATTCACAGTTGCTAGAAGTTGTTCATTCATAGCTATTATCATCTTCCATCTTCTAATCCTTGCTTTTCTTTTGAACTGAAAAACATGGCTGCCCGTTATGATTTTATGAAAGATGTTAACGTGGGCTCTGACAATAAAATATGGAGGATAAAGGTCAGAGTAATTCGTTTGTGGAGGGTCCCTAACTTCATGGATCGTACTCAGAAGCCTATGATGGAAATGGTTGATATGAATGAACAGGTCATTCTTCCTTCTTTATATTACATATTACAATTATATATTGATATGTTATTATCTAAACTGTATTCCTTTAAATTTATTTTCTTCTACTGTTTCATTGTTTAGAGTAAGTTATTGTCTCTTACATCAGGTTTTTAACGTCATTTTTATATTATAGAGTGAACGAATTCAATGTTCTGTTAAGAGCAATCATGTGTCTTTATTTGAGGATAATATCATAGAAGGGAAAGTTTACATACTATCCAATTTCTCTGTTACTTTGAATGCCATGAAGTTTAAGCTAACAAGGCATGAGTTCAGGATATTCTTCAAGAGGGAAACACATGTAAGGCTTATAGAAGACTCTGTCGTTCCTTTCAATGGTTTTTCTTTCATTCCATACAGTCAGATATTCAATGAGAAACGTGAAGACTCCTGTTTGGTTGGTATTTAACCATTCATAATGTGTATATGTATATATCTTTTACTTTTATAGTTAATAAGCTTCTGGCTAGTTGATTGAATGTTACTATATTATATAATTTTATAGATGTTAGTAGTTTCCTTACTGGGAAAGGGGAACTGATTGAATTCAAGAGGGATGGTAAATCCTCTAATTATATAGTCATAGAGTTGGATGCCCTCAGGTAAGCATTTTTATTCATTTAGAATATATTTTTTTCTTTGAAATTTATTTTATATATTTTGCTTCTTTGCTTATAATAGTCATTGATGTTATACAATTCATTGTCTTAAAGGGGAGGGGGTAAGCTTCAATGTACCTTACGGGAAGATTTTTCGCAACAGTTTCTTAAACATCTTCAACAAAATCCAGCTTCTGATTATGTGGCTATTCTTCAGTTTGGAAAAATGAAGTTCTACAAAGGTTATCATTTATATACATTTATTAACCTTTTCCTTCTGTTGTTCACTAGTCATATAAGAATTGTATTCATCTCTATAACATGAATTATGCATTAGAATTTTTTATGGAATAACATAAATTATATTATAATTTTATAAAATTTAAATTAATTGAATGTCAAAATTATTAGTATATTTTGTTTAGCCCAATTTTTTTATCAGTATTATTAATGGGTTTATTGTTGTTAAAACACTGCTAATATGTAAGTTTTGTTTTATAGGTCCTGTATATAGATTTGTCATAATGAGTAAGTTTAACTCATTTTAGTTATTCTATATATATAGAGAGAGACTCTTATTCCTAGTAACTCTAGTGCGTACAGTTGTTTTATTGATACTGACACGTGAACAACTATCGTGAGATATGAATAATATTTCTCTTTCATTGAGATTGCTTTAAAGGGTTTAAATAATGACTTCCTCATTAGTGCTTTTTTAAGGTAACTCTAAAACTCTTTATATATTTTGATGTCATAAATTTTGGGATTAATAAATTTGATAAATTTTCTATCAATTGGTATCAGAGACAATGTGTTTAATTTTAATTATGACTATCAATTTTTTTGTTTTACCTAAGAATCATATGAGATTTAAAATTAAAGAAACTCGAAATCCTAACGTATGTGATTTTCAATTCAAAAAAAAAATTATGATTAATTTTTCGAAAATTGGGTGAGGGCTTTTGTAGATTAGGTTATCCTGAGTCTAAAAATATGTATATTGCATTATAATGTTGTGAATTCACAAAGAATTTTGCTCAAATCTATGAAACCCTAAAATGTTTAAATTTTATGATTTACTTTTTCTTTTAATGTTCAATTCAAGAAATTGATTTAGGGTTATTAAAAATTTCTAAATTTCGTTTTCATAGATACAAGAATCATGTCAAATGGTTGAGAAAATAGTGAGAATTTCATAATAGAAAGCCCATGAAATCGTAACGGATTAGGTTCGAACAACCCAAAAATTTTGTGAATTAATTTTGAAAATTGACTTAAGGGTTTTATATATCTAAATTTTTTGAGTTTAATGACATTACATTCAAATCGTTGATTTTCGTTGAGAAATAATGGAGAAATCGCTAAAATATTGCGTTTGAGCTTATATTTTTGTGCTCACATTTTTAATCAAAAGACCAAAATTTTCATGTGAAATTTTCAAAACTTTTTCAAAGGGTTTAGTAGATCTTGAAATTATGAATTCAACAACGCAAGAATTGCATTAAATGGATGTAAAACGAGAGATATATCGCATAAAACCCATCACACCATAAACTGGTCAAAACTGGGTCAAATGACCAAAATTCAGTCAAACAGGTAAGGAAGAAGGTGTTGATCTACTCACGCTCATGCCTACTCGCGGTCCTGGAAAGTCTAGAGAGTGTGATCTATAGAAAACCCTAATTTAATTTTTAGTAAATTTTATTTATTTTTTCATGCCTATTTATTCTAAAATTTCTAGAGATTAAAATTGTTAAAAATATACGGTACTCTCCTCTTTTGCCTCTGGAAATTTTTGTGTATTATTGTGATATTTCTCGGCATAATATATATTGTGCACTCTCAGAGTTGATGTTGTTTAGTCACTGAAATAATTTTTTGTGTTATTTTTTGCATAAATTAATTTGTAATATTTTGAAAATTATATATTTTGTTGTTATTTATGTGATTTGATTATGAGAGTTGCTATTTTTAGTATTGTGATACTGTTTTAGGACATTTTGCGTGATTGTAAGCTCGCCTTCGCAAGACCAAATATGTTGATGTGTCATTTTGTTGATATTTTGTTAATAATGTGGCATTGATGATTATATTAATAATGCGCTTACCATATCAGTTTGTCTTTATTAATGTAATTCATGATTATTTGTTAAGTGATATTTTTTTTGTACTTTGCATAATTGTGAGCTCAACTTCGCAGAACCAATTTTTGCAAGATGTTATTTTGTGGCATTAGGAATTATATTGATAATGCGCTTACCCTATCAATTTGTCTTTGTTAATGTAATTTTTGATGATTTGTTAAAGGCATTAAGGTTATTCCCTTAGAGTTCTCAGTATCATCTCGGTACTAGCTTTAGGGACATGATTTTGATTTCCATGGGAGTTTACTCATGTGTTGTAATTTGGGACCCTTAGGCAAGATTGCAATTGCATGGGGAAGCTCCATTATGGTTGTTGCTCATCTTGTTTATTGAAATACTCGATAATAAAATCTTCTTTTAAAATATGGATTCAGTTTTACTTATGAAAATAAATGTTTTAACAAAGTTGTGTGAGACCAATTATGAGGACTGAGTTGAGTCAATGAGTTTATTGTTTGTCATCTCTGTTATTGATGTTGCTCTTGCTGTGGATGAGCCCTGAAGCCCATAGATATGTTTTTCGCTGCGATTTGGGTGAAATATGAAAGGTGAGATCATTCAAATAAAGTTTATCTCATGACCATAAAGTATAGCATGGACAAAGCCATTAAGGAGAGTTTTCATGAAGCAGATAATGTCAACCAATTTTGTAAGGTTATTGACACATTTAGAAGGGCCTGTGACCTTCCTGTGTTGACCAAGACTAAGCATGATGGTGTGAATGGTGATCGTGAATGTGCCACAAAATTTACAAATTGACTCAAACGAGCTAATTGTATAAAGTTTAATAATTGAATTAAGGAGAAAGAAGTTGAACCCCTGACTCTAATGTATTTTGAATTCAATCTTATTAATGTTCCTTCTAACACTTATTAGTTAGATATTGGTGTAACTACTCATGTTACAAGCTCATTGTTAGAGTTCAAGAATAGGCGAAAGCCAAGTGAAGGAGAGTTGATGATCACAGTAGGAAATATAGTTAGTGTCAAAGTAGAGTATATAAGTGTTATTTCTTTAAAGTTGTGTACTAGATATGTTTTAGTTTTAAAAAATACAATTTATATGCCTTATGTGGAGGAATTTAATTTCTGATTCCTATTTTGGATAGTTGCACTATGATGTCTATTTTGGTGATAAGAGAGTTTTCCTACCTTATGATTCATTTTGGTTATTTCTGAAGTTTTGTCTAATGGCCTTTATATATTAAATATTGACCATTTTTTATTAATCTAACAATGTTTAGATATCAATAATGTTGTTGGGAACAAGTATGATAAAGTTGCTGAAAACTCTTTTATGTTGTAGTACAAAGATTTAGGACACATCTCTAGGATAGAATGGAGAGACTGATTAAGAAGAATATTATTCATGATATAAACTTTTCTGATTTTAATACTTGTGTTCATTGTATAAAAGGGAAACTCACAGCTGGAGCCAGGAAAAGTGGGGTTATCAGGAGTGAAGGAATACTACAGTTAATTCATACATATATTTATGGGCTTATTACTCCTATTATAGAAAGGTGAAATCGTACTCTTATGGATCTGGTAAGATGTATGCTTAGTCATTCTAGACTTCTAGAATTCTTGTGGAGAGATGCCTTGAAAACTGCTGCTTATATATTGAATCATGTGCTAAATAAATTTGTACTGAAGACTCCATGTGAGCTTATGACATGCAAACAGCCTACCTTGAGGATTTCTGTGTTTAGGGTTGTAGGGCAGAGGTGAGACCTTATAACCCACATTTAAAGAAGTTTGATCTCAAAATCATTAGTGGTTTCTTCATTGGTTATTGTACTGACTCAAGGAGTTTTAAGTTCTATTGTCCTTCTCATACTACTAGAGTTATTGAATCCGATCAGGCTGTGTATTTTGAAGGAGACTTAGAGCATGATGAAAATCAGGAGCCCCGTATTGTTGATTTTAGAGATGAGCATGTTTTTGTTCTTATTCTTGTTGTTCCCTTTCTAGAGATAATGTCATCTTCTTTGATCCATAATAATGATGTTGTTGATCCTACTGATAATGTCGATATCTCTCAGCAATTCAAAAATAATATACATAATCTAAATGCTATTATGACTCTATTAAGAAGGTTTGAGCGGGTTCCAATATCCACTAAGTGTACTAGATTCAGAGATTATGTTGTGTACTTGTAGGAGCATTAGTTTAATTCAGTTGAGGATTGCGATCTTATTTTCTTTCAAGAGGCCATGATTAGTCTTGATAGTGCACAATGATTGGTAGATATAGAGGATGAATTAGCTTCTATGAGAAAAAATAATGTTTGGGAATTTATGGAGTTGCCTACTGGTTGTAAAACTGTAACTGTTGGTTGCAAATAGATCTTTAAGACCAAACGTGATGCTAGAGGTGAAATTGAGAGGTATAAGGCCAGACTAGTTACAAAGAGGGAAGACATTTATTATAAGGAGATTTTCTCACCAGTCTCCATTAAAGACTTTTTTCATATTGTGATGGCATTAGTTGCTCATTTAATTTAGAGCTTCATCAAATGGATGATAAGTCTGTCTTCCTCAATGTTAATTTCTATGAGGATATAATATGGATCAACTTGATAATTTTATCGAAAATGGTAAAGATCATATCGTATGTAAATTGAGAAGATTTATTTGTTGATTAAAACAGGCTTTCAAGCATTGGTACTTAAAATAAGATTATATTGTTGACTCTGTTTACTATAAAGAAAATATTGTTGACCAATGCATTTATCTGAAGTTTAGTGGGAGTAGATTCATCATTCTTGTTTTATTTGTTAATGATATATTGTTGGTTTGTATTTACCAAAATATTTCGATTATGACTATTTAGACTATGGTAAACCTTTTGTCTATGGACAAAGTTTGATTCTCGATCTCAATTCGGGGAAGGAAATCACTTCTTCTTGGGATTCTGGTCTAAATATCTTAAAAGAATAAAACTGATGATTCTTCAAATTCTAGATGGTTATGCAAATCCAAAATTGTAAGTTTCATGCTTGCCTTGCTTGATAAAAATAAATTTAGAAATCTAAAAAGTCTTGTTTTCGAGAAATAAAGTAAAATCAATATAAATGAAAATAAGTTAAAATGACTAGAATGAAAAAGCATTTGAAGTAAATATGACAGAATGTAAAAGACTTGAAATTTAAAAGCATAAAGTAAAGCAATATAAGGAAAATAAATACAATGAAATGTAAATGTACAAATATGTAAATTGCATAAAAGTAATGACAAAAATTAAATGAAAGCAATAAACAGAACTTAAATGATCTTGGAGTAGAAGAGAATTTGCAAAAGAAATAAAAGACTGGAAATGTAAAATAGTCTAAAATTAAACTTGCATTGAATTTGTAAAAAGTATAAGAATGAAAGGGAAAGTGGATAGAAACATACTGAACTAGACTTGCGTGTTGTTTGCTCGAGATGTCAATAGATGTGAGAGCGTGAGTTTACAAGTGTTTGTGAGTATAGAATTTCTAATATGAAAGGGAAAGTGGATGGAAACATACTGAACTAGACTTGCGTGTTATTTGCTTGAGATGTCAATAGATGTGAGAGCGTGAGTTTACAAGTGTTTGTGAGTATAGAATTTCTAATCCCTAAATGTTTCCATCCTCTTGATATTTATAGACTTCTTAAGTAACTACCCAGTTTACAAGATTTTGACTTGTGTCTACAATAAGGATAATTGTCTAAATGATTAGTAATCTTTGTCTGGTAATCACCAAATCTTTATCTGGTAACCACCAAATCTTTGTCAGCAATCCTCGTGCCATCAATAACTGCTCGATCATTGTCAGTAATACATGCGTTGTCTTGATTTCATATCTCTAAGTGCTACTAACTTCTATTTCAAATTCAAAACTTCTTTCTTTTGAATTCAAACTTGCATGCTCGAACATTTTGCTGGTCTCTACTCGAGGTTTCTTCCTTCCAAAAATTTTGCTAAGTGTAGCTACTCTCTAAGCCTATTGTTTCGATTGTAAATCGAAACTACTACTCCTAATATGAAATGAAAATAACTAATCAAAATCTTTGTCTCAATCAGCTTCAATTTCATTCTAAACTTGTAAATTTATCAAGAATTATGTTTATGCCAATCTAAACTATCGAAATAGCATAAATCGAAAAGTATTTTATTTTTATACCAACAGATGCCTCCTAATATTTATTCTCGAAGTATGAGAGATAAATATTTTAACCTTTTGAGTGTTATTTTTCGATTATAATTTGACTTACAGATTTTGCTTTTCTACATTAGTCAGATATAATACAAGCAACTGAAAGGTCAAATGGCGATATCTGTAATTTGATATCCAAATCTCCACTCACCGGAACAGTCAATACGTGGCTATTCCCAATTAATTAACTAATTCCACTTTTTAGGGAATTACAGAGCCAATGATGGCACATAATGGATAAAAATGGCTCCAGCCGTACTCCCATCATGTCAGCATTAATGGGAGTTACTATGCACGTTCTCCCTTTCTCTCTCTTTTATGATTCTGTAAACCCTATTTATACGTAAAAAAGGATTTTTCCCCTTTTTTATTTCCTTTTCTACTACGTTCTGAACCTCCCTTTGCGCAACCTTCTGCCATTGTTGTCTCCAAAGCTTTCTTTCACACGACCATAAGTGTGTCATAACGTCATAATATCAAAAAGTGGTCTTCATGAGAGTTGAAGGGTTTTGTCTTAGCTTTCCAATGCCACTAGTTTTAGCTCAAAAGACCACCTACAGTCCAAGTTATGCCCTAATTACTGCACATTGTTCAGGTTTCAATCACAAAATTCGTGTTCTGAATTACAAGCCCAATTAGCTCCACTATATGTCCGATTGAGACTTCGAGCTCTTCATCAAAGTTGTAGAGCTTTCTCTCAGCTTTCCTACAAGATAAAATTCACAATTTCTAGACATCTAGAACTCAAGATATAACCGAAATACAAAAAAAGTGTAAAATCTCAACAATGCTGAAAAATATCAATTAAGCCTAATTTGAACTCAAACTTACAAATCATGACCAAGCTCAATCAATTAAGTATATGGATAGTGTAAATAATTAAAAATGAAGGTTTATTAATATATAAAATATGTGATTATCAAATTCCCCCACACTTAGCTTTTTGCACTCTTGGGCAAAATACATAAGACCAAAGTTAGGAAACAAAGAAAAACGACACAGACTCAAAAGCTAAAAACTCTAAGAGACTCGATGAATCAAGAAGAGTAACTAGAAATTCAAAGGATCAAAGTATTCATGAGGTAACATTTCTTCACATCTCAACCAACAAACAAGGAAACTTCAGTTGAAAAGAATGAATCAAGAATGATAGATCCTCACAGAATTCACTCTCAATCTCTCAAGTGTTTAAAAGGTAAGTATTTCACTCTATTCAACCCATGAACAATTATACTACCATAAGCTTGCTTATCTTCTACTTCTCCCCTACTGAAAACACATGTACACAAAAATCAAGAGGACTTTATTCAAGGTTGTAATGGGGCCATGGTAAAGGAGAGGGGATAATATGGATATGAGAATATAAATACTAAAGAGAATAAAAGAGCATTATGGTATAGTTAGAGTGGAGAAGATGTTTGAGAACATTCATCATAAAGGACAATGATCAATATTTGACTAATGTTTTGTTGAAGATCAATCCCAAATTGGTGAGTTGAATTCATTGTTAGGCCTGAACCTTCTCATTCTTTTCCTATTGTTTTCAAGCATCCATCTTTATTCTAGGTATGGATATGTCACATGGTGTATCGGGAGACTCTGATAATCATTTAATTACAGTGGTGATCAGCTTTTTCTTTTTTTTTTCAACATTTTGCACACATACCCCCACACTTGTTTAAGAACAAGGCCAATGCTCTCTTATTCCATAAGGTTGGGTAAAAACATGTGTTTTTTTTAAAGCATGTAATGAGCTAAAAACAAGAAATGGTCAAATAAACTCAAAGGGGTTACACGAGGAAAAATATGCAAGGATGACTATTTAGTCAAAGTAGTTATTTCAAAATGCCTCAATCATATTTATGTATACATGTGAAAATGTAGCCTAAAAAAGAATCAAAACAAGTTCTAAAGTAACAATTCCATGAGTGAAAAAAAAATCACACAAGAAAGAAAAGAATGATACAGATATTCAATTCATTCATTAATAGGCTCAAAATCTCACAAGGCATATTTCTATCATTCTTAAACTATCAATTTAACATTCATAACTAAGCATATGAAATTTAAGAAAGAAGACAATTTATGCTAAGATTCAAGAATCCATTTGCTACTTCTACACAAAATAATTATTTCCTCAACTAAGATACGTCTCAAGAGTAAACTTGCCTCCAAGGCAAAATTTACTCCTTACTCTACCATCATTAATTGGTTTTACTACGAGTAGGTTTCTGACAATCGTATCAATAAACATATTTTCCCAATTAAGATGCGTCTCAAGAGTAAAATTACACTTTACTCTGCCATCCTTAATTAGTTTAGTAAGTTCATGACAATCATATCATACTTCCTAAAAAAAAATTATTATTTTTTGGCTAACTATCCTTCCCCCTAATTAGATCACAACATTGTCCTCAATGTTAAAATATAGATGAGTAAAGGATAGAAGATATTACTTGTTGCGACAATTACTGAAAAGAAAAATCTTACACAAATTTAAACAAAAACAAAATACGATAAATAAAACCAAAGGTAGAGAAAAGTTATAGATAAAGTTTCACATCTGGCTTGCGTTTCATGCTGCTTCCTTCATTACTTCCTTCTGACTAATCTATCTGACCTTTTTTTTCGTTTTTTTATTTTTTTGTTTTTTTTTAACTTCAAGAAAACCATCAGGGTAAAGAAGTCTAGAAACCCCTAAAGGACCCTGCTCAAAGGATCATCTATCCAAAACCAAAATACAACAAAATCATATAAAGATAAAAGAAATATAACAAATGATGGCATACCTTTATGTATAGTTTTCATGGCGTATCCTTATACTGCGCATCATGAATGCACTAGTGGCATATCTTTGAGTTGCGTGTCATCAGTGCAATATATGAACTCCACAAGGATTGTTGAACCAATAACAAGAACCTTTGAGTCCTTTCTATCTCGTTTGCGGAATAGCAGCCCTCTATCTTCTTGTAAACCTAATTAAAGGCATGTATTCTAAGAAGATGGTACCTGACCGCAGCCAGTCAGAACTCGCTGTAGAAGCCTACTAATTAAAGTAAGTATACGACTCAGTAACAGTTTTCGTTCACTGTAAAGATGAGACGTTTCTTTTTGTTCATCAGCGCTATAGAGCCTTGGTTTCAAGAACTGGGAATGTAACACGTGGCTCTCTACAGAGCATGGCACACGAACCTTATTTACATATCGGCGTGTGAAGATCTTCTCCTGAGTATATGACAAGACGGGCATCTGCCTGGAGCTTCTAGTCGAATTAAAGACCAAGTACAACTGAAGTTTTGTTTTGTTTTTGTTTTTTTTTGTCTCTTTTTAACCTTGTTTTTTTTTTGCTTTTTCTTTTCTTTTCTTTTCTTTTTTTTTTTTTTCTTTTGAAGAAGAAGAAGAAAAAGAAGAAGAAGAAGAAGAAGAAGAAGAAGAAGAAGAAGAAGAAGAAGATGATGATGATAATGATGATATATACATGTTGTTATGATTGTGGCTCACATCTTCCTCTGGTTTTACATTCAGTAACGGCTTAAACGCCTTTTATGAGTCGAGGATAAGTTTCCTATCCAATTTTCTTACAAATTGGCAAACAAGGTCTTTTAGAGTCAGATTCCCAAGACTGTAACATTTTTGTTTGTCTTTGAAGAGATTCCACAAATTTAGAAGTTTACGATGCACAAATCCACAAGAATGCGTCTCAAGAGTCCATAAGATATCATCTAATGACTCATTATTCAGTCCATTCTTAATGAAAAATATTTTATCTTCTCAGTTTGTGGAAACCATTCCCAAAGAATGACATCACTTTACAATTTCATCGTGCACATTTGTGACAGACTTGTAACATTTTTGCTCTTCTCCTTTTATAATACGAACTTCTACCAAGACTTGACATGTATGAGTCAAATGAATTGACTAAACAAATTTCTAATGGGTCAGAAGAACTCTTTGTTTGAAGATGATCATCTACGATGGCTTCAATTCTTTCAACTTCCTTTTCATTAAAGACTTCCTGTGGTTGCTTGCACATGTTAAAAACATTGAGTTCCAGTATCATATTTCTAAATGTTAGCTTCACCACTCCATTTCTACAATTTATCAAATTATTAGTTGTTGCTAGAAATGGATGGTCTAAAATAACATGAATTGACTTACAACTATCAACCATAGGTTCAGTATCCAAGACAATAAAATCCAAAAAATATATGAATTTATCAACTTATACTAACACATCTTCCACTATTTCTCTTGGAATTTTAATTGATCTATCAGCAAGTAGAAGAGTTACAGAAGTTAGTTTTAACTCACCCAAGTTGAGTTGCTGATAGACTGAATATGGAAGCAAATTGACACTAGCACCAAGATCAAGTAAAGCTTTTTCAATTTTATGTTCTCCAATAATGCATGAAATTGTAAGACAACCAGGGTCTTTATATTTCAACGTATTATTATTTTGAAGAATAGAGCTTACTTGTTCAGCCAAAAATACTTTCTTTTTCATATTTAGTTTCCTTTTAACAGTGCACAAGTTCTTCAAATATTTGACAAAAGAAGGAATTTGTTTGATAGCATCTAACAGAAGAATATTGACCTTCACTTGTTTCAAAATTTCAAAAATTTCAATGTTATGGTTCAATTTCCTTAAATTTTTAATGCTTGAGGAAATGGGGGTGCAAGCGAGAAATTGGTCTCCTTTTGGTCAACTTCTTCATTTTCTTGGGGAATTGGTTCATCATCTCTCTCACAAGGTTCAAGAATTTATTTTTCAATAACCTTTCCACTCTTAAGAGTTATCACTGATTTAACTTAATCCATTTATTAGTTTTCTAAACTACCCTCATTTAGACTGCACTGACCCTTGGGATTTGGTTGAGGCTGAGAAGGAAATTTTCCTTTCTCGTGAATGGTAAGTGCAGAAGAAAGTTTATCAAGAGTTTCTTTTATGTCAATCATGGTTTGATTGTTTTGTTTATTAATAGCCTCTTACTTTTCTATAAATACATGCATTGTTTCTTCAAAGTTTTTCCTATATGGTGGGATATAAGGTGCATATCCTTGAGAATTTTGAGAGTCCTGTCGTTCTTGAGGAGGTGGTGGTTGCATAAACTGTGCTTGATTATTATTCCTCCAGCTGAAGTACGAGTGATTTCTCCATTCCGAATTATATGTATCTGAAAAAGAAGAAGTAAATGACTTTTTAAAATTATTCATTGCATTTACTTACTCATGTACAACTTCTTTAAAAATAGGAATCTTAGGACATTCATGTGTTGAGTGTCCTAAGTCATCACAAATGTCACAAATTTCTTCATTTTGCACAGATTTGATTTCTTTTGCTTTTCCTAATTCTATGACTCCAACCTTTCTAGCCAAACTAGCAAACCTAACATTTAGATCTTCCTCTTGACTAAGGTGATATTTTCTTTTATTAGCACTTGCAAAGTTAGATCTAATTGAATTTTCAGCAAGATTGAGAATTTTTAGCTAACTGGTTTAAATAGTCTAAAGCTTCATTAGGTTCTTTATCAAGAAACTTACCGTTGCACATTGTTTCTACAAATTGTTTAGTTTCAAGTGTTAAACCTTCATAAAAGAAGCTTATAGTGTGTCATTTTTCAAAACCATGATGTGGGTAAGAATTTAACAAATCTTTAAACCGTTCCCAATATTGAAAATATGTTTCATTTAAATTTTTGGAAAAATTTTAGATTTGTCTTTTCATAGTATTGGTTTTATGTGTTGGAAAAAATTTCTTTAAGAACTCACCTTGCATTTCTTGCCATGTGCCAATTGATCTTGGTTTCAAAGTGTTAAGCTAAGTTTTTGTTTTATCTTTTAAAGAAAAAAGAAACAATTTAAGCTTTACAATCTCTTCAGTGCAATTTTGATCATTAAAAACAATAAATACTTTCTCAAATTCTTTTAGATGTAAATATGGACTTTCATATTCTAAACCATGAAAATTAGGAAGTAAAGAAATCATACCTAGCTTAAATCTAAAATTATTGGTATTGAGTGGAAAGATAAAGCATAATGGACTAGAATTTCGAGGTGGTTACAAATATTCACGCATGGTTCACAACGGTTGATTTTCATATTCATCATGTACACTTTCATTTTCAACCATTGTGTCAATTGTGTGTGATTGTGATTCAAATAAATCAATATATAAAGTACCAGTATTAGTTTTAACTAAACGACCATAATTTAAATCACGATACCAATTAAGCATAAATAAATGGCTTAAAAATAAAAAATAAAAAAAAATAATGTACAAGTTAGTAAGTCAGCAAGTAAAATTAAATGACATAGATTAAAAAGTTAGATAGCAAAATTAAATGACATAAATATAAAAGGTAGAAAGTTAGAAAGCATAATGAATGACAAGTCAAAAGGTGTTCCTTTTCTTATTTCGACTTGACCACCACATCATTAATGTAAACCTCCATTAATTTACCAATAATATCATGAAAAATGGTATTCATGGCCATTTGATATGTGGCAGCAACATTCTTTAAACCGAATGGCAAGACTACCCATTCGAAAGTGCCAATTGCTCCAGGACATCAAAAAGTTATTTTTGGCACATCTTCTTCTGCAATGTAAATTTGATTATACCCAGAATAACTATCCATGAAACTTAAAATTTCATGACCTGAGGCTGAATCAATCAACATGTCAGCAATAGGCATATGATATTCATCTTTAGGAGTAACAGAATTTAAATCTCGAAAATTAATGTATATTCTTAACTTACCATTCTTTTTTATAACAGGAACAATATTAGAAATCCAGTCAAAATAACTGGCAGTTCGAATGAACTTAGCCTTTAATAACCTTTCGATTTCTTCCTTGATCTTCGAGACCACTTCAGGGGCAAATCTTCTTGGAGCTTGCTTGATTGGTCTTTGTCCTGCTCGAATTGGTAGTCTTTGTTCTACCAAATCTCGACTGAGCACAAACATTTCCTCTTATTCCCATGCAAAATAGTCTTTATATTCTTCAAACAAATGAATCAACTTATACTTAAAATCAGATTTTATTAAACTACTTATGAAAGTAAGTCTATATATTACATCATTCTCTAAATTAATCTCTTCTAAAGGATCTTGTACCTCTATCTTTTTAACATCAAAAGACAAATGAGCTTGTTTAAATCCTATAGAAGAGTAATCATAAATACAGTCCAAGTTGGTATCTTCAATAACACCAAATTTCTTGGCCATATAGGCTGAGATTCGAGTCACGTGACTCGAAATTGCACTTTCAGTGCAATTTTCAGCTATATAGGTTGTAATTTGAGCCATATAGCTCTTAAGTTCTGCCATTTATATTACAACTTAAGGCCGAATATACTCGGCCTAGAATGTTAAACAGGCGCCTATAGGCCCTGAATCATTACAATTTCAAAGATGAAATGAATCAGCCTTAGGTATGATAGAGAAACCTGTTGGGGTGAAAGCCACCATTTCGACTCCCTTCCTGTCCAATGCCTTCGAATCCCAAATGCAGAATGGTCTGACCTTTAGGACATAGATTTGAAGGTCTGCATGGTTCTGATTAACCTGACAGATAGTGTCATTAGCCTCGACCATCTCTAATTCACCCAACTGATTCCATAAAAACATCTACTGATGAACAGTCAAAGGTACTGCTCCTATAACATGAATCCATTCTCTGCCGAGCAGGAGGTTGTAACTAGCCTTGGAGGGAACTACAATAAACAAGGTTGACCTTGTCACTAAAGCTACCTTGATGTCCAAGGCAATAGCGTCTTCTGATGTCGAAGATCTGCCATTAAAATATGTCACCACCATATTGTGTGGCAACAGGTCAGCTTCTATCTTGCCAAATTTTCTTAGCAAATTTTTAGGCAAGAGATTGATGGCAACACCCCTATTAACTAACACCTTGCCCACTAATTTATCATTTACTATTGCTTTGATAAATAACGGGCGTAGATGACTCCTCATTTCGAGAGATGGTGTAACACCCTCCATAGGGTATTACATTTTCGATCAAAAATTTAAACCCTAAAAATCATTTCATAAAAGCTTTGAGTTCAAAAATTTAGATTTTTTTTTAATTTCTTTTCGCGGAAACATAAACTTACCGAAATATAAGTAATATAGAAAATAGGCTGAACTGATTAATATAATGTTAATTATACCACATAATATTAAACAATATTTAAAACATAATTTACAGACTTAAGAAACAGTAGCAAACCCAATGACGGGTCCTACTTAATAGCACAGTAACAACACTAACGAGAAAACTCAACATACTTGTTCCGTTCTTCTGCCAAACTGCACATTGTCGAAACTGAGAAGATCACTCCTCGATGCCGTCACCGAACTCAGAACATCGCCTCCAGCTAAGTCTAAGGAACTCGCTTCGCCTACTATACAAATTTTGACAATACGAAAACAACAAGCAATACAGCAAAGAGGTGAGATCCTCCTTCATCAATACTAGTATGGTAGCAAAGAATGATACAAATGACAAAGTCATTCCATATACACAAATATCACAAGTATAATCATATTAACAAATTATCATTATGTTTAGAAAACATATATCACAATAATATAAACATCAACAATATATCAACAATAGATATCAATAATATATATATGTAATGATTATGCCACCATGATATGTATCTAGACAATGCCACCACAATATGTACACAACTATGCATATGCACAATGCATCATATTCCTACTCTGTAGAACTAAACAAATTCAGATATGAATGGTCCAGAAGATCTGCCACCCATAATGACAGTCTAAGCTAGACACGAGACATAAATAGTATTTGTCGGGACATACGCCAGTGCGTTGCAACGGTGTATCATGGCCAGGTATATAATGTGACAAATAGGTCACAATGAATCACCGCGCCCTGACGTCCCCAATAGATCCCCCACTGGATCACACTATCCAGCTCTCATTCACTCTTAAATAACAAAAGCCATCACAGTCATCGACTATGCATGACAACCCAATGCATAACTCAATCCACCATAGTATTGTTCACAATAGTATTAGAACAACTGCTCATTCAATTGTCTAATACCAACAACATCAATGATATTATATAACTGCTCATTCAGTGTACATAATATTAATGATCCACCAGGGTCCAGTACATCAGCCCAACAGTAATCTACTATTTTCTCAATTGCGTATCCCTTTTTATTGCATTTTCACAATCGCGTAAAAATATTTAAACGTTTTCAAAATCGCGTAACGTTTTTAAATCATTTTCTCAATTGCGTAATTTAAAAATCATTATTTTAAATATGCGTACGCTATTTCTAATATTTTTCAACTATGTAAAATATTTTCTTTGTTTTCTAAATTACTTCTTGAAACTTCGTTCATTATATAATTATTTCTAGCTTTATTTACAACATTTCTTTAATAAAAATCCTTTACCTAATATTTGCTATTATTTCCTTTGAAAATCTCTAAAATAATTTTACTTTAATTTATTCTCTAAAACCCATTAAATTAAGTTTTTTCTTTAATATTGTATAATTCTATGCTTAGGAAATAACTTCGAATTTAAAAACATTATAAGTAGGCATATTGACCCAAAAATCATTTATATGCTTTATAAATTATCTTTAATTATTTCCTATGCATTTAACCTTTTATGAAAATTCTTAATCTACTTTATTATCATTCTATCATATAATCCATGGTTAGAAAAACAATTTTTGGATCATAGATATATTGAATGGCATGTTGGCCCAAATTTGCTATGTCTTCTATAAATCATCTTTAAATTATTTTCCATCCTCTAAATCCTTGTAAAAATCATTTATTCAATTAAATTAATTAATCTTTGCTTTGGAAAATATTTGAGAACATTTTGGCCCTCTTTGGGGTGATGAAGCTGTGAGTTTCATGTGTTCTTTGGAACACTCATACAAATCCTCAACATGTTATTCATATCCTATTACATAAGAATACTATCATGCATTGTCGCGACCGGGATCGCGGCGAAAAATATAGCAACTCGCGTATGATTTTAAAAAAATGATTAAAATATGGAGTCGCCACCAATTTTATTTGAATTTAGGAAAAATTGGAAAACCTTTTTAGAAAATGGTCTTTGGAACCAAATCGGATTCGGGAGTCGGTTATGGATAGGGAAGGGTGGAAACTTAATCCCACTGCACCTATCACACGAATCGGCCCCGAGACGCAGTACCTTAAGTTAATTGTGCAAAAATTTGATAATCTCAAATTTATTTATTTTACCCCTTTTTTAAAAAGACTTTGCAAATATTTTATTTTTTATTTTTTTATTTTTTTATTTTTTATTTTAAGAAAATAAAAACCAAATTGTAAAAATTTAATTTTAACTTGACAATTGAAATTCGCTCCTACGCACTTCTCAAAGTGCAATGAGGAACTCAAAGTTACGTAGTTCTGTATAAAATAAGTGTGAGTTGATTATTTTTAATTTTTTTTTTAAAAAAAGGAAAAGATATTTTTGTTTTAAAAAAAACAAAATCAAATTTGCACAGGATTTAAGGTAGCACTGGGCTACTCAATAAACCCTTATGATCTAACCGACATTGAAGATAGCATTCACTATTCAATCAACATCATTAGTTATTGCATTGATTTAAAGAAATTTTATTTTTATTTTTTTGAAATCTTTATTATTATCTAATCCTATTTATTTTGTCTCTATATTTATTTATTTTTATTTATTTTTTTTTTCATTAAATCTCTAAATTATTAAACAAAATTAACCTTAGCCCAAAAAGAAAATTCAGCCCAACCAAAAACCCTCCTAATACCAATTCTTTTTTTGTTTTTCTTTTTTTTTTTTATTACTTTTTTATCACTTCCCATCTCTTTTTTACGTTTTCACGTTTCTATATACATATATATACATATATATATATAAAATACCATCTCTTTTTTACGTTTTCACGTTTCTATATACATATATATATATATATTATATAAAATACCACAAACCATAAAGAACTAAAAAAACTTACCTTCAGTTTTTGAACAGAGGAAACAAAAAAAAATACAACAAGGGACGCTCTTCTCTCGCCTGAATGGACGTGGGTAGGCTAAGTGGTGAGGCTGCAAAGCACGATGGGTACGATGGAGCAGTTTGCTCGGCAGTGAGGTCCCGCTTGAGCAAAGTGGTATGGCGAGTGCAAAGCCTTGAAGAACAACGTCGTGGATCGGACGGAGTGCGCGTTGATGATGAAGACGCGGGTCACGCAGAGCCCTGGTGCAGTGGAGCTAGTGGCTATGGTAGCTGGATGGGGTTGAGTGGAGTAGGTGCAAGATGGTGAGGAGTTTTCACGTGAGAATGGTGCTACGGTTGCCTGTGGGTAAAGATGGCTCCAAACCGTGGTGCAAGGTGCTGCATGGAGTTGGTGGCAGGGAGGAGCTGCCGAACACGGTGGCTACGGTGGGAGGGTGGTATCACATGGTTGAAGGAGTGGGAAGGAGGAGATTGATCTTGGATGGTGTGCTTTGCTTGGGTGGAGCTTGGTGAGCGGGTGGCCGCTTGTTGGGTTAAGGGTGAGTTAACTCGGTGGTTGTTTGTGGGTGGAAGAGGGTGCAGAAACTGGACCGGGACGGCTTGGTGGTGCATGGGGTGATGGATGGTTGTGGTGGATGGGTGATTACCGAGTTGACTCGTAAGTTAAGGTGGTGAGGCTTGGTAGTCACGGTTGGTGTTGGTGTATTACGGAGGTTGAAGAATATGGTTGATGGTGGAGGTTGGTTATGGGAATGGTGCTACGGTTTGGGTTGGTTGGGTGAAGGAGATGAAGATGAGTTGATGGAGAGGATGGAGGGAACCAAGGTGTGGCTGGGGCTGTTACGGAGGCTCCTGTAACCGTGAAGAAAAGGAAGAAACTTGTGAGTCCCCCCTTGTATGCCCTACGTGAAGTTGGGTGTGTGAGTGTGCTTGAGCTTGATAAGGGTGATGGGTGAAGGTTGCTGTGGGGTGTGAAGGAAGATGGCAGGGAGATGGCAGAATGGAGGCTTCACGTGGAAGAGTGGAGGTGAGGAAAGGGTGAGGGTGATGCTGTTTACGAAGATGGGTGGAGAGAATTGATGAAGGAGTGAAATGGAAGAGGTATATGGTGGCTAGGTTGGAAGGTGATGGACAAGATGATGCTTGGTGATGGTTGCTAAAAAATGAGAATGAAGAGCCCCCCCCTCAATCTGTGATCTTCTCTCTTGTAATATGCCCCTGTGCCTGTCTCTCTTGTAATATCCCCCTGTTATTGCTTGCGTGAGTGAATATATAGGAAAGAAAAAAGTGCCGTGAGTGGAGTGGGTGCAATTAGTGAGTGCCATTGAGTGCAATTGTGAGTGCAGAGTGTGAGTGGAAATTGAGTGCAATTTGGAGTGTTGTGAGTGTAGAGTGGAGTGCAATTGAGTGCATGGTGAGTGCGTGGGAAAAAAAACGAAAGTGAGTGCAAGTGGGTGAGTCAGTAAAGTGAGGAAATTGAGTGCTAAGTGATTGTGTGCAGATGTGCAGAGTAGTGATAGTGGGTATATGTAGGGACGTGAGAATAGGTGAAGGTGGTTATGGAAGGAAGAAAATGGAATGGTGGGTATGGGATGAAGAAATGGAAGTTTATTTGTTATTTGCGTGTGTGTTGTGCCTTCTTTTTTTTTATATTATACCTTTTTTTTTTTTTTTTTTTTTTTTATTTTTATATTTTTTATTTTTATTTTTATTTTTTTTTTTTTTTGTTTTTTTATATTATTATTATTATTTTTAAGACTAAGATGAGCTTAATCTATTTAAACTAAAAAAGGCTAGGTAAAATGGGCTAAAAGGTGGGCCATAATTTTTGATTTTTTTTCTTTAATTTTTTCCTCTTTTTTTTTTATATATATTTTATTTTTTAGTCCGGTCAAAATTGAGTGTTCATTGCTCTCTTTACTTGTTTCTTATTAGATAATAAGAATAACCATAGTTTTTCAAATTATCGTCGTAAGAAATGAGTAAAGATATGAACTTCAATTTTGTCCCAAGAATGCAAAACAAGGCAAGAAATTGAAATGCATGGAGTCGATGCACTCAACAAAAATTTTGAAAAGAATGGAGCCAATGCGCTCAATGTAAATTAAAAATGAACAAAAATTTTAAAAGAATGGAGCCAATGCGCTCAATGTAAATTAAAAATGAACAGAAATTAAAAATGAATGGAGCCAATGCGCTCAATGTAAAATTAAAATGCATGGAGCCGATGCGCTCAATGTAAAATTAAACATGCAAGGAGCCGATGCGCTCAACAGTAAAATTAAAATGCAAAGAGCCAATGCGCTCAAAATTAAATGACAATGGGGAAAAGCGGTGTCCCGAAATTTAAATGGCAATGGGCAAACTGTGTCCGAAAATTAAATGGCAATGGGCAAACTGCGTGTCCCGAAAATTAAATGGCAATGGGCAAACTGCGTCCCGAAAAGTTAAATGGCAATGGGCAAACCTCGTGTCCCGAAAATTAAATGGCAATGGGCAAACCTGTGTCCCGAAAATTAAATGGCAATGGGCAAACCCGTGTCCGAAAATTAAATGGCAATGGGCAAACTGCGTCCCGAAAATTAAATGGCAATGGGCAAACACCGTGTCCCGAAAATTAAATGGCAATGGGCAAACTGCGTCCCGAAAATTAAATGGCAATGGGCAAACGCGTCCCGAAAATTAAATGGCAATGGGCAAACTCGCGTCCCGAAAATTAAATGGCAATGGGCAAACTCGTGTCCCGAAAATTAAATGGCAATGGGCAAACTCGTGTCCCGAAAATTAAATGGCAATGGGCAAACTTGTGTCCCGAAAATTTAAATGGCAATGGGCAAACTCGCGTCCCGAAAATTAAATGGCAATGGGCAAACCTGCGTCCCGAAAATTAAATGGCAATGGGCAAACCTGTGTCCCGAAAATTAAATGGCAATGGGCAAACCTGTGTCCCGAAAATTAAATGACAATGGGCAAACCTGTGTCCCGAAAATTAAATGGCAATGGGCAAACCTGTGTCCCGAAAATTAAATGGCAGAATTTAAATGACAATGCAATGAGCTGATGCACTCAAAAATTTAAAATGCATGGAGCCGATGCGCTCAAAGAATAAATGACAGGAGCCGATGCGCTCAAAATTAAATGACAGGAATTTAAAATGCATGGTGCATGATGCGTTCAAAGAAATATGGAATTAAAATTTTTCTTTTCTCTTTTTTTATCTTCCCTTTTTCTTCAGAAAACCAATACGAACCAACAGCGGCCATGGAAAGCTTTGACCAATCAAACCCTTTGCCCACATGTTTTTTTCTTCATCAGATCTTTTGTCACTGAGACTCCCTTAGATTTTCTCTTTTTCTTTTTCATTTTTCTCGACCACCTTGTTTTCCTTGGCAACACATCACAACTTGTATCTTGAATTATTGAGATCCTTTAATCGAATTAATCATTGATGGATTGTCGCAAAATTTCGATCAAATTGTTGACCTTAAGTTTATTTTATTTGAGACATAAATTAATGAGTAAGCATGCATTCATGAACGGACAGTAAATTTGTTGAATGAACAAACTTCCCTTTTATTATTTTGGTAATGTAATCGTACATGACTTTTGACAAGACACATACTTGAAAGACAAAAGAAAGATTGCAAGAAAAATAAAAACTTTGCCCCAGTATTGGTTCCTTGTTCCTCATTCAATTGATTCACTGCAAATGCTTGACAACTCAATCACTGCTTCTGCTGATACCTCCTTCAACATGAATTCTCTTTAATTTTCCTCAAAAATTTTGCCCCAGTATTGCCAATTCAATGCGAACAACTTGCCCACGTGTAACTGATTGGACACACATCAAAAATTGCCCAGTTTGGTGAATCCCTCGAAGAGTTTTCGACTCACTTCCTTTGAGATTTTGCCTATTTATTTGTCCTAACTTTTGCTTAGACTCGCCTTTTCAGGATTTCACCTAACCGACTCTTTTTTTTTCGTTTTTTTCAATTGCTCTAACTTTTGCTTAGGTTGCCCTTTCGGGTTTTCAACCTAACGAGCTTTTTCTCTTCTTTTTAGGCATAGAATTTCTTGACAACATCGTATTCACGGGCCTTGGCAATTCTTCTCCATCCATATTCTCGCAAAATTAACGCTCCTCCGAAAAATGTCCGCTTGACTATGTACGGGCCTTCATAATTCGGAGCCCATTTTTCCTCTGGCGTCCTCTTGGTTAGGGAGAATCTTTTTCAAAACCAGATCCCCGAATAGAATTCCCGGGACGAACTTTCTTGTTGAAGGTTCTCGGCCATTCTCGCTTTGATACAATTGCCCATGACAAATAGCCGCCAATCTCTTCTCTTCTATCATATTCAATTGCTCATATCGAGTCTTCACCCATTCAGATTCTTCTAACTCGCTTCCATTAGAACTCTTAGAGAAGGGATCTCGATTTCTATTGGAGAGACGACCTCCATCCCATATACCAAAGAGAAAGGCGTTGCCCCGGTGCTAGATCGTATATTAGTACGATATGCATGCAAAGCATAGGGTAACATTTCATGCCGTCTTTGTAGTTCACCACCATCTTAGCAACAATTTTCTTAACATTCTTATTTGTCGCTTCAACCGCACCGCTCATCCGAGGCCCGTAAGGAGCTGAATTATGATGCTTAATTTTGAAATTCTCACGTAACTTTTTAATCTCAAAGCACCATTGAGATTGGTACCATTATCTCGTGATTATCCTTTCTCGGAATTCCATATCTGCAGATAATATCCCTTTTGAGGAATCTCAAAAACACTTTTGAGTAATGTTTGGCATAAGAAGAAGCTTCTACCCACTTGGTGAAATAGTCAATCGCCACTAGGATGAAGCGATGACCATTGGAAGCTTTAGGATTAATGGGCCCGATGACATCTATTCCCCACATTGAGAAAGGCCAGGGAGACACCAAATTATGCAAAGGGAAAGGAGGTGTGTTGACTCGATCCGCATACATCTGGCATTTTTGACACTTCCGTACATGATCTATGCACTGTTTCCATTGTGGACCAATAATACCACTCCTTAGAATTTTCCGAGCCATCATATGACCATTAGCATGAGTTCCACAGATTCCTTCATGAACCTCACCATTGATTACACGAGCTTCACAAGCATCCACGCATCTAAGTAAAGTACCATCGTGACTCCTTTTATACAAAACCTCTCCATTCAAGAAAAGGTCATCGCCAACCGGCGGATAGTCTTCTTATTCACCTCACTTGCTCCCGTTGGGTATTCTCTCTTGAATATACTGCTTGATATCATAATACCAAGGTTTACCATCTGGCTCGCCTTCCACATTAGCACAATATGCAGGCTCACTGTGCATCTTCACTTGGATGGGTTGAACATTATTATGAATATCCAACTTGGTCATTACAGCTAAAGTGGCCAAGGCATCTGCAAACTGATTCTGGTCTCGGGTCAAATGAGAGAATGTCACCTCCTCAAACTTCTCAACCAACTGGATTAAATACTTTTGATAAGGTATCAACTTTGGATCCTTGGTTTGCCATTCACCATTCACCTGATAAATGATGAGTGCTGAGTCTCCAAATACCTTTAACTGCTTGATCCCCAAGTCAATTGCAACTTGTAAACCATTAGCACAGGCCTCATACTCGCAACATTATTGGTGCATTCAAAATCCACTTGATAGCAACTCGGGTATTGCTTTCCCGTTGGTGAAACAACCACGGCTCCTATGCCACTACCATGCATGTTAACCGCTCCATCAAAATACATCTTCCACCTGGTTCTTCTTCTTCTTCTCCTTCTTCCGCCATCGTATTTCTCCATCGGGAACTCGATGTCACTAGTTGTCCACCCTCCAAGAGGGTTTTCACCGATGATCAAGCAATCACACTTCCTTTGATGGATTTCCGAGTCATGTACTTGATATCAAATTCGATAGCATCACTCCACTTTGAAACTCTTAATGAAATATGAGGACTTTCAAATATGTATTTTATGGGGTCTATTTGAGAGATCAACCATGTGGTGTAATAGAGCATATACTGTCGTAGCCGTTTTGAGGTCCATACCAGCGCACAACAAGTCTTCTCAATAGCCATGTAACGAGCTTCACAATCATTAAACTTCTTACTCAGATAGTAAATTGCTTGCTCCTTCTTTCCCGATTCATCATGTTGTCCCAGCATTGCCCCTATTGAGGTTGGTAATACAGTTAGGTACAAAATTAAGGGACGACCTGGTGTAGGGGGTACCAAGATAGGAGGATTCATTAAATAAGTCTTTATCTTATCAAAAGCTTCCTGACATTCTTCATCCCATTTGCCCGGTTGATGCTTCTTCAACAACTTGAATATAGGCTCACAAGTGCTGGTTAAGTTAGCAATGAATCTAGCAATGTAATTGAGTCTCCCGAGAAAACTTCGCACTTCATGCTCCGTCTTAGGGGCAGACATCTCTTGTATTGCTTTTGCTTTATCCGGATCTACCTTTATTCCTTCTCTGCTAACAATGAATCCAAGTAACTTCCCAGTAGATGCTCCAAAAACGCACTTAGCAGGATTCAACCTCAACTTGTACTTTCTGAGTCTTTCAAACAGCTTACGTAGAACCGCCACATGACTTTCTCCTTCTTTAGATTTGGCCACTATATCATCCACGTACACCTCAATCTCCTTGTGCATCATGTCATGAAACAATGCTACCATAGCACGTTGGTAAGTGCCCCGCCGATTCCTTAATCCAACTGGCATCACCGTGTTGCAAAACGTTCCCCAAGGAGTAATGAAAGTGGTCTTTTCTTTGTCATTAACATCCATGGGAATTTGATTGTACCCTGAGTATCCATCCATGAATGAGAACCTGTGATTCTTAGTAGTGTTATCAACCAAAACATCAATGTGAGGGAGTGGGAAATCATCCTTCGGACTGGCCTTGTTCAGATCTCTATAGTCAACACACATTTTGACTTTTCCATCCTTCTTAGGCATCGGCACAATATTGGCTACCCATTCTGGGTGTCTTGACACTTCCACAAAGCCTACTTCCAACTGCTTAGTCACCTCTTCCTTGATCTTCAAAGACATATCGGGATGCATCCTTCTCAATTTTTGTTTCTTTGCCTCAATATTCGGGTAGAGTGGGATTTTATGCGATGCTATTTCGGGTCTAACCCCGGCATATCCCGATAAGACCAAGCAAAAACATCCATATACTCTTTGAAAAAAGTATGATCATTTCTTCAAACTCGGGTTTTCCACTATTTTCAATTCCTTCTTCTCTTCCTCTCGTCCCCATGTTGACCACCTCGCTTCTTCGCCATTCAAGTTAAATCCCCTCTCCGAGTACTCCAAGTAATTTTGCAAAATTTTCAACAATTTCCTCCTCTTCTCCGATTCGTGGTCTTCTTCATCAATCATTGCGGGAGAATCAATTGATGAGTTTTCAAGTCCCTTTCATGAGGCAAACTTTCTACGAAACTCGATCCTCGGAAAGCCATTTTGTGTGGAGTTGGAAAAGCAGAATAAAGCAGAATGACAAAGAAAGAACACGATATGGTACAGAAATGTAAAAAGAAAAATGCAAAAGGATAATCGAAAGTGCAACGAAGAGAAATGCTGAATATTCATGCAAGTTCATTTAATCAATGTCTCAAATAACATAAACCATAAGTTCGTAACAACTTAAACAACTTAATGACAGAAATTACTTTGAAACAATCACATCAATAATTGGTTCAGATTTCCATTCTTTAGCGGCTCCTCATCAAGAACAAGATGGATTGCCTTGTGCTCTTCTTGGCTTTCTTCATGCAAAGCATTGATAGTGAGGACGATATTGGGGGTGAATGACCTCATCAGGCATGATTACCTCGGCTGGTGCTGGGAATGTTTCTCTCAGATGGGGAATATACTTCGCTTTGCCCTTGTCATTCTTTCTTCCAAGAGTCATGCTCCTCATATGCTCCTCCAAAGATACTTCGTACCCTATCCCAAACTTGTCTGACTTTCCTGGGAGTGACACTGGCGACCGAGTACCTTGCAGCTTTGAGCCCAAACCCTTTCCTTCCTGGTATCCACTACTAGCCATGATTCGAGCAACCACCTGATTCACACTTGGTGTGAGAGATTCATCTTTACCGAGTCCAGTTTCAACTACTTCGAAACTGTGCCACATGGTTCTCCTCTTCCTTTTTCTCGCACTTTCCACATATGGCACCGAAACCGGTTTTGACAAAGATAATCTCTTCCTCTCCATGTATGGTGATGACCGACCCATTCTCAATATATTTAACACTTTGATGCAGGGTGGAAGGAACAAAGCCCCGGCGGTATGGATCCATGGCCTCCCTAGTAACATGGTATAGCCGTGCTCCATATCCATGACTTGGAACAAGACTTGAAAATTGCTTGGACCAATCTCTAGCGGCAACACTATCTCTCCCATGATGCCTCTTCTATTTCCATCAAAGGCTCGCACTACCATTTCTCGAGGGACAGTTCATCTTCACTTATTGCCAATGAGGTTAGAGTAGACCTTGGTAGGATATTCAAGTGCACCCTCCATCGATCGAACCTTTGCAACTATATACCATTTGCATCTTAGGGTTATATGTAAAGCCCGTGGGTTTTTCTCGACCGAGAGGTGATCTCTTCATCCATAAATACAATCATGTTGACACGCTTTACTGGATCCACCATGCTGACAACATTCTCAGGGGTAACATCGGGTTTGACATAAGCTTCACTTAGTACTCTTAGCAATGCTTTCCGATGCAATTCCGATGTCAATACGAGTGACGAAGAGATATCCTTGCCGGAGTCTTCTTCAATTGTTCCATCACGTCGTATTCACTTTGTTTCATGATCTTCGTAAAATTCTTCACCTTCTTTTCTCTCCCTCTTTCTCTTTGACTTTCTTCCTCTCTTTGAACTTCTCTTTCCTCTTCTCTATTTCTACCGGGCCATAGCATCGCCCACTCCTTGTAATTATATTTGTCACAGATTCTTCATCCTGGTGAATTTCAGTCACTTGAGCCTTTGACGCCTCCTCGACTCCTTTCATCTCTACTTTTGTTTCATAATTCCATGGCACCGAATGAGTATTATTGTAAGTAAATGGTGCTGGCTTCTTGACCATCACCACTACTTTATCCGGTGTCGGGGATTGATTGAGAGGTGGTACCTTGAGTACAAAACGTTCAACCACATTAACCTCTTCGGAGGAGGCTAACCCTTGCCTCGCATGTATTACTCCCAAAGTGAGTAAACCTTGGACTCGAACTTTAAAGTCCCAGCAATTTTCAATATCGTGTCCTATTCCCCCACAATGGTAAGCGCAACTTGACTCTTCATCATACCTCTCATATTCTTTTATTGATGAAGTCGGTGCGGTGATAACATAACCTGCTTTCTTCAACCCCTCAAATATTTGAGTCATCGGTGTGCGCAGACTCATAACCCTTCTTATTGGCGGTCCTTCAATTTCCACAGCATTCGCCTCATTCCTTCCACCATGGTTAGGGATTGGGTTGTTAACAATGCTAGGTCCAGCCTCCTCTTGAATATCCAAGCTTTCCACAGCAATAAGTTTCCTTACCGCAGCCTTAAAAGCCTCACAGTCTTCGATTGAGTGTCCCGCAATATCCATATGGTACTTGCAAGTTAAATTTGGGTTGTACCATGATGGAAATGGTGGTTGTAGGGGACGACAGATTCCCGAAATGAGGTGAGCATCAAACAACCTTTGAAATAATCCGCATTTAGGATGGACAGCTTTGGGAAAGGGGTAAGTTTTGGGGACGAAAACGACCTTGATTTTGAAAGTTTGGTCGAGGTTGGGTAATTTGGGAAATTTTGCGAGGAGGAGGTGGGTATTGAGTATAAGTTAGGCGAGTTGGTGTATATGGTTGTGGCGAGGGACATTGTTAACTTGGAATTGTGGTGTTGGGATGAAGTTTGTGGCCGGTATAATTTGGTGGGATGGATAATGAGGCGGTGGCGTGTTTGGTATGAAAAGCGAGGGTGGGGTTGTATGATGGCCGATGACTTGAGCTATATCGTGGTCCGAAATTTGTTGAGGTTGGATATAATTCACTTCGTGTTCTTTTTCTTTGGTGGAATCCTTTCTTGAAAGTAGTATTCTCTCGTGCTACTCATTGGCAACTTCCCGCTTTGGCCAATATTTCAATTCTTTCTCCGAAGTTATTAAATCGCAAAATCCTTATAGGTCGCCCCACCATCGCCCCAATAAAAGGGTTTCCTAGGGTCCCTAAGAAATACGAGCACATCTCAGACAATGTTAATGGGGGCTGGACTTGAGCCGCCAATGCTCTCCACCTCTGCGCGTATTGCTTGAACGGTTCTTCATTACCTTTCTGCATTGAACTCAATTGTTCCCGGGTTGGGGCTGCGTCCAAGTTGAATTTGTACTGGTCCATAAATAGGTCAGCCAATTCTGTCCAACGAGAGATCTTTGAGCGATTCAACTGAAGATACCATTCTAGGGCGGGACCTGTAAGACTCTCATGGAAGAAACTGATGAGGAACTTATCATCCCTAGACCAAACAGCCATCTTAGTCCCATAACTGATCAAATGGAAACGAGGGTTGCTGCTCCCGTCATACTTCACAAAATCGGGAATCTTGAAGTTGTTGGGGATTATTACATCTGTGGTAGGACACAACTCCTCTATCCTCAAGGGTCCATAAGCATTGGGGCCCTTTATCGCCTTAATCTGTTCCTCCATTTTCTCCATCCAATCTTCTTTCATCTTATCTTTCTCAGTTACGACGTGACTATTCCCAGAATAAGGCATGGTCACGTGTCCTGGAATGGACACATGAGGTGGTTCCCATGTAGGGCCTGCATAACCAGGGATTTCATTATGAGCGCCTTCTAAAGCATGATACCCCTCCCCAACGGGCGTGACTATTGATGTTGTTTGAGGTGGTTGCTCGCGGATTCCCGCAGCCGATGCTTGAGGTTACGGCCGAGTAGATTGGAGCAAGCATCGGTGGCACGTTTGCATACATTTCAACCCCATTTGCATTCCCGTTTCCACCGATTAAGTGGAGAGACTCCCTTATATCTTGCAATATTGCTTCCAACCTCGCTTGGTTCTCTCGACACCTCGTTTATCCTCCCCGTCACTTCGTCGACCTCCCTACTCAAGTTCCTTCTCGTCTCGTAATTATCAGCACCATTCCGGTCCGAGATCTAGTATTGTGAACTCGGGTTAGATTGGTCTCTTCTTTCCTAGGTCGCGCAATGATTCCTGAACCAATTTGATTTATTAACAAAGACTGAGATGAAATGAATGAGATGCATGAGAAGCATAAAATGAAATGAATGAAATGCATGGGATGCATAAGGTGAAATGAATGAATTTTGGAAACATTTTTTTTTTTTTTTTTCTTTTCTTTTTTTTTTTTTTTTTAAAAGATGCGATCAATGCCATGGAAATGTAAGATGTTTTGGTTTTTTTTCTTCTTTTTTTTCAAAAATTATGAATGACATGAAAATGCATGATTTTAAATTTTTTTTGGAATGCTATGAAAATAAAATGTATATTTTTTTATTTTTTGGAATGCAAGAAAATGACAAAAAAAAAAATGCAAGATGAGGTATTTTTTTATTTTTTTTAATGTCATGCAAATGCAAGATAATGCATGTTTTTTTTCTCTTTTGTTTAAAAAAAAAAAGCTACAAATGTCATGCAAATGATATGAAAATGTAAGATGAAACATTCCCCTTTTTATGTTTTTTTTTATGAACAGATAAAGAAAAAGCACACTCCCTTTGTGTCCTAATCAGATGAAACTTAAAGGTTGGATTTCCTTAAAGTCACGACTCTAATTTTGACAGTCACTATGTTCAATCTATCAGTGCAAGATTTTCAGAACAGATCTAAACTTCTAAAAAGTCATGGTCCCCAGATTGTCTCTTACTGTCACCAATACTTTGGCTAGCAAGAGTCCTCAATCCTCACCCATGATAGGTTACAAGCGGAAAGAGTTCAATCTGAGTGAGGGATTTTCATGTGCCTATTCGGAGACCAAAGGTCTCTCAAAGCAACACTACTTCACCCTCTATCTAATCCTACAAGGTATTGAGCCCGTGTATAGAGCTTGTGTGTGAGGTAAGTGATAGTGACGTGTGTGAGGGAGCATACAAAACCCTGTACAACAAAATTTTAAAAGAAAAAAAAAACTACCCCCAACCTACGTAACATATATACAACAACCACCAAAGAATCATCTACCCTAGGGTTTCAACAAATAAGTACAAAAATATATACAAGTTAAAAATATACACAAAATAATGTTATCAAGTATTTACATAAAAGCATTAATCAAAAACTATTTACGAACAAATAAGAAAAAAAAAAAAAATAAAACAAGAAAAGGGATAAAATAAATACATAGAGATTATTAAAATTTTGCACAATTAACTACAATGGCTCGACTCTCCAATCATCCCCAAAGTGGAGTCGCCATCCTGTCGCGACCACGGGATCGTGGCGAAAAATATAGCAACTCGCGTATGATTTTAAAAAAATGATTAAAATATGGAGTCGCCACCAATTTTATTTGAATTTAGGAAAAATTGGAAAACCTTTTTAGAAAATGGTCTTTGGAACCAAATCGGATTCGGGAGTCGGTTATGGATAGGGAAGGGTGGAAACTT
This sequence comes from Ormosia emarginata, assembly GCA_029884605.1. Lineage (NCBI taxonomy): Eukaryota > Viridiplantae > Streptophyta > Magnoliopsida > Fabales > Fabaceae > Ormosia > Ormosia emarginata. The sequence goes on from JAQQTP010000090.1 coordinate 15,030,781, forward strand.
AATCCCACCGCACTCCCTATCACACCCGCCCTGAGACGGTACCTTAAGTTAATTGTGCAAAAATTTGATAATCTCAAATTTATTTATTTTACCCCTTTTTTTAAAAAGACTTTGCAAATATTTTATTTTTTATTTTTTTTATTTTTTTATTTTTTATTTTAAGAAAATAAAAACCAAATTGTAAAAATTTAATTTTAACTTGACAGAATTGAAATTCTGCTCCTACGTACCCTCAGGTGCAATGAGGAACTCAAAGTTACGTAGTTCTTAAAAAATAAGTGTGAGTTGATTATTTTTAATTTTTTTTTTTAAAAAAAAAAGAAAAGATATTTTTGTTTTAAAAAAAAACAAAATCAAATTTGCACAGGATTTAAGGTAGCACTGGGCTACTCAATAAACCCTTATGATCTAACCGACATTGAAGATAGCATTCACTATTCAATCAACATCATTAGTTATTGCATTGATTTAAAGAAATTTTATTTTTATTTTTTTGAAATCTTTATTATTATCTAATCCTATTTATTTTGTCTCTATATTTATTTATTTTTATTTATTTTTTTTTCATTAAATCTCTAAATTATTAAACAAAATTAACCTTAGCCCAAAAAGAAAATTCAGCCCAACCAAAAACCCTCCTAATACCAATTCTTTTTTTGTTTTTCGTTTTTTTTTTTTTATTACTTTTTTATCACTTCCCATCTCTTTTTTTACGTTTTCACGTTTCTATATACATATATATACATATATATATATAAAATACCATCTCTTTTTTACGTTTTCACGTTTCTATATACATATATATACATATATATATATAAAATACCACAAACCATAAAGAACTAAAAAACTTACCTTCGCTTTTTTGAACAGAGGAAAAAAAAAAAATACAACAAGGGACGCTCTTCTCGCCTGAATGGACGTGGGTAGGCTAAGTGGTGAGGTCTGAAAGACGATGGGTACGATGGAGCGTTTGCTCGGCACGGACAGTTCCGCTGAAAGCAGTGGTATGGCGAGTAGTGCAAAGCCAAAGAACAACGTCGTGACTGGACGGAGTGCGCGTTGATGATGAAGACGCGGGTCACGCAGAGCCCTGGTGCAGTGGAGCTAGTGGCTATGGTAGCTGGATGGGGTTGAGTGGAGTAGGTGCAAGATGGTGAGGAGTTTTCACGTGAGAATGGTGCTACGGTTGCCTGTGGGTAAAGATGGCTCCAAACCGTGGTGCAAGGTGCTGCATGGAGTTGGTGGCAGGGAGGAGCTGCTGAACACAGTGGCTACGGTGGGAGGGTGGTATCACATGGTTGAAGGAGTGGGAAGGAGGAGATTGATCTTGGATGGTGCTGCTTGGGTGGAGCTTGGTGAGCGGGTGGGCTGCTGTTGGGTTAAGGGTGAGTTAACTCGGTGGTTGTTTGTGGGTGGAAGAGGGTGCAAAGCACTGGACTGGGACGGCTTGGTGGTGCATGGGGTGATGGATGGTTGTGGTGGATGGGTGATTACCGAGTTGACTCGCAAGTTAAGGTGGTGAGGCTTGGTAGTCACGGTTGGTGTTGGTGTATTACGGAGGTTGAAGAATATGGTTGATGGTGGAGGTTGGTTATGGGAATGGTGCTACGGTTTGGGTTGGTTGGGTGAAGGAGATGAAGATGAGTTGATGGAGAGGATGGAGGGAACCAAGGTGTGGTCGGGGTCACATTACGGAGGCTCCTGTAACCGTGAAGAAAAGGAAGAAACTTGTGAGTCCCCCTTGTATGCCCTACGTGAAGTTGGGTGTGTGAGTGTGCTTGAGCTTGATAAGGGTGATGGGTGAAGGTTGCTGTGGGGTGTGAAGGAAGATGGCAGGGAGATGGCAGAATGGAGGCTTCACGTGGAAGAGTGGAGGTGAGGAAAGGGTGAGGGTGATGTGTTTACGAAGATGGGTGGAGAGAATTGATGAAAGAGTGAAATGGAAGAGGTATATGGTGGCTAGGTTGGAAGGTGATGGACAAGATGATGCTTGGTGATGGTTGCTAAAAAATGAGAATGAAGAGCCCCCCTCAATCTGTGATCTTCTCTCTTGTAATATGCCCCTGTGCCTGTCTCTCTTGTAATATCCCCTGTTATTGCTTGTTTGAGTGAATATATAGGAAAGAAAAAAAGTGCCGTGAGTGGAGTGGGTGCAATTAGTGAGTGCCATTGAGTGCAATTGTGAGTGCAGAGTGTGAGTGGAAATTGAGTGCAATTTGGAGTGTTTGAGTGTAGAGTGGAGTGCAATTGAGTGCATGGTGAGTGCGTGGGAAAAAAAAAACGAAAGTGAGTGCAGAGTGGGTGAGTGGGTAAAGTGAGGAAATTGAGTGCTAAGTGATTGTGTGCACTGTGAGTAGTGATAGTGGGTATATGTAGGGACGTGAGAATAGGTGAAGGTGGTTATGGAAGGAAGAAAATGGAATGGTGGGTATGGGATGAAGAAATGGAAGTTGTTATGTGCGTAATTTTGTGCTTCTCTTTTTTTTTTTTTATATTATATTTTTTTTATTTTTTATTTTTTTATTTTTATATTTTTTATTTTTATTTTTATTTTATTTTTTTGTTTTTTTATTATTATTATTATTTTTAAGACTAAGATGAGCTTAATCTGTTTAAACTAAAAAAAGGCTAGGTAAAATGGGCTAAAAGGTGGGCCATAATTTTTGATTTTTCTTTAATTTTTCCTCTTTTTTTTTATATATATTTTATTTTTTTAGTCCGGTCAAAATTGAGTGTTCACATGCATCCATAATCACATACCAAAATATATATCAAAGCTATAGATATGCTTGCATCAAAATTAATCACAAATAGGAAAAGCTTTAAACAATCAAGTGAATAAATCCTTATGGATTTTTCACCACATACAAATCCACTCCTCACCACCAACACATGGTCGATGAGGGTAATCTCCCTCTTACCTCTTGGAGAAACCTCCAAAGCTCCTTGTTGTTCTTCTTGAAATAGATCTACTCCACCAAGTAGCACTTAAAACAAAGAAACACATACAATATTAATGTTCAAGATTATCAAAAGTGACCACAAGCCAAAATATGATCTTAGAAACTTACCAAAGAAAAGAAAGATGAAGAACACAAATCTTTAGCTAAAAGCTCTTGATCTTGAACTTGAAGATCAAGATTGAAAGTGAATGATTTGGAAGATGGTCTCAACATGAAAGTTCCTTAAAATTGCATGAAGATTCAAGATCTAAGGTTGTTTAAAATTATTGAAGCTTGGAAGGTACTTTGGAAGGGTGTGGCCATGAGCTTCCTTTGAAAAACAAGGATGAAGATGGATGATTTAGGCTTAGGTTTCTTCTACAAAGTATCTTAGAATGAGGTAAAGATACTAGATGTAAGGTTGTTTGAAATTATAGAAGAGTGGAGGGAGGTGCAAGGTGGTTTAGCCGTGAGCTTTGTGGGAGAGAAAGGTAAGAGTTTTTGTGTTCTATGCTTGATGGGAAGATGAAGATGAATGAATATTGAGAAATTCCTAACATGAAAGTGTCTTGGATTAATGAGAGGATTCAAGAAATGATATTGGTAGGAATTATAGAAGTTTGGAGAGTGGATCTAGGTGCTTGGCCGAATCTATGGAGGGAGAGAAAGTGATAGAGTTTTTTGCTGCTTGTTCTTGGTTGTTTGGAGAAATTGAAGTGTAAGAGAGTAAGTGAATTGAAAAGATGGATATTGTCTCCTACTTGAGTGTTATGGCCGTGGAGTACAAGGAGAGGAAAGGGTGAGAGCTTCATGCAAAAGGTGAAAATGAATCAAAGCCTTCCTACTTATAGACTTCATGAAAAAGATGAAGGCTTAAGATATTTTGATCAAGATATTTTCTGATATATTTTAAGCAATTAACAATAATTACTACTTATAAAGTCAGTGTCTATTGTCTAATGGATAATAAAATATACTTAGATTTTTCTCTTGTTCTAGCTGTGTAGTAACTATTGTTGATCATTTTTCTACTAATTACCATTGATGAGTCATAGAGCGAGTCATCAAAGAGAAGTTTCTAGAACATGTGACTCACTGCAATGAGTCAGCATGATGAGTCACCATAGAGATTTCTAGAACAGTTGAGTTAGCATGGTGAGTCGTAGCACTGAGTCAGCATGGTGAGTCGTCAGGGAACCTTCTGGAACGTGTGACTCACTGTGGCGAGTCACAAGGTGAGTAAGCGTTTCTACACTCTTCTAGAATGTGGCGAGTCAGCATTCTAGAACATGGCAAATCATCACTTCTGGAACATGGCGAGTCATCGCTTCTGGAACAAGGCGAGTCACAAGTGCTGAGGTGTCACACCACATGTCAAACTTCTATTGGTCCTCCGCGATGAGTCACAGTCGCTAACTTTGACCAGCTCCTCATTGGTCCACATGTAAAGCAAGTACTCAAGTATTTGATGACTAGGCGCGTGACGAGGCATTTTCTAGAGTCTTCTAGAATAGTCTAGAACATGTGAGTCACTAGGCTAGTCACCTAGATGAGTCATCGTCTTAGAACATCCTAGAGTGGGTGTCTAGGCTTACATCTAGAATCATCCACTAGATATTTCTAAGAAAAATATTATCCAATAGATAATAAAACATACCCCAATTTTATTTGTTAGATAAAATCGTAGAAAAACAAAACTTCAAAATCAAGCTTTAGGTTTCGGGTCTAAGTAAGATCCCCCAAACTCCGAATCAACAGCATACAAAATTTTCTCGGCCAAAGAAAATTTTTATTTTTTTGGGCTCGCTCCAGGCCCACACACGCCCAAAATATTAGAAATATATTAAATATTCAAAATATTCAAAAATATCAAAAATATAATAAAATATTCAAAATATCTCAAAATATCTCAAATATATTAAAATATTCAAAATATCTCAAAATATTTAAAATATAATAAAATATTCAAAATATCTTAAAATATCTAAAAAGTATCACAAAAATTCACAAAAATCATAACAATTGTGAAACTCATGAAAATCAAATCAGATTAGTAAAAATAATTATGGATTGACAGAAAGAAATAAAATACGAACGCCTATGTACAACCCAAAAATAATATTAAAATAATCAAAAATGTAAAAACTCCCAAAAATTCCTAAAAATCACAAAATTATAAAATTCACGGAAGTCGAATCGGATTACTCAAAATAATTAAGAATCGACAGAAATAAATAAAATACGAATTTTCGAGGTGTTACAGATGGAGTATTGAAAACTGCATAATTCTCCATTACCTTGACCGTTTCTTCTTCAACCATGAACAAGCTTGTCTCTTCTGAATCATCCTCAAAATGTTCCTCCTGTTCCATTCTTTGTTCACTTGAAATGGAAAAGTTATAAGAGAGAAGGGATACCACATTGACATAAAAAATGATATCTAGATCGTCCTGAAATCCAAATTCGAATGAATCTGTAATAACATCCTCGTCCATTGGACTTGGAGGTATTTGTTTTTCTGTTTTCAAGGGTGGTCCTTAGACCACGTGGGCGCATAAGACCTTTGCTGTTGTTGTAGCTTGGCCAATGCCTGTTTTTGTAACTATAGTTGTCAAAGTCGTTGGGCTTTTCACCATTAAGACTTCAAAAGGTATGAGGTTAAACTTTGTTTTGAGTTTGAACCTTCTCCTCGAAACCAGGTATTTGGTTTTCCCCCAAAGGGATTTATCCCATATTCCAATTTTGGCCAAAATGGCCTATTCTGAAATTTGGGGGGCTGTGGACTGTTCTTCACCCACTGATTCGGTGCCACATTAGAAGGAGCACCCTAGTTTTTTCTTTCATGACCCTCTCGGGGTCTTGCACTACCACTGCATTGTGATTCATAGGCTGATTGTTAATATTAATCAAGCCTACTGTAGGGGTTTTTTCCTTCTGCTTCCTCTGCTTCAAAGCTGCCTGATAAGACTTGGCAATCAGCCTATCGAAAACAACACTGCATCGAGGACACAGAGATACCTCTTTGTGATTCTCTTTCTTCCTTAGGAGGAATTCAACAAGGGTTTGCCCTGCCTTAGAGAAAACTTCCTCCTCAGTGGCCTCGAACACATCAAGGTTGCAATTAGTGGGGATAGGAAAAGATTCCCCTACATCGTCCATATTGACTTATGTGAAGCCAATTAGTTCGATATAGCTAGCATTCACTTCAAATGGATCAACATCCACCTTCATGCTTTTCTTGTTCATGAAAATTCGTCTTCCTTCCATGATGCTCTTTTGAATTAAATCCCTGAAACGTATACAATTGTTAGTCGAATGGTCATATTTATTATAATACTTGCAATATTTTCGACCCTTTATTTCTTCTATCGAAGGGATTTTATGTTTATTAGGAAGTTTAATTTGTTTGTCTTTTAATAAGACATCAAATATTAAATCAACTTTAGAAATATCAAAATCATAAGTTGGCCTAGTAGAGGACTTCATATTTTCCTTAGTTCGATTAGGCATTAAAGATGAACAAGTATAAGGAGGACCATATTTTAGTTCTGCTATGTTAACCTTATTGTCCTCATCATCTATACCTTCATCGATTTTGAAATAAGCTACTTTATTATCTTTCAATTTCTTAAAATATTTATCCTGAATATCAGAGGTTTCGACGTAAGCAATATTTTCTTTTCTTAGATTTTTCCTAAATCTTTCCTTTTCAAGTTTCAATTACTCAATTTGTCTTACTTTATCAGCAAGCTGAGGCATGTCAAGGATTTGCTGGTTTACTAGTTTCTTTCGAATGGAATAATTTAATCCACCAGCAGCCATTTTGACCACCTCAGATTCAAGAACAACAGTGAAGCACCTAGTCTTCATTTGCCTGAACCTAGCCAAGTAATCATCTATGGACTCCTTCTGGTCTCTTTTAATATTAAACAAATCTATGAGACTTACCTTTTTCTCTCCTCTAAAGAATTGGTCATGGAAATTTCTTTTCAATTGGTTCCAAGAGTGAATCAAATTTGGTGGAAGGGTTGTAAACCAAGTAAAGGCATTCTTGGTTAAAGAGCTGGGAAAATATTTCATTTTTAAATATTCATTCGACGCTACTTCCCCAGCTTCGATTGTGTATCGAGCAATATGCTCTATAGTGGATTCTTCACTTCCCCCCAGCAAATTTGCTAGAGATTTTAGGTGCTTTGCACCCTCTAGGTAATTCGGTCTACTGGATGAATTCAAGGAAAGCTTATACAAAACAGGGTTTATTTGCATATCCCACATTAAAACCATACCTATTTAGTACTTGTTCCACTGCTTGACTGATATTTTGTTGCCCCTCAAGATTATTAAGTCTAATCCTTTATAGAAGGTTATCAACATCTTGATTTTGATTGACTATTCAAAATCCTACATTTGGACCTTGTCAAATCTCTCTTGGCTAGTTATCCTTAACTGTATTGTTAACATTGGGATTATTTACCAATTGGGCATTTTCTTGATAAACAGGCTGCTTGTTTATCCTTTGATTACTTACTAAATTTTTTGGGTTACCAAAAACATCTACAATCCTACCCATTTGCCTAGCCAATGTGATGTAAGTATTATTGGTTAACTCTATGAGTGGTGTTATTACAGTAGTCATCTGCTGAGTCAACATATGGATCATCTCATAGTTACTTTCATTAATTTGTTGCCTGATATTGTTCAAGGTTGTATTCGTATTCCCTGAAGGAATCGAAGACATATCCCTGGGCATATTAGGGAACATTGGTATTCTCATATTTTGTCTATCAGTTCGATTAGTACTTGTTCCTGCACCTTGGCCACCAACACTTACCATTTGGTTTCTTAGTGAAATATTAGGTATAGGACTTGTGTGTGTGGATTGGGCAGTCCCTATGTTCTGTGTCACATTTTGGGGAACAAGCCCATGAGGCAAACCATACAAAGGTATGGTTCTATTTACCCCAAGAGTTTTGGTTTCTAAATTCGAAACAGGGACCCTTGTGATTTCACTGATCACAGACTCCAAGGCTTGTGGTAAATTTGTAGAGACTATAATGTCTTTATTGCCACTAGTTCCATTATTCTCTGCTTGAGGGTTTTGAGCACTCAAAGATGTGTTTTCAGACATATTTAGCAGTATTCTACCACTTCTCAAGTGTATATACTTAGCAAAATCCTTTAAGATTTTATTCAATTGACCTGCCCTACTGGACGTACCAATTTGTTTACCAAAATATTTCGATTGTGACTATTTAGACTATGGTAAACCCTTTATCTATGGACAAAGTTTGATTCCCAATCTCAATTCGGGGAAGGGAATCGCTTCTTCTTGGGATTCTGGTATGAATATCTTAAAAGAATAAAATTGATGATTCTTCGAATTCTAGATGGTTATGCAAATCCAAAATCGTAGGTTTCATGCAACTGCCTTGCCTTGATAAAAATATATTTAGAAATCTAAAAAGTCTTGTTTTCGAGAAATAAAGTAAAATCAATTTAAATGAAAATAAGTTAAAATGACTGGAATGAAAAAGCATTTGAAGTAAATATGATAGAATGTAAAAGACTTGAAATCTAAAAGCATAAAGCAAAGCAATATAAGGAAAATAAATACAATGTAACGTAAATATACAAATATGTAAATTGCATAAAAGTAATGACAACAATTAAATGAAAGCAATAAACAGAACTCAAATGATCTTGGAAAAAATCACTTGATCAGGAGTATAAGAGAATTTGCAAAAGAAATAAAAGACTAGAAATGTAAAATAGACTGAAATTAGACTTGCATTGAATTTGTAAAAGGTATAAGAATGAAAGTGAAAGTGGATGAAAACATACTGAACTAGACTTGTGTGTTGTTTACTCGAAATGTCAATGGACGTGAGAGCGTGAATGATGGGATATAATTATATTTAAAAGTTTCAAATCCAAGTGTAGGTTGTCTCAAGTAATAAATTCTCGAGAGTCCGAGGTCGATCCACAGGGAATTGATGAAGGAAAACTAATTAATTGAGGTAAAGAGAAGATGTGTCACAAAATTAAAGATGATATGAGTTGTTCACAAATGAAAAGGATTTGCTTGGGTTAGGAGATCCACTCTTGATAATAAATTAAAGATAAGATTATTTCTTTTTATAACTTAATTAAAATCATGCATAATGAAGATTCCAATCGGAAGATTTAACACTCAAAGTTCAATCATGTAATCATATTATGGTTCCAATAATTATCTACCAATACTTGTAAATCATCAAAAGTATCCAATGTGCCAATTCTATTATCTACAATGGATCAAGATATTCATTATACAAGAAAAATTTCTTAATTAATTGGAAACAACATACAACACATATTATATTTGCTTAATAATATATCATTTAAGTACAAGAAAAAAATTAATCTAACCTTAACTTATTACCAAGAGCTTCACATTTTCACCCAAACAAGATGAAGATTAATTACACATGAGAAAGAAGAAAAGAAAAAGAAAAAGGAAAAGGAAAAGGAGAACAATAGAAGTAGGGAAATTCTCTCCTTCCGAATGCCCCTCATTCAGAATTTGATTGCCTATTTATAGGCAAATTTGCTACAGGAACTACAATGCTATGATGTTGACGCTACGTGATGCAAGCTACAAGAATATCTGACTAAGTGCTACAAAGCTGCAATGACGATTTGTTGACATCATCCATGACATAATCCATCAAGTTTTTTTTTTACAACTCTTCTATGCAATCAACTCCATTCTTCGATCCTTTGCATTTACCTAACAAAAATACATAGAAATACATAATTACAACATAATTTAAAATACTAAAAATATAACAAAACTCAAGAATAAACCCAATTAAAAAGATTAAAAAAATAAAAAACACACACAATGAACCGTAAAAATTATAAGTTTTGCAGGTTCATCACACCCCTACACTTGAGCTTTTGCACTCCTGGGCAAAATATATAAGACCAAAGCTAGGAAATGACACTGAACTAAAAAAACTAAAAACTCTAAAAAATTTAATGAAACAAGAAGAGAAACTACTCATTCAAGGGAACAAAGCATGTTTTTTTTTAATATTTCTTCACATCTTAAACCATCAAGCAAGGAAACTTCAGTTAAAAAGAACGAATCAAGAATGAAAGATCCTCACAGGATTTACTCTCAATCCCTCTAGTGTTTAAAATGGTAGATATTTCACTCAATTCAACCCATGAAAAATTGCACTACCATAAGCTTGCTTATCTTCTACTTCTCCACTACTCAGAACACATGTACACAAAAATCAAGAGGACTTTATTCAAGGTTGTAATAGGGTCATGGTAAAGGAAAATGGATAATATGGACATAAGAAGATAAATACCAAAGAGAATAAGAGAGCATTATGGTACAGTTAGAGTGGAAAAGATATTTGAGAACATTCATCAATAAAGACAATGACCAATATTTGACTAATGTTTTGTTGAAGATCAATCCCAAATTAATGAGTTGAATTCATTGTTAGGCATAAACCTTCTCTTTCTCTTCCTATTGTTTCAAAGCATCAATCTTTATTCTAGATATGTTTATGTCACATAGTGTATCAGATGGTCAGCTCTTTCTTTCTTTTCTTTTCTTTTTCTTCTTTTTTCATTTTTTTTACACACACACACACCCACACTTATTTAAGAACAAAATCAATGCTCTCTTATTCCCTAAGGTTAGGTAAAAACATGTTCTCCCTTTTTTTTAAGGCACGTAATAAGTTAAAAACAAGAACTGGCCAAATAAGCTCAAAGGGGTTATACAAGGGAAAATATACAAGGATGGCTATTTGGTCAAAGTAGCTATTTTAAAATGCCTCAATCATATTTATGTATGCATGTGAAAATGTAGCCTCAAAAAGAATCAAAGCAAGTTCTAGAGTAACAATTTCACGAGTGAAAATCACACAAGAAAGAAGAGAATGGTACAAATGTTCAATCCATTCATCAATAAGCTCAAAATCTCACAACGCATGTTTCTATCATTCTCAATTCACCAATTCAACATTCAAATCCAAGCATGTGATTTTTAATAAAGAAGAAAATTTATGCTATGACCCAAGATATGCTTTTTGCTATTTCTAAAACCATTTTTTTTCTCAACTATGATGCGTCTCAAGAGTAAAATTACCTTAAGGGCAAAATTTTCTCCTTACTCTGCCATCCTTAATTAGTTTTGTTGTAGGTTTCTGACAGTCATCTCACTAAACATACTTCCCAATTTAAATTTAAATGCGTCTCAGAAGTAAAATTACTCCTTACTCGGCCAATATTCATTGGTTTAGCAAGTTCATGAAAATCATATCATACTTCCCTAATTTTTTTTAAACTATCCTTCCCCCCAACCAGATCACAACATTGTCCGCAATGTTAAAATATAGATGAGTAAAGGATAGAAGATATTACCTGCTGGAGAAATCTGACACAAATTAAAACAGAAACAAAGGACGATAAATAAAATCAAACCCATTAAAGATGAAGTGTCAGATCTGGCTTTCTTTTTTTATTGCTTTCCTCGCTCCTTCCTGCTGACCAATCTATCTGAGCTATTACTTTATCAGGTCCTTACTCGAAAGCTTCTAATTTATCAATGAACTCATCAATAGTGGAGGCAGAGATAAGAAGTTTTCTTGCCGAAGGAGTGATAAATTTCTGTTCCACAGCTTTGTCAAGAAAAAATAACAAAAGATCAAAGAAATTATTAACATTCAACAAGCCAATGGGTTTATGGTGGATGTTTAGTTCGGCCCAAGAGACAATTTGAAAAATTTCTTCTAAAGTACCAAAATCACCCGGTAAGGCAATGAATGCATCAGAGTTGTCAAGCATTTTTTTCATTCGTCCATGCATAGATGTTACCTGAATTTCTTCTCCAACTGTCTTTCCAGTAATGTTATTTTGAGCTAAAGGTTTAGGAATGACACCTAAAACCTGACTGCCTCCTACAAATGTAGAGAGTGATGCAGCTCCCATTAACCCACGACAACCTCCCCCATATACAACATGAATATTCCTCGCAACAAGTGTTCGACCAAGAATGGTAGCTGCATTTGCAAACTCTAAACCCTTCCCATAACTTGATGCACAAAAAATACAGACATTTTTAAGGTTACGAATAGGAGGTCCCATAATTTCACTTTCCCTCTGAATGATTATGAGTTGGAGGAAAATGAAGAAAATGGAGTGTTTAAATAAGGAAAAGAAGGGAAAAAGTAATCATAACACCTATAAGGGTAGGTTGGCTGTTGTCAGAAAAGTTTGAAATTAAGAAACACAGATTTTTTTTTAAACTTTTTTTCTAACTTTTTTTTTAACTTTTTTTTTAACTTCAAGAAAATCATCAGGGTAAAGAAGTTTAGAAGCCCCTGAAGGACCCTGCTCAAAGGATTGTCTATCCAAAAATCAAAATACAATAAAATCATACAAAGATAAAAGAAATATAATAATAAACAAGGACATACCTGTATGTACAGTTTTCATAGCGTATCTTTATACTGTGTGTCATGAATGTAGTAGTGGCATGTATTTAAGTTGCGTGTCACTAGTGCAACATATGAATTCCACAAGGATTGCCGAACCGACAACAAGAACCTTTGAATCATTTCTGTCCTGCTTACGGAAGAACAACCCTCTATCTTCCTGCAAACCTAATTAAAGGCTTGTATTCTAAGAAGATGGTACCTGATCGCAGTCAGTCAGAACTCGCCATAGAGACCTACTAATTAAAGTAAGTATACAGCTCAGCTAACAATTGCCGTTCACTGTAAAGACGAGACACTTCTTTCTGTCCATCAGTGCTACAGAGCCTTGGTTCTAAGAACTGGGAATGTAGCATGCGGCTCTCTACAGAGCATGGCACATGAACTTTATTTACATACTGACGTGTGAAGGTCTCCTCTTGAGTCTATGACGGGACGGGCATCTGCCTGGGGCTCCTAATCTAATTAAAGACCAAGTACAGCCATAGTTTCGCCCTCTATTTTTTTTTCTCAAGTTGTTAGAAACCTGATGAAAGATGGATGTATACTCACTTGAGATTGGGATGGAGGTAATCTGCTCTTTCGGCTTTGTGCCAAAGCATTGTTGACCTGTATTAGACCCATTCAAGACCAGCGCAACATAGGGCTCCCAAAAGGGACACGTGGCCATAATATGACTGGATGTCTCACATGTGAGATACAATCTACTTTCTTTGTTTTTCAATTAAAAAGGCTCGATCAGGATGCATGCATTTCCCTATTCACGCTTTGTGTTACCAAAGTCAAACCCAAGATGTATACATATTTTTTTTTCTTTTTAAAATCTCTTTTTTTCTTTTTTTTTGGATGATTTTTTTTTAAGCTGACAATATTTACATCCCCATACAAAGGCTTCGAAATCTGGGAGGCACTTAAGCCGACTCAAAAATACAAACGAAATATTAAAAACTTACCTCAGCTTTGGTAGACAGGATCTTCTACCAAAGTCTCGACTACATCTGGATCTTTCAACTCAAGTTATGGCTTCAACTGCTAACCATTTACCTTCCTCCAATTTAATTTCATGAGAACAGACTAGGGGACGACCACATTTTTTATCAGGAAAACTCCAACCTTTATTAAGCAACTCCTTAAACTTTGGACTCCATCCCTGAGTGTCATGATTCTGAGTTAAATAAAAGTTAGTACAATTATCAAATACATTAGATGAATTACTAATAAAATTAAACTCAGAATTAACAAGAAGATTCTCAAGGGGATTAGAATCAAAGGTTGTAGAAAGTTCCTTCTCCATGATTGAGTCAATCATGTATGTTTAGTGACCCTTGTCTTTATTTTCTGGCTTAACAAGATTTTTTGTCACTTCAGGTTCCTTCGGTAGTTTGACATCACTACTATCTGGATTCTTTTCTACATTCTCTAGCTCATTCACACTCAAGGAGTTCATCATTCTAGATACTTGACTCTTTATCTCCTTACTTTCTTCAACAATCTTTCCATTCCTAAGAGTTATTACCGAATTGACTTGATCTATTTGTTTGCTTTCAGAACAACCCTTATTTAGACTATATTGACCTTTGAGATTCAATTGAGGTTGAGAAGAAAATTTTTCTTTCTCGTGAATGGTGAATGCAGAAGCAAGTTTAGCAAGAGTGCCTTTTATGTCAATCATGGTTTGAGTGTTTTGTTTATTGATGGCCTCTTGCTTTTTTATGAATGCACTTAATGTTCCTTCAAAGTTTTTCCTATATGGTGGGACATAAGGTGCATATCCTTGAGAATTTTGAGAATCTTGTTGTTCTTGAGGAGGTGGTGGTTGCATAAATTGTGCTTGATTATTATTCCTCCAACTGAAGTTCGGGTGATTTCTCCACCCTGGATTGTAAGAATTTGAAAAAAAAGAGGTGAATGGCTTTTTAAAATTGTTCATTGCATTTACTTGCTCATGCACAACTTCTTTAAAAATAGGAATATTAGGACATTCATTTGTCGAGTGTCCTAATTCATCACAAATATCACAAATTTCTTCACTTTGCACAGATTTGACTTCTTTTACTTTTCCTAATTCCATGGATTCAATCTTTCTAGCCAAACTAGCATACCTTGTATTTAGATCTTCTTCTTGACTAAGATGGTATTTTCCTTTTCTTGCATTTGCAAGGTTATATCTAATTGAATTTTCAGAAGGATTAGTTTCATGCCAAGATTGAGAATTTTCAGCCAAATGGTTTAAATAATCTAAAGCATCTTTGGGTTCTTTATCAAGAAACTCACCATTACACATCATTTCCACAAATTGTTTAGTTTCAGGTGTTAAACCTTCATAAAAGAAGTTTATAGTCCGCTATTTTTCAAAACCATGATGTGGGCAAGAATTTAACAAATCTTTAAAACGTTCCCAACTTTGAAAATACGCTTCATTTGAATTTTGGAAAAAATTTTGGATTTGTCTTTTCAAAGCATTGGTTTTATGTGTTGGAAAAAATTTCTTTAAAAACTCACTTTGCATTTCTTGCCATGTGCCAATTGATCTTGATTTCAAAGTGTTAAACCAAGTTTTTGCTTTATCTTTCAAAGAAAAAGAAAACAATTTAAGCATAATAATCTCTTCAGTGTAATTTTTATCATTGAAAGCAATACAAACTTCCTCAAATTCTTTTAGATGAAAATATGGACTTTCAGATTCTAAACCATGAAAATTTGGAAGTAAAAAAATCATACCCGGCTTAAATCTAAAATTGTTAGCATTAGTTGGGAAGACAAAGCATGATGGACTAGAATTTCGAGGTGGATGCAAATATGCACACATAGTTTGCAATGGTTGATTTTCATGTTCATCATGTATACTTTCATTTTCAGTTCGTTGTATTTGATTATCATGTTCAATATGTGCACCTTCAAATTCAGTCATTGTGTTAATTGTGTGTGATTGTGATTCAAATAAATCAATATAGAAATTACTAGGATTAATTTTAACCAAACGTCCAGAATTTAAATCACGATACTAGTTAAGCATAAATAAGTGACATAAAATAAAAATAATGGACAAGTAGGCGGTATAAACCAGCCGTTAAATATTAAGAAGGATATTGTATAAACCAGCCACCCAAAAATAAAAAAATAAAAATAAAAATACAGAAAATAAAGTGCGAAAAATTAAATAAAAAAATTAAAATTAAAATACAGAAAATAAAGTGCAGAAAGTAAATTTAAATATGAAAATCGGAGAGTGGCGAGAGCCCCACAGAGCCTAGGTGAAAGAGAAGAGAAGAAGAAATATTATTTCTTTAAGTTAGAGGGCAAAAAAATAAATGACAGAATTTAAAAGTTAGATGCGTAAAATAAATGACATAAATTAAAAGTTAGATTGCATAAAATAAATGACATAAATTAAAAGTTTACAAAGATGGGGTAATAAACCAACCACCAAATAAAAAAAATGTAAAAAATAAATTACAGTAAAATAAAAGGGAGAGTTACCCCTACTTGAATTAGTATATATAAAAGGTTAAATTTTTTATATTATTATTATTTTTTAATTTTTTTACTATTCACATACTATTTACATACTATTTATATTACTATTCATATACTATTTACATACTATTCATATTACTATTCACATAAAAAAATTACTAGTTAGTGTGTTAGTAAATAAATAAATAAAAATGAAAAGAGTAGAGGAAGAATATACCTGATAGTGAAATTTACTTACAGAAAAGAGAACCTCAATATATTAGAACTTCAAATCAAGTCGCCGGCAACGGCGCCAAAAACTTGATGGGATATAATTATATTTAAAAGTTTCAAACCTAAGTGTAGGTTGTCTCAAGTAATAAATTCTCGGGAGTCCGAGGTCGATCCACAGGGAATTGATGAAGGAAAATTAATTAATTGAGGTAAAGAGAAGATGTGTCACAAAATTAAAAATGATATGAGTTGTTCACAAATGAAAAGGATTTGCTTGGATTAGGAGATCCACTCTTGATAATAAATTAAAGATAAGATTATTTCTTTTTATAACTCAATTGAAATCATGCATAATGAAGATTCTAATCGGAAGATTTAACATTCAAAGTTCAATCATATAATCATATTATGGTTCCAATAATTATCTACCAATACTTGTAAATCGTCAAAAGTATCCAATGTGCCAATCCTATTGTTTACAATGGATCAAGATATTCATTATACAAAAAAAGTTTCTTAATTAATTGAAAACAACATACAACACATATTATATTTGCTTAATAATATATCATTTAAGTACAAGAAAGAAATTAATCTAACTTTAACTTATTACCAAGAACTTCACCTTTTCACCCAAGCAAGATGAAGATTAATTACACATGAGAAAGAAGAAAACAAAAAGAAAAAGGAAAAGGAAAAGAAGAACAACAGAACATAAGGAAATTTTCTCCTTCCGAACGCCCCTCCTTCAGAATTTGATTGCCTATTTATAGGCAAATTTGCTGCAGGAGCTACAGTGCTACAATGATGCTACAGTGACGCTACGTGATGCTGCAGTGCTACAGTGACGATTTGTTGACATCATCCATGACATAATCCATCAAATATTTTTTTTTTTACAAATCTTCTATGCAATCACCTCTATTCTTCGATCCTTTGCATTTACCTAACAAAAATACATAGAAATATATAATTACAACACAATTTAAAATACTAAAAATATAACAAAACTCAAGAACAAACCCAATTAAAAAGATTAAAAAGAATGAAAAACACACACAATGAACCATAAAAATTATAAGTTTTGCAAGTTCATCAGTGAGTTTACAAGTGTTTGTGAGTATAGAATTTTCAACCCCTAAATGTTTCCATCCTCTTGATATTTATAGACTTCTTAAGTAACTACCTAAGATTTTGACATATATCTATAACAAAGATAACTATCTAAATGATTGGTAATCTTTGTTTGGTAACCACAAAATCTTTGTTAGCAATCCTCATGCCATCAATAACTACTCGATCTTTGTCAGCAATCCATGTGTTGTCTTGATTTCATATCTCCAACTGCTGCTAACTTCTATTTCAAATTCAAAACTTCTTTCTTTTGAATTCAAACTTGCATGCTCGAACATTTTGCTAGTCTCTACTCGAGGTTTCTTCCTTTCAGAAATTTTGCTAAGTGTAGCTACTCTCCAAGCCTATTGTTTCGATTGTAAATTGAAACTACTACTCCCAATATGAAATGAAAATGACCAATCGAAATATTTATCTCGATCAGCTTCAATTCCATTCTACGCTTGTAAATTTATCAAGAATTATGTTCATGTCAATTTAAACTATTGAAATAGCATAAATCGAAAAGTATTTTATTTTTTATACCAACAATTTTTAATAATGTTAATTTTCTGAATAAGACTAAGTAGATGTTGACAGTGCACTTATGATATAAAGATCTTGGTGATGCCTCTTTTGTATTAGGCATTGAGATTCACTGTGACAGATCTCGTGGTATTCTTGGCATATCTCAGAAAGCTTATATTGAAAGGATTCTAAATAGATTTAATATGAAATCTTTTAATCCTTGTGTTGCACCTATTCAAAAGGGTGAAAGACTCTCTAATACCAGTGTCCTTAAAATGATAAAGATGTTGCTGAAATGGTGAATGTCTCATATGCTTCTGCTATTGGCAGCCTTATATATGTTCAAGTTTGTACACATCTTGATATTATTTTTGTTGTTAGTGTACTTGGAAGATACTTGAACAAATCTGGTGTGGCTTATTGGCAGGCTTCAAAATGAGTTATGAGGTATCTATAGGGTATCAAAGATTATAAGCTTACATATAGGAAATCGGATCACCTTGAGGTGATATGCTACTCTGATTCTAATTATAGTGGTTGTCCAGATGACCACAAGTCCACATCAGGGTATATCTTTATGTTGGCAAGAGGAGTTGTTTCTTGGAAGAGTATTAAACAGACACATATAACTACTTCCACTATAGAGGTAGAGTATATAGTTTGTTATGAGATTACGCGTCAAGCGGTATGATTGAAAGATTTGATTACTAACTTTTGTATTGTGGAGAGTATTTCCATACCTCTTACTATTTATTGTGATAACTCTGTCGTAGTGTACTTCTCTCATATCAATAAGAGCTTTAAGTGCTCGAAGCTTTTGACACAAAGTACATGTTTGTTAGAGAGAAGATTCAAAAGTTTCAAACTCATGTCAAGTATATCCCTACATTACTTGTCGCAACCGGGATCGCGGCGGGAAATATAGCAACTCGCGTGATTTTAAAAAATTGATTAAAATGAAAATGGAGTCGCCACCAATTTTATTTGAATTTAGGAAAAATTGGAAAACCTTTTTAGAAAATGGTCTTTGGAACCAAATCGGATTCGGGAGTCGGTTATGGATAGGGAAGGGTGGAAACTTAATCCCACCGCACCTATCACACCCGTCCGAGACTGTACCTTAAGTTAATTGTGCAAAAATTTGATAATCTCAAATTTATTTATTTTACCCCTTTTAAAAAGACTTTGTAAATATTTTATTTTTTATTTTTTTAAAAAAAAAAAGAAGAAAGAAAAGAAAGAAAAAAAAAAAAAAAAAAAAACCGAATTATGAAAATTTAATTTTGACTTGACATGAATTTAAATTCTCGCTCCTACGTACCCTCAGTGCAATGAGGAACTCAAAGTCACGTAGTTCGTATAAAATAAATGTGAGTTGATTGATTTTAATTAAAAAAAAAAATTTGGAAAGAAAATTTTTTATTTTAACAACAAAATCATTCTTACACAGATTCAAGGTAGCACTAGACTACTCAACAAACCCTTATGATCCAAATGACATGAAGATAGCATCTGCTATTCAATCACACTGCGTCGATCATTGCAAATGATTAATTTATTATTTTTATTTTTCATTTTTTTAAAATTTTATATTTGTATTTTTTTTTACTTTTCATTAGTCACAAAACACAACATAAAATACACTATCAAATAAAATAAACACTCTCAAACAGAATAGATCCTAAAAAAGGAAAAAAAAATAAACTCAAATCACAAGCTTTCATTATTATTATTACTTTTACAATCAATAAATTAACCAAAAAAAATTATTTATATATATATTAAAAGCCAACGAAGAAAAGGGGTGGGGATTAAACCAACCCACGTAAAAGTATATATATTTTTTAAAAAAATAAAAAGCTACCTACTGAGAACCCTTCATTTCACGTTTTCATGCAAGTTTACTTTTTAAAACAAAAGAGAGGCAATAGCACGTTAAAAAAAACTCACCTCTGTTAAACGAGAGAAAACTAACAAAGAAGAATATCTTCTTGCTCTAGAGAGGAAAAACGATGGGAGCTCTGCAGTGCGGTGGGCTGCGGTGTTGGATGATTGTGGTGGTGCTCCGGTGTTGATGGGTGTTGGTTGCCGAGTTAACTCGGTTGGTTCACGGTGGAGGCTTTGCTACCATGACGTGCTTGGAGGTTTGGAGAAGATGAAGATGGTGGTGGATGGGTTCACGTGGAGAAGGTCGAGGGTGTTGAAGGCTTAGTGATGGTGAAGGTGGAGTGTTTTAAAGGCTTGGTGATGGTGAAGGTTGTTTGGTGGGGCTAGGTGGAGTTGAAAGGAAGATGGTGAGAAGGGTGCTGCTGGATGTTTACAGTTGGTTTGCAGGTTATGTGCAGGAGCTGATCTTGGAGGTTTTACGTGGTGGAGGGTGATGAGGTGAAGTAAAGGTGGTGGAGGTGATGAGGGTGACTTTTCTTTGGAGGTTAAAGATGGCTATGGAGTTCAAAGAGATGGCCACGGTTTGGGTTCTTTGGTCTTCACGTAGAGCTGGTGATGGAAGAAAATGAAGGTGGTGAAGAATGGTGAAGGAGTTTGGGAAGCTATGGAGAATGGAAAATGATCACGGTTCTTCTTTGGTGAAGTGAACATGATGAAAAATGGATCCTTCCCCTGGTTGCTCTACGTGAGTCTCCGTGTAAGAGTGAAAGTTGGTTTTGGTGCTACTTGTTGATGGTGATGGGCAAGGATGAAGATGAAGGATGAAGTTGATGGCTTGGGGGAGAATGAAGGTGGCGCAGGAAGGTGGTTTGAAGGGTGTTGCTTGAGATTGATGATGTAGAAAATGGTTATGTTGGAAGGTTATGGGTGACGGAGTTCTTTGGGGCAAGTTTTTCGAGTCACGGTTGGAAGTGAAGGCTTGGAGGTTTGATGGATGATGGATGGAGATGAGGAGGGAGATGGTGGTGCGGGTGAAGCAAGGGTGGAATGGAGGGGCTGACGTTGGAGAATGGAAGAAGGGTGATGGTTATGTTTTTTGTGAAGGTGGCTATGGTGATGAGGTTGCTGCTGGAAATGAAGGAGGATGGTGGTTTATGAAAGAAAAATGGTGGAGTCCTCTTGGTTGGAGAGTGATATGGAAGCTTGGTGATTAGAGAAAAATGGTGTGTATGGGATCATGAAATGGAAGTTCTCCCCTTTGGTGTGTGTTCTCTGTTTCCTTTTAAAGCCAGAAACTTCCCCTGTTATTGCTCCCCCCTGTTATTGTGCGTGTGAGTGGATATGCAAAAAAAAACAAAAGTGCCGTGTGTGTAGTTTGGGTGAATGCAGAGTGGTTAGTGAGTGCGGTGCTGAGTGATTAGTGAATGCACCTTCCAAAATCAAAAGAGAACAAAACCAAAACCAGCCCTGTGTGAGTGCTCCTTCCAAAATCAAAACAAAACAAAACCAAAACCAACCCTGTGTGCCGTTGGTGCATGTCTGTGTGGCAGTGAGTGGATTGTGCTATTTGGTTAGATATGCAGAGGATATGCGTGTGTGCTGTGAAATGGAGAAATTGAGTGATGAGTGAATTGCTTTTTTTTTTTTTTTTTTTTTATTTTTTTTTGTTTTTTTCTCTTTTATTTTTTATTATATTTTTTTGTCTTTTTTTTTATTATACCTTTTTTTGTTATTTTTTATTTTATTTTTTTTATTTTTTTATTTTTTATTTTTTATTTTTTTATTTTTTTTATTTTTTATATTTTTTATTTTTATTTTTATTTTTTTTTGTTTTTTTTATATTATTATTATTATTTTTAAGACTAAGATGAGCTTAATCTGTTTAAACTAAAAAAAGGCTAGGTAAAATGGGCTAAAAGGTGGGCCATAATTTTTGATTTTTTTTTAAATTTTTCCTCTTTTTTTATATTTTATTTTTTTAGTCCGGTCAAAATTGAGTGTTAGCGATTCTCTCTTTACTTGTTTCTTATTAGATAATAAGAATAACCATAGTTTTTCAAATTATCGTCGTAAGAAATGAGTAAAGATATGAACTTCAATTTTGTCCGGCAATGCAAAACAAGGCAAGAAATTGAAATGCATGGAGTCGATGCACTCAACAAAAATTTTAAAAAGAATGGAGCCAATGCGCTCAACAGAAATTAAAAATGAACAAAAATTTTAAAAGAATGGAGCCAATGCGCTCAACAGAAAATTAAAATGCATGGAGCCAATGCGCTCAACAGAAACTAAAATGCAAAGAGCCAATGCGCTCAACAGAAATTAAATATGCAAGGAGCCGATGCGCTCAACAGGAAATTCAATATGCAAGGAGCCGATGCGCTCAACAGGAAATTAAATATGCAAGGAGCCGATGCGCTCAACAGAAATTAAAATGCATGGAGCCGATGCGCTCAACAGAAAATTAAAATGCATGGAGCCGATGCGCTCAACAGAAAATTAAAATGCATGGAGCCGATGCGCTCAACAGAAATTAAAATGCAAAGAGCCGATGCGCTCAACAGAAATTAAAATGCAAAGAGCCGATGCGCTCAACAGGAAATTAAATATGCAAGGAGCCGATGCGCTCAACAGAAATTAAAATGCATGGAGCCGATGCGCTCAATAGAAAATTAAATATGCAAGGAGCCGATGCGCTCAACAGGAAATTAAATATGCAAGGAGCCGATGCGCTCAACAGAAATTAAAATGCAAAGAGCCGATGCGCTCAACAGGAAATTAAATATGCAAGGAGCCGATGCGCTCAACAGAAATTAAAATGCATGGAGCCGATGCGCTCAATAGAAAATTAAAATGCATGGAGCCGATGCGCTCAAAATTAAATGGCAATGGGCAAACCTGCGTCCCGAAAATTAAATGGCAATGGGCAAACCTGTGTCCCGAAAATTAAATGGCAATGGGCAAACCTGTGTCCCGAAAATTAAATGGCAATGGGCAAACCTGCGTCCCGAAAATTAAATGGCAATGGGCAAACCTGCGTCCCAAAAATTAAATGACAATGGGCAAACCTGTGTCCCGAAAATTAAAAGGCAATGGGCAAACCTGCGTCCCGAAAATTAAATGGCAATGGGCAAACCTGTGTCCCGAAAATTAAATGGCAATGGGCAAACCTGCGTCCCGAAAATTAAATGGCAATGCAATGAGCTGATGCACTCAAAAATTTAAAATACATGGAGCCGATGCGCTCAAAGAATAAATGACAGGAGCCGATGCGCTCAAAATTAAATGACAGGAATTTAAAATGCATGGTGCATGATGCGTTCAAAGAAATATGGAATTAAAATTTTTCTTTTCTCTTTTTTTATCTTCCCTTTTTCTTCAGAAAACCAATACGAACCAACAGCGGCCATGGAAAGCTTTGACCAATCAAACCCTTTGCCCACATGTTTTTCTTCATCAGATCCTTTGTCAGCTGAGACTCCCTTAGATTTTCTCTTTTCCTTTTTCATTTTTCTAACCACCTTGTTTTCCTTGGCAACACATCACAACCTGTATCTTGAATTATTGAGATCCTTTAATCTGAATTAATCATTGATGGATTGCTGCAAAATTATCAGATCAAATTGTTGACCTTAAGTTTATTTTATTTGAGACATAAATTAATGAGTAAGCATGCATTCATGAACGGACAGAAATTTGTTGAATGAACAAACTTCCTTTTTATTATTTTGGTAATGTAATCGTACATGACTTTTGACAAGACACATACTTGAAAGACAAAAGAAAGATTGCAAGAAAAATAAAAACTTTGCCCCAGTATTGGTTCCTTGTTCCTCATTCAATTGATTCACTGCAAATGCTTGACAACTCAATCACTGCTTCTGCTGATACCTCCTTCAACATGAATTCTCTTTAATTTTCCTCAAAAATTTTGCCCCAGTATTGCCAATTCAATGCGAACAACTTATCCCGTGTAGCTGATTGGACACACATCAAAAATTGCCCCAGTTTGGTGAATCCCTCGAAGAGTTTCTGACTCACTTCCTTTGAGATTTTGCCTATTTATTTGTCCTAACTTTTGCTTAGACTGCCTTTTCAGGATTTCAGCCTAACTGACTCTCTTTTTTCGTTTTTTCAATTGCTCTAACTTTTGCTTAGGTTGCCCTTTCGGGTTTTCAACCTAACGAGCTTTTTCTCTTCTTTTTAGGCATAGAATTTCTTGACAACATCAGTATTCACAGGCCTTGGCAATTCTTCTCCATCCATATTCTGCAAAATTAACGCTCCTCCAGAAAATGTCTGCTTGACTATGTACGGGCCTT
This sequence comes from Ormosia emarginata, assembly GCA_029884605.1. Taxonomy (NCBI): domain Eukaryota; kingdom Viridiplantae; phylum Streptophyta; class Magnoliopsida; order Fabales; family Fabaceae; genus Ormosia; species Ormosia emarginata. The sequence goes on from JAQQTP010000090.1 coordinate 15,054,766, forward strand.
CATAATTCGGAGCCCATTTTCCTCTGGCGTCCTCTTGGTTAGGGAGAATCTTTTTCAAAACCAGATCCCCTGAATAGAATTCCCTGGGACGAACTTTCTTGTTGAAGGTTCTGGCCATTCTGCTTTGATACAATTGCCCATGACAAATAGCTGCCAATCTCTTCTCTTCTATCATATTCAATTGCTCATACCGAGTCTTCACCCATTCAGATTCTTCTAACTCTGCTTCCATTAGAACTCTTAGAGAAGGGATCTCGATTTCTATTGGAGAGACAGCCTCCATCCCATATACCAAAGAGAAAGGCGTTGCCCCAGTGCTTGATCGTATATTAGTACGATATGCATGCAGAGCATAGGGTAACATTTCATGCCAGTCTTTGTAGTTCACCACCATCTTAGCAACAATTTTCTTAACATTCTTATTTGCTGCTTCAACTGCTCCGTTCATCTGAGGCCTGTAAGGAGCTGAATTATGATGCTTAATTTTGAAATTCTCACAGAACTTTTTAATCTCAGCACCATTGAGATTGGTACCATTATCTGTGATTATCCTTTCTGGAATTCCATATCTGCAGACAATATCCCTTTTGAGGAATCTCAAAAACACTTTTGAGTGATCTTTGGCATAAGAAGAAGCTTCTACCCACTTGGTGAAATAGTCAATCGCCACTAGGATGAAGCGATGACCATTGGAGGCTTTGGGATTAATGGGCCCGATGACATCTATTCCCCACATTGAGAAAGGCCGGAGACACCAAATTATGCAAAGGGAAAGGAGGTGTGTTGACTCGATCGCATACATCCGGCATTTTTGACACTTCCGTACATGATTTATGCAAATCTGTTTCCATTGTGGACCAATAATAACCACTCCTTAGAATTTTCCGAGCCATCATATGACCATTAGCATGAGTTCCACAGATTCCTTCATGAACCTCAGTCATGATTACACGAGCTTCACAAGCATTCACGCATCTAAGTAAAGTACCATCATGACTCCTTTTGTACAAAACCTCTCCATTCAAGAAAAAGGTCATCGCCAACCGGCGGATAGTCTTCTTATTCACCTCACTTGCTCCCGTTGGGTATTCTCTATCTTTGAATATACTGCTTGATATCATAATACCAAGGTTTACCATCTGGCTCGCCTTCCACATTAGCACAATATGCGGGCTCACCGTGCATCTTCACTTGGATGGGTTGAACATTATTATGAATATCCAACTTGGTCATTACGGACTAAAGTGGCCAAGGCATCTGCAAACTGATTCGGTCTCGGGTCAGATGGGAGAAGGTCACCTCCTCAAATTTCTCAACCAACTGGATTAAATACTTTTGATAAGGTACCAACTTCGGATCCTTGGTTTGCCATTCACCATTCACCTGATAAATGATGAGTGCTGAGTCTCCAAATACTTTTAATCGCTTGATCCCCAAGTCAATTGCAACTTGTAAACCATTAGCACAGCCTCATACTCGCAACATTATTGGTGCATTCAAATTCCAACTTGATAGCAACCGGGTATTGCTTTCCGTTGGTGAAACAACCACGGCTCCTATGCCACCGCCATGCATGTTAACCGCTCCATCAAAATACATCTTCCACTGGTGCTTCTTCTTCTTCCGCCATCGTATTTCTCCATCGGGAACTCGGATATCACTAGTTGTCCACCCTCAAGAGGGTTTTCACGAGATGATCAAAGCAATCACACTTCCTTTGATGGATTTCCGAGTCATGTACTTGATATCAAATTCTGATAGCATCACTTGCCACTTTGAAACTCTTAATGAAATATGAGGACTTTCAAATATGTATTTTATGGGGTCTATTCGAGAGATCAACCATGTGGTGTAATAGAGCATATACTGTCGTAGCCGTTTTGAGGTCCATACCAGTGCACAACAAGTCTTCTCAATAGCCATGTAACGAGCTTCACAATCATTAAACTTCTTACTCAGATAGTAAATTGCTTGCTCCTTCTTTCCCGATTCATCATGTTGTCCCAGCATTGCCCCTATTGAGGTTGGTAATACAGTTAGGTACAAAATTAAGGGACGACCTGGTGTAGGGGGTACCAAGATAGGAGGATTCATTAAATAAGTCTTTATCTTATCAAAAGCTTCCTGACATTCTTCATCCCATTTGCCCGGTTGATGCTTCTTCAACAACTTGAATATAGGCTCACAAGTGCTGGTTAAGTTAGCAATGAATCTAGCAATGTAATTGAGTCTCCCGAGAAAACTTCGCACTTCATGCTCCGTCTTAGGGGCAGACATCTCTTGTATTGCTTTTGCTTTATCCGGATCTACCTTTATTCCTTCTCTGCTAACAATGAATCCAAGTAACTTCCCAGTAGATGCTCCAAAAACGCACTTAGCAGGATTCAACCTCAACTTGTACTTTCTGAGTCTTTCAAACAGCTTACGTAGAACCGCCACATGACTTTCTCCTTCTTTAGATTTGGCCACTATATCATCCACGTACACTTCAATCTCCTTGTGCATCATGTCATGAAACAATGCTACCATAGCACGTTGGTAAGTAGCCCCAGCATTCCTTAATCCAAACGGCATCACCGTATAACAAAACGTTCCCCAAGGAGTAATGAAAGTGGTTTTTTCTTTGTCATTAACGTCCATGGGAATTTGATTGTACCCTGAGTATCCATCCATGAATGAGAACCTGTGATTCTTAGCAGTGTTATCAACCAGAACGTCAATGTGAGGGAGTGGGAAATCATCCTTCGGGCTAGCCTTATTCAGATCTCTATAGTCCACACACATTCTGACTTTTCCATCTTTCTTAGGCATTGGCACGATATTGGCTACCCACTCTGGGTGCCTTGACACTTCCACAAAGCCTACTTCCAACTGCTTAGTCACCTCTTCCTTGATCTTCAAAGACATATCAGGATGCATCCTTCTCAATTTTTGTTTCTTTGCCTCAATATTCGGGTAGAGTGGGATTTTATGCGATGCTATTTCTGGGTCTAACCCTGGCATATCCCGATAAGACCAAGCAAAAACATCCATATACTCTTTGAACAGCGTGATCATTTCTTCAAACTCCGGGTTTTCCACTATTTTCAATTCCTTCTTCTCTTCTTCTGTCCCCATGTTGACCACCTCTGCTTCTTCGCCATTCAAGTTAAATCCCCTCTCTGAGTACTCCAGTAATTTTGCAAAATTTTCAACAATTTCCTCCTCTTCTCCAGATTCAGGGTCTTCTTCATCAATCATTGCAGGAGAATCAATTGATGAGTTTTCGAAGTCCCTTTCATGAGGCAAACTTTCTACGAAACTCAGATCCCTGGAAAGCCATTTTGTGTGGAGTTGGAAAAGCAGAATAAAGCAGGAATGACAAAGAAAGAACACGATATGGTACAGAAATGTAAAAAGAAAAATGCAAAAGGATAAGTCAGAAAGTGCAACGAAGAGAAATGCTGAATATTCATGCAAGTTCATTTAATCAATGTCTCAAATAACATAAACCATAAGTTCAGAACAACTTAAACATCTGTTTCACAGAATGACAGGACAATTACTTTGAAACAATCACATCAATAATTGGTTCAGATTTCCAGTTCTTCAGCGGCTCCTCATCAGCAACAAGATGGATTGCCTTGTGCTCTTCTTGGCTTTCTTCATGCAAAGCATTGATAGTGAGACGATATTGGGGACGAAGGACCTCATCAGGCATGATTACCTCGGCTGGTGTTGGGAATGTTTCTCTCAGATGGGGAATATACTTCGCTTTGCCCTTGTCATTCTTTCTTCCAAGAGTCATGCTCCTCATATGCTCCTCCAAAGATACTTCGTACCCTATCCCAAACTTGTCTGACTTTCCTGGGAGTGACACTGGCGACCGAGTACCTTGCAGCTTTGAGCCCAAACCCTTTCCTTCCTGGTATCCACTACTAGCCATGATTCGAGCAACCACCTGATTCACACTTGGTGTGAGAGATTCATCTTTACCGAGTCCGGTTTCAACTACTTCGAAACTGTGCCACAGGTTCTCCTCTTCCTTTTCTCGCACTTTCCACATATGGCACCGAAACCGGTTTCGACAAAGATAATCTCTTCCTCTCCATGTATGGTGATGGTGACCCATTCTCAATATATTTAACACTTTGATGCGGGGTGGAAGGAACAGCCCCGGCGGTATGGATCCATGGCCTCCCTAGTAACATGGTATAGCCGGGCTCCATATCCATGACTTGGAACAAGACTTGAAAATTGCTTGGACCAATCTCTAGCGGCAACACTATCTCTCCCATGATGCCTCTTCTATTTCCATCAAAGGCTCGCACTACCATTTCTCGAGGGACAGTTCATCTTCACTTATTGCCAATGAGGTTAGAGTAGACCTTGGTAGGATATTCGGTCTGAGACCCTCCATCGATCGAACCTTTGCAACTATATACCATTTGCATCTTAGGGTTATATGTAAAGCCCGTGGGTTTTTCTCGAGACCGAGAGGTGATCTCTTCATCCATAAATACAATCATGTTGACACGCTTTCTTGGATCCACCATACCGACAACATTCTCGGGGTAACATCGGGTTTGACATAAGCTTCACTTAGTACTCTTAGCAATGCTTTCCGATGCAATTCCGATGTCAATACGAGTGACGAGAAGAGATATCCTTCTTTGGAGTCTTCTTCAATTGTTCCATCACGTCGTATTCACTTTGTTTCATGATCTTGAGAAATTCTTCTTCACCTTCTTTTCTCTCTCGTCTTCTTTTGACATTTCCTCTCTCTGCTCCCTTCCTTAACAATTTTCTCCTTTTCTAATTCTCCGGGCCATAGCATCGCCCACTCCCGGTAATTCCTCCTACCTTGACTATATTAGTCACAAACTCCTCATCCTTGTGTACTTCAACAATTCGAGCCTTCAAGTCTCTTCCCAACTCCTTTTGTCTCTACCTTGGTTTCATAACTCCACGGCACTTGAATGAGTGTCATTATAAGCAAATGGCACGGCTTGGCTTCTTGACTTGTCATCACTACTTTACCGGTGTCGGAGGCTGATTGAGAGGTGGTACCTTGAGCACAAAACGTTCAACCACATTAACCTCTTGAGAGGAAGCTACCCCTTGCACGGCCTGTATTATTCCCAAAGTGAGTAAACCTTGGACTCGAACTTTAAAGTCCCAACAATTTTCAATATCGTGTCCCATTTCTCCACAATGATAAGCACAATTCGACTCTGCATCATATTTTTCCTCTTCTTTCATCGTGGCGGTGGTGCGGCGATATTGTAGCCACTTGACTTTCTTCTGACCCTTCGAATATCCTTGTCATCGGTGTACGCAAGCTCATGACACTTCTTATGGATGACCCTTCCACCTCTAAAGCATTCACCATATTCCTTCCACCATGATTAGGAATTGGGTTGTTAACAATCTTGGGTCCGGCCTCCTCCGGATATCAAGCTTCCCATAAGCAATTAACTTTCTTCTTTATGCGAGTCTTAAAGGACTCGCAGTCTTCAATTGAATGCCCGGGATATCCATGTGATACTTGCAGTTGAGTTCGGGTTATACCATGATGGAAATGGTGGCTCTAATGGGCGCACGGGAATTCTGAAATAAGATGAGCATCAAACACCTTTGGAATAGGTCTGCATTTGAAATGGACAACCTTGGAAAGGGGGAAGGTTTTGAGGACGAAAGCGGCTTTGGTTTTGGGGGTTCAGGCGAGGTTGTGAGTGGTTTAGGTAATTTTGCGGAGGTGCAGGTGGGTATCGGGCATAGGTTGGGCGAGTTGGTGTATATGGTTGTGGCGAGGGGACATTGTTAACTTGGAATTGTGGTGTTGGGATGAAGTTTGTGGCCGGTATAATTTGGTGGGATGAATAATGAGGCAATGGCAGTGTTTGGTATGAAAAGCGAGGGTTGGGGTTGTATGATGGCTGATGACTTGGGCTATATTGCGGCCTGAAATTTTGTTGAGGCTGGATATAATTTACTTCAGGTTCCTTTTTCTTTGGCTGGAATCCTTTCTTGAAAGCAGTATTCTCTGTGCTACCCATTGGCAACTTCCCAGTTTTGGCCAATATTTCAATTCTTTCTCCAGAAGTTATTAAATCTGCAAAATCCTTATAGGCTGCCCCAGCCATCGCCCCAATAAAAGGGTTTCCTAGGGTCCCCAAGAAATACGAGCACATCTCAGACAATGTTAATGGGGGTTGGACTTGAGCTGCCAAGGCTCTCCACCTCTGCGCATATTGCTTGAATGGTTCATCATTTCCTTTCTGCATCGAGCTCAATTGTTCTCGGGTTGGGGCTGCGTCCAAGTTGAATTTGTACTGGTCCATAAATAGATCAGCCAATTCCGTCCAACGCGAGATCCTTGAGCGATCCAACTGAAGGTACCATTCTAGGGCGGGACCTGTAAGACTCTCATGGAAGAAACTGATGAGGAACTTATCATCCCTAGACCAAACAGCCATCTTAGTCCCATAACTGATCAAATGGAAACGAGGATTGCCGCTCCCATCATACTTCACAAAATCAGGAATCTTGAAGTTGTTGGGGATTACTACATCCGTAGTAGGACATAATTCTTCTATCCTCAGAGGTCCATAAGCATTTGGGCCTTTTATTGCCTTGATTTGTTCCTCCATTTTCTCCATCCAATCTTCTTTCATTTTATCCTTCTCAGTTATGACATGACTATTCCCGAGAACAAGGCATGGTCACGTGTCTGGAATGGACACATGAGGTGGTTCCCAAGTAGGGCCTGCATAACCGGGGACTTCATTATGAGCGCCTTCTAGAGCATGATACCCCTCCCCAATGGGCGTGACTATTGATGTTGTTTGAGGTGGTTGCTCGCGGATTCTGCAGCCGATGCTTGAGGTTACGGCCGAGTAGATTGGAGCGATGCGGTGGCACGTTTGCATACATTTCAACCCCATTTGCATTCCTGTTTCCACCGATTAAGTGGAGAGACTCCCTTATATCTTGCAATATTGCTTCCAACCTCACTTGTTCTCTCGACACCTCGTTTATCCTCCCTGTCACTTCGTCGACCTCCCTACTCAAGTTTCTTCTCGTCTCGAATTATCGGCAGCCATTCGGTCCGAGATCTTGTATTGTGAACTCGGGTTAGATTGGTCTCTTCTTTCTTAGGTCGCGCAATGATTCCTGAACCAATTTGATTTATTAACAAAGACTGGGATGAAATGAATGAGATGCACGAGAAGCATAAAATGAAATGAATGAAATGCATGGGATGCATAAGGTGAAATGAATGAACTTTGGAAACATTTTTTTTCTCTTTTTTCTTTTCTTTTTTTTTTATTTTTTTTAAAAGATGCGATCAATGCCATGGAAATGTAAAATGTACATTTTTCTTCTTTTTTTTTTACAATTATGAATGACATGAAAATGCATGATTTTAAGTTTTTTTTTTTTTAGAATGCTATGAAAATGAAATGTATATTTTTTATTTTATTTATTATTTTTTTTTTTTTTATGCAAGGAAATGACAAGAAAATGCAAGATGAAACATTCTCCTTTTTATGATTTTTTTTTAACAAAGAATGAATGGTATGAGAAATGAACAGATAAAGAAAAAGCACGCTCCCTTTGTGTCCTAATCAGGTGAAACTTAAAGGTTGGATTTTCCTTAAAGTCACGACTCTAATTTTGACAGTCACTACGTTCAATCTATCAGTGCAAGATTTTCAGGACAGATCTAAACTTCTAAAAAGTCATGGTCCCCAGATTGTCCTCATTACTGTCACCAACACTTTGGCTAGTAAGAGTCCTCAATCCTCACCCATGATAGGCTACAAGCGGAAAGAGTTCAACGAGTGAGGGATTTTCATGTGCACAGACGGAGACCAAAGGTCTCTCAAAGCAACACTACTTCACCCTCTATTTAATCCTACAAGGTACTGAGCCGGGTATAGAGCTTGTGTGTGAGGTAAGTGATAGTGACGTGTGTGAGGGAGCATACAAACCTGTACAACAAAATTTAAAAGACAAAAGATTACCCCCCAACCTGCAAAACATATATACAAAAGCCAGCCAGCAATCACCTACCCTAGGGTTTCATCAAATAAGTACAAAAATATATACAAGTTAAAAATATACACAAAATAATGTTATCAAGTATTTACATAAAAGCATTAATCAAAAACTATTTACGAACAAATAAGAAAACAAAAAAATAAAACAAGAAAATGGGTAAAATAAATACATAGAGATTATTAAAATTTTGCACAATTAACTACAACAACCGACTCTCCAAGTATTCCCAGATTGGAGTCGCCATCCTGTCGCATAACCGGGATCGCGGCGGGAAATATAGCAACTCGCGTGATTTTAAAAAATTGATTAAAATGAAAATGGAGTCGCCACCAATTTTATTTGAATTTAGGAAAAATTGGAAAACCTTTTTAGAAAATGGTCTTTGGAACCAAATCGGATTCGGGAGTCGGTTATGGATAGGGAAGGGTGGAAACTTAATCCCACTTGCACTCCCTATCACACCCGGCCCCGAGACGGTACCTTAAGTTAATTGTGCAAAAATTTGATAATCTCAAATTTATTTATTTTACCCCTTTTAAAAAGACTTTGTAAATATTTTATTTTTTATTTTTTTTAAAAAAAAAAAGAAGAAAGAAAAGAAAGAAAAAAAAAAAAAAAAAAAACCGAATTATGAAAATTTAATTTTGACTTTGACAGAATTTAAATTTCGCTGCTCCTACGTACCCTCAGGTGCAATGAGGAACTCAAAGTCACGTAGTTCGTATAAAATAAATGTGAGTTGATTGATTTTAATTAAAAAAAAAAATTTGGAAAGAAAATTTTTTATTTTAACAACAAAATCATTCTTACACAGATTCAAGGTAGCACTAGACTACTCAACAAACCCTTATGATCCAAATGACATGAAGATAGCATCGCTATTCAATCACCGCCGTCGATCATTGCAAATGATTAATTTATTATTTTTATTTTTCATTTTTTTAAAATTTTATATTTGTATTTTTTTTACTTTTCATTAGTCACAAAACACAACATAAAATACACTATCAAATAAAATAAACACTCTCAAACAGGAATAGATCCTAAAAAAGGAAAAAAATAAACTCAAATCACAAGCTTTCATTATTATTATTACTTTTACAATCAATAAATTAACCAAAAAAAAATTATTTATATATATATTAAAAGCCAACGAGAAAAGGGGTGGGGGATTAAACCAACCCACGTAAAAGTATATATATTTTTTAAAAAAAATAAAAAGCTACCTACAGAACCCTTCATTTCACGTTTTCATGCAAGTTTACTTTTTAAAACAAAAGAGAGGCAATAGCACGTTAAAAAAACTCACCTCCTGTTAAACAGAGAAAACTAACAGCAAGAATATCTTCTTGCTCTAGAGAGGAAAAACGATGGGAGCTCTGCAGGTGCAGTGGGCTGCGGTGTTGATGGGTGTTGGTTGCTGAGTTAACTCAGTTGGTTCACGGTGGAGGCGCTGCTACCATGACGTGCTTGGAGGTTTGGAGAAGATGAAGATGGTGGTGGATGGGTTCACGTGGAGAAGGCTGAGGGTGTTGAAGGCTTAGTGATGGTGAAGGTGGAGTGTTTTAAAGGCTTGGTGATGGTGAAGGTTGTTTGGTGGGGCTAGGTGGAGTTGAAAGGAAGATGGTGAGAAGGGTCTTCTTTGGATGTTTACGAGTTGGTTTGCGGAGTTATGTGCGGGAGCCGATCTTGGAGGTTTTACGTGGTGGAGGGTGATGAGGTGAAGTAAAGGTGGTGGAGGTGATGAGGGTGACTTTTTCTTTGGAGGTTAAAGATGGCTATGGAGTTCAAAGAGATGGCCACGGTTTGGGTTCTTTGGTCTTCACGTAGAGAGCTGGTGATGGAAGAAAATGAAGGTGGTGAAGAATGGTGAAGGAGTTTGGGAAGCTATGGAGAATGGAAAATGATCACGGTTCTTTCTTGGTGAAGTGAACATGATGAAAAATGGATCCTTCCCTGGTTGCTCTACGTGAGTCTCCGTGTAAGAGTGAAAGTTGGTTTTGGCTGCTACTTGTTGATGGTGATGGGCAAGGATGAAGATGAAGGATGAAGTTGATGGCTTGGGGGAGAATGAAGGTGGCAGCAGGAAGGTGGTTTGAAGGGTGCTTGCTTGAGATTGATGATGTAGAAAATGGTTATGTTGGAAGGTTATGGGTGACGGAGTTCTTTGGGGCAAGTTTTTTCGAGTCACGGTTGGAAGTGAAGGCTTGGAGGTTTGATGGATGATGGATGGAGATGAGGAGGGAGATGGTGGCTGCGGGTGAAGCAAGGGTGGAATGGAGGGGCTGTACGTTGGAGAATGGAAGAAGGGTGATGGTTATGTTTTTTGTGTGAAGGTGGCTATGGTGATGAGGTTGCTGCTGGAAATGAAGGAGGATGGTGGTTTATGAAAGAAAAATGGTGGAGTCCTCTTGGTTGGAGAGTGATATGGAAGCTTGGTGATTAGAGAAAAATGGTGTGTATGGGATCATGAAATGGAAGTTCTCCCCTTTGGTGTGTGTTCTCTGTTTCCTTTTAAAGCCAGAAACTTCCCCTGTTATTGCTCCCCCCTGTTATTGTGCGTGTGAGTGGATATGCAAAAAAAAACAAAAGTGCCGTGTGTGTAGTTTGGGTGAATGCAGAGTGGTTAGTGAGTGCGGTGCTGAGTGATTAGTGAATGCACCTTCCAAAATCAAAAGAGAACAAAACCAAAACCAGCCCTGTGTGAGTGCTCCTTCCAAAATCAAAACAAAACAAAACCAAAACCAACCCTGTGTGCCGTTGGTGCATGTCTGTGTGGCAGTGAGTGGATTGTGCTATTTGGTTAGATATGCAGAGGATATGCGTGTGTGCTGTGAAATGGAGAAATTGAGTGATGAGTGAATTGCTTTTTTTTTTTTTTTTTTTTATTTAATTTTTTTTTTTTCTCTTTTATTTTTTATTATATTTTTTTGTCTTTTTTTTATTATACCTTTTTTTGTTATTTTTTATTTTATTTTTTTATTTTTTTATTTTTTATTTTTTATTTTTTTATTTTTTTTTTTTTTATATTTTTTATTTTTATTTTTATTTTTTTTTTTTTTTTTTTTATATTATTATTATTATTTTTAAGACTAAGATGAGCTTAATCTGTTTAAACTAAAAAAGGCTAGGTAAAATGGGCTAAAAGGTGGGCCATAATTTTTGATTTTTTTTAAATTTTTCCTCTTTTTTATATTTTATTTTTTTAGTCCCACAAAATTGAGTGTTCACATTACTTATAGTTACAGAACCCCTAACCAAAGGTTTAGCTATAAAAGTTTTGTTGATCATGTGACCCACATGGATATAGTGAGGTCTTTTGATGTTTTGGGTTAATGGGAGCTTGTTTTGTAATTATATTGTAATCTCATTTTATATCTCGAGACCTTAAACAATTATGTTGTTATTATTATCATTACTATATAATATTGTTATTATTATTATTTGTGCAGTTTTGTTTGTTTATGATATGGCGTGTTGTGGAGACACTTTGGACCCAAACTCATTTTGTTATTGTGCTGAGATGTTATTTAAATCTTAGAAAGCATCTTGGGCGGATGCTTGGGCCCATTTTGTTGGAAAATACATTTTAATCACATATTGGCATGCAATTTAGGATGTGCTTTCTCATTACCCATATACCATATTTTGTTAGGTCATCGAGATATGAGCATCTTACATGTATGATATCAGTACTTTTTCGAGTATGATTTTCTGCAGTGTTGAGATGCTTGTACTCTTATTTTGGACCAATTGTTGAGAGTGCTGGCTCGATTTTGACATCATGTTGTGACCACATATTGTTTGATTAATCTAGAGAATTATTTTCTTATTGAAATAATGTAATGTAACTTATGTTGTCTAAGTGGGAGAATGTTAGAATTTTTTATGGACTAGTATAAATCATATTATAATTTTATAAAACTCATATTAATTGGATGTCAAAATTATAAGAGCATTTTGTTTAGCCCAAATTTGTGATCAGTATTTATTAATGAGTCTATTGTTATTAAAATACTACTCATATATGAGTTTTGTTTTATGGGTCATGTATATGAGTTTGTCATAGTGGGTAGATTTAACTCATTTTAATTATTCTATATATACAAGGAGATACCCCTATTCTTAGTTACTCTAGTGTGTATAGTTGTCTCATTGATACTGACGCATGAACGACTACTTTGGAATATGAATAATATCTCTCCCTCATCAAAATTGTTTTAAAGGATTTCAACAATAATTTTCTCATCGACGCATTTTCAAGATAATCATAAAATTCTTTATATATTTTAATATGTCATAAATTTTGATATTAATAGATCTGATAAATTTTCTATTATGTGTAGGAACAATGGGGGTATCAAATACCAATTACACCTCAAAGCTTCTTATCAATGCAGATGAGCCAGAAATCCAAGACTTCCGTTTAAGGTTTACTTGAATTATTAGATTATTTTAATTAATTCTGTATCCATATAAATCCTATTGTTCAAAATTTTAAATGTTATAGGATTTCAAATGCGGGTTCTTCATCTATACGACAGCTGTCACAGCTCATGCGTGAACTAGCATACTCAATGGAAGCTGATTTTCTTTCTCAATCCATCTACAAGCCAATTACCAATATAAAGGAAGCTAAAGTGGTTCATTATTCTGTTATTTTGATGATTAATTTAAGAATTAAAATTTTTATTCAGATGTTCACTTATGAAACAATAATCTATAGATACTGCTGACTGATTGATAAACAAATTTATATAAAATCTCATGCTATATTCATCAATTTGTTTTCTTTACTTTTAGGCTGCAATATTCGTCACCATTGGTACAGTGAAAGACATCGAGTCTGAACATAATTGGTGGTACCGTGCTTGCAAGAAGTGCTATAATGGTTTGAAGGAAACATGTCCGAACCTTTTACTGTAAGAAATGTGATAACTACCCAACCACCTTCATTCCAAGGTATAATTTTGATAATATAATTATTTAATCAATATCAATTCCTCACATATCATTTGATAATGATTTGCATTATACTTATTTTTTCTTTACTTAGGTACTGTAGTATTTCACATGTATTTGATTTATGTTTGATGTGACATATGAATCTCATATGCATTTACTTTTTTTTTTATTAGTTTGTAATATTTTAAATAAAATACATATGGTATGATTTTTTTAAATATTCCCATTTATTGATTGAAGGAAATTTTATATGTTCCTAAATTTTTATGAAGATGAATCAAAGATAAACTGAAATATGTGGTAGTATAAAATTGATTCAAGGCTTCGGAAGAACTAGTTACTAAGAAGAACAAAGTTTTATACGTGATGCCTTATTTGCTACCAAGTAAAAAAAAGCTTGATGAATTTCAAAATACATGTTGATCGAAATGGATATCAAATTGAAATTGTGAATAGAAAAAACATTTAGTACCTTTATATTATAATTATTGTCTTGCGCAAGAAAATTGTATTATAAAGATCATCTGATTTTTGCTCAGGTCTATATTACATTATTAGTGTAATTAAAGACATTTTATAAACAAGAAGTCTATTAGTCGGAATAATTTTATTATTTAACATATGACTAATTAGGCTATGTTAGGTCAATATTGATATTTTATATAGATATTATTGAAGAACCAGAAAATTCTTCATTCTAGTAAGTTTTCATGTGCTGCATATTCTCAATGTAAATTTATTATAATGTCATCATTAGCTAAATTTGGAGTTGAATGATTTCCTGAATTTTTGAAACATATCCAAGATAGTATTTGTGGGTTATATCATAAATCATATGAACCTTTTAGATATTTTATGGTATTAGTAGATGCATCTCTAAGATTGTCACATGTTATTATTAACTCGCAACTTGACTTCGTGAAATTATGGAAGTTATTATTTTATTTAAAGCATAAATTTCTAGATAAAGATAATTTATCTTGATAATACAAGTGACTTTACTTTCAAGGTTTTAGCGATTATTGTATGACCTTTGGTAAAATGTTTAACATCCTATTGCTTATGTTCAAATGATTCCAATTAATAGCTAAATAACAGATTGTGAGAACAAGATCCCAAGTTTTTCTTTGAGGTGTGCCTTTTACATTTTGCAGTACTTGTTAGTATAAGACTAACAAAAAATTATAGGTTCTCCCTTATACAATTAAATTCTACCCAAAAGTGAAATTTTTCTCATATAAGAATTTTTTATGTGTGATATAGTCATTCTTGCTCCATCATATCACACTAAAATGAGTTTTAAAAGAAATTTAGGAATAAATGTTGGATATGAAATAATGTTTCTAACATTAATGAGAGAGAATAAGTACTTGAAAAAAGAAATTATTTAAAATGCATCATCATTATATTATTTAGATCATCAAATGAGGTAATCTGAACAACGAGTTCAAATGATAATACATTTGCAAAGAGAGTAAATGAGTTGCTAGATGCATTTCCTATTACAAAAGGATAAATAAATCTTATACCGACTATAAATGTTCCATTTAGAATTGATATTAAATGAGTCAAAAATATGTCAAAAGCATGGTAGATCAATCAGTTCCAAAAACGAAAACCCCAGAAAAGAGAATGAGCAAATAATATTGCTAAGGAGACAAATAATTCTAAAGATAATACTCTTGAAAAAGCGACTAGAGACATAAGTAGGACTCCTGAAGTAGTCCAAATTCCAGAACTAGTTCATACTCTGGAAGTAGGGGTGGAAATAGGCCGGGCCGCCCGTCAGGGGCCTGTGGCCTGGCCTGTCTGAAGCCTGACTTGGCCTAGCCTGTCTATTAAATAAGTCAGGTCAAGGCTTTTTTAAAAGCTTGTTTAGTTAAATATGCCAGACTTCAGGCCATCTAACAAGCTTGTTAGGCACGATGCCTGCTGTTTAATTATATATTATATAATATATATTATTATGATAATTATAATTATTAATTTATTATAATATATTAATATTTTTAATTAAATTTTAATAAAAAATAGAAAGTAAAACCTAAGTTAGTAATAGTAGTATACTAGTATCCCATATTCTCATAGCTAGATCTAGAAGTAACAAACAAGGCTGCCAATTGCCATTCTTGCGCCATTCGGTGACTCTCGTCCCGTGAGGTTGTGACCTATCCACTAGAGGTAGAGACCAGACTACCAGTCGCGACGCACGCTGCCGTCTCCGCCCAGCCCGCGATGCTGCAGCTTCACCTTCCAACCAGTAACGCTGCTGCTCCACCGTCCAAGTATGTCTCCGTCGAGGAAGGTGCGTTTCTAGTTCAGTTGCTTCAAGGGATAGCGATTTGGGAGAATCAGTTCGTGTGCAGTAGCAAACAGGGTTCATGGGTTTGGTGCATCTAGTCTGTGGTGGCTCAAGGTGTTTTGTTGCTGGTTTAAATCTTGGCATGGAGGCGAGTGAAGTTTGGTTGGGGCAGTGAACAGCGGCTATGGCGATTCAGATGTGGCGCGACTTGTTCTCTAGTTTGAATTTGATGGTGGTTTAATTGGGTGAATTTTTATTTCTAGGTCGAGGTTGCCTGGTGGTGAGGCACGATTCAGGTTGAGGTTTATGCAGGGTATAGGTTGGCTTGGTTTATTATTTTAGTCTTGGGTATGTGAATGATTAATAATGGGGCTCTGTGTTTGAAATTTTTTGAGCAAGGATTATTTTCTGGTCTGGGTATTTTAGTGAGAGGGGGCAATGGCAGGTTGTGTTTGATGTCTTCTTTTTTTTTTTTCTGGGTTTATAGAATTCTATGGGTGCTATGGGATCTTAATGAACTCAAGGAGGAAAACAATCAAAGAATTGCAAATATGATTGCCAAACTAAGAAAAATTAACACAAACATATCAAATATAGATAAGATCAATACAAATCTTTATTATATATTTCATTATTTTTAAATAACTTCTTATTTCTGGAATGCTTATGTGGGAAGCTTTTAGTTCATAATAAATTATGATATTTGGCCCTTTGGTATACATTTATACTACATTTCATATGCTATTTGGGGTCAATGTGCATTTATGTGCATCTCATTTGGTTCATATGTAATTGGCTAGTTGACATAGACAATAGTTTTGATGATAACAAACATGAAGATGATGAGAAGACCAAGTCCAAAGATCTTCAAAGAATAGTTTTATAACTTAGGATCTTTGTAAGGAGCCTTTTGGATATCTCATTGGTTTTGGTTGCAAAGAAATGTTTTCAAAATTAATATTCCAAATCCAAAGAATCATTTTTTGGATATTTAAAAGTGTTTAAAAACTGTTTTTCATTCAAGGGTATTCGAATATACCCTGAAGTATTCGAATAGAATGGTTTTTAATCTTAATATGTTTACATGTTTTCAAAAGAGGTATTCGAATACCATGCACAGCATTCGAATATAGAGCCTTTCAAAATCTGTTTTAAAATGTCAGGTATTCGAATAACCCATGTGGTATTCGAATATACCTGATTACAAAAAATTATTTTTAAGCATAAGTATTTGAATAACCTTATAGGTATTCAAATAACTCCCTGTAGAATTGCTTCTTACTAAACAGTGGTATTCGAATAACCATGATGGTATTCGAATAACCCACGAGGCTCTGTTTTAGATTTTAAAAATGGCAGCCAAGGTCTCTGCATTTAATATGGTTTTAATGGCACCCAACGGCTCTTTTTTTCATTGCTCTATAAATAGAGACCTTGGGTCTCTTCTGAAAGCTGGTCAAACCATTTGAATTATTTGTTGCTTGTGTTAAAAACGTGATTCACTATTTTCTCATATTTTTTGTGTTCTTTTCGCCAAACTTTGAGATATCCTAAGAGAGCTTCCTAGTTTTCAAATTGTAATATTTGCTCTTTATGAGAGTTTTTCTTCATCTATTTTTTGCTTCTGTAAAAAGGGTAAGGTATCCCTTACTGAAATTGTGAGGGTGAGGTATCCCTCAATAAAAGGGTGAGGTATCCCTTGTTGTATAGAAGGTGAGGTATCCTTCAAAGGGGGTGAGGTATCCCTCTGGTAAATAGGGTGAGGTATCTCTGTTGTGTAAAGGTTGTAAGCACTTGTTTTAAGCTTGTATTGAATAGTGAAAAATCTCGAACTGTGTTTCGGGGACTAGGACGTAGGCCACAAATGGTTGGTGGTCGAACCAGGATAAATATTGTGTCTCGCTTTCTCTCCTTTATCTCTTTATTTTCAGTAATTTATTTATTATTGCTTAATTGTTTATTTACTGTTCTTAAGGCATTTCATCATCTTTATATATTCATTATATTGCTTCAAGAAATTTGTATTAAAAAGGGTTTGCGAAAAAGTTTTAATTACTCAATTCACCTCCCTCTTGAGTGCTGAAGCCACTTGGGTAACAAGTGATATCAAAGCTAGACTCTTGTATAAAGAGCTTAGCCGCTTCAAGAGTACATGGCTTCATCAAATAATTTTTCAGAAGGAACTTTCATAAACTGACCACCCTTTTTCAATGGGGATGGTTATGCATATTAGAAAGAAAGAATGAAATTTTTTATCGAAACTATTGATCTAGATATGTGGGATGCTGTCAAAAATGACGCATTTATACCTACGCAAGAGGTCAATGGTATAAAGATTGAAAAACAAAGAAGTGAATGGTCTAAAGATGATAAAAGAAAAGTTCAAAATAACTTGGTAGCCAAAAACATCATTACCACAGCTTTAGGGCATGATGAATTTTTTAGAATTTCAAATTGCAAAACTGCTAAAGAAATATGAGACACTTTACAAGTTACCCATGAGGGTACTAGTGAAGTTAAGAGGTCGAGAATTAATTCTCTTACTCGTGAATATGAATTATTTATAATGAACCAAGGAGAAAGCATTCAAGAAATGCAAAAGAGGTTCACCCACATTGTAAATCACCTTGCATCGTTGGGAAAAATTTTTTCTAACGAAGATTTGATTAACAAAGTGTTGAGATGTTTGAGCAGGATTTGGCAGCCTAAGGTAACAGCTATATCAAAATCAAGAGACTTATCAACAATGACGTTAGCTACCTTATTTGGCAAACTTCAAGAGCACGAATTAGAACTCAACAGGCTTGACCAAAGTGAGGAACATGATAAGAAGAAGAAGGTGATCGCACTTAAAGCCACCTCCACTATCAATGATGAAGATGAAGATGATGGAGATGACATGGACAAAATCGAGTTAAATGAAGAGAACCTCAGTCTACTAGTAAAGAAATTCAGAAGGTTTCTAAAAAAGAAAGGAACTTAAAGAAGACCGTCTTTTCGCCCAAAGAAATTTGAAAAGAAATCCTCTAAGGAAAGAAAAGCCTACATAGCATAGGATGAAAATGACATGGACTCCACTGATAGCTCAGATAGCGAGAAAGCCCATCTATGTCTTATGGCCAAAGAAGAAGAAGAAGAAAACGACAATGAGGTAAGTTCTGATTTATTGCCTTCTTATGATGAACTACAAGATGCCTTTGAAGAACTACATGATGAATCACTAAGGCTCACTAAAATAATTTTCTCATTTAAGCAAACAATTTCTTCTTTAGAAAACCAAATTCGCATTTTAAACAAAGAAATTGAAGAATTAAAAATTAAAAATGAGACATTAGGATTAATTGATGCATGCATAACTCATTCTTCACATGCTTCAACATCTTCATCTTGTTTTTCATGTCATATGCTTGAAAAAGAAATTGAATATTTAAAGAACACTCTTGCTAAATTCACTTTTGGAAGAGATAATTTAAATATCTTATTAGGAAAACAAAGATCTGTTTTTCAAAAAGCCGAGATAGGATATAACTCGAAAAATCAACAAAAAATTTATAAAAATTTCTTTGTTAATTCTAGTACTTCATGTGGTCCTTTTATTAAATGTTTTTATTGTGGAAAGAAAGGACATAGTGCATCAATATGTAATGCAAGGAAAAACATCAACATGAAAATTAGAACAAAAATGGTTTGGGTTCCTAAGGGTACAATACCCAACACTAACACTCAAGGACCCAAGAAAATTTGGGTACCACAAACCAAAAATTGAAATGTGTTTTAGGTGTGCTTGAAGGCCAAAAGCTGACTATGACATTTTGAAAGTTGCTACTACACGCACAAGACTGAAAATAATTCTAAGCTCTCCTCCTTGTCTCTATGAAGCTTGGACTTGCATTTTTTTTATAAGTATTTCCATCATCGGGTAAGTTTTCCTCTCTCATAAAGCACTTCTGTACGTGTTAAAATTATTTTTCTGATAAAGTTATTCGAATAACTCCCTAGTTATTCGAATACCATTTGCATCTGTACGTGAAAATCTATGTTTTTCTGATAGGTCTATTCGAATAGACCTATGACTATTCGAATACCATACATCAATACAATATTCTTATTTTTTTTTTGCTGGCATATTCGAATAACTAAATAGTTATTCGAATAACCTGAGACATATCTTTATTAGTGTTTGTCACATGCTCTCTGGAGTATTCGAATAGATTCCAAGGTATTCGAATACTTGTTCTTGCTTTGTTCATAATTATGTGGTGGGTATTCGAATACGGAATGAGTTATTTGAATAACCCTTGGCAGAAAGCCAAGCTTACGAGTCTGATCCCTTCTTTGTTTCTGCCTTATTTTTGATACATATGTAATTGACCAAATTGGCTCTATGGATATCATGCTTTTACTAAAATAAATCTTAGCTTTTGAGCCAAAAATTTATGTGATTACTTTTATGCCTTAAATAAAAATCACATGATGCCCTTAAATGCATATTTCTTAGCTTTGCCCCTTTATTTCTCAAGATCTTTTTTTTCTATATGTTAAATTCCTTGTAATGCAAATGCTTAATGTAATTTGTTACTGTTTTAATAAATATATGAACGTGGTAACAAGTGCAATAAGTGGTATCAAACAAGTGGTTACTTGGCCAAATTAATCAAGAAAATATCTTTTGCCCTTGTGAACTCATTTGCTATTTTTGATTTATTATTTTGAATGCTTATTTTATGAGTTTGGCATAATGACTAACCTCTATGGATCCAAAAATTAATGGATACCAAAGAAAGTTCTTTGAATTTTGTTGTAGGGAGATAACTACCTCAAGCACGCATTTAAATGAAAAAGTTCATTCAACTTGAGAATATACAAATGTTAAACCTGAATATATATATCATATTACTTTAACTCTATGCTTCCTTTTGCCCCATCTTTTTGATCATGACAAAAAGGGGAGAAAAATTTAAGTTCTTTGTTTGAGAAAAGTCAGGGGGGGAAAAGAAAAAGTAAAAATCACGTAAGACATGTAACACCCTCCGTTGGGCATTATATTTTTGACTAAAAACTTAAAATCTAACAATCATTTCATAAAAACTTTGAGTTATAAAATATGGATTATAAATTTTTCTTTTTATTGACAATATAAACTTACCGAATATATAAGTAATATAGAAAATAAACTGAACTGATTAATTCACATTTTACTTACATCAAATAATATTCAACAACATTGAAAACATAACATACAGACTCAAGAAACAGTAGCAAACCCAATGACGGATCCTACTTAATAGCACGGTTACAACACTAACGAAATAAACTCCACGTACATGTTTTGTTCATCCACCAAACTGCATAATGTCGAAACTTGGAAGATCACTACTCGACACTGTCACTGACCTCAGAACATTACCTCCAGTTAAGTTTAAAAAACTCGTTTCGTCTATTATACAAATTTTAACAATACAAACACAACAAAACAATATAGCAAAGAGGTAAGATAATCTACACCATTACCAGTATGGCAATATAGAAAATGACAATACAAACAGATATAATAGTTGATACAACAATTCATACTATCACATCATACATAATACTTCAAAATTAAATATAAATAATCACATCATGCATAATATCTCATAATCAAATATAAATAATCATATTATGATGCAGACCATATATGCAATGTACACAGACTCATTCTTACTCCATGGAGCTAAACACAAACATCAGAGAGAATGATTCGGTAGACCTGTCCGCACATCAGGCTACCTCAACCAAGCCTTACACAGTCAAATACGTTATGTAAATGGCACACAGTCAAATACGTCGTGTGGATGGTACACAGTCAAATACATCGTGTACGATCAGGCAATTGTATCAGACAGTCCCCAATAGATCTTGATTAATAATAGTGTTTTGTCGAGATCGTTAGTGCATGTTCCAGTTACCACGACCCAGAGGAGCAACCAATTGTCCACATGTGGAATCTACCGCACACTAACGCCTCCAAGTTCATTCAAAGAACACACTACGCCTATCACACCCGTAACACGGTGTAATTTATCTCATCAGTCAATCGCCAATTTCAACCAAATTGACATACCACTCAAAATGAACCGTAATTACAAAAATATCCTCATTATCACCATGAACCATAATTACCAAAATACCCTTAGTATCAATATTTTCAAATATAGTATGTCTCCACTTGACAATACTATTTCTCAACATGTCCGGGTCCACCACTTTGGCCGACAGTAAACTTACTGTTCCCATTAGTCGCGTAAACATTTTATCACGTTTTCACAATTGCGTCACATTTTTCAAACGTTTTCAAATCGCGTAAATATTTTTTAATGTTTTTAAAATCACGTAGTATTTTTAAATCTTTTTCTCAATCGTGTAACGTTTTTAAATCTTTTTCTCAATCACGTAATTTAAAAATCACTATTTTAAATACGCGTAAGCTATTTCTAGTATTTTTCAACTACGTAAAATATTTCCTTTCTTTCTAAATTTTATTTTGAAACCTTCTTCATTACTTGATCATTTTAAATTAATTTTGACAGCATTTCATCTAGAAAATCTATCAAGTGATATTTTCTATGTTTTCCTTTAAAAATTCTCTTGTTTAGTCATAACCATTAAATACACCTTGAAACTTGCTAACGTACTTTAAACCCAAAGGTAAGCTCTACGTTAGTATTTTTTAAGTGTTCAATTTATTTCTTATCCAAACTTAATTTCTCTATTTAAGTTTCTAAAATAAGTTTATTTACTTTCTTCTCTAAAATTCATTAAAATCCATACTTAGTGAATAACTTTAATTTAGAAACATCATATGTAGGCATGTTGGCCCAAAATCATTATATGCTTTATAATTCATCCCTAATTATTTCCATGCATTTAATCTCTTATAAAACTCTTGATCTAATTTATTTTTATTAGATCATCTAGTCCATAGTTAGAAAATAATTTTAGATCAAAGTATATGGCATGTTGGCCGAAATTCTACATGTCCTTATAATTCATCTTAAAATTATTTTCCATTCTCTAAATCATTGAAAAATCCATTAATCCAATTAAATCAATTAGGTCATTCTTTTAGAAAATGGTTGAGAACATTTTGGTCCTCTTTGGTGTTGGTGGAGCAGTGAGTTCCCTTGTGTTCTTTGGAACACTCATGCAAATCCTCACATATTATTCACATCCTACAATAATTATCATGCATCTATGAATACATACCATATATTAAAGTAATCATAAGACACATACCAAAAATATTAAAGCTATAGACATGCTTGCAAACAAAATCAAACACAAATAGGAAAGACATTAAACATGCACACATAATCAATCACAAATAGAAAAAAAAACATTAAACAACCAAATGAATGAATCCTTATGGATTCTTCACCACAAATACATCCATTTTCTCACCACCACACAAGGTTGATGGGATTAAATCTCTCTCTTACCTTAAGGGAAGACAAACTCCTCCTAGACTCCTCCTAGTGATTTTCGTGTAGCCTCCAAAGGATCTCTAACAAACTCAAATAAATTTTAAAGAGTCATAACTATGAGTGAAAAAGATAAACCATGAATCAATCATGGCTTAGGACCTAGGAAATCAAGTTAGAAATAAGAAACAAGGGTTTTCACCTTGTAGGAAAGAATCTTCAAGGTGGTTTTCCAAGCTCAAGATGGATGATTTTGTGAAAACTCACAACTAGAGATATTCTTAGAATATGGTTTAGGTTTAGGAAATGGTGTTGGATGAAATTTTAGAAGAGTGGAGGTAGGAGAAGTGGGTGATGGCCGAATGGTGCAAGGAGAGAAGCTATGGAGTTTTTCTTGGTGTTCTTGGAAGAAAGAGAAAGGAGAGAATAAGTTAAAGTGATAGAAATGATGATAATGAAGTGAAAATGGTGTCCCCCCCTATGCATGGCCGTGAGATTCACCAAAAGGAGGTGGCCACTTTAGTTGACTCCTAAGACTCCATCCTAGCCTTAGCTTGCATCAAGGGTTGATATCAAAGGCTTTGTCTCTAAGCTTGCCTCTAATCGGCTTATTCAAGTCTTAGTCACATGTTCTTGAAGGTTCTGACCTAATGGTGATCATAGGATACTAATTAAGTTACTAATCCTATTAAATTTCTATGCACACTTAATCTAACTTAATTAGGAAAATCAGTTACATTACTAACTACATAGTTTTCTATGCTTGAATCAAATATTTAGATTACTCTACACTCCACCAAAACCGTATGACATTTATAAAATTAACTAGGTTTATTTCCATTTAATTACTTCTTACACTTCTTAGAATAACCAAATTAGATTTAGGCTAATTTAGTAAATTTTCTAGTTACATTACTAACTAATTAGTATTCTTGTAACTAAGCTTCAAGAGCCAATGATTAAATCAATGGTTGATATTAGATAGAAGCTTCCAAATAATATGATCAAATCTAAGCCATTAGATCTCTTCTCCATGAAATCCTAGCCATTAGATGCATATTCAAAAAATGGAGGGTCAAGATCTTCTCTACATACTTTCCATCCAATAGTCACAAATGATCCTAGCCACTTTGTGAGACTAATCTCCACCGTACGTTACATTAACAGTGGATATCCAAAGCCTTCCTTATTAAATTTACTCACACACCATTGATTATGGTGATCATCCAAAGCTTCTTCATTAAGTTTGTTTCTCAACCGTTGATTAGATCAATGGTTGATATTCAAAACTAAAACTTCTCATCCAATAGTGCAAATCAAGTCAAGCCCTCTTCGTTGACTAATTCCTATTGGCTTAGAAATAATTCAAGCCATTAACGTTGACCATTTTTTTCTAAACGTGGGTCCCGTAAACTAATTGTGGGTCCCACAAACCAAAAGTGGGTTCCATAGACTTTTCTCGAGTTCATGGTCGTTTTATTTGTACTAACTAATAAATAATATTATAAAAATATAAAATTATTTTATTGTACAGATAAATTCTAAAAATTAAAAGATTGATACACATATTATTCAGAATTGAGTTTAGTAAGATTCCCCAGCTCCAAATAATCAAACAACGATTTTTCCCAGGCCCAAAAATTATTATTTTCTTGACTTGGAACAAATCACACAAAACAATCAAATACAATTACGAAACAGTCAAATTAATTTTATAACACACAGAAAATAGAAAACAACATAATTGGGGCAAAATCATAATTTAGCCAAAAGTTAGGGTGTTACTAGATAAAAATGGAAATTGGATTCCAAAAGTAAGGGGCAGCTGTTGCTCACATCTCTGATGTAAATCACCTCTTACGAAAAAGAGAGGGAGTAAATTTCTCATATTAACTTTGTGAATTCCAATTTATATGAACTAATGCTTTTCTCAAATGTTAGTTTGTCATCATCAAAAAGGGGGAGAATGTAATTGGGTAGCTAACATAGACAATAGTTTTGATGATAGCAAACATGAAGATAATGAGAAGACCAAGTCCAAAGATCTTCAAAGAATAGTTTTATAACTTAGAATCTTTGTAAGGAGCCTTTTGGATATCTCATTGGTTTTGGTTGCAAAGAAATGTTTTCAAAATTAATATTCCAAATCCAAAGAATCATTTTTTGGATATTTAAAAGTGTTTAAAAATTATTTTTCATCCAGGGGTAATCGAATATACCCTCAAGTATTCGAATAGAATGGTTTTTAATCTTAATACGCTTTCATGTTTTCAAAAGAGGTATTCAAATACCATGCACGACATTCGAATATAGAGCCTTTCAAAATCTGTTTTAAAATGTGAGGTATTTGAATAACCCATGTGGTATTCGAATATACTTGATTACAGAAAATTATTTTTAAGTATAGATATTCGAATAACCTTATAGGTATTCGAATAACTCCCTATAGAATTGCTTCTTACTAAACAGTGGTATTCGAATAACCATGATGGTATTCGAATAACCCACGAGGCTCTGTTTTAGATTTTAAAAATGGCAGCCAACGTCTCTGCATTTAATATGGTTTTAATGGCACCCAACGGCTCTTTTCTTCATTGCTCTATAAATAGAGACCTTGGGTCTCTTCTAAAAGCTGGTCAAACCATTTGAATTATTTGTTGCTTGTGTTAAAAATGTGATTCACTATTTTTCCATATTTTCTGTGCTCTTTTCGCCAAAACTTTGAGATATCCTAAGAAAGCTTCCTAGTGCTTTAAATTGTAATATTTGCTCTTTATGAGAGTTTCTCTTCATCTTTTTTTTGCTTCTGTAAAAATGGTGAGGTATCCCTTAGTGAAATTGTGAGGGTGAGGTATCCCTCAGTAAAAAGGTGAGGTATCCCTTGTTGTATAGAATGTGAGGTATCCATCAAAGGGGGTGAAGTATCCCTCTAGTAAACAGGGTGAGGTATCCCTATTATGTAAAGGTTGCAAACACTTGTTTTAAGCTTGTATTGAATAGTAAAAAATTTCGAACTGTGTTTCGGGGACTGGACGTAGGCCACAAGTGGTTGGTGGTCAAACCAGGATAAATATCGTGCCTGCTCTTCTCTCCTTTATCTCTTTATTTTCAGTAATTTATTTATTATTGTTTAATTATTTATTTACTGTTCTTAAGGCATTTCATCATCTTTATATATTCATTATATTGCTTCAAGAAATTTGTATTAAAAAGGGTTTGCGAAAAAGTTTTAATTACTCAATTCACCCCCTTCTTGAGTGCTAAAGCCACTTGGGTAACATCATACGGTGCAAGGCAATTGCATAAGGTCAATAATAAATTAGAATAATAAATCCAAACAATAAATTGAAAGTAGATGTCATGATTTAAGCGTTGTTTCGTGCTACACATTTAGGTTAATAAGCAAGTAGATGTGATGATTTAAAACAATAATATGGTACACACTCAGCAATTAGCCAGAACTTTTTACACTTGAATTTAATGAAAATGGTTTCTTCAAAATAGGGCGTATCAAGTTAGTGTAGTTTCTTATCTTTCTTTTATAAATTTGTTTGGCTTATATTTCATTAATTAATGTCTACAATCGTCAATGTTGTATTTCCCCTGCAACTTATGGAAAATTCATAACCTGCTAATATGGAAAATTCTATTGTTTAATTTCTTTGGCTAATCATGGAAAATTATGTTTGTTACTTTTAATATTGTTGCCTATTTGGAACTATTTAGTTATAATTTAATTAACCTATGATGAAATAGGTTAACATGATGTCTTCTCTATTTGAGAGTAATGAAATTATTTCATCTACTCCTGGACCTGTTAATGACATTGACAATAATCAAGGTGCACCAACAGTTTCAAGTCAACTTGAAGGCAACAATGAAAGAAGTGTAGCAACAGATTCAAGTCACCGTGATTAAGAGGATGAGGATTGTGTCATTAAGAAGAAGAGGCCGAAAACATCAACTGTTTGGAATGATTTTGATGAAGTTGAAGTTACTGGAGATGTGAAGAAAGCTGCCTGCAAATATTGTAAGCAAAAACTATCTATTAGTGGGAAGGGATATAGCACTAGCCATCTAAGGAGACATGCATAGAGTTGCACTCAAAGGAAGTTACAAATGAGTACACACAAGAAGCAACAAATCATTCCATTTCAACCTTCAGCTGGAACAAATCCATTTGTGAGTCTCGGTATTATGTACTCTAATGAGAAGATGAGGGAAATAATTACCATTGCTATTATGGTCCATGAGTATCCTTTTAACATTGTTGAAGATTTGAACTTCTTTACTGGTTGCTGCATCGTTATCGCTACATTTTGGGAGGTTTTGTTGTTATTTTATGCTATTTGTATTGTTGTTGGATATCTATTATGGACTTGTGCTGTGGTACTGCTTGTTGGATAATTTGAGACCTGAGGCCTTTTAGATTTGTGTCATAGTCCTGTTTTAATGTTAGTAATTTGAGGCTTGAGGCTTTTTGGATTTATCTAATTATATTGTTATGTTGATAATTTAAGGCCTGAGGCCTTTTAGATTTGTGCCATAGTCCTGTGTTAATGTTAGTAATTTGAGGATTGAGGCCTTTTGGATTTATCTAATTATATTGTTATGTTGTTGGATAATTTGAGGTCTGAAGCCTTTTAGATTTGTGTCATGGCCTTGTTTTAATGTTAGTAATTTGAGGCTTGAGGCCTTTTGGATTTATCTAATTATATTGTTATATTGTTGGATAATTTGAGGCCAGAGGCCAGTTATTTTTGTTATAATTTTGTATTGTTGAATAATTAGACTTGTTAGACTTATGTTATTGAATTAGAATATTAGATTTTTAATGTAATATTTTAAAAATCATACACTTGTTGGCCTATTTAAAGGCCTAGGCCTGTTGGCCTATTTCAAGGCTTAGGTCTGTTAGCTATATAAAAGCTTGTTAGCCTGTTTAAAGGTAGGTTTGTTAGCCTATTTAAAGGCCTTTTTGCAAAGTAAGCCTTTAAATAGGCTTACAGGCCAAGCTAGGCTTTTAAAAAGGTTAGGCCAGGCCTTGAAAATCAACCTATTACAGGCTAACAGGCTAGATTCAGGCCTTATCTTTGTGATATAGGTCAGGCCTATTTAAGACAAAGTCTGGCCTGGTCTGACCTGTTCCTACCCCTATCTGGAAGAAATGAAAATGACAAGATCTCAATAAATTAAATTATCTTTACAGGGAAAAGATGGAATAAAAAAGAAATAGTTATCGATAACATATTTGCATTTAATTTAGCATGCAATATTATGAATGATAATGAGGATCTTGAAATTATAACCATTGAAGAATATCGACGAAGAAATGATTGACCAAAATAGAAGAATGTCTTGCAGGAATAATTAAACTCACTTGCAAAATGTGAGGATATTGAAATTGTAGTTCAAACTCCATAAGAGGTTTTTAATGGACCTAGAATCTAAACCCTAGAAGGTGCAAAATATGTTGATACAAATGGGTACTTGTGAGAAAATAAAATGAAAAAAAATGAAGCACGAGATATAAAACATAACTCGTTGCACAAAGTTTCTCATTAAGAGAATGTATTGACTATGGAGAAAGTTATTCTCTAATGGTGGATGCAATTACATTTTAATATCTAATAAAGTTATTTGCATACAAGAAGTTAAGTACTTCTAATGGATGTTGTTATATCTTGTTGTTAGATCTTACAGCTCTTTCGGTATATACTATCCACATAAAAGTCCCCGAATGATTTAGAATATTAACAACATCCAAAGAACTTGGTGTACATATGCTCACAATTTATGTGATTTTGCTTATCATATTGAACCTTTCTTATTAGGTATTAGTGTTTGTTGATATGCATTATGTTATTGTTAAAACATTTATTTCAAAATTCTTTAAAATACTTTATTTGCATGTGTCTATATAAATAAACTTGTAACTAGCTTTGCTATAATTGTTATGTGTTAGCCATGGCAACCATCACCTAAGAGGAGGGTGAATTGGGTGATTACAAATTTTAAAACACCTTTGAGAAATTAAGCATTTTGAATCACTCAACTACTAAATGCAGCGGAACATGCACAATAAAGGTACAACTATTACAAATTACTCCAATACAACTTGTGATATATGATGAATTAAGTAAATAAGCTAAATATCAAGTTCATAGAATCAAATCACCAAGATGACAAGATATGCAATAGATAAATATACTACACTAAATACTGAAATTAAAGAGTGTAGAAAAGAGAGAATCAAACACAAGATTTATCCTAGTTCAGCCACCAATCCACTTGTGGCCTACGTCCAGTCCTCAAGCAATCACTCGAGATTTTTCACTATATCTTCAAGCTTCAATAGGTGCTTGATAACTTTTACAAAATTGAGCACTCAACTCCTTGAGATGCCTCACCCTTGAGCTTGAACCTTTTCAAACAAAGGGATGCCTCATCCTTTACAATTTGGAGGGATACCTCACCCTCTTTACTAACAAGGGATACCTCACCCTTACAACTTTGAGGGATACCTCACCCTTTTCTCTAGAGGGATACCTCACCCTCTTACAATGATTTCAAGATGAAGAGAAATATTAGAAACTCTTACAAGAGTAGATATACAACTTGAAGAACAAAGTATAGATGATAAGAAACTTTATCAAGAGTGGATAATAGAACTTGAAGCTCTATGGGTATCAATGATTCACACTTTAAAGCTCAAAATATGATTTTGATGATTCAAGGATCAAGTATAGTGTTCTTGTGTTTCTTAAGATGTAAATGCTTCAAATATTACTTATATATAGAGCCCAAGTGATAAAATAGTCATTGGTAGTATTTAGAAATAACTTTTTTTTATGAAAACTAGTTGTTTATTGTCGTTGGGAATGTTTCTGGGCACTTGGTAGTCGATTACACACTTCTAGTAATTGATTACATGACTTTTGTCAATGTTGTAATCGATTACAGGACTTGTGTAATCGATTACAACATTTTTAGTTTTGAAAACTGACTTTAAAAGGACATAACTACTTCATTTCTTATCCGATTAAAGCAAATGACCAGTCGTTGGAAAGATCTTTGAGTCTATTTTTCAAATGAAATAAGTTTCACAACAAAACTCAAAGTATTTTGAGAGTTATGATTAAAAGATTAACTAAAGGTCAGTTTTTCAAAACTCAAACTTGACTATATTTTATAGTTTAAAGCAAATGGTCATAACTTCTTTATTTCTTATCCGTTTAAAGTAAATGACCACTCATTGGAAAGATATTTGAGTCTATTTTCATATGAAATAAGTTTCATAACAAAACTCAAAGTATTTTAAAAGTTATGATAAAAATAGTAACTAAATGTCAGTTTTGTAAAACACAAACTTGGCTATTTTTCAAAGGTTTGAACTACCGCCAAGACTAACTTTTCAAAATCAATTTGTTGGGCATTAAAACATGTAAGAAACACTTTTTAAAGATATTAAAACATATTTGAGCTTAGTGTGATTCCTCTTTACCTTTATACAAGATCTAAGTCCTATAAGCTATTCTTGAAGAACCTTGGGACTTGATCTTTTGCCATCATCAATTCTTGATGTAATCCAAGCTTCCAAAAATTTCTTCTCTTCAAATCTTGCAAATGCTTGGAACATCTTATCATTCTCATTCTTTTTGAGTTGAACATGATTGTGATCTTTTGCTTTCTTGTTGCAATACTCACTCTTGATACTTAGACTATCCTACAAAGTATTACTCACTTAACACAAGCATAGTTAGTCCAAATTCATAACTTAATATCTTCATATGCATGATACAATATACCTCATTAAGCATATCTATGAAGTGTAAGCATCATTCTTTTTATCTTGTATTTGTTATCATCAAAACTTAACATATTAAGTCATTGAGGCAAAGACAATGCTACATTATGTATGTTGAATATTATTTGAATATTATTATAATTACTTGAAATTCTTCCAAAATAGCATATGATCTTAAGAAACAATTTGAAATGGAAGATCTTAAAGGACAAAGTCTTGTCTCATCCTAAAGATTGAGTATTTAGCAAATTGAAATTTTGTCTATCAAATTATAGGGAAGAGCTTCTCAAGTGATTTGTGTTGATAAATCATGATTATTGAGTACGAAAATGGTTGTTAGATTGCTAGATGTAAAAAAGATAGAAGATCTTGATCCTGAAGTACTATAACTTAATGTTATAGAAGCACACATGCATATTGCTAAATAATATATGACTTGATATAATATTTTTCATGAGTTTATTAGTAAGATATAGTTCATCACCAACCAAATGACATTGGAAGAGAATTAAATATATTTTTCTATATCTTCGAGGCACAATTGATATAGGATTAATTTATTCATATGAATCTATATCTAGCTAATTGATTATGCAAATGTAGGGTATTTATCATATCCATATGAAGTTAGATTCTAAATAGGTTATTTACTTACATGTGGTGGTATAACTATATCATGATGATTTACAAAACAATCTATAGTTGTTACTTCTTCTTATCATAAACAATAATAGCAATTCATGAAGGAAGTCGTGAATGTCTCTAGTTAAGAGTTATGATTTATCATATTCAAGAATCTTGTGGATTGTCTTATGGGAAGAAAATTTCAACTGTTTTACATGAAGATAATACTGCTTGTATAAGTTAACTGAAAGGAGGAAATATCAAAGGTAACAAAACAAATGAGTATATTTATCTATGAAGACATTGCCTACTTCTTTGTTCCAGAAGTTGGTCCAGGATATTGGAATGCTACAATTCATAAATGAATCTAACAAGGGGATAAAAAATTATACCCTTTTTTCGTTAATCAATATTTTTTTTTACATGATTTTCCTTGATAAAGATTTTAATATGACAGTTTCTATGTAAATGATATTGTATTCTTTTTTTATTAAGATTTTTGTTACTGAATTTTTTTCTAATAAGGTTTTAATGAGATATATTCCTGATAGACATCAATGGAGAGTGTTATGAATAATATTAAAGATGAATGTACAAGAGTTACTAAAGTTACATATAGTTACAAGAATGTTACAAGACACTCATTACGTGAATATTAATATACATTATGATGATACTTATAATTCCATATAATCTTAACCTTATAAATAGAAGACATAAAACATTTGAGTAGGATCCACAAAAATAAAGAAAAATTCTTCTTTCCTTTTTAATTTCTCATCTATTTCTTGAGTTCTTTATGGTCACTTTTACAACAATAATTATATTTTTTGTTGTAATTATATTCTCAGAAAAGTTCTTGCGGTGGAAGACTATGGTGTGCATGGCGGAGCGGCAGGAATGGTGATCTGCTGCCAGACGGCGAATGGTGGCCTCTCCATGTGGGCATTAGGTGGTGACTTCGCTTTGGGCGTTGAGGGTTGCCGCCGATGGTGAACGACTTGGTTCTGGTGGCTGCTTCTTGAATAACAAATAGATAGCCATTGTTCTCTAGTTGATAAATCCTATATCCTATTCCATAAATCACACCATACGACAATGAAATCTTCCTCCATCACATGCCTTTCCCAGCTCTCTGGAAGCAACTTGAACTCACGAGTCAGGACAAGGAATAAAAAAGAAAAAGGTGAAAAAAATTTCGATGGAGTGGAGTTAGAAAAGACTTTAACTTATTCTCTTACCTAGAAATCCAGAGACACAAAAGAGAGAAATTGGGTTTGGGTGGATCAAGTTTAACGATTCATATGACCAGATTAGACAATTGGGGTTTGCATCTTGAGATGATTTAGAAGGGTAAAGCTATTCTTTGTTCTCACTATTTTTCTTTTGGAACGGTGCAAATTATGCAAATGATTAAAACAAAAGAATATATACACATGGAAAAGATCAACTTATATCAGTATAAGTTTTTTTTTCTTTTATATTTATTTTTAACTGTTAGTTTTACTTTAATCTAATAATTGAAATTATTTCAGATTTAAAGTAAAGTGAATCTCTTCTCATTAGAGATAAAAAAAACTAACGATTAAAAATAGGTGTATGAGATCAACTTATAAAAAGACTTACACTTTATTTTTAATGATGTAGTTCTACTTTAATCTAATAGTTGTGATATATATATTAAATGTAACCATTAAATAAAAGTAGAACTAACGATTAAAAATAACTGTAGATAGAGAAAAAAATTTACACAGTATAAATTGATTTTTCTCATGTATATATATATATATATATATATATATATATATATATATATATATATATATATATATATATATATAATTATTGTATTAAAAATTCAGAATACTTTTTTTAATCCAAAGTATCAAAATAATTTTTAACTTTTTTAAATTTTTTATTTTCTTATTTTTTTAAAAATACAAAACGACATATCATCGTCGTGTACACGTTAGTGCCTCATTGAAAAAAAAAAATGGTACAAGTTAACATTTTTTTGTTAACGGTGTTAATGATTATTGGATGGAAGAATAACATTAAAAAACTTTTTAACTAAAAGGTCCTTAATCGAAAATATTAATGTAAGAAAAATCAAATTGAAAAAAATACATCAATGAAAGATTAAAATAAGTATTTCCTCTAGAAGTAAAATAAAGGCAAATTAAAATAATAAGGTTTGACTCAATCACCAAATTAAATTTTTATCCGAGCAAAATTTATCTAAATCTAAAAGTACTTTGTAACCAAATCAAACTAAGGTACAAGCGGAGATTAGCCCTGCATCTAAAAGGTGTAAAACACCTTAATCTCATGGTCTTATCAAAACGAAAAAAAATAAAAGAGAAATGACATTAATAAACACAAGAAGTAAAATACTTAACAATAGACAAAAGTAAAGTGGAATATCAGGCAGGATTGTGATTAGAAGCATTATCCTTAATTATGCTATAGAAATTGAGAGATTATTCACTTAGTTCTTTCAAATCCGACAATTGGGCATCGCAATAATTTTCAACTGTCAATAATCTACTTTTGTTCCAATAGAATAAATAAGGGAAAAATGTTACGCATCCCGGAGTGCTTCCGTCCCGGATAGCCCGGATACATGCAAAGTAGGATGGAATCTCATGCTAGTGGCCCAATTTTATAAGTGGGACCCATTGCAAATTTTTAACTAGACGAAATGTTCCAGTGATACTTTGATCCAGGCTTTGTTGCATAATTCTAAATAAGATGGGTGTTGCTGTGGTATCCTAGTTTTTTCTTTAGGTACTGGTATTCTTGACGAGTAACAAAACATTTTATTGGTTGTTGGTTTTAATGATAAATGTTTAGAGTCTGTTATACATAATTAGCGGTTTAATCAAGGTATTGATTAAAAAAATATATATATATATCACTAATGTCTCCACTCTCCAGTACCTTGAAAAAAATTTGTCTGCGGCACCCAATTATTTTTTCTAGACACCGTTGTCAAAATTGATTGGGCTTAACCCTGTCATAGCAATTGGGTTTATTTTGTGGGTATAGTTGGACTTGTTTAACATCCTCGTTATAAAGCAAAAGTTTGCATGCATTGATGGCCATGGTCCATAGGTTGTTATATTGGCCTAACAAATTGTTAAATTCACACTACATGTATAACATATGGTGCACCATAATGGGCCTTAGTTATCCTCACTTTTACTGCCCTTTCCTACAAATTTACATTGGGCTATATAGAGAAAAGCTCTAAAGGAAGATCGTTTGGGCTTCAAAGTAAGGCAAGAGACTTCGTTTCGATTAGAACATTAGTTTTGTCTTCAAAAAGGACAATTAAAAAATTTAGAAATTAGATTTATCCAATTATTCCTATCTAATTATCTAATTAAGATGTTTTGATTCCTATAAACTACATGAGTTCAATTCTTGAAAATCTGATTTCACGATTATTTTTCTCAATATTTATACATCAGGTTAAGAAAAAAAAATTAAAATTTGGTGGAGAAAATTTAATTTCATTTATTCATGCAAGAGTTTTGATGGGCACGTACTTTTTTTTTTTTTAGTTTAGATTACAAAAACATAAACATTAATGACGAATTAATTATATCTACAAATTTTTATATATAAAATAAACTGTAATTACAATGTGAGAAATTAAGAAGTGTTTGAAAGCAGTTGCAATTATAAAATAAGAAGTATTTATAATTTTTTTTATTTTTCATTTTCATATTTGAGTTTAATTAAATAACAATGATATTTTGAAAAATGAAATAGTCACCAAGATAAATTCTTAAGTGAGTACGATCTATTACGTCATCACTTAAACACTCAAATTATTATTTGATATGTGTAAAAATATTATTAATGATTGATATAATTTTATAATGATCTTTATTATTTTATGCATGTTAAATAATAATTTAAATATTATGATAAATTGTGTCTACTTAAGAATTACTCTAATGACCAAATGAGAAAATTTCCTTTATAATAATATAGATAGATTTTAGGATAAATTACACGTAGCCCTCCTCCTTTCACAACGAAGCCCCTCAAGTTTTTTTTTTAAATTTTTTTTCAGCATCAGTTAACTCCCTCAACATTGGTTGAAGTTGAAAGCATTAATTTTTGGTAGCTTAACACTTTCTTAACCTACCAAGGGCAGAGCTATGTTGATCCATCCCTCCCCCTCTCCCAAAATTGTGAAAAACTTTTCATTTTACTTGTATCTTTTTTAAAAAAAAAAAATTATGAGAGCTTGGTCCCCTCAGCAATGCTATTCATTTCTTTTTGGTCACCCCTTCGTAGATGATCTAACTTTGCCCCAACAATCTGCCCCCTTAAAGTTATTTTTTTTAATATTTTTGTCGCCAAACCCCATTGTAGTTTGGTCAACGTTGAAAAGATAATAATAAATTATATTTCTTCATTATTTATATACATCATAGCTATAGCTATTGCGTATTGTGAGTCTACACCATTACAGGGTTTAGTGATTAAAAAAAATAGACTTTATAAGGTATATTGAGAAAGTGTTAAAGCATAGGAGGTAATATGTAAAATAAATAGTATAGTAATAGTAATATATAGTAAAATTGACTTGAACTTCAATAAATATCATTAATAAAAAAAATTCTTTATTTATATCAAAATTCAAGTTATTATTTTTATCTTATAATGATTTCAAGATAGATACATTGAAAATTAACTCAATTTAGATGAAATTAACTTGAGTTTAATACATTTCATTAATAATCTTCCAAGTTGATTAAATTCCCTGTTATGATTTCAAGATAAATACATAAACATTATCATAATCAAGATAAAAACTACTTTTAAAACATAAATTTTTTAGAATATATAATTTATATGCTCATTAAAAATAGTTAAAAATTAGTAATATATATGGCTATCATGTTGGATTATTGTAAATATAATTTGTAAAAAAAAATGTTCATCAAAGTTTAGTACAATAATTCTTTAAATAAAATTTAGTACTTTAATTATTGGTGTGTAACATGAGTAAATCTAATATTATTATTTTTTTAAAAATATTTTGACTAAAAAGTTTATTTTATAAACTTTAAATAAATAATACTATAAAATAAAATAATACATGTATTACTAACCTGTCCATTGCACGAGGTGATAACTAGTTGACATTAAAGTTAATGGAAAGGTTAATGTTTTCAACTTCTACCAAAATTGATGGCGATTAAATGATGAAAAAATTAAAATAAAACTTGAGGGGGTTTGTTGGGAGATGGCGAAAGTGAAAGGAATTGTAATTTACATTCTAAGTAACAATTGCCAATGAAATTATAAATATTTCATTGTTTATTATTACTATTAGAATAAACTCTTATTTTTGTTCTTTAAAGATACAAGTATAATTACTTTGGTCCCCAAAATATTTTTAATATCAATTTAGTTCTCAATAATACAAAGTATCATTAATTTGGTCCCTCAATTATGTAAAATGTCATCAAATCAATTCTTAAATTAGGACTTCGTTACACTCATTTTTTTAATTTGACAAAAAAGGACTAATTTGATATCATTTTGTATAATTGAGGAACTAAATTAATATTTTTTTTTTTAGAATTATAGTGATAACTCTTGTATTTTTAAGGTACGAAGATATGGTTTACTCATTACTATTACTTGTTTCGGACAATGGAGAAGTTGAAGTGGCACGTCTAAAGCCTCGATATCAAAGTCTAGGTTATTGAAATATGACTCAAGAAAGTCAACTTTTGTAAGTTAGCATATTTTTGTATCTATCCCAATCTAACTCCTTTTATCTCCACCATATATCTTGGAAGAGCTTTCTGCAAGGAACAGTTTTACATCCATGCACATGTGAAGTGATGGTTGAAGCACATGATGAATCATCGTTATTTGTCCCCAAAACTAGCAATATAAAGGCATCCCATTCAAACTATATATAAATGTTTGGCGCAACATCATGATGATGTATTAGAGACGAATGGCCCAAGAGATGATGCTAGCATGCAGTGCACCATAAGTGAAGAAATGGGCAACAAAACATTATTCTCCAACAATCCCACACTCCCAAATTATGGTTTATGCAAACACTCTTTTGGACCTATGAGATGGTGGGTAACATCTTTCAATCGCTATTTCTCTTTGCAAACCTGTTTCGGATTACTTGTATTAACATTTTTAACTTGGAAAGCAGGTCATGTCCGTTAGGTTCCTTAGACAAAATCATTGCTTAACATCACTGTTCCATGCTTGGACCCCCCCACTTTCAAGAACCTTTTGGCATTTGAATATTGTACTATACACACACATGTAGAGGATAGGGTATCGAATTAAACTTATTTTAGAAGCAGAGGGAGTGTATGTGTGAGCGTCACTTCTCACAGACAATTTCTTCATAGTAAACTAATATATAAAATTAGAAAAAGGACTATGTTCATCATTTAAACCCAAGCATCTACCATTCTTTCTCGTGATTCTATTCTCTTCTTTTCATATGGCCACTTTACTAATATTCCACTTTTAAACAGAAAAAATTCTAAAGTTAGGTGCCTTCATGCTATCCCAGCATGGAATATAATTCGCTGGGAAAGGGGTGAGGGGACATGGAATAGAATCTGGAGTTACTTCTATGATCTATCCTTAAGGTATGTTGTCCTCCATTTTAAAATTCGTGATTTGTGATTAGCTTGTTAATTAGCTTAAAATATGTAGGAAAATGCTAAAATTTCTTGCCTATCATCATACCACTTTCAATTAGAAAGCTAAGGAGGTGATTATAGTCATAATCTTGACGGCCAAGTAAAGGATTGGAGAAAATTTTTCATTGAAATCAATGTACCTTATTCAAAAGTCTTATTCTCTTAACCTATATTATTATGCAGAAGAATGTGGAAGTTGATCTTTTGACTTTGAATTGAGCCCCATGAGCTGACCAGAGCAAGCAACTCCTTTTAATTTTAAAAGAAGTAATGAGAATTTAGTTAAGAATTTGTCAAGATTCAAGATGGTTATTGAATAAGTGGTGAGAATTATCTAAGAGTTAATAACAATACCAACTCATTGTTAAAAAAAATTCTAACATAAAAATTTTAACTTTCTAATATTTTTCATTTATAAGTGATGAAGTCAAGGAATTACAACCATGTCAACATAACAGACAGCTAATTTCTTTTTAAGATGTGAATGAAAATCCACAAGCAGAAATAAGGATTGGTGAAAATTTATAGAAAAATGACATTGTCAGAAGGTCAAACTAATTTATTGGACACACAGGAAACTGATGGTTAATCAAATTATAAAATTGGTGGACTATTCTTAAATTAATCACGTAACATTTTAAAAATTCTTTCAAAATTACATTCCACGTTCACATCATATATTATGCGCAACTCCTTTTACGAAGTTTCAAGGAATTAAACCCTGAAAAGCTCATTCTTAGTTATATGTTTTTTTTGTTTGAGATATTGGTCCATAACGATAAGAGCGAAGTGAATTGGTCCCAGGCAACGTTGCCTCCAAGCAACACTAGTCAAACTGATAGAGTCATCAATTAGACAAAGTGGTCTCAAGGGTCAGGCCACTGCAGACAAAGAATTCTGGGGAAACTCTTTTGTGCTTTTCCTTTTTCAGTCGTTTCTCCCTCAGTGTCAGTCCTTTCTCTGAGCGACCACTTTGATTCTTCTACGATATGAACCCAAACAAACAAAAGGGATTAGAGAGTCCTTTCCTTACGATGAACCCTTAATCCCATGATAAAAGGCTTGCCTTTGAATGGATTTAGGAAAGTAGATCAGTTAACGTGCACAAAAGCTTACTCAATTATCACCTAACCGTAATACCAAGTTACCAACAAAAACTATTTAGCTATATAAACCATGTAATGCATGGCCTGTAGAAATAAACATAAAAAAAAAATTATAAGATAACTTATTACTTATTTTGTTAAATTGAAATAAAATCCTATGATATAATAACAACGACAACAAATATTTTTTTTACTATGTGAGATCAACTATATAGATCAAATAACATTATTTTGTTCTATCATAAATCATGTATTTAGAAATGTCATTTAAATCTAAGTCATTTTTAATTATTTTACTTAAAGTTTTTCTTTGTTTCCCTCTATCTTTAACTATTGGATTATCTTCTACATGATCTACTTTTCTTATTGAGACTTCTAATGGGTTTCTCTTCACATGGTCAAACTACTTAAGGCGAGATTCTACTATTTTTTTTTTTATAATAGATGCAACACCTACTTTGTCTTTAATGCATTTATTCATAATCTTATCTTGTCTTGTATGTCCACTCATTTAACGCATTATCTTCATCTCTGCAACACTGAACTTATACTCTTGTTGGCTTTATTTCTCCATCATGCATTGGAAGATCATTATCTTGAGATCTTTATCAAATAATATTCATGTTAAATAATTTTAGTAGTACAATAAGTAAGATTAATAAACACAGCACACACATTACAAATGGTCCAAGGGTCTCCCACAAAGGTAGAAGGCTTAGGTTTAAATCCTAATTCCCCATATCCCCAATAAAAAAAAAATCAACTTTGACTATCTACAGGAAAAAAACAACAAAATAAGTAAGATTAATAAACAGATCATTCACATAACATCGATTATGAAATTTATTGTAATGTATTTGATATCACAGGTTCAATCCCTACATATCTTGTTCCTTTCTCCCTTTCTCAGCATGCTATGTAACCAAGAAAAAGCAAGAGTTTGATATATATAGGATGAATTAAGTTACTAACACATATATTAGTACATGTCAAAGTAATTTCGCAACAAAATAATTCAATTATGCATGAAAAAATGAAAGATAAAATTTATAAAGGTGATTCAAGCAACAAACAAGTTTGAACTAAGAGATTAAAGGTCTTTACAATGTTAATGGTGTGCTAGCCTCAATATCCTGACTGAGGATTAATTTTTTATAACAAAAAAGCATTAACTTATTGAATGAAGCGCTCGCACACATGAATAAATCACACAACACAAGGAAGAGGTTTTCCTCAATTTCTATTTCATTTCACACATATTCTGAAACTTGATACAAACATATAGCCTTTTATAGGAGAAAAGGCTAATATATAATATTGGACAAAATTAGAAAACCCATTAAGGAAGGAAAATCTTAAATGAGAAGGGAAGGAGAAGGTTGGGCAGGTTGCATGGATAAGTTGCAGCAAATGTTGATAACTCGTCTTGCAAATTGTTGAAAAGATGTGATGCAGGTCGGTAGTGGCCTTTCTTGCAGTAAGTGGGCGGTGCATTATGGTAGGAAAAATTGGCATGCCCTAGATTTAATCTATTGTTTAATTTTTGAAACACATTATAATTATTTTATTTTTTGATAAATAATATGTCATTCAGTTTATTTTGTCATATTTATTATTTAATTATTTAATTAATATGACAAAGTCTTTGATTAAATTTATACACTTATCATCATGATAGAGATTATGATAATGAGAGACGAGTTTTTATTTATAATTTAATTTAAAATGTTCTTGATCGTAAGATTATTGAAAATAGGACATTAGTAATCCGGATAGATCAATATATATGTGATTGTCTCTATTGGATAAAGATTAATAGATCTCATTTATTAATTCACATATATAGATGGTGCATATGGAGATATGATCATTGAACTGACTCAACTGAGAATTCCTAATGATTTATATTATCGTTAAACTTTCAATATAGGATATTCTCATGAAGAACATGGTGTAAACTTTTCCTTTGACATGAGATTATCATAATAATTAACAAGTTATTCGTTAGACTTTGATTCCGAACACCTAATGCCCTAGGGCACTAGTTGACTTGATATTGGGTATCACTAAATACTTGTAAAATTAATGATATATCAAAAAGGAATTCATTAACTCTTGGTAATGAGTTTGAGCTCTATGATTATAACAATAAAATTAAGACCTTGGGTTGGACAATTGAATGAATGAAGAAATGAGTTTCTTAAGTCATTCACTAGTTAGTTATAAAACATAAATGTTTACCAATTAGAGTTTGACAGTTATACTATACTCTAAGGTTAACTCAGAGCTGGAACGGTAGAAGGAAATATTGCATTATTCTTCTAAAGGTTCTTGAAGAGAAAAAGATGTTACTTTATGCTATTCGGTCGTTAAAGAGTGTTGCTAGACACCAACCTTGATTAATAATTTGGTTCGACTAATTTACTATCGGCTTAGTATTGAACTTATGAGGTCACACACTAACGAGTATTCCAATCTTTACTAAATGATAATTTAATTTATTATTTGATAATTAAATTAAAGAATTTAATTTAATCAAATAAATAAAAATTTTATCCAAATGAAATATTATTATATTCTTTGCTAGCACTTAGAATACAATTATATGATGAAATTATATTTAGAATAGAAAAATCAAAATTAGTTTCCAAACATTGTAGCCACTAATGTTTTAAATCCTATCGGATAAAATTTATTGCTGCACGTTATCTTGATACATAAGATTTATTGTTGCACGTTATCTTAATAGATAAGATTTATTGCTGTACATTATTGTGAAATCTTATTAGATATGCACAAAAAGTCAAGAACGTGGTACAAGTAGCAACCAATAGTTAGTTAAATCCTATTAGATACAAATCTGATATGTTGCACATTGGATTTGATATGTTGCACGTTAGAAAGGATATGTTACACGTTAAGCAAGATTTGACAAGTTGCCTATTAGATAGGATTTGGTAATACTACATATTATTTATTTTTGGAATAAATAAA
The DNA here is from genome assembly GCA_029884605.1 of Ormosia emarginata. Taxonomy (NCBI): domain Eukaryota; kingdom Viridiplantae; phylum Streptophyta; class Magnoliopsida; order Fabales; family Fabaceae; genus Ormosia; species Ormosia emarginata. The sequence goes on from JAQQTP010000090.1 coordinate 15,096,780, forward strand.
TAAAATAGTTTTTGTTGCTATTTAAGGAATGTAGCAAGGAAACTTCAAAATTTACTGATATATCATAAACAGAAAATGTATATTTTTCTGCTCTGATTTTTTATTCTCAGATTTTTGTATAAGTTCCATGTTTCAAAGGAGTTGATAGTAAGGCTTGGTCTCGGTATGGATACGCATAGAATCTTCGTACAATTGAAGAAATTTTTTAAAGTATCAAGTACCTTCTACCATGTATTTCGAATTTATCTTCATAATGCTAGAATAAATTTAAACACAAATGATTATTTTTGGATTGCTATTACGTTGTTGTGCTGCATGTTTTGATCACTATGCAATCCTTTTGTGGTATCAAAGCATGGTTATTTGTGTTTAAATTGTATTATTAAAATTATAATTCATGAATTTGTGAAGTAGGTGCATGATTTGAATAATTAATTGCTTTTTTCCTGTGATGCAATTTGTGCATAATTATTGTGTGCATTGCTCACTCGTGTGCTTAAGTATAATTTGAAATAATACACTACTTTCTTGAATTTAATTTACAAGTGATATAATGATTTATTCATGGCTAATTTTACGCATAAGGTGACATTTTTTTATGAGTTTGTGCGTTAGTATACTTGAAGCATACTCTATGCATGACATTAGTTTGTTAATTCTAATTGTGAGTTAGTATACTTGTAATATGATTCTCGATGGCTTTTGGAAATTTTGTATGATAAAATATGACACATAATTTTTATATATATTCCTTGTTCACAAGGAGTGACCTAACAACTAGGAGACTTGTGGTTTAAAGGATAAAATAAAATAAAAATTTATTTATTACATGTGATGCATATACATAGAAGGAATTAATTTATACAAAACGTCTGGACTACTGGGGAGTATAAAATTTAATTAATTAATACCAATAGGAATGACCTGATAACTAGGGAACTATATGGTGTGAAATTATTTTTGTATGTGGTACACAATTGTATAAAGTTTAATTCATGAATACCAATAGGAATGACCTGACAATCAAAGAACTATATTGTGTGGAATTATTTTTGTATGTGATACAAAATTATATAAAGTTTAATTCATTAATATCAATAGGAATGACCTGACTAGTAGGGAACTATATGGTGTGGAATTATTTTTAAAGTTGTATGTAATACAAAATTATCTACTTTAAAATATACATGCATAAAAAATGATTTGACTACCAAGGGGCTCATTCATATATATTTTTAAGGGATTTTTAACTCCACTAAGAGAAATAGAGATTTTTTAAACTACCTTAATAGTAATGTAGTTAGTGAAAATATTATCTAGATAAAAGCTCATATCTTTATGATAAATGAAAATGTGTTCTTATGTTTTCTTTTCTTGTTTTAGATTTCTCAACATGTCTTCCTCATCAATGCGCTGCATTCTTGATACCAGTAAACTGGTTGGAGCCAATTGTGATTATTGGGACCACAATTTAAGAATTGTTCTTATGCATGACAAACTTATCGATGTGATCGATAACCTTTCCAAAACTGTCCTTACTGACAAAGAAGATGCTGAAGCAACCAAGATTTATGAGAAGTTCTTGGAAGAATGTCTTAATGCCAAATGCATCATTCTGCCATCAATGAGTTCCGAACTTCAAAGGCAACATGAGGATATGGACCCACATGCGATCATTGAACATCTTAAGATGATTGGTGGACAAAGCAGGACAACTAGGTATCAATTGTCTTAAAATTTGTTTAGGTCCGCATTGATTGCAGCCTCTCCAGTTGGGTCCCATATTCTAAAGATGATTGATCTTATTGAACTTGAGAAGTTGTGGTGCAAACTTGGAAAAGAGCTTTCTCACGATTTGATCTTGCAGTTACTTTCTGAATCATTTTCACAATTCATTGTTAACTTCAACATGAACAAAATAAGTTGTGAACTTCTTGAGATGCTCAATTTATTGATTTATTATGAGAATCAAGTAGAGCATCTGAGAAGAAGGAACTGTCATACTGATTAGTAAATCCTCTAAAAAGAAGGGTAAGGGTAAATATAAGCCGAAAAGGAAACCCCTTGCAACTAAACGTGGTGTGACCAAACCCAAGGTTAAAGAGGATAAGACAGACAAGTATGATACTGAATGTTTCTTCTATAAGGAGAAAGGTCATTGGAAAAGAAATTGCAAGAAGTATCTTGCTTCTCTGAAAGAAAAGAAACAAGGTGAGATTTTAATGAAAATTGTTTTCATGATTTCTTTAACTGTTACTGATTCTTCAATGTGGGTATTAGATACCAGAAGTAGTTTTAATATTTGCAATACGTTGCAGGGGCTACAGATAAGTAAAAAGTTGAAGAAAGAAGAAATTAGTCTTCAGGTTGGGAATTGTGCAAATGTTGCTGCCCTAGCTGTAGGATCAATTTCTTTAATAATGCCTACTGGTAAAATATTAGTGTTGGAAAAATGTTGTTATGTTCCGAAATTTGTTTTGAATGTTATTTCAATTTCTATGTTGGACAAGCATGGTTTTCGTATTGTTTTCAATAATAACATTTGCTCAGTTTATCATAATGATGATGTATATGTGAATGATTATCTCCAACATGGTATTTATGTCTTACTTGATATGAATATAAAACTGATTATGCATGTTTCTGGTCTTAAAAGAGAAAGAGACAATCAAGTAAATCGTGCATACCTTTGGCATCATAGACTTGGTTATATAGGAGAGAAAAGAATTAACAAGTTACATAAAGAAGGTTACCTTGACCATTATGATTATCAATCATATACAACTTGTGAATCTTGTCTCAAAGAAAAAATGACCAAATCTCCGTTTATTGGAAACAGAGAGCGAGCTTTTGAATTATTGGGTCTAATTCTGACAGATGTTTGTGGGCCCATAAAAATTCAAGCTAAAGGATGATATTATTATTTTATCACCTTCACTAATGATATGTCTAGATATGATTTTGTGTATCTTATGAAACACAAATTTGAGTCATTTGAAATGTTCAAAAGATTCTGTCATGAAGTTGAGAAACAACTTAGTAAGAGTATCAAGATACTCATATCCAATAGAGGATGAGAATACCTTAGTGGCAATTTTCTTGATTATCTAAATGAAAATGAAATTCAATCATAGTGGACACCTCCAAGAATACCACAACATAATGGTGTATCCAAAAGAAGGAATTGAACCTTGTTAGATATGGTAAGATCTATGATGGGATTCACTAATCTTCTAATGAATTTATGGGGATATGCTTTAAAAATAGTAGTATATTTATTAAATAAAGTTCCCACAAAGTCAATCTCTACAACACCATATGAGATATAAAAAGGTCGTAAGCCAAGTCTCAAACACATTAGAGTTTGGGGATGTCCGACCTATGTCAAGAGATTGCAAACAGATAAACTTGGGGCATAATGATGCGTTAAATGAGGTTGATCATAATGATGATGACCCTAAAACCTATGAAGAAGCCATGCAAAGTTCTGACCATAAGAAGTGATAAGAAGTCATGGAATCTGAAATGGAATTCATGAAGATCAACAAAGTATGGACTTTAGTTGAAACTTTAAAGGATATAAAGTCTATTAGTTGTAAATGGGTTTTCAAGAAAAATATTGGAATAGATGAAAAGGTGGAGACCTATAAAGCCCGTCTTATTGCCAAGGGATATCATAAAAAAGAAGGAATAAATTATGATGAAACATTCTCTCTCGTGGAAATGCTCAAATCAATTCAAATTCTACTTGCTATAACAACATACTATGATTATGAAATATGGTAAATAGATGTGAAAACTGCTTTACTAAATGGTGAGCTCGAAGAAGAAGTGTATATGACATAACCTGATGGTTTCACATCCTTGTCTGATCATAATAAAGTTTGCAAGCTACAACGATCCATTTATGGATTAAAGCAAGCTTCTAGAAGTTGGAATATCCGCTTCAACAAGACAATCAAAAAGTTTGATTTTATTAGATGCGAAGAGGAGCCCTGTGTCTATAAAAATTTAGTGGGAGCACAATTATTTTCTTGGTGTTGTATATTAATGACATATTAATCATAGGAAATGATGTACCAGCATTGTAAAGTACAAAAATTTGGCTTTTTGAACAGTTCTCCATGAAAGATTTGAGAGAAGCAACCTATATTTTGGGAATAAATATTTATAGGGATAGATCTAAAAGGTTGCTTGGACTTTCACAGTCTATGTACATTGATACCATCTTAAAGAAGTGTAACACAAAAATTCCAAAAGAGACTATTTACCAATAGGCACTAGAATTTCTCTCAGTAGGGAGGATAGTCCTAAAACCCTTGAAGAGAGAGAACACATGAATAGAATACCATATGCAAGTGCAGTGGGAGCTATCATGTATACCATGACTTGTAAGCATCTTGATATTACTTATGCACTAGTTTAACAAGCCGATATCAGGCAGACTCTGGTGAGGAACATTGGGAAGTGGTTAAAAACATTCTGAAGTACTTGAGAAGAACTAAAGACCAATCATTTATGGAGATTCGGAACTAAAACTAAAAAGTTATGCGAATGCAAGTTTTGCATCAGATAAGGATGATAACAAATCTATTTTTGGTTATGTTTTCAATTTAAATAGTGGTGTAGTGAGTTGGAATAGTTCCAAACAAGCTATAGTAACCGACTCAACAACTGAAGCAGAATATCTAGTAGCAAATAAGGCTGCTAAAGAAGTGGTTTGATGAAGAAGTTCATATCTGAACTTGGTGTGGTTCCTTCAATAGAAGAACCAATTCCATTGTTGTGTGACAATAATGGAGCTATTGCTCAAGCAAAAGAACCAAGATCGCATCAAAAGTCTAAACATATTTTGTGAAAGTATCACTTAATTAGAGAAATCATTGAACGTGGAGACATTAAGATTCAAAAGGTCGATGGAAAAGAAAATGCAGCAGACCCATTCACCAAAGCACTTGGTGTAAAGGAGTTTGACAAGCACAAGTGGGAATTGGGAATGAAATACATGAGAGATTGATTCTAGTGCAAGTGAGAGACTGTTAGGAAAAATTGACATGTCCTGGATCCAATCTATTGTATAATTTTTTAGAACACATTGTAATCATTTTATTTTTTGATAAATAACATTGCATTCAGTTTATTTTGTCATATTTACTATTTAATTGTTTAATTAATATGACAAGGTCATTGATTAAATTTATACATTTGTTATCATGATAGAAATCATGATAATGAGAGATGAGTTTTTATTTATAATTTAATCTAAAATGTTCTTGATTGTAGAATTATTAAGAATATGACATTAGTAATCTAAATAGATTAATATATGTGTGATTGTCTCTATTGGATAGAGATTGATATATCTCATTTATTAATTCATATATATAAATGATGCATATGAAGATATGATTATTGAACTGACTCAATTGAGAATTCTTAATGGTTTATATTACTGTTAAACTGTCAATAGGATATTCTCATAAAAAAACATGGCATAAACTTTTCCTTTGACATGAGATTATCATAGTAATTAATAAGTTATTTGTTATACTTTGATTCCAAACACCTAATGCCCTAGGGCACTAGTTGACTTGATATTGGGTATCACTAAATACTTGTAGAATTAATGATATATTAAGAAGAAATCCATCAACTCTTAGTAATAAATTTGAATTCTATGATTATAACAATAAAATTAAGACATTAGTAAAAGCAATTGAATGAATAAAGAAATGAGTTTCTTAAGTCATTTACTAGTTGGTTATAAAACATAAAGGTTTACCTATTAGACTTTGATAGTTATACCATACTTTAAGGTTAACTCAGAGATGGAACGATAAAATGAAATATTGCATTATTCTTCTAAAGGTTCTTGAAGAGAAAAAGATGTTACTTCATGTTATCCGGTCGTTAAGGAGTGTTGCTAGACACTAACTTTGATTAGTAATTTGGTTCAACTAATTTACTACTGGCTTAATACTAAACCTATGAGGTCACACACTAACGAGTGTTCTAATCTTTACTAAAGGAATATTTAATTTATTATTTGATAGTTAAATTAGAGAATTTAATTTATTCAAATAAATAAATTTTTGATCCAGATGAAATATTATTATATTCTTTGCTAGCACTTAGAATACAATTAATATATGATATAATTATCTGAAGAAATTCTATTTGGAATAGAAAAATCAAAAGTTTCCAAATGTTGTAACCACTAATGTTTTAAATCCTATTGGAGAAGATTTTTTGCTGCACGTTATCTTGATAGATAAAATTTATTGCTGCACGTTATTGTGAAATCCTATTAAATATGCACCTAAAATCAAGAATGTGGTACAAGCAGGAACTAATGGTTGGTTAAATCCTATTAGATATGAATTTGATATGCTGCATGTTAGAAATTGTAACACCCTCCCCAGGGTATCACATGTCTGACTCCCGACTCATAATTTGAAAAGAAGTTCGCACTAGGTTTGAGTTATAAAAAGATGAGTTTTAAAATTTCTTCTTTACTGAAACATAAACTTACTGAAATTCATAAGTATTATTGAAAATATATTTAGTATACAATATTGATACCACTTAATATTTAACAATTTAAAGAGAAATATAAAACTAACAGAAAACTCTCTCTTTTTAACAGTAGCAAACCCTATGACGGGTCCTACTTAATAGCACGATACAACACTAACGAGAAAACTTAACATACTTATTCCTTCTTGTATCCATCTGGATGCATCAGACATCTGTTCTATGTCAACACTGCATGTTATCAAATCTGGAATGGTCATTTGCTGATGTTGTCTCCGATCTCAGAGTTTTTATCACCCATATTTCTAAGACAACTCGTTCCATCTATTATATAGTTTTTACCAATACAAGCACAACATACAAAAAGGTGAGATCACCTACGCCAATACCAACATGGTAGCACAGAGATAACACAAACAACATATCATACAAATAGATCATACCAGAATTATGATCATACCATCAATATTAATCAACTATCATCATCCAATTATTCAAAACAATTGTCATAGCCAATATTCCTCAATTAATATATCATACAGATATAAATGCTCAGATTCATGCATGCACACATAGACTCAATTTTTCAAAAACAACTCCATGGAGGTTTTCACAATTTCGAGAAGAATGCTCTGATTAATTGCCCAGCCTAAGCCCACAGACAATCTCCCAGTCGTTGAAAAGAATCGTGTTCTTGTCGGGTATTGTCAATGCGTTGCAACATACTGCATCGCCAAGTGGCATATGGTCCAGCCTTAGCCCACAAACAGATATCCACTGGTCAACCGCCGCGCCTTGACGCCCCCAAGATCCATCATAGATCTCACTATCAATTCTTATTCCCTCTTCAACCACAAGGGCCAAAATAGCTTATTAGCTATACTTTATATAATGCACGAATATATCAGTGCAAGTCCAACCACAAGGGCCAAATCTTTTTAATTTCATTTGTTCAATTTAATTATATGCCTCAATGCATATTTTTCCAATGCATGTATAATGCACCAATACCAATCACAGGTATATCTTTCCAATACATATAAAATGCACCAAATACCAATCACAGGCAAAACTCGTCATTTTCTCATACAGTGTATGGACACTGGTTCAACCGTAATCATCATGTTATTATGTTTTTATAGTCATAAAACACTTTTGTTGTGTTTTCACAACCGCGTAACATTTCTGTTACGTTTTCACAATTCCAAAACATTTTAGTTATATTTTCACAATACCGTAACACTTCTGTTACATTTTCACAATACCACAATACTTCTGTTGCATTTTCAAAATACCGTAACACTTTTGTTACGTTTTAAAATTCCAAAACGTTTTTATTACGTTTTCACAATACCGTAACACTACTGTTACGTTTACAAAATTTCTTAACATTTCTGTTACGTTTTCAAAATACTGCAACCCTTCTGTTGCACTTTTAAACCACGTACTAATTTTTCAATGTTTTTCTCAATCGCGTAAATCATTTTCCATCATTCTCAAAATATTTAAAACACTTTCCAAATCACATAACGATTTTTCGTCATTTTCACAATCATGTAAAAATATTCTGTCACTTTTAAATCACATATTGATTTTTCAATTGCAGTTCAAATTACGTAAAATATTTAAATGTAATTCAAATCATGTAGAAATATTTTACTGTATTTCAAATCGTTTTTAAGATACGTAAAATATTTTTCAACATTTTACAATCACGTAAAATATTCCTCAATATTCTAAACATTATTTTGGACTTAAATAAATTAATATCATTTTCAATACATTTTTCAAATTGTGTAGCTTAAAAATCACGTTTTTAAGATACGTAAAATATTTTTCATCACCATTTCATTACAGAAAATATTTCTTAACCTTCAAAAATTACTTTTCAACCTTTCTCAAAATAATATGACTTTGTATTTCATTTTTCACATTTTCTTACTCAAGAAAATCTTTTTCCATATTTCTTTACTCAAGAAATCCTTTTCCAAAATATAATCCACAAAAATCACTTTTCCATTAATATAAATCAATGTTTCAAAACTTAACATTCTCTAACGTATTTCAAAACTCGAAAATAAGTTATACATTAGTAAATTTTCAAAACACCATTATATTCCCCATTTTTCCTAAATCATTTCCAAAATCAATCTTTTTCAAAATAAATTAAAATTCAAACATTTTCAACCTCTCTTTGTTTTTCGTTACGAAAATTTCTATTCTCTCAAGTGATAAAACACTCTGATTCTCTTTCCAAATTCCTTGTGTTAAATCAAGTTACGTTTCCACTTTGAAAATCACTTTGTTCATAAAAATTAAGGCATTAGAAGCCTTCAAAAACGTGGACATGACTATTGAAACCATCAAATATTTTTCCTTCTAAATTGATATGATTTTACACAAACAAAATCATTAAAAATCCTTTACAAAAAACGTGAACACTTGGTCTTTGAAATCAAGTCATTTGTTCATTTTCATTTTTTACTTTCTTTGCAAATCCATTTTCACTTTCTTTACAAATCCTTTAAAATCAATATTACTATTTTCATTTAAAACTCATGTTTAGTAAAACACTTAGAAACATTTTACACAAAATAAATCAATAAAAATCCTTCTAAAACCGTGTTCATGTACTCTTTGAAAAACAAACCCTTTGTTTATTTTCCTTATTTTTCTAAACATCTCATTTCATCATTCATGAAAAAATATTAATTTGTGAACACCTATCTTGAGGTGTCTTGGCTGAAATTCACCATGTTCTAGGGACCAAAAATTAATTCTCTTATTCTTGAAAAATTTCAACATAGACCTCAATCTTGAGAGTCAAAAACCGTAGCCTCCCTTTGGCCATTGGAACCAAAAATTGATTTCCTTTCCATCATCACATCATGGCATACATATACATATTCAAATATATATCACAAGCATGCCAAAATCAAAGCAATAAATCACGCAAATCATACCAAACATAGGCAAATAATCAAAGCACATAAACATCCACAAATAATTACATGACCATGGATATGAATCCTCACATGGATTCACCATCCATCAAATATAAGACCATCTCTCACCACCATACTTGGTTGGTGAGATGGATCTCCCTCTTACCTCTTGAAGATCCTCAAAAGCTCTTTATTTTGCTTCTTTTTCCAAGTCCTTCAACACCAATGGCTTCTCAAATACAAAACAAAATACATAAAAATTAGTATACTAAGCTTGATTAAGAGGAACCATGGATCAAACATGGCTTAGATCATGAAAAAGAGAGAAGAAATGAAGTTTTCTTATACTTCACCTCAAAAACCTTAGAACTTGCTCTTGGAAAAACTCCTTGAAAATGAATGATTTAGAGAAAGTCTCCAACATGAAAGTTGCTTAGAATAAGGTAAGGATTCAAGAAATATGGTTGTTTGAAATTGAAGAGTGATGGAAGGTATACTTGGAGTGCTTGGCCGCAACTTAGAGGAGAAGAGTGGAGAGAAAATATTTGATGAAGTCTTGGCTTTTTGGAGGAGACAAAGATGAATTATGATAGCAAATGCATGAAATGATTTTGGCCCCATTTTTCCTAACATTGCCGTAGAGTGAAGAGGGAATTGAGTGAATTATTAGAGTGTTAGTCAAAGACACCAAATAATTGGAGAGTTTCCAAGTGATAGTAACAAACTTGAACCATTGGATTTTCTTCCTCCTTTAATCTTAGCCTTTAGATGAAGCTACTAAATGGATGGTCAAGATCTCTCCTTCCATGTTGCCATCCAAGGGTCACAATTGAAGTCCAAGCAATTATATAAGACCAAATTTCAACCATAGATTAAATCAATGGTTAAGATTCAATCTTGAAAGTCCAAGCAATTATTTGAAGCATTCTAAGCCATTGATTAATTCAATGGTTAGGATTAAGGTAGACTTTAGGTATAGCTTTAGATAGAAGACTTAATTTACGCCATTGGATCTTTCTTCTTTAAATCCTAGCCCTTAGATGTGTCTCCAAAATGAATGGTTAAGATTACTTCTTCAAACTTTACATCCAAGGGTCATAATTAGTCTTTGTCACTTTTTAAGACTGAATCTCCACCATAGATTAAATCCAAATCCAATGGTCATAATTGATCCATCTCCACCATTGATTAGATTTAAATTCAACGGTTACAAATGGTCCTAGCCACTTTGTAAGACCAAATCTCTACCCTTGATAAATTTTAAATCCAATGGTTATATTCTAAATCCAATGGTTATAAATGGTCATAGTCATTATATTAGACTTATCCTACACCGTTGATTAAATCGACGGTTGATATCAAAGTCTCCAATATTAGACTTGTTTCCTATTGGTCCATTATCATAACCACTAATGTTGACTTAACAGTATAATATTTATTTTTATCTACTAAACCCCACAAAATTATATTTACTGTATTTTTATTGCCCGATAATTAAATACAGTACAAAACACAGTACAAGAAATTTTCTAAAATTATTTCCGGTTTCAGGTTTAGTAAGATCCCCTGTCTCCATCTCAACAGTACAAATTTTTTTATGCGTAGAAAAATTTTCACTTTGCGGGATCTACTTGGGCCCACGTATGGCCACCTAGGCCCACATACACCCTCTAGGTCCACAAACAGTAAAAAATTTCATAATCATCCACAAAATCATAAAAATTAGAAAATTCACAAATATCAAATCAGATTACGTAAAATAATTAAGACTTTTTAGTAATAATTAAATTACGTAAAAATTTTTTGGCCCGAAAATTATTATTTTCCTGACACAGAGTAAATCACTCAAAACGATCAAATACACTGACGGAATAATTAAAATAATTTTACAGCACTCAGAAATTACTAAACAGTAAAATTCTGTTAACTGTCAAAATTAATATTTACAAGATACAAAATTTTAGGATGTCACAGAAATGACATGTTGCACGTTAAGTAAGATTTGAGAAGTTGCCTATTAGATAGGATTTGGTAATACTACACGTTATTTATTTTTGGAATAAATAAATAAAATAGTTTTTATTGCTATTTAAGGAGTACAACAAGGAAACTTCAAAAAATACTGATATATCATAAACAGAAAAAAATATATTTTTCTGCTCTGGTTTTTTATTCTCATATTTTTGTATAAGTTCCATGTTTCAAAGGAGTTGATAGCAAGACTTAGTCTCGGTGTGGATATGCATAAAGTCTTCGTACAATCGAAGAAAATTTTTAAAGTATCAAGTACCTTCTACCAGGTATTTCAAATTTATCTTCATAATGCTAGAATAAATTTAAACACAAAAATGATTATTTTTGGATTGCTATTACGTTGTTCCGATGTGTGTTTTGATCACTATGTAATCCTTCACATTAAGAATAAGTGGGTTTGGTTTATCATCCAACATTGCATTCCTTTAACCAAGCTCATAAATTTATTCTAAGCAATTTCATCAACTTGTAAAACAACTCGATTTTTAATGGCATTGTAAAAATATCTACAATTAGTTCTTCAACGAGACAGTAATTAATCAACACTTCCTTTTCAGCTGGTAATTAGTAATTCTTGAATCTTATGATAAAATCGAATATTTATATGCTTGGATCGCTCTTGAAAAATTGCATTATTACATAGTGTAATAGCATACTTGTTGTCACAAAATATTATTATAGGAGTACACTACTTTTGATGTAACATTTTAAAATTTCTCCTTAACCATATCACCTATGTAGCGCAATTAGCTACTAGGGGTGTCTATTGGGCTGGTTTTGGAGCATTTTTGAACCCGACAGGTTCATTTAATCAGTGGGTTGGGTTGGGTTAGGTCGAGGACTTTTTTTCCTTCAACTTGACCTAACTCGACCTACTCAAGAGTGGGGTTAGTTTGGGTCAAACCCGTAGGTCCGACATACATTAAAAAGAATTTCCTACTAAAATAAATGCTGATATATGAAATCAAAAATTTGTTACACATAACACGTCTTAATTAAAAATAATATATTTCCCACATAAACTGAAAAGTCATACAACTAGTTATATGTAAACAAAATAAGTCTAAACAAACTAAATAAGTCTTACTAAGTTAATATAAGTCAAAAATAAACTAAAACAAGTTAACATGTCCTAAAAGTCATAAACAATAAACCACATTAGCTAATTGAAGTCAATATCATTACATATAGTGTATGGATTGACATAATCATTTATTCCATTATCTGTTTTCTCAATATACTCTTTGTCATTTAAGCGATCCATTAGATTTTCATTGCAATGGTCTATTAGATACTTCATGAGTTTTTAATCTTTATTTTCTTAGTTACATTCTCAGTGTGACCACAATGCATATATGTAAACTTAATTGGCACTCAGAAAAGACAAGAGCAAAAGTAACCTAAAATGGTAACTATGGCTAAATGACTTTTATTTTTTATTTTTTTAAAAAAACTACTTAGGTAGGTTGGGTTTGTGTATGTCAATACTTTTCAAACCCGCTACCCAACTCGTACATTGTGGGTAGGAATGATTTCTAACCCAATCCAACCTATGGATCTAACTCAACCCACATATTTTGAGTTAGGTTGGGTCAATAATCGCGAGTTCGTGGATTGACCCAACCCGCTGGATACCCTTTTTGGTTGCAACTATGTATTCAACTTCAATTGCAAAGAATGCAACAACTGGTTGTTTTTTTCGAACACTAAGATGTTGCGCCTGAGCTTAGATGGAATGGATATCTTGAAGTACTTAGTATTTTTTCTATATCGCCAACCTAATCACTATCTTTGTATCCAACAAGCTTTACATTATTATCATTAGCATAAGAATTTCCATCATTTAGGGTACCTCTAATATATTGGATTCTTTTAGTTGTTTGTAGATGATAGGCATGTGGCTCTTCTATGTACTTACTAAGCAATCCAACTCCAAAGACTATATTTGGTTTTGTTGTAGTTAAATATCTCAAACTTCTAATTAAACTCTTATAATAAGTTTGATCTACACTTCTACCTTTATCTTCTCTTACCAATTTAAGTTTTTCTTCAACATGAGTCAAAACTAGCTTTGAGTTCTCCATCTAAATTTTTTCATTACATATTTCTTTTGTGAAATGAAAATCCCATCATTTTGCTGAACAACTTTAGTACCTACAAAATAAGACATCAAACCTAAATTTGCCATTTCAAAGCAACTTACCATAGTCTCCCTGAATTCTGCAACCATCTTTAAATTATTTAAACAAGATACTGATCTGTCAACTTCTAAGACAAAGGCAGAATCCAAGGCTGTTAGGGCCAATTTTCTATGTCACCAAGAATTGATTTATGCTTGTCCATAGAATAACACCTACTTTTCGGTCCTTCATCTTCCCAATCTCATGTCGAGACAATTTTAACTAATCTAAACTACTCATACTCCTTTCGATGTATCACCTTTACACCTCAACTGTCAAAATACAATTGGTTCTCTTGGCAAAATTCCATAAATAGTGTTATGGAACAGGAAGTCTCTTGGGCGCCTCTGGGAATTGCACGAGTTTCAAATTTGTTATCTATGCACTTCATATTTCTTAACTTGGTGGCTCACTTTTTGCTCCACGTTCTAAATTTTATTTTACTATGCAGGCCTCGTTACTAAAATGCAAGACTCTAGGTAATTTTTGTCCATGCCAAATATAATTGACTTTGTTATATTTAACACTTTCCATTTTGTATTTAATGTTTGCTTTTATCAGGTTCATCTATGTCAAATCCTTCAGTGAGTCTTCTACCTTCAAAACAAGGAAAAGGTGTTTTTACTCCTTTCGCACTACCTTATTTGCCAATAGGAAGGCTCACTTCTTCATCAGCTACACCCAACCTAAGGTCAGATATTAATAAGTTTGTTTTCAACTTTAACAATCTTATTCTTTTGTCCTTACATAAGATCTTTTGCAGGTTGACCCAGCTGAAGTTCCACTACCAGTTGATCAAGCCACTTAGGTGCCACACCAAATTTCTCATAACATTCTTCAACTAGTTATTGAGCTTAATCTTTTTAGTGATACATCCTCTAAACTTGAAGACAACTTTCTAGATACCGAAGACATCCATGCTTTTAACATCACCTAAGCTAATAAGGTGATGGACACTTTTGTGGCTTTCTTATCATAGGGTTTAGAGGCATTAGCCAAGGAGTGAGCAATTTGTGAGCAACAACTTTGAGAAGTGAGAAACGTCTAAGACCGATTGTGAATTCTAACTAACGATCAAATTGATTAAGCATATTTGGACTTTCATCTTGGCTTCACTGAAGCCCTATCCAATTTTGGCCTAATCGTCTTGACGCTCGACAACATCATTAACTATCCTTTACGCATCGAGAGGTCCTGGATGACGTGACTAATAGGAAACCATGGCAAAAAATGATACAGGTTTCAATTGTATCTACCAAAGGTCAAGCAATTAAGATGGAAACCAATATTGTTACTTCTTAAAATGTTGAATCCTTACAAGCACAATTGAAAGAGGAACAAGAAAACTTGGCCAATTTGAAGAAGGAAAATGAGGCTTGCCAAGTTCGACTCAATGACTGTCAGGTAGAATTTGATTTCTTAAAGCAACTTATAGATAAGCTAAGGAAGCAAGTAGATGAACTAGTTATTATATGTGCTCGTTGGACCCGAAGGCTCAAGCCATAGATGAATGCGAAAAAGCCTTCAAAGCTTACGATAAACTCCTTAAGAAGGCGAAGGAGTTGCAACATATGTTAGACTAGAATCTTTAGCACATAATTCTTCCTAGACTCCTGGCATCTTATATTTATGTTTGTACTTCTTGAGATATTTTCCATTTAAGATTCCAAGACTTCTTCATGTCTTTCTATCTTTTAGAGCATATGTATTGCCATTATATTTTTGTTCAATCTCATAAGGTCCCTCCCAATGAGGACTCTATTTGCCAAATGCCTGTGACCTTTGCTCCATTAGTAAAATCACTCTCTATACCAATTCTCTAACTTGAAAAATATTGGGCTTCACCTTTTTATTGTAAACCATTAACATTTTCTTTTCATAGTGAATCAAATGGTCTAGGGCATTCAACATTTTATCCATCATATCATTAAAGTTGTTATATATCATCTAGCAATAATTCTCCACAGGAAGATTATTCTAATGCAAAACTCGTGCCTATGAGTCCTATTTCCACTAAGAGCATTAGGTCATAACCATACACTAGCTTGTACGATGTAGTCCCCATTACTTCATTTGAAGAAGTGTGACATGCCCACAAAACTTAACAGATCAAATTATGCCAATTTCTAGGTGATCGGCCAACATTATTTTTAATTAAATTTAGAACTATCATATTTGTGGCTTCAACTTGCCCATTGGCTTGGGCATAGTATGGGCTTGAGGTCAATAAGTTTATGCCTCTAGAAGAAACATACTTCCTAATTCTATGTTTAGTAAAAACAGTTCTCTGATATGTCATAATAGACTTGGGTATACCGAATAGACAAATTATATGATTTTCAATAAACTCAATAATATCCTATTGAGCTACACTCCTTAAAGGAACTACTTCAACCCACATACTAAAGTAGTCTACAATGACCAAAACATATTGATGCCCCTATAGAGGAAGCTGGATTAATCTACCCAATAATATCCATAGCCTAACCCTTGAATGCCTATGGCTTTCTGATAGTATGCAAATAGCTCGATGGGATGTGTTGAACTGGCCCAAGACATTGACATCCTTGACAACCTTTAGAATATTTGATGCAACCCTTTTGCATAGAAGGCCAACAACAACCTTGGCGTCGTAACGTCTAACTCATCCTATTTCCAACTTGATGAGCTCCATATATTCCCTTATGAACTTCGGTCATTGCTTGATTTTCCTCGTCATCACTTAGGCACTCAAGAAGCTCATGATCAATACTCTTGTAATATTATTCCCCATCAATTTGAACGTGATTGATTGCCCTTAGTATTATCTTGCATTCGATAGCCACATTAGGGTTAGACAAGTAAGATTTTAATTCTCGTATCTAATTGTTGTCTTGAACACCGTCCATTTCAACATTAAAGATTTCTTTCTCTTTGACTAGCAATATCTCATCCTTAATCTCCATCAAGCTACCTAGATTAACAGGAGAATGTAAATAGCCGAAGGCCAACTGCGCCAATGTGTCAGCTACATAATTGGATTTCCTTGGGATATGTTGGATCTCGATCTCATCAAACTCATAAATTAGTCGAACAACGATCACTACATATTGCATCAAACTTGCATTGACACACTTATATTCTCTCGTGATATGTTTAATCACAAGCAATGAATCACCATAAATATCAACATTCTTACCCATCATCCGGAGGATGATGTCTATACCAGTTATAAATGCTTCATATTCGATTTCATTGTTTGAACATGCCATCTTCAAACAAAAGTTAAAATACATTGGCTTTCCAATAAGATCAACAATGAAAATACCATTTCTTGTTCCATATTGATTATTTGATCCGTCAAAGTATAACTTCAATTTTCTTACTCCTACATAATTTACTAGAGAAGTTGGAAAATGGTCTATGACGAAATCAACTAATACTTGCCCTTTCATTGCTTTTCGAGGCATATATTGAAAGAAGAATTCTGAAAGGGAAATAGCCCATTGACAGTTTCTACTATGAGTTACTAGCTTAGATAGCATATATTTAATGACATTGACATTAGAGTAAACCAAAACAATAGTCGGTAACATATAATATTTAAGTTTCATACAAGTAGAATACAAGGTCAAACATTGTTTTTCGACTTCTTAAATTCTTTTTGGCCTCAACTAGCATCCGACTGTAATAAAAACAGATTTTTCAATGTCATTATCATTGTCTTGGGCTAAAAACCAACCAATAATATTGTTGTTTGCATAAAGATATAAACTCAATGGCTTTCTAAGGTCAGGGAGTGTCATTACGTGTGGATTTACCAGGTATTGTTTAATTTCCTCAAAGGCTTTTTGGTGTTCTTCATTCCATACAAATTCTTCTTCTGTTTTCAGCTTAAGTAACAATGAATAGATCTTTTTAATTTACTAGCCAAATTTGAGATGAAACACCACAAAAAGTTGATTTTCCCTAACAACAATTGTAATTCTTTCTTGTAACTTGGTGGTGAGGCCTCCATTATAGCTTTAGCTTTATTCTTATCAACCTTAATTTCTTTCCTATCCACCAAAAAGCCTAAGAAATTACATATAGACACACAAAAATTGCACTTTAGGGGATTCATTTTCAAATTAGGTTTCCTCATACGTTCGAAGGAATGCCTTAAATCTTGCAAGTGATCAATTTCAGTATCAAATTTAACAATGACATTTTCAGTATATATTTCCATAAATTTGCCTATCATATCATGAAACATGGCATTCATTGACCTTTAGTAAGTTGCTCTTGTGTTGTTTTAACCCAAAAGTCACGACTACCCACTCATAGGTTCCAAGTGCACTAGTACACTGGAACGCTATTTTTGGGAGATCCTCTTCAGTTATAAAAATTTGATTATAACCTTAGTGTCCATCCAAAAAACTCATTATTTGGTGGCAAGCCGAATCAATCAACATATCAACAACAAACAAAGGATATTCATCTTTAGGTGTTACTGAATTAAAATTCCTAAAATTAACACATATCCTAATTTTGCATTTTTTATTTACCAAAGGTACAATATTAAAGACCCATTCAGTATACCTGGCAGTCTATATAAACTTCGCTTTGAGCAAGCACTCAGTTTCTTCCTTAACCTTGAGAGCTACCTCCAAAACAAAATGTCTATAAGGCTACTTAAAAAGTCTAAACCCTAGTTTAATTAGCAACATGTGCTTGGCTAACTCTATGCTAAGCCATGGCATTTATGGGTAATCCCACACGAAGCAATCTTTGTACTCCTTGAGTAACTTGACCATCTTTTCCTTTATTTAGGGCATAAGCAGTTTACTCACAAAAGTTAGTCTTTTGTCTTCATCTATACTAAGATTCACCACCTCAGTGGGATCTTGCATCTTTACTTCCTTCACATCACCCCGTAGAGGTGATTCGTCGAAACCAATGACTCATCACCATCTTCCTTGTAAACATAATCAGGGATCTTGCAATTGATTTCCGTTACAACCTTGTTTGCAATATAAGTTGACAATCTTTGTAATGTTGGTTCAATATGGATCATCCCAACCTATTGATCATGATTTGACTTTTGGTACCATTCTAAAACTTACTTTATCCAGAAGGCATATTTCAATTGTGTCTAGGCCAAAGCTTTCAATGTCGGAGTCACTGATTTCATCAGTGGGCTATGCTCCTTATAATCAATATTACACTATTGAGTAGAGGATGGGCTATCATCGGTAGGAATAATCTTAACATTCCCTTCATTATTCCATAATACAAGCTTTTGGTATATTGTCGACAATACTGCCCCACTGCATGCATTCAGTCTCAGTGTAAGAGCATGTTAAAGGTCAAATTTGAGGGTATCACCATAAAAAGAGTAAGTCTTTCTATTATCCCTACTTTGATTGTTAACATTATGACTCCTTCCGATGGGGCCCTTTGCCCATTGAAATCAATAATAACAATGTTCGTTGCCACTACCTCAAAAGGCTTTTTACCCAATTTATTAAATATTGACTTTGGAATGATATTAACAGCAGCTCCCCCATCAATAGTACCTTGTTTATAGGTCTCCTATCGACATGTGTCTTAATATGTAAAGGCTTCAAATTATTCATGTCTTGCTTTGAAAGCTTAGCCTCTTGGGAGAACACCGTTACCATCAACTATTTAAACACTTAAGGACCATCTATATTGCTATGATAATCTTCCTCAATGTTGCCCACAACCTCATAATCTTCCTTAGGGTTGCCCATAACCTCATAAACTCCATCATCATGTGGAAGAACTGACACCACATTAACAACATTAGACTCCATAGTTTTCTTACTCTTCACTGATTATTTTAGGAATTTTGTTAATTCCTCAACTAGCAAATCATCCACTTCCATATCCATTTCACCATCAGATATGGGGCTTTGCCCCTTTTCTGGACTTTCACCTGACTCCAACAGGTGACCAATCTCAACGATGGCCTTCTCATTATCCTGATCTTTCCCTTTTTCTTGAACTAGGAATAATCCTCGTCTTTAACACATTTTAACAAACAATCAAAACAGTTCACATAGTCCAGAAATACTTAAGCTCAATAAAAGATATGATCAATTGAGTGTATAGAGCAAATTAACTTATGAATTTTCTTATGCAAGTAACATAATTAAAAACTTTGTAAACAAGTTTGTTATGATCAAAACCTTAAGACAACAAAAAGATTAGGACACTTTTAAGAGTCTTAAGACTTTGGAGCTTACAATATGATGGCTTTCTAACTTGTTCTTTATTTGTAATTAATGAGACTTACTAAGGCTTTTTATGGATAGTATATCATTGATTTTATCTTGTTTTATAGGGAAGTTCATCAATGAAAACAAGAAACGCAATCAAATCTAATCCAGTTGACTTTATTGTCTGACCTCTATACAATATTTTGAGAATATCTTGAGCTACAAATATTCAACCAAGGTGATTCTGGTGGGGTTGGAAAGATAAGATACAGGAATACAATTTTCATGTTTATCACATATCCTAATCCTTGCATTTAGACCATGAAAATAGCAAAACAAGATGACAATACTAATGTTGTCACAAGTTGATCGATTACATGGCCCGATCACATGACCATGTGATCTGGGCACATGGTCTTGGAGGCTGAATTAAGTTAGGCTCGTGTTATATCACTCATGGATTGGATTTTATGGTTTCACCTTCCCAAATTAAGAAGCAATTGTTCCCTATCTAAGCGCTATGATGACACACACCTAAAGCATGAGCGATAAGGGATAAAAGAGTGGTTGTCTTGAGATTTCCATTGTCATATCCAAGGGCAAGTTGCCTAAAGCATCAAAGATCAAAGGCTAAGCAAAGATACTCAAAAAGACAACTATTCTAATCTTCTTATTACTTTCTTCTCTTGAATTTCTTTTATGTTCATAATGTTTGTATCTATTTTTTCATCAACCATACTTAGCTAGATCTAATTTTGGTTAAGGGAGATGTCAAGGCCCTAGACTTAACTATGTTTTTTTATATATATAAATGTTATTTTCCCCTTGTTAATTGAGATTTTTTGTGTTCTTTTGTACTTGATGTTTATGATTCGTGTCTTGATTCGTTTAGGGTGCATAACTAAATATATCTTTACATGTTTTTAACGCTAGTTTAGGAATTTGCTAATCAGTAGGCCCTGAGTTTTCCTAACCCTAGTGGAAAATCAAGGATAATGGAGAGGTGCTCATTATACTTGTTAGAAACGCAACATAAGTTTAATATTCATGCTCGATATTCATTCTTAATGCGGCCATGAATGAGTTTGGATTAACTGGGTGTTTATCGTTGGAGAGTAGAACTCATGCCTAACAACGAACTAAGGAAAGATGAGTGTAGTACATGCTAGAATCTTGGCTATCTCCAATTATTAGTTTTAATTAGGAAGTGAGGAATAACATTGAAATCAAGCAATTATAAGTAGTATGTCTTATCTTGTCGATGGTCTAATGGTGGAGACTAATCCTTTAACCAATTCAATCATTATTGTTTACTCTCGTTATTTAATTTGCTACTTGTTAGTTTACTTAGTTCTTTACTTTCAGTTGTTTATGTTGTTTACCTTTTATTGTTAAGTGGAACCCCCTTTTTGTGTTTGGTTTGATTAACTCTATAACGAAAAGACTCCAATCTTTTGCGAGGATGACCCTTACTCACCACTAAGCTACAACTACACCGAGTCATAACTATACCACAAATAAGTAGCAAGGTTAAATATTGGTGATGATTTCCGTGTTGTTGCAAGGATTGCATCAAGGAGGAAGAAGAAGATTTGGAAGAGGAGGGCACAATCCAAAAACGACATTGTTTTGATTAGTTTAGGGACAAAGTTAAGCTTAACGACCACATCAGTGTTAGGTAATTGCCATTAGTGTCATATCCTCATGTGCCATTAGTGGGGGTGGTGGAATTGTGATGGAGGACCACATTCATTAATGATTCTCCACTTCAAGGACCAAATTGAGAAAAAAAAATTACTACACCAAATTGAAAAAAGAAATAAATTAAAGGACCAAAAATACCATTTTCGCCTGATTATTTTGTTTGAGTTTATTTGTAAATTTAATTAATCTGTTTGAGCATGCAATTTTTTTTATTTCATTTATAATGCTGTTAAAATTGACAAGAAAATTTAGTAGCTAAACGAGTAAATTGCATCTAAAGTAAAGTTTTTTGTTCTACCAAAAAAAAAGAGAATTTTATTAACAAGAAGATAAGTTAAATGAGAGTCATCAATAAGATATGAGACAAATCCTCTAATTAAACTTCGACATCAAGCCTTACAGGCCAATGGACAAGTTTGTAAGCAAATATATTATTCTCGCTACAAATACAAAAGAAAGACAAAAAGTAAAAACAAAAGTTTAAAAAATAATATGTCATGAAAGAAAAAACTTAAACAAATTATGGTTACCTCTAAAAAGAGAATGCAAATCACTTTAGGACCAACTTCAAAGACACAACTTTAAAACCCAGCTTAGTCAAACACGTAAATTGTCTCAATGTTTTTGCCTTTATAAGTGGGGAAGAATATGTGCAAGTGTAGGGCTATAAATTTAGTGTGAGGGGGATAAACAAAACATCCATAATTTACATAGAATTTTCCAATAATTAAAGGGGCTATGTAGAAATAGGAGCGGAGCTAATAATTTCATTTTGTGAGGGTCAAGAATTATGATAAAAGTGTTATAAAATAAGGTAGTTAAGTCTCAAAGAGAATCATTAATTTGAATCAAAATGTAATTGGGATTGAGAGATTAGACGTTTAAAAAAACATGATTCAAATTTACAATGAATCTTGGATTTTTGTTGTCTCTCATTTAAAGTTTGAAAATCTTTTGAATTTATTTATGTGGAAATAAAACGTGCTCTTATTCTCACCTTTAAAATTCATCTTCATTTAATTTGGTGGAAATATTTTAATAGTAGTGATTTTTTCCTTTGAAGTCATACAATCATGGTGTTTTGGGTCTTTAGATAGGGTTAAATAATGTGGAACGTATGATTTGAATAGGATGAGAATGCATTGGCTTCATAAGAAAGAAAAAACTAAAAATTGGTTGTGGGGGTGGTACATATTTTGTCAGTGAAGGCCCTAACTATTTTTGTTGAGATAGTTTCTAGAGCAAGCTATATCCCTGTTAACATTAAATGCGGCAACTAAGTTGAATACTTCATATGCCTTTAAAACTGAATTATGTAACTTTCAATATGGCTTCTATTTTTATTTAAGTTTATAGTATCATAGCATAGTATTCATTTTTTTTTATTTATCCCTTCCCTTTTATAGTGTAATATATATCTATGTGGTACATTAAAAAAAAAAATCTTAAGAGTCGGGGGCCTTTTTCCTTCACCCCTGCATGGAAATTTAATTTAATTTATGGAATCCATCAACTAAGTATATAAATATGTTAATTAAAAAGTTACAAACTTGGGACCATGGCATCCCCAAGTCCCCATCTCTATACCAATGAATACACGATAAAGTATATAGAGTAATGTTGAAGAAAAATTCTTGAATTTTTACCTGAATTATTATAATCATAATATAGCTTCCCGATACACATTCATATGCTTGTCAATCTACCATTTTATTTTAAATTAAGATCGTATATAACTACATTAACAACCTAATTGTTTTATTTTTTTATGAGGTTTCTTCATATTCCTTGGGTGTGTGAAACTACTCATCATTCAGTATATTTAGGAGTGGGAATAGGCCAAGCGGTCTATCAGAGACATATGACCTAGCCTATTTTTGGCCTACTTAGGCCTAACCTATTTAGGAAACAACCTAGGCTTAAGCATTTTTAAAAATGCCTTTTTAACTATGTAAGCAAATGCTTGGACTCTTGAAAAGGCATATTTGGCCTATAGGGCTGGCCTATTTATTTATTATTTATATATAATTAAGAATTTTAATGCTTACATAATTTATTAATTAAATATTAGTATAATATATTTATTTTATAAAGAATATAATAATTTCAGTAAAGGTTATACCTATTTAAAAATTAAAAGGTTTAAATTTCTTAGTTTATACGAAGGTCTTCATGTAATGTCTTAAATAAGTTTTCAAGTTAAGTCAGACTTTTATGTTTTCATAAACAAGGTAGGCCTAGTCCCTATAAAAAAGGCTAAGATAAGTAATAGGTCAAGCTTAGGCAGAAATTTCACAAAATAGGCCTAGGCCTATCTAGGAAAAACCTAACTCGGCCTAGCCTATTTCCACTTCTAGATATATTGAGACTATCCCTCCCTAGAAATACTCTTTTACGCACTTGCACTCCATGATATTGCTTCAAGTCTTCACAATTCTTATTGTTTTAGGTCTTCTAATTGCTTTAGTTTAGGCATAAGCATATAAAAATATTGTATGTGTTGATCTTTGACAAATGGCAACTTAACCAAAACCCAAAATTTTAGGTTTAGAAAGTCGATACTGAAAAAATCAAAGTGGGTTAGCTTTATTTATTGTAACACCCCACCTTATGTCGTTCTACTTAAGGTTTCTTAAGGCGGGATCATAAGTAAGCCAGAAATGTCACAAGAATTTTTTTTCTTCAATCTGTTTGTACCCTCGCGTTAATTTAATTATTTATTAATTAAGTAATGTTCGTCATCCCTTCGTCGATGGTTTTAAGGTTATATTATGCTATCTTCTTCCCCAAGCTGACCAATCAGAAATTTTTGGTCTTGCACTTGTCCTAGGAACTTAGTTCTTAGCATCTAAATGGAATTAATTTCATAGTCCCCGTTGGAAGGACCTTCTAACTTATAAGTCTTAAATTTAATACCATTGACTTGTTCATTTGTTAAAAACACACAAGCATAAGCACATCATCACAAAATACTTGTATTTGCATTTATTTTCTAGTTAACATGTTTATATAGTCAATTAGTGTTCAAGTAGTAAGTTCTAGTAGTCATAATTACGATATCCAAAAGATGACATCCACCCTACAACTATTTACACATACACATCAAAAAAATATTTGGGCAAATCAAAAAGCCCTAATGTGTCCATCTCAAAATAAAACCCCTGCAGACTAGGTCATAAGCTATGGGGTAGTAGTAGCAATGCTAATGGAGACTCGAAGATAGAAGGTGGAGCTTCCAGTCTTAGGTGAGTAGATAATCACATATTTTATTCATTAAGAAACCCTTATGTTTAGTCATTTACACTCTCCATATTCTTAATTGATTGAGTTTGGTATGATTTTGTGAGTTTGAGCTCAAATTGGTCCTAATTGAATATTTCCAGCATTATTGAGATTTGACATTGTTTCTGTATTTTGGCCATAACTTGAGTTCCTAATATCTGATGAACATGAATTTTACCTTGTAGGAAAGCTAAGAGGAAGCTCTACAACTTTGATGAAGAGCTCGAAGTCTGATTCAGATGTCTAAGGGACCTAAGTTGACATGGAAGTCAGAATACGGGTTCTGTCAGTAGAATCTGAACAGTGTGCACTCAAAAAATCATATCTCAAGATGTAATAATGGAGATGGGCTGAAATTTTGAAGTGGATAGGATAGTCAAGATCCAAATAAACAACTTTCATGAAGAACACATTTTGAGAAAAAGAAGTCTAGTAGGTCATTTTGAGCTTGCAAGTCGGAACAGAGGTGCTGAAGTTGGGTTTGAGCAACCTACGGTATTTGGGACATATCTTGGGCTTAAGAAAGCCAAATTGGACGAACTAGCTATCCATTTTATAGCCAAGACAAGGATCTACAACTTTCATGAAGAACACTTTTCGTGGTTCTGAAGTATAGTGGGTCGTTTTTGGCTTCCAAGTCAGACACGAAATTTTCGTCCTCAACCATCCACTCATCCATCCACTCATCCACTCATCCACTAACTCACCCACTCATCCACTCATACACTAATCTAACCACTTAACCACTCCACCCACTCATCCACTAATCCATCTACTCATCCATCCACTCACCCATTCATGTCCATAATTTCCCACTCACCAAAAGTCCTTTGGCATTTTTCACTAATTCAACCACTCAACCATTCCACTCACTCATCCACTAAACCAATCCACTAAACCAACCCACTAATCCATCCACTCAAACACTCCACTCACTCATCCACTCATCCACCCACTTCCCTTTGTCATTTTGTTACCTTAGACTTCTATAAAAGGCATCATTTATCATGAACAACATGTAATTCTCCTTCATTTCTCTGTAAGTTTCTTCTTGCTTCTTCATAGTTTATCATAGTTTTGTATATTTTGATGCTCCCCTTCATGGTAATGGAGGGCTAAGCTACTTTGGGTCAATTTAGAACTCTTGAAGAGATTGTGGTTTAGATTCTTGAGACCTTGGTTATGTATTGTATTTGATTTGTAATTGAATTCCTCTTTCTTCTTCTTTTTCTTCTTCTTGATCTTGAATGCATGAATGGTGATTCTATTTATGTTGATCTGATTGATCTTGGTTTAAGATTGAGATTTGTGATGAAACTTAGAACTGATTGATCTAAATTAATCACAGAATTGAAGAGGTTAGGTTACTGATTTGTGCCTAAGTTAATTGAATTGGTACTTGAAATTAACATAGATTTTCATGAATGGTGCGATCATGATTTGTGTTTATCACTTGTTAATTGAATTCTAGGCGATTGTCTAGTATGAATTCTGGATTTGATGCAGAGATCTCGGTTAGATCCAAATTAACAATTCAATTGTGCTTCAAGTGTTTTATGAAGGGTCTATGATTGAATCCACCCAATCTTGGATAGGTTTCTAAATTGACTACTCTTTAATTGTCATTTCTTCCGTTAATTTTGTTAAGTACGATATTAAACTGTCAAACCCCCTTTGCTAACTTTCACTTGATTTGATTAAATTACATCTACGATCCTTGAGGAGACGATCCGGTGTTGTCACTGTGCTACAAGCTTAGGTAATAACTTCGGTTATAATTTTGATGAGTTCGGCGCTCGTCAAAATTTTTGGCGCCGTTGCTTAGGGAATTAGTAAGTGTAATATTTTCATTTTAAGTGTTTTTACTAACCTTTGCTTTTTATTAACTTTTCTAACAATGGACCATGCATAATGGAGTCAAAACTTGAGGAGTTGACTTCTTTGGTAAGACATATAGTAGTGAGACAACAATTACTCATGCGGGAAGCTACACTTGTGTGTAACATTTGTTTTTGTTCATCTCACCCCACATATGCATGCCCTACACTTCAATATGGTAGTTCTGTTTTTCCAGATCAATTTGTTGCACTGGTTATTTTCCTGATGAACCACAGTTCCAGCAGCAGCAACAGAGTTATGACCCCTTCTTCAACACATACAACCCTAGCTGGGAATACTATCCGGATCTGGGATATGGCTATGCGGCATCACAACAACAACAATCATTACAATATGAGCAGCCATTCCAACAGATAACAAGTCCAACAACCACAAAACTTGAGCCTTCATTAGAGGACTTGATTGAATTCCAACAGAATTTCACTGCCACTATTCAGGATTTAACAACCCAAATTGAGCAGTTGACAGTCACTATTAATGAACTGAGAAGTCAAGAGTCAGACCAACTCTCTTCCCAAACAATTCCCAACTCCCTGCATTCTAATTGCCATATTGATTTACCTGCAGATTTAGTTGAGGAAACTCATGATGAGTTGTGTGCTGAATTTCCTGATTTTATTGGTTTTAATGATTCTATCAATTGCAACTCATGTACTGATTGTGACGGTAATATAGAATGTGTTGCATGTCTTTGAGATTTCTGCATACTTGAAAGTTGATGATTCTGTTTACGCAGCATCTAATGATATTGAAGGGTCTATCAGCAATGCAGTTGCAGAGTCTACAACACATAGGGAGGTGGAGTTGAAGGCCATTGAGGAATTTT
Source organism: Ormosia emarginata (assembly GCA_029884605.1). NCBI lineage: Eukaryota > Viridiplantae > Streptophyta > Magnoliopsida > Fabales > Fabaceae > Ormosia > Ormosia emarginata. Next base: position 15,124,387 of record JAQQTP010000090.1, read on the forward strand.
CAAAGAAGGAGGAAAAACAAAGATATGACAATAACTTCGAAGTGGATTTTGTTTTTGGGTCATGGTCCAATATAATCAATGAAAGCAGAATTGCCAAATTACACGTGTTGCATGTCATTGGTGAAGTCAAGAAAATTAAGAAAGACCAATGGGACCCCAATGGGAGCCCTCATGCTTCAAGCTTAACTTGGTCATTACACTTCAACCAATGGGACCCTAATAAAAGCTATCATGTTGTGTCAACCATAACTTGGTCATCACGTTTCAACCAATGGGATCCTGGTGGAGTCTTTTCACCAACCTCAATTAATAAGACCGATGGACACCATCTCAAGCCGGAAAATGTGGAAGTGAAAGTGATGGGCTTTTACCATCCACATTATAAAGATCACTAAGAAGTGCCCCAATGTCGAGCTAACGACGTTAAACAAGCGCTTATTGGGAGGCAACCCAACTAGATTTGCTTTTAAGAACTTTGTGGAAATTCTTCCTTATTTTTCTTCTTCTAGCTGTTTTTGTATTTTAGTTTCAAATGTTACTCATGTGTTTTGTGAGTTTTCAGGTTCTCTGCAGCCTTTGATTCTTGCGCATCTTTTCTGCTTGCCATTATCTCGCCCCTCATCAGGTTGTGTTGCTCTTTTCTTTCCGTTTTATTTATCACTTTCACATTGAGGACAATGTCTATATTAAGTGTGGGGGAGAGATTTTAGCATGTTTCTTTTGGTTGTTAAAAAAAAAATTAAAAAAAAAGGGGTTCATTGCATGATTGAATAACTTTTCTCCCTTCTTGAACTGATATGCTTGGAGATGGATGATTGAATTGATGAATTGAGTTTGATAGATGCATACCTTGTGAGATTTTGAGCCTAATGGATGGATTTAACATTTATGCCATTCTCTTCTTTCTTGTGTGATTTTCACTCATGTTAATGACCACTCTAGAACTTGCTTTGATTCTTTTTGAGGCTACATTTCACTTGCATGCATGAACATGATTGAGGCTCTCTTTCTTAATTAGCTAGTTTAACCAAATAGCCAACCTTGTTTTCAATATGATATCAAGCACTCTTTTGACTTCTTGAAAATTCTCTGATTCTTGCCAACCTTGTATATTTTCCTTTGCTTAACCCCTTTGAGCTTATTTGACCATTCCTTGTTTCTAGCTCATTATGTGCCTTAAATGAGAAATCGTGTTCTTACTTTACCTTAGGGAATAAAAGAACATTAGCTTGGTTAATGGATGAGTTTTTGAACAAGTGTGGGGGTGTGTGTACAAAATGGTTGTTGAAAAAGAAAAGAGTGCCCAAAAAGATGAGTTCCTAATATGTATATAGTTATGTTCATATATATAAAAAAAAAAAAAAAAAAAAAAAAAAAACCAAGTGTTTTTTTAAAAAAAGGATTGGGAAATGAATATGTAAAGGGATATACACTAGAGTTGGGATGAACTTTTATGCTTGTTATTTGAACTCAACTCTTATTTGCTTTTATTCTCTTTGGTATTTATCTTCTCATATCTATTTTATCCTCTCCTATTACCTTGACCTCACTACAACCTTGAATAAAGTCCTCATGATTTTTGTGTGCATGTGTTTTGAGTAGTGGAGAAGTAGAAGATAAGCAAGCTTATGGTAGTGCAATTTTCATAGGTTGAATTGAGTGAAATACCTACCCTTTAAACACTTGAGAGATTGAGAGGGAATCTTGTGAAGATCTATCATTCTCGATTCATGTTGAAGATACCTTGCTTGTTGGTTTGAGATGTGGAGAATTGTTAACTCATGAATGTTTTGATCCTTGAACCTTTGGTTGTTCTTCTTGATTGTAAAATTTTGGTCTTGAGTTTTAGGAGTGCAAAAAGCTAAGTGTGGGGGAATTTGATAATCACATATTTTATTCATTAAGAAACCCTTATGTTTAGTCATTTACACTCTCCATATTCTTAATTGATTGAGTTTGGTATGATTTTGTGAGTTTGAGCTCAAATTGGTCCTAATTGAATATTTCCAGCATTATTGAGATTTGACACTGTTTCTGTATTTTGGCCATAACTTGAGTTTCTAATATCTGATGAACATGAATTTTACCTTGTAGGAAATCTAAGAGGAAGCTCTACAACTTTGATGAAGAGCTCGAAGTCTGATTCAGATGTCTAAGGGACCTAAGTTGACATGGAAGTCAGAATACAGGTTCTGTCAGTAGAATCCGAACAGTGTGCACTCAAAAAAATCATATCTCAAGATGTAATAATGGAGATGGGCTGAAATTTTGACAGTGGATAGTCAAGATCCAAATAAACAACTTTCATGAAGAACACATTTTGAGAAAAAGAAGTCTAGTAGGTCATTTTGAGCTTGCAAGTCGGAACAGAGGTGCTGAAGTTGGGTTTGAGCAACCTACGGTATTTGGGACATATCTTGGGCTTAAGGAAGCCAAATTGGACGAACCAGCTATCCGTTTTATAGCCAAGACAAGGATCTACAACTTTCATGAAGAACACTTTTCGTGATTCTGAAGTATAGTGGGTCGTTTTTGGCTTCCAAGTCAGATACTAAATTTTCGTCCTCAACCACCCACTCATCCATCCACTAATCCACTCATCCATCCACTAATCCACTCATCCACTCATCCACTAACTCACCCACTCATCCACTCATACACTAATCCAACCACTTAACCACTCCACCCACTCATCCACTAATCCATCCACTCATCCATCCACTCACCCATTCATGTCCATAATTTCCCACTCACCAAAAGTCCTTTGGCATTTTTCACTAATTCAACCACTCAACCATTCCACTCACTCATCCACTAAACCAATCCACTAAACCAACCCACTAATCCATCCACTCAAACACTCCACTCACTCACCCACTCATCCACCCACTTCCCTTTGTCATTTTGTTACCTTAGACTTCTATAAAAGGCACCATTTATCATGAACAAGATGTAATTCTCCTTCATTTCTCTCTAAGTTTCTTCTTGCTTCTTCATAGTTTCTCATAGTTTTGTATATTTTGATGCTCCCCTTCATGGTAATGGAGGGCTAAGCTACTTTGGGTCAATTTAGAACTCTTGAAGAGATTGTGGTTTGGATTCTTGAGACCTTGGTTATGTATTGTATTTGATTTGTAATTGAATTCCTCTTTTCTTCTTCTTTTTCTTCTGATCTTGAATGCATGAATGGTGATTCTATTTATGTTGATCTGATTGATCTTGGTTTAAGATTGAGATTTGTGATGAAACTTAGAACTAATTGATCTAAACTAATCACATAAATGAAGATTGAGATTTGTGATGAAACTTAGAACTGATTGATCTAAATTAATCACAAAATTGAAGAGGTTAGGTCTTGATTTGTGCCTAAGTTAATTGAATTCGGTACTTGAAATTAACATAGATTTTCATGAATGGTGCGAAGATTTGTGTTTATCACTTGTTAATTGAATTCTAGGCGATCGTCTAGTATGAATTCTGGATTTGATGCAGAGATCTCGGTTAGATCCAAATTAACAATTCAATTGCGCTTCAAGTGTTTTATGAAGGGTCTATGATTGAATCCACCCAATCTTGGATAGGTTTCTAAATTGACTACTCTTTAATTGTCATTTCTTCCGTTAATTTTGTTAAGTACGATATTAAACTGTCAAACCCCCCTTTGCTAACTTTCACTTGATTTGATTAAATTACATGTACGATCCTTGAGGAGACGATCCGGTGTTGTCACTGTGCTACAAGCTTAGGTAATAACTTCGGTTATAATTTTGACTGAGTTCGGCGCTCGTCAATGTCCACCTGTACTCCACCTCTACGAAGACAGTAAATAGTGGTATCCTAGCTAATGTGTAAGTCACCCGTCTCTAGAAACACCATGGAATAGGGTGAGAATTAGAAAATAAATTCTCAGTAGTAAATTTTAAATAAAATAGGTGAAAACCTCATAGTTCTTCTAGTTGTATCAAGCTATAGAAAATCATTTTTATTTTTCACAAACACATAACATATATAAATATGCAATGCAAATAACACTTATTCCTTTGTACTAGTTATTTATCCATGCCTTTCATCATTCTTTCTTTCTTTATCATATATGCACAACTCCTCATAATTTTGTCTGAGAGCTCTCACATACATATGGCTAGGGCAACCCCTGCTTGGCTAGGGCATCTTCTACCTGGCGAAGGCATCCTCTGCCTTCTTTTTTTTCTTCTTTCTATTTTCTATTTCTTTCCTTTATTGGGGAAACTAGACCCAGGGATATCATTATGCAATCTATGAGACTACTTCCTTTGTTGGGGTCCACTCTTAGACATGTATCTATTTGGATATTGCCTCCCTTATCGAGGGTCCTCTCTCCTATTTCTTTTCGTGCATGACAAGGAAACTAGCTCATCATTTTATGTATTCACTGCATATATCATGGCTCTCTCTCTCTCTCTGTCTCTCTGTCTCTGTCTCTCTCTCTTACACACACACACACACATCATACACATGCATTTCTATCTAGCAACATATCTTTCATTCATTCTTCATAATCAAGGGTTCAAAGAAGAAACAAAGATAAGTTTTTTAAAAGAAACTTTTCCCCTACCTCTCACCTAAGAGCTCAGTGAGGAGTGTGTGAAGATGATGAAATGAAGATGATAGAGGTATGGTTTTGTTGGTCTTGAAAGGTTGAATAGCTTTTCCATCTAGAGCTAGGCCATCTAGTTACTTCATAGCCATAATGCAAGAATGTTTATCTTTGGTCCTCCTCTCCTCCTTTTTCAAGCTTCCTTCTTCTTTCTAATTTCTTTCTTTCTTTTTCTTTACTCCACTGCCCTTCATACACACACACACACACACACTTACTATTTCCTTGCTTGGTTAGTCACTTATGTGTCTTGGTTGATAGGTGTGCATGTGTATAGCTTAGGATCAATAAGAATTGGTTAGTTTTTGAATTTTAGTTATGGTAGGTTGCGGTCATAGTTTCTAGGTTATAATCATATATTAGTATTATACTTTAGAAATCATGATCTTGAATTTTCTTAGCGAATGAGGCCATAGGTAGGTGCATAACTTTTTTTGCATGAAATTTTATTGTTCCTTAAATAATCATAGCCTTCTAGCTATTTTTTTATAATAATTTTTTTAAAATTTATAAAACTCACAATTTTATTCAAACTTAATTATGAGCTTGTCTAATAATTTAAGTATTCAGAAAATTTTACTAATAATTAAAGAAATTCTATAATTTCTTAATTAATTATTTTAACTTAATTATCTCATTTAAATTAAATAAATTACTTATGTTTATTTGTTCTAGCTTTAGGACACTTGTAACATTTAATTTTACTATGATTGTTGCCTGCACTGCCTATTCAACTTACAAAGTCGAAATAAAATCTCTAGTGATTTATTCTTAAGTAATCTTGTAAGCACACAACACTGGCAATAATAGGAAACAGATAAAATCAACCAATAATTGGAATTAAAATTATCTTAATAATTTATAAATTTCTTAGCCTCAATTAATTATCATAGAATATTATTTGACAGTTTAAGCAGAAAGAATGACGTTATAAGTCTCCTCCTTTTAAAAAATTTTGTCCTCAAAATTTAGTTACTTAAGGTAAACAACTCTGGATAATCCTGTTTCGTATGATCTTCTAGTTCCCAAGTAGCCTCCTCAAGAATTGTCCTTCCCCATACCACTTTAACCGAGGGAATTTTCTTCCCTCTTAGTTGTTTGATTTGAGTGTCTGCAATATGTATAGGTCTCACTGGATCGGTTAAATCATCTCTTACTTGTATTGCTTCATTTTCTATGATGTGAGAAGGGCCAAGATTATATTTCCTGAGTTAGGATACATGGACAATATTGTGAAGATTTGATAGATTTGATGGAAGGGATATCTAATAAACAACTGGTCTAATTCTTTTATAGATTTGGAATAGGCTAAGAAATCTTTGACTCAACTTTTTGAATTCAGGGCTCTGATAATCCCAGTTATAAGAGTGACTCTCAAGAATAAATGTTCTCATTCCACAAACTCTAGAGGTTTTCTTCTTTTGTTTGTATAACTTTTTTGTCAGCTTTGTCCAGTTAGCAGTCTATCCTTAATCAGTTTATTTGTTTAGTGGTTTTCTGAACAAGCTCAGGCCCTATAATAGTCTTTTCTCCCACTTCAAACTTATACAAAGATGATCTACATTTCCTACCATAAAGGGCCTCATATGGTTCCATTCCAATACTAGAGTGGTAATTGTTATTATAAGCAAATCCTGCCAAGTGTAAGTATATCCCAACTTCCTTGTTGTGCTAATACACAAGTCCTAAGCAAATCTTCTAGAGTTTGAATCGTTCTCTCAACTTGACCATTTATTTGGGGAAGATAAGATGTATTGAAATGCAATTGAGTTCCAAATGCTCTTTGTAGTGCTCCCTGGAACATAGATGCAAACCTAGGGTCTTTATCAAAAATGATGTTGGAGGGTACTCTATGTAACCTCAATATTTCCTGTTTGTGTAATGTATGGATAAAATACACACATCTTGTGTTTGATTTAAGGAGGATTTAAGTGTGCTTTGATTGATTTATGTTAGAATTTATGCCACATTTAAAATAATTATCATTGGTATCTCATGATTAGTCTTTTTCTATGTTTTTAGGTCCAAAAAGGTGTTTTGACGTGACTTTATGAAGTTTTGGACGGATTCATTGCAATGGAGTTGAGCTCGAAATTTATATGGCCAAGATTCGCAGAATTTTTGACCTTTGTGCGATAAAATGAGCATAACTTGAGCTACGAAGGTCGAAACGAGGTGATTCTGGTGGCATTGGAAAGCTAAGACAAAACTCTTCAACTTTTATGAAGATCACTTATCCTTTTTCCAACTTGTGAGTGATTGAGGAGTTAGACACATCTGTGTCTAACTTAGAAAACGCTTATGTCAAGCTCACATGGCCCTGTGTAACTTGAGGAACGCTTCTGACTAGGACACACGGCCATGTGTCTTGGTCACATGGCCGTGTGTCATCCTACTTTGAAATTACATAGTTTTTAAAGCTCACACGGTCGTGTCTTGCACACACTCAACCGTGTGAGGTATTTTGGGGCGTAAAAAAGACAGTTTTCACCCTAATTATTATAAATAGAAGCAAACCCTCAAACCTAAAACACATAAAGACAGTAGGGGACTTTGAGAGGCACAAGGATTGAAGGTTAGGGCTTGGAAGGCAAGATCAAGAGTCATTGAAGTTCAACCATTGAAGATTTTTTCTTCATTTTTATCTTTTCCATCTTCTCTTTTTGTTTTAGAATCATGGTTGTTTTTTTAATCTTTGTTCTTGTTTGTGCTACAATTACCATGAGCAGTTAAACCCCTTTTTCTAGGATTAAGATGAAACTCTCTATTTCTCTATGATGAATTATTAATTTGATTCTTTGTTAATGAGAAATTATTGTTCTTGATTCATTCTTAGTATGCTTAATGTCTATGGTATGTTGTGTGCCATATTTACATGATCTTAGGCTTTAGGTGAAGGATCAAAAGATAGAATCTAATTACTTGATAATCTAAGAATTGAACTTAGGAATTGAGACTTAGACACAGGCTTAAATCCTTCAAGGGGTAAATGATTGTCATAAAACTTAATGGGTTGGAACCTGGATTAATTGTCATGAGAATAAGATTGATGAAGTTTTAACATGTTTTTACTGCCAAGAAATCGGGCTTTAAATAATTTAGGATAATTCACCTTCAAGAACATAATTGAACATTAACAAAGATAAGATTACAATTTATCATAGGGGTAGTGTAGTGGATTCCTAGTCCTAGGCCTTTAAACCTTGATTGAATCTCATTTTTCTTGATTTAATTCCTTACTTAATTGCTTTGAGTTTTGTTTTGATTTTAATTTAGCTTTCACTATTGTCTTTATTCTCTTAAATAATCAAAATTATCGTAAGAGTTAGTAATCAATCGATCCTCGTGGGAACGATCTTTATTTTACTACTTGTACGATCCGTGCGCTTGCAAAAAATCCACAACAATGAGCAGTTGAGCTAATTTGTCTAATGGGTAATTTACTTTGATTGGAAGAAAGTGGGCAAATTTGGTGTGTCTATCTATAATGACCCATATTGCATCATGTCCAGATGGAGTTCTAGGCAAACTTATGACAAAACCCATGGCAATACTATCCTATTTCCATTCTGAAATTTTTATGGACTGCAACAACCCTAATGCCTTTTGGTGTTTTATCTTAACTTTTTAACATGTTAGGCATTTTGTTACATATTATGCTATGTCATTTTTCATTCCAAGATACCAAAACAATTTTCTATGAACCTGATACATCTTGGTTTCACTATGTTGAATGGCATATTCACTTTTATGTGCCTCCTCAAGAATTTTATTTTTCAGTTATGTGTTTGTTAGGACATAAGGTCTCCCTTGGTACAAGATAATTCTATCCTCTACCACAATGAAATCTTTATGTTTTCCTTGTGAAGTTTTTTCTTTTAGGGTTTGCAGGGTTTTATCTATTTCCTAGGCTTCTTTAATTTGTGACTTAAGATTGCAGGAAATTTACAATTTACTCATACAATGACTCTGATGTAACATGTTTACTAACAAATTTAGGTTTTTAAAAGTTTCTAGGAGTTTAAGTTCTTATACCATCATATGGGACATGTGAAAGGATTTTCTACTGAGTGCATCAACCACTACATTGACTTTTCCAAAATGGTATTTTTAATTCAAAATCATAGTCTTTTAAAAATTTCATCCACCTTCTTTGCCTTTTGTTCAATTCTTCTTGCTCAAATAAATATTTTAAACTTTTATGGCCACTAAACACTTCAAATTTAACCCATATAGGTAATGCCTCCATATCTTTAAAGGAAAAATCACAACAGCCAATTCTAGGTCATGGGTAGAATAGTTTTCTTCATGTAGTCTAAGTTGTCGAGAGGCATAAGCATGTACACTTCTATTTTGCATTAATACACATCCCAGTCCTTTCTTAGAGGCATCACTGTATACCTCAAAATGTCTTAGAGGGTTAGGTATCACTAACATAGGTGTGGTTGTAAGTTTCTTTTTCAATTCTTGAAAACTATTTTCACACTCCTACATCCATTCAAAAGGACTTCTTTTTCTAGGGAGCCTGGTTAAAGGTAAAAATAATTAGGAAAATCCTTGTACGAAATTATGTAGTACCCAACTAATCCCAAAAAACTCTTGATCTTAGTAATAGTTTTGGGTTTTCCTCAGTGAACCACTGCCTCAATCTTACTGGGATCTACAGAGACTTCTCCCTGGGAAACCACGTGTCCTAGAAACTTTACCTCCTGCATCCATAATTCACATTTCTCTAACTTTGCAACAATTGTTTTTCCTTTAGGATTTGCAGAACTATCCTAAAATGTTGTTCATATTCTTTTGTTGTCCTTGAATAGATGAAGACATCATCAATACCGACAACAACAAACTGATCTTGGTAAGGTCTAAAATTTTGTTTATGTAATTCATGAGCACTATTGGTGCATTGGTTATACCAAAGGGCATTACTAGATACTCATAGTGCCCATAGTGAGTTTGAAAAGCAGTTTTATGAATGTCTTTTGGTTTTAGCCTGATCTGGTGGTAACTAGATCTCAAATCTATTTTGGAGAAAATTGTTGCCCTTCTCAATTGGTCCAATAAGTCATTTATCCTAGAGAGTTGATACTTAATCTTAATTGTTACTTTATTTAGTTTTTTGTAATCTATGCATAATCTTAAACTCTCATCTTTCTTCTAAACTAGGAGCACTGGTGCTCCCCATGGTCATACTAGGTCTTATAAATTGTATGGCCAGTAATTCCTTTATCTGCATCTTAAGTTCACTTAGCTTTAATGGAGATATACTATATGGTGTCATTGATATAGGTCCTATTCCTGCCACTAAATCAATGAAAAATTTTATTTCTCTTTCTGGTGGTAAACTAGTCACCTATGTTGAGAATGCTTTTGGAAATTCTCTTACTACAAGGATATTGTTTATCTTCTAGCAAACCTCCAAGTCTAAGAAAAATAGGAGAACATACCCTTGAGCCCTTCTAACAAGTAATTGCTAACCTGAATGGCATTTAGGTATACAGAATCATCAATGGTTTGTGTTTGCAAAATTCAAGTAGAAAAACAATGAATATAGTAGAACAATTTAAAATAATATGTTTTGCAGACATCCAATCCATTACAAGGATAACATCAATACCAATCAAGGGTAAGCAAACAAGATTAACAATAGAAGGTTTATTTTCTACCTGAATAGAACAATCTAAATAGGCTTGTGGAGTTAAAACTTTTCTTGAAGTGAAGGTTGAAATAAGCAAATCATATGGTAAATCAGACACAAGCAATCCCAATCACTACACATATTCATTAGAAATAGAGAAGTGTGTAGCTTTTGAGTCAAATTATGCAATTAAGAGAATATTTTGAATAAAACATTTACCTTATATTAGATTAGGAGATTGGGTTGCCTCCTCTCCATTTAAAGTGAATACCCATCCCCTAGTATGTGGTCTAGGTTTAGGTTTCACCCTTCTTTCTTATGTGCAGTTCTTAGATATGTGCCTTACCATAGATATATCATGCATTCTACCCGTACAGACAGGGTATGTTTCCATATGTGTAACATCCCAAATGTAATAACTATAGTATAATCTGTATTATATCACAGTGATTAGATCTAGGCATGCTACTTACCACTACAAAGCATTTTCTACTATAAGAAGTCCATGTATATAGAAAATATGAGCCATGAACTATCGAACTTATACATAATGTTTGTATTTCTTATAACTACAAAAATATGTACAAAGTTATAACTAAGCCTCTCAAGCCACAAAAAATACAATCTTTGTCTATTTAAAGCATATAAACTATACTAGTCTTCATACATTTTCTTCTTTCCTTTTGAAGAGCTTGCACTTGAATTTACATGATAACATAATCTTCTTTCCTTTTAAAGAAGTGTGTAGCTCTTGAGTCAAATTATGCAATTAAGATAATATTTTGAATAAAACATTTACCTTATATTAGATTGGGAGATTAAGTTGCCTCCTCTCCACTCAAAGTGAATACTCATCCCCTATTATATGGTCTAGGTTTAGGTTTCACCCCTCTTCCTTGTGTGTAGTTCTTAGATATGTGCCTTACCATAGATGTATCATGTATGCTACCCGTACAGATAAGGTATGTTTCCATGTGTGTAACATCTCAAATGTAATAACTATAGTATAATCTGTATTATATCACAGTGATTAGATCTAGGCATGCTACTTACCACTACAAAGCATTTTCTACGATAACAAGTCCATGTATATAGAAAATATGAGCCATGAACTATCGAGCTTATACATAGCATTTGTATTTCTTATAAATACAAAAATATGTACAAAGTTACAACTAAGCCTCTCAAGCACAAAAGATACAATCTTTGTCTATTTAAAACATATAAACTATACTAGTCTTCATACATCTTCTTTTTTCCTTTTGAAGAACATGCACCAGGATTTATATGACAACACAATCGGGGTGAGAAATCACAATTTTCAGTAAAAATATTACAAAACTTATATTTTATACATTCATAAAGAATATGTAACTGCTCATACAATTGCAATGTCAAGAATTTAAATGTCGTGGTGGCAACAACCCATACAATTGTCATGATATGCCAAATTATGCCTTATGTTCATACCTATGCAATAACCTAAACATGTATGTAGATAATGTTATCATACCATTTACGGGAATCCAATTCCATGGTAATGTCATGATATGCATGGGCCTTGAACAAAACAAAGAAATCCCTCCCAAGTCTTGATCAAACACTGGAACCTAATTGCAGCAGTCTTTAGATGTAGTAAGGATATGACCCACCTCAACTAGTCATCACACGTAGAGAGGATATTACCCACTTCAACCACTCTAGAATCCTTGCTTTATTTACCACCAAGAGTAAAGAAGGGAAGTCCATCTTCAACTACTCTCCGATAGGGAATAACTGTCTGTCCTCACACTATCAATGGTCTAGGATCACCTTCAATAATAAGGATTTAACCCACCTCAGATACCTTCCATCTATGATAACATCTAGTAAAGATGGAGAATATGACTCACCTCAACTCAATTACTAGAACAATGAGAGAGGATATGACCCACCTTAACTCATCACTATAATACGGAGGGCGTCGTCTTACCTCACACTATTATAGATTATCTCTAAATGTGAGGATCAAATCCTTCAACAATCATAAATATAATATATAACCATGTCTAATTACTTCAAATAATTAGCATTACAAACTAATTTGATTCATCACCTTCTCACTTCATTAAATACTTCTATTGAAGTCTCATCACTCATTAAGAAGTATAAAAGAAGCAACTATACCATTAGAAAGCTCCATTACATCAAACAACAAATCTTATCCAAGTCTGGAAGTCACACCTTGGTGCAGCTCTTCCATGCCGCGGCGCCCAACTCTCTGCCCACTTATGCCTTGATGTGGCTCTTAGTCACGTCGCGACGCATAGTTCTGGGCCACTCTCACACATCGTGTAACATCCTCTAAAATATGTTAGACTTGTAAATAGTTACAGAGGTATCTTAATACTTACTTAACATGCTTGCTTAATTTTGTGACAATCTTAGTTAGTTTAGACACTTTAATGCAACCCGAAAGGTGAAAAGTAGCTTAAAATGACCCAGATGTTGGCATAAATGGCTTAGCTAATGGAAATAGATGTAGATAATTTATTTCTAAGTCATAAATATGTATTCTGTGATGTGGTTAAAATTTGAGAAAAATCAAAGTCAATTTAAGCATACTGGTTGTGTGTTTTAATGTCGGAATGACTAGTCACAAATACGAAAAATGATGGTTTTGGTGCAACAAGTTTTTTAGTGAATCTTAGGATTCATTTTAAACTTGTTGACTTTAAGAAAACTAGATTTGGAGAAATCTAGGTGTTCTTAGCAGATCGAAAATATCATTGGGTCACTTAAGTGACCAAGCCTTTCACGTTATGTGTCCTTATATTAGTTTCCATTTCTTTTCTTCATTTAACTTGTTTCTCATCTCTCTCTCACCACTGAAACAGAGGCAATAAAGAAAGAAGAGCAAAGAGGAAAAGTGAAAAGAAGAAAGAAGAAATCAAGAAGGAAAGATAAGCTTGCGATCATTTAACCATCATCTCTATCTTTGCTACACAAGGTAAGGGTTCTTGTGCTCTTCTAAACTCTTTTCTTCCATTTTCACCATTGTTGCACATGTGGTGCATAATAAGTCGATTTGGTTCTAGAGGTGTTTGAAGTGTTTTTCTTGCTTGGATGAGTGTCTTTGGTTATTTATGACTTGTTCATGGAATGAGTTTGAGTTAGAAACTTAGAACTTGTCATTTGAACCTTTGAATCCTAAAAGTGAGAAAGTTAGGTGATGGATGAGTGATTTGGTCTTTGGATCCAAATTAGAACTTTTTGTTAGTGGTTAATGATTCCTATATGTTAGTGAACTTGTTAAGAACCTTAAATCACCTAGAAACTGGTTTGGAGTGGCCAAAATCTGTGATTTGTTCCAATGGAATAGTACCCAATTTTGCAGAATTATGCAGAATCTAGTTTATGTTGCTTCGTGGCGCAAGGTGTTGCATACCACGGCATGCGAGTGATGCTACATCCAATAATAGTGTAACACCCCGATGTAGCGCGTCACATTTACGACAAATTAAAATAAAAAAAAAACCTTCCCAAGTTATAAATCGTTTGATAATAAGTACAACACGAGTTGTAATATTTGAGTTATGTATTCTAAGAAGATCAATAATCATCCTATACAAATCCAATCATCTTCCATTATTGTTTCAACCTTCGTCCTATGGCTATTTCTTCTTGCGGAAAACATTACTAAATAAAATAAAAAAAAAATATGAAATAAAATACATTATTACATACATACCATAATATCCATATGGTTTTGTTAAAAAAATATATTAAAAATTAACTCATAAACTGTTTGACACAAAAGAGTAGATAACAGACTTGCCCAAGTCCAACAGACTAAGAAAACCCAAAAATATAGTACAGACATAACCACCACAGAACAATTAAGCCAACCAGTAAGGATAATCTAACGACTCGCCTCCTTCGTGCTGGTCCTCGGGTTGTTGCTTCTCTCACAGAAAATTAAGAGGTTAATCCTCTTCACCGTCTTTACCATACATAATAATAACACAAAAATACATACAAAGAAGTGAGACAATCTGTCATCATTACCATCAGGCAGTATAGAAAACGATAAATACAACCAGATATGCCATCAAAACATGTTATTACAACATATATAACATTTCATAGAATATATCAGAATAATATAATATGTAGACTCATAATGCACATGTACACGACACAAACCTACTCCATGGAGCTAAACACAACCAATCAGAGGGAATGATCCCGGAAGAACCTGTCTGTCAACTCGGCTGCCGCGGGCCACGTGCTACACAGTCAAATTCGTCGTGGCTCGCACAGTACACAGTCAAATTCATCATGTACTACAGGCATTCTACAAGACCGTCCCCAACAAGATCGTGATTAAGAATAGTGCTTTGTCAAGATCACTAGTGTGTCATGCTCGGTACCACGGCCCAGAGGAGCTACCAACTGTCCACATGTGGAATTTCTGCACATCAATGCCTCTAAGTTCAATAAATGAACAACACTACACCTATCGCACCCAAACAGGGGTGTAATTCATCCTCTTAGGTATAACTCGTCAATGACACCAAAAACAACAAATTCCTCAATACATGGTGCAAGACTAAAAAATTCACATATATCATAATATCATCAAATCACATGGTCAAGTGCCATAACTCGGCAGTACCATCCTTCAATATAACCAGGTCCAACCTGACAGCATACCGCTGTTATTTTCAATCTCGTAAATATTTTACCGCATTTTCACAATATCATGATTATTTTCCAACGTTTTCAAATTGCGTAGGTATTTTCCCACATTTTTTTATCACGTAAATATTTTTCAACGTTTCCAAATCTTATAGTTATTTTCCTACATTTTTAAAATCATTTTCTCATTCGTGTAATATTTTTAAATCATTTTCTCAAGCACGTAACATTTTTAAATCATTTTTCACCGTATAAGATATTTCTTGACGTTCTAAATTAATTTTTGAAAACTTTCCGAAATTAAAATCCTTTTTAATAAAGTACTTAGAGCGCTAAATAAATTTTAAAACGTATTCTCAATTATCATAATAAAAATTACTAAATTGAGTTCTCATTAAATAAATCTTTTAAAACTACCTTTAAGAATATATATATATATATATATATATATATATATATATATATATATATATATATATATATATATTTTAATCTAAACACCAATTTTTTTTTACTTGTTAGCCCAAAATTAATTTATTTTCCATAACCAAATATATAATCATTTCCTATCTCCTTTTCCTTTGTAAAATATTTAATCCAATTATTTGTTACTTAATCCTCTAAAATCTATACTTGAAAAATAATTTTAGATTAAAAGTATATTGAATGGCATGTGACCGAAATTTACTATGTCTTCAACAAATCAAGCATTTGAAAATACATACATCAAACCAATCATACAATAAAGTAAAACTATAAACATTCAAGTAAATGAATCATCATGGATTCTTCACCACACACAATCCATTTTCATACTACCAAAATAGTTGATGAGATTAAATCTCCCTCTTACCTCTTGAAGACTATCCTTCTTGAAAGCTTCCTTGGAGAATTTTGTGTGGCTTCTAGAAAATACCTATCAAGCTTAAACAATTTACAAAATACAAAACTAAGCTTGAGAAAGAATAACCATAGATCAAACATGGCTTAGAAATTTAAAAACAAATTTAGAAATAGGAAACAAGAATTTTACCTAATAGGGTAGAAATTTCAACCTTGATTTCCAAGCTCAAGATGGTTGATTTCGAAGAAACTCACAACATGAAAGATGTTTGGAATGGTGTTTAGCTTTAGGAAATGAGGTTGGATAAAATTATTGAAGAGTGGAAGTGTGATTTGGGAGTGGTGGCCAAATGGCTCAAGAAATGGAGAAAAGATGAAGTTTTTCTTTGAGTTCTTGTGTTCTTGAAGAAAGAGAATGGAGAGAATAGATAGGAGTGATGGAAAATTAAGTGGAGAGGTCTCCTACATTATATACAGCCATGTGGTGCATTGGAGGAGTGGGTGGAATGATTTGTGATAATTGCTTGGTGGAGCACTCAAGGAAACAAGGTGGTGCATGCTAGCTCACTAAAGTGTATGATTAAGTGTGATGGAATCAAAATGATAGCCTAAAAATCATGTGCATTGTCTTGGAGTTACATGGAGTGAATGGATGGAAATTCATTGAATATTTGAGTGGGAGACAAGGTAGTTAAAGGATGACTAAACTCCAAGTGATCATAAATGATAGAATGCATTATTATGCATTATTTGAAGAATCATTCACCTTCTTGATGGACATGGCCATGTGGCCTTGGTGGAATTCACCAACAAAAGAATCCCATTCCATGTTATAATGAAATGCATGAGTTGTACGTGGGTCAAAGTGTTTTACCTCTTTGGTTTCTACATTAAACATACTAAAGTCCACTAACATGATTATAGAATCTAGGTAAATAGAAAACTTAATTACTAGGGCTAGGTAATTAGGTTTATGATTTCACTTACAGTAAGTAGATTTATAACCTTAACCTAAGGTAAATAGATTTATGACTTTAACCTAGGGTTAATAAATTTTTATAACTTTAACCGATGGTAAATAAATTTACAACTTTAACCTAATGTAAATAGGTTTATAACTTTAACCTAAGGTGGATAGATTTATGATTTTGCCTAAGGTAAATAGATTTATAATTTTACCTATGTCTATTTCTCTACGTAGATTTTAACTTGTAGTTAATTTCAAATTGACAAAAATTACTGCGGTAAAAACTAATTTTTACTGTCTAAATTTACTGCGATAAAAATTAAATTTTTACTGTGGTTCAATAATAACGCGTATCTAGATAAATTGTCAAACAACGAAGATTTTCGAATACTGTTTCTGGTTTTGGGTTTAGTAAGATCCCTCAGCCCCACTGAACAGTTCAAAAATTCATCTGGCCTGGGAAAATTATTATTTCCCTGACTCAGAGTAATTCATACACAAAGATCCAAAACATTCACATAGCAGTTAAAATAAATTTACAATACACAGAAATTACAAAACAGTACAGTTTAGTCGTTACTGTAATTTATCAAAAATTGGGGTGTTACAAATAGAATCTCAGAGCATTGTGTCACGGCATGCCAAGGCCGAGCCGAGGCGTGAGATGCTAGAACTTCCAACATTATGTTTTTGATGTTTTGGAATTTCCTAAGTGATGGAATCACTCATAGATGCTTTCCTGATTGTGTTGAGGCACTAATAAGGGTAATTCTTGGAGAGAATGACCACTTAGCATATTTGAAGTATTGTGAAACCTTAGACAAATCTTTGAGTTTAGAATGCCTTAGGGTTGTTTCTAAAACCTTGCACAACATGAGGTTGTCTTGAAATCGCTTGTGAGGTGATGATGTGAAGTTCTAAATATAAGAATGCTAGTGACATGATTCTTGCTACTTTGTTTGATAAGTGAGGCTAAGATTCCTATGTGCTAGTGTTTATGATGTGGCTTGTGTGTTTAGTTCTCAAACTTAATATTTTTTATTTTTCTATGTATTGTAACCTTAAATGGTGTGCACAACCATGTGGCTAGAGAATGAGGTGTTTGATCTAAATTCTCAGAGTGGAGGCTTATTATGGTCAGGGTTATCGGTATGAGGTTGGTAGCAGTACTCTCACTGTGGTTAGGGGAAGGAATCCATTTATTACCAAATAGTGTCTGGGCTTAATTGTCTATCCTACCCAGTATATACAAGGGAACGAAGGTTCTCGGGGAAACAAGTAATTAACTTGTGTTTTTTAAAAACTAAAACCTGCATTGGCATTGCATAATCATAATATTAGGAAATTGTTTGAGCATAATCATACCTCATAACATTAAGCATTGCATTGTTGACAATTGTATAGATAATTGTCTTGGTTGTTTGATCGATAGTATCTTAGGATTGTATGAGTCATTTCTTTGATACTATTAATTAACATTTAATCTATTACATAGTGTTATGTATGTTTCAGTTGATTTATTTATTGTAAATAATTAATTGCTGGTTTTGGTATACTTATATTGAGAAATTTTGATTTATCACCCCTGTGTATTTCATGTAAATCCAGGTGAAGTCCTTCTAAAAGAGAAAAAAAGGAAAGAAAAAGAAGAAGCAGAAGGCTTAGTGTAGTTGTTATGTTTTTTTTTTTTTAATCAACTTGTAATTATTTTATTTTGCTGAATAATTATAAAAGTTTATGTATTACAGTATGACTTGTTAATTAGTCAATGTTGTAAATATATGATTTTTTATCATTCGTGGCTCTCTATAATGACTGTATAAGTTATTATAGATTTATGTTTTATGCATCTTAGAAAGTGACTTGCTTAATGCAATGATCTTGAAATATTTTGTTTATTTTATGATAATTATGCTAGGGTGTTACACCTTGGCGTGACACAATCACGCTACGGCACGTGGAGCTTTCTGTAGAATTCTGCAGATACAGGTACTGTTTCATTAGAATAAAACCATCATCTAATCACTCAAAACTCAATTCTAAGTGATTTCCAACATCAAAAGAGATCCATTAACACATTGTAACCCTTTTACATCTTTAATCTAACTCAAACATAGAATCATGAATCATTCATCCACTTAAAACCTAAAACCCCATTTTTGACTCAAATGGAAACCAAAGGTGTTTAAGGGTTGAAAATCCATCTCCATACATCCAATAACTCAAAAACAAGTCATCTTCAAGTTCTCTAACAAGATTCAAGCCTAAAACACCAAATCACACTCAAAACCTAATTCTCACATCAAGCTAACTCTTATGAAAAAGATGAAGAAAATGGAAGGATGAGTAAAAACAAAGTTCCTAAGCAACTTTTCTCCACCTCTATCATCTTCCTCCTCTTTGGTGGTTGATCATCCTCTTTAGTCTCCTTTCTTTCCCTTTCCTTTGCCTTTGCCTATTGCATCCAAGAGAAGAGATGAGAAATAAAAGAAAATATCTCATTTTAACCTTAAATAAATCAAGGTAGCAGAAAGAGTGAAGAACCGTGTGATATTTTGGTCACTTAAGTGACCATGCTGAAACTCCTGATCTGCTAAGAATACTTAGATTTTACCAAATCAAGTTTCCTACCTACCAACAAGTTTAAAATAAATCATAAGATTCATAAAAAATCTTGTTTCACCATTTCTATATTTTTTTCATATCTGCTGGTAGTCATTTCAGCATTAAAACACACAACTAGTATGCTTAAAAATACCAAATTAACTCCGATTAACCTCAAATTTTAACTACACCATCTTCTATACATTTATGACTTAGAAACAATTTCTCCATATTTATTTCCATTGACTAAGTAGCTTAAACTAATTCTAATGCTAATAACAACTATATTTCACATATAGAGTTGCAATAAAGCGAGTAAACGTGCTCAAAACGCCACAAAATAAATAGGCATGTTAAGTAAGCATTAGGCTACCTTTGTATCCATATACAAGTCTAACATATATTTTTAGGGTGTTACATTTCTCCCCTCCTTTTTAAAATTTTGTCTCCAAAATTTGGTTTACCTAAGTTAAGAAGTTCTAAACAACACATGCAAAAATAAGTACAACCAAATTTCAAGAAAACAAAATTACTCAACAAGTACAATCATGTATTCACCTTTTCTTGAATTGGGAGACTGTGTTGTCTCCTTGTCTTGCAAGGTGTAGACTATCCTCGAAGCGGTAGGTCTAGCATCAGTCTTTGCCTATTTCTTCTAAGGACAATTTTTGGCATAGTGTCCCAACTTGCCATACTTAAAACAAGTTACCTAGTCAGTTGAGCAGGCTTTGTCCTAGTGGTACCTACCACACTTGGTACAACATTGCTCGTAATCATCTCTCTAACTTACTTCCTTTTTTCTTACTATCTCTTATTTAGTTATCGAGAATCCCTATATTATCGAAATACTGGTATAATAGTTATGGTGCTATTATTCCATAAATGTTGAGTTGATCAATCCTCAATATCATGTAATTGTGTAACAGTAGCTAATAATAATCCAGCCTAAGGCAAGTCATGCAATTCTACTCAAACATCTCTAACAAGAGACAAAGAAATGCATAACACACAAAGGAACTCCAAAACATGCTAAAGCATAGCTAGTCCATAGCCCGACTCAACAGGATGAACTGCTCCGATACCATAATGTAACATCCCAAATGTAATAATCATAGTATAATATGTATTATATCACAATGATTAGATCTAGGCATACTACTTACCACTACAAAGCATTTTCTACTATAATAAGTCCATGTATATAGAAAATATGGGCCACGAACTATCGAAGTTATACATAACGTCTGTATTTCTCATAAAAACAAAAATATGTATGAAGTTACAACTAAGCCTCTCAAGGCACAAAAGATACAATCTTTCTCTATTTAAAGCATATAAACTATACTAGTCTTCATACATCTTATTCTTTCCTTTTGAAGAGCTTGCACCTGGATTTACATGGCAACACAATTGGGGTGATAAATCACAATTCTCAGAAGAAGTATTCCAAAACCAGCATTTTATACATTCATAAAGAATACGCAACTGCCCATACAATTGCAATATCAAGAATTTAAATATCATGGTGGCAACCGCCCATACAATTGTCATGCTATGCCAAATTATGCCTTATATTCATGCCTATGCAATAACCTAAACATGTATGTGGATAATGTTATGATACCATTTATAGGAATCCAATTCCATGGTAATGTCATGATATGCATGAGCCTCGAACAAAATAAAGGAATCCCTCCCAAGTTTTGAACAAGCACTAGAACCCAATTACAGCAGTCTTTAGATGTAGTGAGGATATGACCCACCTCAACTACTCTTCATACGTAGAGAGAATATTACCCACCTTAACCACTCTGGAATCCTTGCTTCACATACCACCACGAGTGAAGAAGGGAAGTTCATCTTCAACTACTCTCCAATAGGGAGAAATTATTCATCCTCACATTATCAAAGGTCTAGGATCACCTCCGGTAGTGAAAATATAACCTACCTCAAATATCTTTTATCGCAACCAAGATCGCGACTGGACGACTGAAAAATATAAGATTTGAAAATCAATTGAGTCGCCACCAATGTTTATTTAAATTGGGAAAGCATTAGAAAAACCCTTAAAATAGGAAAATTGGTCTTTTAGGAAATGAGTTTGGATTCGGGAGTCGATTACAAGTAGGGAAGGTGTTAGCACCCTACATTGCCCATTCGAGGAATAGTACCTTAAGTTAGTTGTGCAAATTTTAATAATATCAAATGAATTTATTTTACCCCTTTAAAAAAAAGAAAAAGAAACAACTAAACTATGAAAATTTAATTTTAGTATGACATAATAGAGATTCTACTCCTACGTATCCTCAGGTGCAGTGAGGAACTCAAAGTCACGTAGTTCTTTAGAAAAAAAATGATTATGTGTTGGTTGTTTTTAATTTTGAAAAGATTTTTGTTTAGAAAACTCATTTGATTTTTTTAGGCTTAAAAAAAAGTTCAAATCATCAAGTTGTTATAACTTAAATGATTCTAAAAGTTACAAGATTAATAAGTTGTCACAGCTCAGTTAATCTCGTTTTATTCTTTTCAAAGAGGTTCAATTATTTTATTTTATTTTGTATTTTTCTTTTTTTCTTTTTTATTTTTTATTTTTTAGTATTTTATCATTTAAAACCCTTTTTTTAAAAAAAAAAGTCCAAACCCAAGCTAGAAACAACACATTTAAGTTCCAACCTGCTAAGCCCAAGCCCAAAACATAAAATTTTCTTTTTGGTAGCAATATTTTGAAAGGCTACCAGGTTCCAGGTCCATTTAAATATTTTTTTTATTTTTTTTACCAAATTAACAAAACAACACAATAAAAGATCACCTCTTTTTAAACAAATAAAAACTGAATAAAAAAACAAAGAAAAGAAAAAAAGGGATCCTGGTTTTAGAAAATGAAATGAAAGGGAGAAGAGAATGCTCACTCCCACCAGCTGAATGGACGATGGCAGCGCAGTGTGGCGATTGGATGGTGCGACTGGGTATTTCCAAATTTGGCCAGTTTACGAGGCGGGAGGTGACGTGCTGTGCGGGGGTCTTGATTCATGCTGCGCGAGTGGCGGCTGGACGACGGGCTCAGGGTGTGCGGGTTGAAGGGCGAGGGACGACGATGCTAGGCTTATCGAAAATGATGGAGGTGGCACGGTCTAGCAGGACAGCAGGTCGTGCAGGTTGCCGGAAGTGACGGGTCGCAGCTGGGTGTGTCGCGAGTTTAGCAGCTAGGTCAGACCGGCGACGATGGGATGGTGCTCCTAGTTGGCGGGTTGCTGGGTTAGGTGGTAGACAATGGCTTGGGTAGATCTAGGTGGTTTTGGGTAGTTGGCCGCGGGATCTGGTAGTGATGAAGATTGTTGGGTTTGGTGTTTATGGGTTTCAGTTATGTGGGGTTCCTAGAGTGGTTTGTGGTGGCTAAGGAGGTTGGGGACGTGGGTTAATGGAGGAAGATGATTGGTGTTTTTGTGGTGGTCATGAATGGTTAGTGATGGCTATGGTTTGGTGGAGGTAAGGTGGTTCTGGTGAAGGTGAAGATTATGAAGGTGAGGTGGTGAGGGGAGTCACCATTTGAGTAGTGATGGTTGTTTAGGTGGTTGAAAATGGCTTAGTGATGAAAGTGGTTCTGGTTGTGTGGGTTCAAGATGGTTGAGGGGTGGTTGAAAATGGGTGGTCATTTTCTGGGTTTGGTCTTGGTTCATGGAGGCTTGAAGTTGTGTGGGTTCATGGTGGATGTGTAGGTGGCAACAAGGTTGATGAAGATGGTGAGGGTAGCTGAGATGAAAATGGGGGCTTGGGTTTAAGATGGTCCAGTCCTTTATTGTTGAACTGTTCTCAATGAAAAATGGTTCTATAGAAAATGTTCGCCTCAAAATTCTGAGTTCTTCCCCTCTTGCAAGTAGAGATGGCTCCTCTGCAACCCCAAGAAATTAGCCTAGGTAGCAGATAGAGTTTTCTAGCTCAGCTTCTATTTTCATGATTTTTCTTTGGGTTGTCACCTTCTCATGCTTGCCTCTTACCATTTTTATGTTGCATTGAGCCTTGAGTCTGCATAGTTGCAGCAATGTGGTAGATTGGGTTGAAAATAAAATAAAAAAAATAGGATGTTGGTTTTTTAGCTACTAGTTAAACTTGGTTTTGGTTGGATCTTGGAACATATCAGAACCTGCTAAAGAATTACTTCCCTCTCCCCTCTTTTCTCTCTCTTTTTTTTTTAAATTGAGATTAACTTTTCTTTATCCTTTTTTATTTTTATATTTACTTTTATATTTATTTTTATCTATTTTTTTTACATTCAAAATAAAATAAGACAAAGTAAAAAAAAAATAAATGGGCTAAGACATGAGTAAAAAAATGATTAAAATATTACAATTAAGCACTATTTAACACAATTATTACTCTTTAAATTAAATAACAAGAAAAAATTTATGGACAAAATTGAGTATTAACAGCTGCCTCACTTTGCTTTACATTTAAACTAAATGAAAAGCAAAGGAATTGATTCAATTTTGTCCATGAAAATTTTCTTGTGCGGGTCAATGCAAAATGCAATGGATATTAAAACCAGGTAAAAATGTAGGGTATAAGGACCCCGAAAGGTCACAAGCTTGCGGAGGTAAAAAGCTTGTAGAGGTAGAAAGCTTGCGGAGTTGGGTATCTACCAAAGCTTGACTGAAAACTTAAAGCGATGGGTGCGAGGACCTGGAAAGGAAAAGGCAATGAGCATAAGGTCCTGACTTACAGTGAAAGCTAAAAGCGACAGGTGCGAGGACTTGGAAATTAAAGGCAAAGGGCTTAAGGCCTTGACTTGCCGTGAAAGCGATGGGTGCGGGGACCCGAAAATCAAAGGCAATAGGCATAAGGCCTTGACTTGTCGCGGAAATGATGGGTTCAGGGACTCGGAAATGAAAACGCAATAGGCATAAGGCCTTGACTTGCCGTGAAAATGATGGCTGCAGGGACCCAAAAATCAAAGGCAATGGGCATAAGGTCCTGACTTGCATTGAAAGCAATGGATGCGAGGACCCAAAAACTTAAAGATCATAAGTGTGGGGACCCAGAAACTAAAGACGGTGGGTACGAGGACCTAGAAACTAAAGATGGTGGGTACAAGGACCCGGAAACTAAAAGACGATGGGTGCGGGGACCCGAAAACTAAAAGACGATGGGTACAAGGACCCAAAAACTAAAGGTGGTGGATACGGGGACCCGGAAACTAAAAGACGATAGGTACGGGGACCTGGAAACTAAAGACGATGGGTGCAGGGATCATGAAACTAAAGATGGTGGGTGCGAGAACCCTGAAACTAAAAGACGATGGGTACGGGAACCCAGAAACTAAAAGACAATGGGTGCGGGGACCCGAAAACCAAAAGACAATGGGTGCGAGGACCCAAAAACTAAAGATGATGGGTGCGGGGACTCAAAAACTAAAGACGGTAGTGTGGGGACTCGAAAACTAAAGATGTTGGGTATGGGGACCTGAAAACTAAAGATGGTGGGTATGGTGACTCGGAAAGGAAAGGCAATGGGCATAAGACCCTAGCTTGCCGTGAAAGCTAAAAGCGATGGGTTCGAGGACCCAAGAATGAAAAGCCAATGAGCATAAGACCCTGACTTGCCATAAAAGCAATGAGTGTGGGGACCCGAAAAGGAAAAGGCAAAGAGCATAATACCCTGACTTGCCGTGAAAGCAATGGGTACGGGGACCCAGAAATTAAAGGCAATGGGCATAAGGCCCTAACTTGCTGTGGAAGCTAAAAGCGATGGGTACGGGGACCCATAAATTAAAAGGCAATGAGCGTAAGGCCCTAGGAACTAAAAAGAAATGGTGTTGACTTTGTAAATGCATGTGATGCCTAAAATGATGCATGATGCAATGGATGCATGATGATGCAATGGATGTGATGCCTAAGGACATTGCATGTAATGCCCGAGATGATGCATGATGCAATAGATGTCCTACTATAGTGATTCTCATGAACAAATTGGGTAAATGAAATTGACACATCAGAGCTTTAGCTAGATCACTCTTGGTTCCATAACCCTTAAGGACTTTTTCCCACAACAGGATCAAGGTCGAATAGTAACAAAATTCATTGACTTGCCTGGTTATTCTTCATTATCTCATCAATACTCTTAAAGGGCCTTGAGCCAGAAAACTTTATGCAATGGGACTTGAACCAGAAAAACTTATGCAAAGGGCCTTGAGCCTAAAAACTCAAGCAGTGGGCCTCATGCTAGAAAATTTTATGCAGTTGGCCTTGAACCCAAGAACTTTGTGCAATGAGCCATGAGCCAAAGAAGTGAATATACTTAACAAAAACAAATTTTTTACCAAAATTTTGAACCAAACGCTTCATTAAAAACTTTGGCCAACCAAACTCATATTCAAAGGGGATCATTGTTAATCTCATCTTCTTCAAATTTCTCTTCATTAGATATGGCTTGCGTAGAAGCTTGTGACTTTCGTCCTCTAAAGATTCCTATTTGCACCGGACACACTTTAATATGAATTATCCATTGAGGATGTCATTTCTTTCATTGGTTGAAATTTGAAGCTCCTTTGGCTTGAGTTGTTTGACATGAGACTACCATCATATGGATAAGTTGTACTATTATACTCTTGTTCACCTAACCTGAAGTATCATGTACCAGATATGCATGGATTAAAAAGTACCTCTAGAAAGAGATTTACTAACTAAATAACTTCTTGACTAATTTTGAGAGTATGACTACACAAAGGACATCTACAAAGGATAAAGACACAAGAAGTGGAATAGTACAAAAGCCAAAGGGTTTTTTTTTTGCCCCAGTTTGGATGTGATTGATCCTTACTCGACAACTGAGCATCATGACCATTGTTTTATCAAGTATCTACAAAATCTACTCCTGTGTAAGGTATTAAAAAAAAAATTTGACCAGGGTAAATCATTTGAGAACAAAGTTATCCTTGTGTAGGCCATTTGACAACAGGCCATTTGACAACAAAATTTATCCCAATGTGGGGAACTTGAGATTTTTTTTTGCCCTAGTGTAAGGCCAAATAAAACTAGAAAAATTATCCCAGTTTAGAACCGAATTGAATAGGGTAGAGACTTGTCCCAATATAGAGTAAGATTGAATCAAAAGATTTGCCCCAGTGTATGTCAAATCAAACTAGAGAAAAAATGCCCCGATGTAGGGCCAACTTGAATAAGGTAAAAACTTGCCCTAGTGTAAGTCTCCTTTTTTCTCTCTTTTTTTTTGTCTCATTTTTTTTAGACCATCCTTACGGGTTTTCAGCCTAACGAGCTTTTTTTTTTCCTTAAGGAGCAATGAACTAGATACTTGTATGAGCACAACCTTTTGTCTCAAAATTAAAACTTGTGAAAATAAAGACAACCATTTATTGATTAGAATGAACTTTTTAAGGATTGTAATGAGGCCAAGGTTAGTGGCTATAAAATGAAAGATATAATGCTCAAACAAGTGTTTAAAGGTTAAATGAGACCAAGGATCCTTATTCAAACTTAAACTTTGTCAATTACTTTTGTGCTTTCAAGCACACTTTTTTCTTATTGTTTTTCATTTTTTTACTTTCTGCCTCTTTCACATTTTCTTCCTTTTCTCTTTTTTCATTATGCTTCAAAGTAGTCACCATGACAATCAACCTTTATTTTATATTAACCCCCTAGTGTGAGGGTGATCCTTGTCTAGGGTTTATTGAAGAAAACTTTCAAGTTCAAAATGGGACAACGAGAGATAATGGAAAGAAAAGATGAATTCTTATGAAAGATAGAGAAAGATGGTCAATCTTTTTTTTCAAATCTTGAATTTTCATTTTTAAAAATTTTAAATTAGAGATAAAAGGATAATACACATCAAGTGATTACTTATTTGCCCCTTTTATTTTTCTTTTTTTTCTTTCACCTCTCCTTTAGTCTTTTTTTTGTTTTTTTTTTGGTTTTTTTGTTTTTTTGGGCAAAGAACACCTGCACACGTGTGCTTCATGACTACCAAAAGTTTTCTAGAATCAAGCTCCTATGGGATCCGAACCAAAAGAAAGCAAGTAAAGGAAAGAAAAGAATGACAAAAAAGATATGACAAGAACATGAGTGCCAAGAACATAAGAAAAAGAAACAAGGTATGCTGAGATCCACACAAATCCATTACATTAATGCTTCAAGAAAGTTTACATAAGTTCAAAACCCAAATGATTTTAATGATTGAACAAGCATGAGGTCAGTACAATTAAACCATCGTTTCATGGTAACAACTTGATAAACAAATTAAAACACCAATCGCTCAGAAATTCCCAAGTGTTGGAGGATTCTTAGGTATTGTTCCTTCACAATGGTTAGAAAATGAATCACTATTAAATTAAACTTTCTAAGGTTGTCCTTGATTGACCACTCTAAACATTCACTCCTATTACAGATGAGTATGTATAGAAACATCTGACATTGCCTATTGGACTACTGTTTAGGTAGCTGTTGTCATCCATGAGTTTCCTAAAATCCCATTTGATTCATTCGACCTGAAGTCCACCTTTAGCTGGTTCAATATTTTTCCATACTCGCTTATCCGTCATTCATTTGATGTAATCTATTTCTTGACCTAGATTTCTCCTATACTCGCTTGTCCGTCATTCTTTTTTCTTTTTTTAAGGCTATAAAAAAAAAGACAATTTGATCAAGATTTTTTTTTCTTTTTGCGGGATGCTGTTATGCAAAGAGGAAAAAAGACCATTTGGTTTTGGAGATTTTTTATTACTTACCTTATGAAAATAGAAAAAAAATTATTTTTTTTCTTTTCTTTTTTTACATGCAGGGGAGGTTTTTTTTTTTTTTTTGCAAACATGTAACAAAGGATTTTTTTTATTTTTAATAAAAGTTTTCTTCTTTTGGGAATCTATAAAACAAAGAGAAATCAACATTTGAATTGGATATTTTTGAACTTTTATTTTATGAAAATGATAAAAAAATTTATTTTTTTTATGCAAAGATATTATGCTATCATATAACAGATGATGATTAGAGAAATGAGCATTTGAATTGGAAACCTCTTTTGTTTTTGTCATGGAATGCAAGATTGATGTCATGAAAGATTTTTGTATTTATTACTTATTTTTATGCAATGATGCTATGAATGCCATGATATGGATTTTTTTTAAAAAAAATGATATGAATGTCATGGTAATGCAAGATGATGTATCTTTTTTTTAGAGCTAATTTTTTTTAAAAAAAATGCAAGAATCAATGAAAATGCAAACCATGAAAATGCAAGATGATATATCTTTTACTCTTTTTATTTTTAAGAATGCTAGGAATTCCAGGAAAATACAAGCCATAAAAAAAAAGGATGCATAAATGAATCACATGAGGGATATATAGATAAAGAAGAAATATGCTCCCTTCGAGTCCTCCTAAGGGATTGCCTTAAATTTGAAGAATTATATCCTAAGGATCTATGAGTCATACTGATTCGTAAGAACTTTTATTGGGTAGCTCTACTATTTTAAAGGCTTCTAGAGCTAAGTCCCATTTCAGAATGTTGATCACTAACAGTGAGTAAACCACTAGGTGTGGGACATTCGTGAAAAGGGCACACTATAGATGAGGTTTTCGCGATAACTAAATAGGATGTACATCCAAAATGACTATCACTATACAACCTCTACCTAACTTAGGCTTCACATAGAGCCGGGTATAGGGCCTCACTTGAATGTATGTGATAAATGTGTAGGTGTCGTGGGTGTAGAGAGCATACAAACCTCCATAATCCTAAAGACTACCCTCATCCTACAAAGATAACAATCAAACAGAATATACATACAACAGCCAACCAGTAATTTTCTACCCTAGGGTTTTAACAACCAAGCACAAAATATTGAGGCAACAAAATATATACAAGTAGATAAAGTTAACACAAGATAACACCATCAGAAATTTAAAAAAGTAATAAATAAAAAAAATCTATTTACAACCAAATAAGAAAACAAAAATAAAGATAAAAAATGGAAAAATAAATAAATAGAGGTTATTAATAATTTGCACAACTAACAACAACAAACATGACTCTCTAAGTATCCCCAGTGGAGTCGCCAGCTGTTGCAACCAAGATCGCGACGGGACAACCGAAAAATATAAGATTTTGAAAATCAATGAAGTCGCTACCAATGTTTATTTAAATTGTGAAAATATTAGAAAAACTCTTAAAATAGGAAAATTGGTCTTTTAGAAAATGAATTTGGATTTGAGAGTCGATTACAGGTAGGGAATATATGAGCACCCTATACTGCTCGTTCGATGAACGGTACTTTAAGTTAGTTGTGCAAATTTTAATAATATCAAATGTATTTATTTTACCCCTTTAGAAAAAGAAAAAGAAACAACTAAATTATGAAAATTTAATTTTGGCTTGACATAATAGAGATTTTGCTCCTACATATCATCGAGTGTAGTAAGGAACTCAAAGTCACGTAATTCTTTAGAAAAAACAATTGTGTGTTGGTTGTTTTTAATTTTGAAAAGATTTTTGTTTTGAAAACTCATTTGATTTTTTTAGGCTTAAAAAAAGGTTCGAATTATCAAGTTGTCACAACTTAAATGATTCTAAAAGTTATAAGATTAACAAGTTATCACAACTCAGCTAATCCCATTTATTCTTCTCAATGAGGTTCAATTATTTTATTTTGTATTTTTTAGTATTTTATCATTTATGACCCTTTTTTTAAAAGTCCATACCTAAGCCAGAAACAACACATTTAAGTTCTAACTTGCTAAGACTAAGCCCAAGACACAAAATTTTCTTTTTTGTTGCAATATTCTGAAAGGCTACCAGGTTCTAGGCTCATTCAAGTATTTTTTTATTTTTTTTACTAAATTAACAAAACAACACAATAAAATATCACCTCTTTTTAAACAAATAAAAACTAAATAAAAAAACAAAGAAAAGAAAAAAAGGGATCCTGGCATTAGAAAATGGAACGAAAAGGAGAAGAGAAAGCTCACTCCTACCAGTTGAACGGACAATGGCAACGCAGTGTGGCGACTGGACGACGCGACTGGGTATATCTAGATCTGGCCGGTTTGCGAGGCGGGCGGCGTGGCATTGTGCGGGGGTTGCGGTTCGTGCTGCAGGAGTGGCTACTGGACGGCGGGCTCAGGGTGTGTGGGGTGGAGCGCGAGGGATGACGGCACTGGGCTTGCCGAAAATGACAGAGGCAACACGGTCTAGCATGCCAGCGGGTCATACAAGTTGCTGAAAGTGATGGGTCGCGGCTGGGTGTGTCGCGGGTTTCGCAGCTAGGTCAGACCGGCGAAGACGGGGTGGTGCTCCGAGTTGGCGGGTTGCTGGGTTGGGTGGTAGACGATGACTTGGGTAAATCTGGGTGGTTTTGGGTGGTGGGGTCGGGATCGATGGTGATAAAGGTTATTGGGTTGTTGTTTATGGGTTTTGGTTGAGTGGGGTTCCTGGAGTGGTTTGTAATGGCTATGGAGGTTGGGGTCGTGGGTTAATGGAGGAAGGTGATGGGTGTTTTGGTGGCGGTTGTGAAGTGTTGGTGACGATTATGGTTTAGTGGAGGTCAGGTGGTGTTGGTGAAGGTGAAGATGATGAAGGTGAGGTGGTGCGGGGAGTCACCGTTTGAGTGGTGATGGTTGTTGGTGTGGGTTCAAGATGGTTGAGGGATGGTTAAAAATGGGTGGCCATTTTCTGGGTTTAGTCTTGGTTCATGGAGGCTTGAAGTTGTGTGGGTTCATGGTGGATGTGTGGGTGGCAGCAAGGTTGATGAAGATGGTGAAGGTGGCTGAGATGAAAGTGGGGGCTTGGGTTGAAGATGGTCCAATCCTTTGTTGTTGAACTATTCTCAATGAAAATGGTTCTCTGGAAAATGTTCCCTTCAAAATTCTGAGTTCTTCCCCTTTTGTAAGCAAAGATGGCTCCTCTACAACCCCAAGAAATCAGCCTAGGTAGCAGATAGAGTTTTCTAGCTTAGTTTCTATTTTCATGATGTTTCTTTGGGTTGTCACCTTCTCATGCTTACCCTTTACCATTTTTGTGTTGCATTGAGCCTTGAGTCTGCATACTTGCAGTAATGTGACAGATTGGGTTGAAAAGAAAATTGAAAAATGGGATGTTGGTTTTTCAACTACTGGTCAAACTTGGTTTTGGTTGGATGTTGGAACATATCAGAACCTGTTGAAGAATTGCCTCTCCCTCCCCTCTTTTCTCTCTCTTTTTTTTTTAAACTGAGATTAACCTTTTTTATTCTTTTTTTTTATATATATTTTTTTTTATCTATTTATTTTCATTCAAAATAAAATAAGACAAAGTAAAAAAAAAAAGAGGCTAAGACATGAGTAAAAACAAAGTTTAAAATATTACAATTAGGCATTATTTAACACAATTATTACTCTTTAAATTAAACAAGGAAAAATTTATGCACAAAATTAGGTATCAACACCTTCTATTTGTGATAACATCTATTAAATAGGGATGATATGACTCACCTCAGCTCAACTACTAGAACAATGAGAGATGATATGACCCACCTTAGCTCATCACTGTAATACGGAGGGCGTCGTCCTATCTCACACTATTATAAATTATCCCCAAATGTGAGGATCAAATCATTCAACAATCATAAACATAATATATAACTATGTCTAATTACTTCACATAATTAGCATTACAAACAAATTTGATTCATAACCTTCTCACTTCATTAAATACGTCTATTAAAGTCTCATCACTTATTAAGAAGTATAAAAGAAGCAACAATACCATTAGAAAGCTCCATTGCATCAAACAACAAATCATGTCCAAGTTTGGAAGTCACGCCTCGGTGCAGCTCTTCCACGCTGCGGAGCCTAGCTCTCTGCCCACTTAGGCCCCAACATGGCCCTCAGTCATGCTGCAGCATATAACTCTCAGCCACTCTCACGCCTCAGCATGGCACAGTCATGCCGCAGCACAATGTGCTTTCTGTAGAATTCTACAGAATTCTGCAAATACGGGTACTGTTCCATTGGAACAAAACCCTCTTCCAATCACTCAGAACTCAATTCCAAGTGATTTCCAACATCAAAAGAGATCCATGAACACATTATAACCCTTTTACAACTTTAACTTTGCTCAAACATTGAATCATGAATCATTCATCCATTTAAAACCCAAAACCCCATTTTTGACTCAAATGAAAACCAAAGGTGTTTAAGGGCTGAAAATCCATTTCCATGCATCCAACAACTCAAAAACAAGTCATCATCAAGTTCTCCAACAAGATTCAAGCCAAAAACACTAAATCACACTCAAAACCTAATTCTCACATCAAGCTAACTCTCATGACCAATATAAAGAAAATGGAAGGATGAGTAAAAACAAAGTTCTCCCTACCTCTAATGACCAGCAATGAAGTCACTAAGCAACTTCTCTCCACCTCTATCATCTTCCTCATCTTTGGTGGTTTATCCTCCTCTTTGGTTTACTTTTTTTCCTTTTCATTTGCCTTTACCTGTTGCAGCCAAGAGAAGATATGAGAAATGAGAGAAAATATCTCATTTTAGCCTTAAAAAAGTCAAGGCAGCAAAAAGAGTGAAGAACCGTGTGATATTTTGGTCACTTAAATCAACACTTAGATTTCACCAAATCAAGTTTCCTAACTTCCAACAAGTTTAAAATAAATCCTAAGATTCATAAAAAATCTTGTTTCACTATTTTTCTATTTTTCCATATCTCCTGGTAGTCAATTCGGCATTGAAACACACAACTAATATGCTTAAAAATATCAAATTAACTCTTATTAACCTCAAATTTTAACTACACCATCTTTCACACATTTGTGACTTAGAAACAAATTCTCCACATTTATTTCCACAAACTAAGCAGTTTAAACTAATTCTATGGCTAATAACAACTATATTTCACACATAAAGTTACAACAAAGTGAGTAAACGTGCTCAGAAAAGCCACAAAATAAATAAGGCATGTTAAGTAAGTATTAGGCTACCTTTGTATCCATATACAAACCTAATATGTTTCTCCATGGCATTATATGTGTCTCCCCACACTTTTGACACATTAAAAGGGGTGCTCACAGAAACCCGTTTACCTCTGTCCTAATTTGGTCTATATCTGGAACCACTTCCTCTCTACCTCTCATTTTCTCTCTTTCTTTTGAAGAATTTAGCTCCCCCTCCCAACTTCTTTCTCAAACAAATGACCCTATACTATTCTACACTTATTCACCAGGGTAGCAAAATCTCTAATTTCAAAAGGACCCACCACTCTTTTATTTTAACTCTCAATCATGACTCAAATTTCACAGACTTCTAATTATCACTTAGATTATTCCTGAAATAGGAAGAGAACTTAGAAAACTCATCAAATTTGGCCACATATTGGCCTATGGACATATTCCCCTACTTCAGTTATAAAAACTCCAACTCTTTTGCATTTTTGATATTGTTAGGGAAATATTTATCCAGAAAAGCTTCCTAGAATATTTTCTAGGTAATCAAGATCCTTTTATTCTCTAACAGTCTTATAGCCTTTCTTTATTAGTGTTCTGCCTCACCTATTAGCATATAGGTGGCAAAAGTCACCCTCTGGGCATCTGTGCAGCCCATCACCTTAAATATTTTCTTAAACTCCATCAACCATCCTTCAGCAGCTACAGGGTCATAGTCACCTCTAAAGGGTGGAGGCTTAGCCTTCAAGAACTCAGAAAGGCCATAGAAGTTTGGGTTCACTAGATGCTCATGTCTCTTTCGCACTCCATCACCTACCTAGTTTTGGTTTCTATTTTGGTTCTCTTGGAAATGTGCTAGCATCTTATTGGTAGCAGTAGTCTATTCCCTTATGGCATCTTCCATTCCCCCAAAGAGTCCTCATGAGTTTTACCAAATTAGTATTGACAATATACTTTCAGTGGATGTCATAAGCTTATGCACATAGAGTAGACCAATATTGAGTTGATTAGTTAAAATATCATGTAACTATTATGGCCAGAAATGTATAACATCACACATCAAAAACTTATACATGACAAAAAACTAACATAATACTATACTTATACACAACAACGATGGAACTCTAACACTACTAGAAATTTGGATTTTAGTGACCGATTTAGACACCGATTTATTTCGGTCTCTAATAGAGACCGATTAAGAAAAAAAATTAATTTGTTACCGAAATAAAATCGGTTTCTAATTCGGTCTCTAAATTTTTTAGAGACTGAATTAGAGACCGAAATTATGTTATAAAAAAATAAAAAATATGTCTTATTTTTAGAAACCAATATTTCGGTCTCTAAATTAAAAAATTAACAAAAATAAATAAATAAATATATAGCAACCGCAAATTTGGTTGCTAAAAAATAAAAAAAAATAGCGACCGAAAATTCGGTCGCTAAAAAAAATAAAATAAAAATAAAAAATTCTGATTTTCTTCCAAATTTCGTTCCCAAAAATCCACCTAGAGCCCTCTTTTCTCTCATTCTGCATTCGTTTAGCTCTTCTCTCTCTCTCATTTTTATCTTTCTCATCTCTCCTTCACCACCATCTTCACCAAACCATTTTTCACCACCTCCCTTCACCGATACAGAAAACCCCAACAACTAAAGCTTCCACTTTCATTGAATAACCACAACCAACCACTAGCCAGACCCACCACGCAACACCACCTCGTTCGCCGGCCACCCACTCGTGAACCGTCACCCCCACACACACAAGCCCGGAATCAGCCACCACCAGATGCGAGCCACCACCATGCGAACCCACAGCACCGAGACTCCTCTGCCGGATTTGTGAGCCCCGCACTAGATCCGGCACCACCGAGACCAGGACCGCGCGAACCTTTACTCCCTGGCTGTTCTGAGCCTCTATCGTGCCCCATCGCTACTCGCGGCGCCCGCCATATCTGCAACCTGTGCTCCCTCGCTGTTCACAGCCACTGACCTAGAGCCGTCGCACCTCCACGCCGTGCCATGAACTGGCCACCATCACGCAGATCCGGCCACCAAGCCACCAGACATGAACCACCGTGAGCCTTAACTCCCCATTTCCTCCTCTGTTTCGTTTTCCTTCTCACAGAGACTAAAAGTTTTTTTTTTATCTTCTTGGTTAGGAATTTACTTAAGCAATTGACAACTGAGATATTTGATTCTTTTTGACAAACATAAGCTTTTATGTTATAGCTTTGTGTTGCAGTTATCTAAGAAATTTAAGTTCCATAAGCTTTCAAGCTTTGAACTTTATCTGTTTCTTGCCAAAAAAATCAACCCCAATTATTGTATGAGGCTTGCTTTTAGCTAGCTGGTTTTTCTATTTTTACATTTGATTGATTGATGTTAACCTGGGCAAATGACATGATCACAGGGTTTTCAAGAAATTTTAGGCCAATAATATATTCTTTTGAATGTATGACATGCCTTACAATGCTCAATACTTGTTTTATTCATCCCTTCTATTTGGTCGCTCTATAGGATACTGTGATGTTGGCTCTGAGAATACATGGATATACCTTGGCTATTTCATTTTGTTTTGTCATCCTTATACCAGCCTTACAACAAACAGATCCTTGAGAAGGTGAACTTGTACAAGCCTTAAAAAATTGAATCTTTCTATTTCACTTTGTTCTTTCTGGTCTGTGATTTTAGACTCTAAACAAGAGACCTCAGATGAAAATTTCTGTCCAAGTTGGAAAATAAGGAGGGATTTGCTATCTGCTTAGAGAAAGTGTGCTACATGCATATCATTTCATCTTCCTTTATCTGATGCTTCCTTGTAATTTAATTTGGCTCATGAAATTTTTTAACCTTGATACTTGGTCTATATTTGTTCCATTCGTAGTAAATGTACTGACTGAAATCAAGAAAAGCAAGATTGATCCTAACGACAATCTGAGGAACTGGAATAAGGGTGACCCATGTACATTAAATTCGACTGGGGTTTGGTGTTTTGATAGGGTAGGGGTTGATGGTTACTTCCATGTCTGTGAGCTGTATGGCTTCTTTATCCTTCCACTTTTTTTTTGCCTTAATTTCAATTTCTATTATTTAGATATTAAAAAGTGTCATTTATATAGGGCTATACAGAGTTAATATTCCAGGGATTTCTAAATTCTAATTGTTTTTCTGTTATCTCAATTTTACTGAAGCTACTTTATGACTATGAATCTCTCGGGAAGTCTAGCACCTCTGCTTGGTCAGCTATCTCAACTTCAGATATTGTGAGTTTTGTCATTTTATAAATTGTTCTCTTGGAAAAAAAAAGTATCAGAAGAGTTAATGGTAATATCTTATGCCATGCTAATATCTTTATTGTTTTATGCTTTAGGGATTTCATGTGGAATAATCTAACAGGGACGATACCAAAGGAGATTGGAAACATTACAACATTACAACTCTTGTAAGACCTTTACGAAAGAAGATGAATTTTTAGAAATGATCCTCATAAAATTTTTATTTTAAGAAGGTGATGTTTGTCCTGCTAGATATTATTGTCTGAGATTTGTTTTAAGAGACGATCTTATTTGCTTAAGTATGTATGGGTAAGTTTGGATTTCTACTGATCCTGATGTGTTATAAATAAACATACTATATCTCTTTGTATCATAAGTTTGAAGTTAGATGAGAAGTCTAATTAGATGAGTATACAAGGTAGACTTGTGGTAAAATAAAAGCTACTCTAATTGGGGAAATTTCTAATGTTCTACTTTTATTATTTAGCATTCACGATTGTAGAGAAGTGAACACACTAATGCTTCAAGCCATGAAATTTTGTGATTCAATCATGCAAACAGAGCAAAACCAAGTTGACCAAATGAGCTTGACAGCCTTTCGAATTTTGTGTTCACAATTATCTGGTAGTTTACCAGATGAGCTTGATAGCCTTTCAAATTTGAATAGACTCCAAGTTGACCAAAACCAATTGTCAGGTCCTATACCAGTGTCATTTGCAAACTTGATCAATGTTAGACACCTGTGAGTGGATCTCCAAGCCAAATGCATCATCAACTCAACTTGGAGCTAGATTCCTTACATGTACTTATCTACTTTGTTTGTATCTTTGCAGCCACATGAACAATAACTCATTTCATGGTCAAATCCCACCCAAACTTTCAAAGCTATCCAATCTTCTACACTTGTGAGTATTTAAGCCATTTATTTTTAATACATTTCCTTTGTTGTTTAAAACTTTCATTGCATACTGAGATGCCTCTCCGAATTGAAACTTGTTTATAAGTTTTCAGTGTCTGCTTATTGAAATGACTTTACAGGCTTGTGGACAACAATAACTTATCTGGCTATCTTCCACCGAATTCTCCATGTTACAGAGTTTGCACATACTGTATGTTCTACTTCCACATTGTTTAGATTTGCAGCATTTATTAACTTGTTCACTTTTATTGAAGACAGTTGTTGACATGCATCTGCTTGATTTGAGGTGGAGGATACGTGAACATGTTAAAATCATGATCTGATATGAAAAGCCAGAGTTCTCATCATGTTCAAACTATAAGATTCATAAACATATAGGTATACACGTTTGCTAGAGAGGCACTAATAATAAAAAATATGAGTACTAGAGGAGCCATGGAGGATATATTAGAGGACAGGACTAATTAAAAATATGATAATAAAAAATATGGCTGCTAATATGATAGTTACGTCTTGGATTATGTTCAGCATGAAATCCTGCTTGTTATTTGCTCCTTACTACAAAAGGGTGGCAACTAATATAAACCATGTATTATTAATAGTATAATTGTGTTCATACAGTAGCGTTATGGAAGTATTATGCTCTATCACACCTTAGAAACTTTAAGCAACTAGTAATGTATCATCAAATCATACTACCATCCTCTTACTCTTCTTAATCCCCATTGTAATTTTTTTAGGTTGAGTATGTGGCATACAATAATTTGTGCATGACCCTATATTTCAATTTCTTAATTCTCCTGGATTAGTTTATCAGCTATGCTATAATTGAATTTTTTCTGTTTGTACTTCACACTTAATCAAATTAAACAATTTGTTTAACTAGTTTCAGAAATCTCCAGATCGTTAATGCCCTTTTTGTGCTTTCTCTTTTGTGTTCAACGATGATCATAACATGAATTTATTTTTGAACAAAATATTAATGATGCTTTAGTTTTTGAGCGAATGTTTGGCTATTAGCATATTTATGTTGTAACTTGGTGTGCAAATTGAAAACAGAGATAAGAAAAATAGTTAGCCTTAAGTTATTGTGAGGTCTACCTCTTTATTGCTAATGAATCCATTTGGTTGACTGTATATGCTGGATCTTGCCTACACATGATACTACACTTCATTGCATTAATATTATGCATTTAACAAATTATTATTAACCTCGCATATTAACTTGGCAATAAGTCAATAACCTTATATTATTATATATACTTCTAGTTTTGTTTCTTTGGAGCAATTATCGAACTTGACAGAGCTAGAAAGTTTGGATTTGAGCTTCAATTTCATTGAGAAGAGCATTCCAATTGAAATAGGAGGCCACACCTTTCCCTTTTTTTTTTAAAAAAAAAAAAAGGCAGATAGAAAGAAAGAAGTAGAACTGTATAAGGACGCATATTCGGTAATTTGTACCAAGCAAGCGAGTTTGAACTTTGAAGTCATGTGAACAAGAGAAAGAAAAGTATAAAACTATCAAGAGAAATGTAATTTATGTTGTTAAATTCTTTTCTGTAAAGGTTAAGGAGGTGAAATCAAAGGAGCTCATTAAAAAAATTAGAAGTCAAAGAGAGGATCAGAACAGCTGGAGAATATGTAGATAGGCCTACCAATCTTTTAAAGGCTTTAAAGTAATGTGGACTTTGTGCAGTATCAAATCACAAAGGGAGTATCTTCTTTTCTTTCCACTCACTCGATGGGGCAAGGATTTTAATCATAATGCTGTTATAGGAATGTGGGGAAGTTAGGAGAGCCTAGGAGCGTCCACAATTTCAAATGAATATATATATATATATATATATATATATATAAATGGAAGAATGTGAGGGGACGATCATTTCTGTGTTTTTGCTCTGATAGTGGGGTCCATTGCTACCACAACGGGGCCTTCTTGCCCCACACAGATGCCCCTACAGGGCTTTGTTATTTTAATTTTCATGTTTCTAATGTTTGGCCAAGTTTGGTACAAGTACATGTGCATATGACACTTAGATTCTAGAATATATATTTTTGGATGTAATCGAAAAATATGACACTATTTTTGTACAAGTACATGTGCATATGACACTTAGAATACATGTGCCCCAAACTACTTTAGAGATCGAAAAAATCGGTCGCTACATCGGTCTCTAATA
This sequence comes from Ormosia emarginata, assembly GCA_029884605.1. NCBI lineage: Eukaryota > Viridiplantae > Streptophyta > Magnoliopsida > Fabales > Fabaceae > Ormosia > Ormosia emarginata. Next base: position 15,164,059 of record JAQQTP010000090.1, read on the forward strand.
TTTAGCGACGAGGCTTTTAGAGACCGATTTAAATCGGTCGCTAACTATTTTAGAGACCGATTTTCTTGATTTAGAGACCGATTTTTCGGTCTCAAAAACCCAAATTTCTAGTAGTGTAACTTGGTAAACAAAATAATTAAACTACTTTACCTACTTCATCCCACACACAATAGGATAAATTACTTTGATACCACCAAATGTAACACCCCAACTTACGTCATTCTGCTCAAGGTTTCTTAAGGCAAGATCATAAGTAAGCCTGAAATATCACAATAAAATTATTCCTTGTATCTATTCATGCCCTTGTGTTAATTTAATTATTTATGAATTAGGTAATATTTGTTATCCCTCTCACAATCATTTTAAGAAGGTTGTATTTCGTATCTTCTTCCCTAAGCTAACCAATCAAACATTTATGGTCTCGTGCTTGTCCTAGGAACTTAGTTCCTAGCATCTAAATAGAACTAATTTCGTAGTCCTAGTTGAAAGGACCTTCAAACTTATAAATCTTAAATTTAAGACCAATGACTTGTTCATTTGTTAAAACACAAAAGCCTAAGCACATCTTTACAATATACTTCTATTTGCATTTATTTTCTAGTTAATATGTTTATATACTCATATATATAATTGATAATGATTTTGATTATCACAAATAAGAAGATGTTTGCAAGATAAAATCCAAGATCCTTCAAGACTAGTTATAGGACTTAGACCTTATGTAAAGTTGAAAAGGGTTCACATTAAGCTCTAAATCCATTTTTAAAAAATCCAATATAGCACTTAATGAATCAATGAGTTTTCAAGTCGTTAAAAATGTTTTTAGAATTAAGCGAAATGGCTTTAATGTGTTTGAAAGTGTTTTAGAACAATTGGATAATTTTGACTTATATAGACAAAGTTTTTAAATGTTGTTAGATGCCAAATAATTGATTATGAGCTTGCCATAATCAATTATATAGGCTCAACAAAATGCCCTGTTTTGGGTTTTAAGCCATAATCGATTATAGGGATAACCATAATCGATTAGCAAAAGTCAGAATGTTATGGTTTTTTATCATTCAAGCAATAATCGATTATTGCATGACAATAATCGATTATTGAGTTAAAAAGGCTTGCCAAGAATCGATAATTAGTGTTAAAAGAAATTAGTGTTGATTATGGCTTGCTAAGAATCGATAATTAGTGTTCCAGAAACTTATTGTTTTGTGCAATCTCGTAAATAATCGATTATGGGCTTCCAATAATCGATTATCTAGGTTTCTAAAATCAATAATAAAGGCTAGTAACTCGCATTAAATGCTACCAATTCACTCTCAATAGCTCTTTAATGACTTGGGCTTTAAATACAAACATTGGGAGACTCAAATGAAGTTGGATATCTCTTTGAAAAACCTTCTTGAGCATTTATTACGAACTTTAACAGCCTTCATTCATACTTCTCTTATTTTTAGCTTAAAGTGTGATAATTGTGTTACCTCTTAGGGTTCAATTTGTATTATCTACTCTTGTATGAGTTTTTATTCATTTTCTTCATCTAAATTTCTTTGTAAGAAAGTGAGGTATCCCTCAAGAGAGAAATGGGTAAGGTATCCCTTATAGTGAGACACAAACACAAAGGGTTAGGTATCCCAAAGGTGTTGTGAGTGCTTTTGGATATAAAGGTTGTAAGCACATATTGAAGCTTGAAGCTTAGTGGAAAAGTCTCGAGTGTATCACTTGAGGACTAAACGTAGGTTACAAAGAGTGGCTAATCTAATATAAATCTTGAAGTTTGCTTCTCTTTACTCTATCTTTTTTATATTTGTACTTTCTTTGTTGCATGCTTTCTTGAATACTTTATTTCTTAGCTGGTTTCTTAGTGTGTAAAGTGTTCATCCTCATTTATCTACTTATCTCTAACAATTGATAGCTTCAACAAAAATTGATAAACAAATATTTTTGAAAAAGTTTGCAAAAATCTTATGCAAACTCAATTCACCTCACTTTTGAGTTTGAAGCCACTTGGTAACAAGTGGTATCAAGGCTCAACTCTTGTGTAAAGGACTTAGCAGCTTCAAGAGAAGAAATGACTTCTTCAAATCTTTTTTTATCGTAAGGTGCTTCCATCAATAGACTTTCCTTTTTCAATAATGATGGATATGCTTATTAGGAAGAATGAATGAAAATTTTATTGAAATTATTGATTTAGATGTGTGGGATGTTATAGAAATAGTCTTTTTATCCTTAACATCTTGTTAATAGTGTAAGAATTAATACACCTAGAAGTGAATGGACCGATGAGGATAAGAAAAAGGTACAATACAATTTGAGAGCAAAAATTATCATCGCCACAACCTTGGAGTATGATGAATTCTTTAGGATCTCAAATTATAAAATAACCCAAGAGATGTGGGACACTTTACAAGTCACTCATGAGGGTACTAGTGAAGTAAAGAGGTCAAGAATTAACACTCTCACACATGAATATGAGCTTTTTAGAATAAATCAAGGTGAAAGTATTCAAGAAATACAAAAGAGATTTACTTATATTGTTAACCATCTTGCTTCATTATGAAAGACATTTCCTAATAAAAATCTTATTAACAAAGTGTTAAGATGTTTGAGTAAACATTGACAACCAAAGGTGATGGCTATTGCGAAATCAATGAATCTCTCTACCATGACCTTTGTCACACTTTTGAGAAAGCTTCAAGAGCATGAATTGGAATTGAATAAACTTAATTAACATGAGGAGCTTGACAAGAAGAAGAAAGGAATTACTCTTTAGGCCATCTCCTCTATACTTGATGATGATGGCTTGGAGAATCTTGAACTTACTGAAGAGAACCTTAGCCTTCTTGTGAAAAAGTTTGGGAAATTGCCCAAGAAAAAGAGAAATCAAAGAAGACCTCATTTCCCTTCAAAGAAGACTTATCACAAAGGGGAAAGAACTTCATCTACTCTCACATGCTATGAATATGATGATGATGATGATGGCTTGGAGAATCTTGAACTTACTGAAGAGAACCTTAGCCTTCTTGTGAAAAAGTTTAGGAAATTCCCCAAGAAAAAGAGAAATCAAAGAAGACCTCATTTCCCTTCAAAGAAGACTTATCACAAAGGGGAAAGAACTTCATCCACTCTCACATGCTATGAATATAGAAAATTGGGACACATGAAGATGAAGTGTCCTATCTATCAAAAAAAAGTGCAGAAGTTTAAGAATAAACCTTTAAAGGACAAGAAAGGAAGGAGAACCTATATAGCATGGAATGACAATAATATGGACTCAACGGATAGATCTGACAATGAGGAAGCAAACCTTTGTCTCATGGCTAGAAGAGAAGAAGAAGATAAAGATGACATGGAGATAGTATCCTCAAACCCTAACTCTTCCCCTTCGTATAATGAATTACAAGATACTTTTGAAGAATTGCATGATGAATTCATGAGGCTTGCTAAACTTGTTTCCTCATCCAAGAAAATTATTTCCTCTCTAGAAACAAAATTTCAATCTTGAACAAGGAAATCGAGAAACTCAAGATTGAAAATGAAACTCTTGGATTAATTAATGCTAATTATTTATGCATGACTTGCTCTTCTCATAAGATTACATATACATCATCTTCTTACCCTTCATGTAAAGCTTTCGAAAAAGAAATTGAGGACCTAAAAAATATTCTTTCTAAGTTTACTCTTAGAAGGGACAATTTGAATATATTCCTTAGGAAACAAATATGTGTCTTTGAAAAGGCCGGTTTAGAGTATAATCCAAAAAACCAACAAAAGCTCTATAAGAACTTCTTTATTCCATTAAGTATATCAAATAGTCCTTTTATAAAATGTTTTTTATTGTGTCAAGAAAGGACATAGTATATCCACATGCAATGCAAGAAAGAGCACCAAATTAGGCACTTGGATGGTTTAGGTTTCCAATGGCATCTTACCCAAAACTAACACACAAGGACCTAAGAAAATTTGAGTACCAAAGGTTAAAAATTAAGTGTGTGTTGTAGGTGTGCTTGAAGGCCAAGAACTCACATTGGTATCTTGATAGTAGTTGCTCCAAGTACATGACCGAAGATGACTCCAAGTTCTCTTTCCTAGTCCCCAAGAAGCATGGACATGTAACCTATGGAAACAACAACAAAGGAAAAACTCTTGGTGGTAGTAAAGTTAGTAAAACTCCTTCCTCTTCTATTGATAATGTTTTGCTTGTTGAAGGACTCAAACATAATTTACTTAGCATTAGTCAATTATATGACAAAGGAATAAAGTTATATTTAATTCAAATAGTTGCATAATTGAAGGAGTATATGATAAGTAACTTAAGTTTGTTAGTCATAGAGTGATTAACATATAAATGATTAGTCTTGATGATATATCCTCAAATGTTGCAAAATGTCTTATAAGTAAAGAAGATGATTCATAGCTTTGGTATAGAAAAATTGCACACATTCACATGGATCACTTGAATAAGTTGTTCTCTAAGGAGCTAGTAATTAAGTTACCTGAGCTCAAATTTGAAAGAGATAAGTTATGGGATGCATGTCAAAAGGAAAAATAAGTAAATGTCTCTTTTAAAGCTAAAAAATTTGTTTCTACCTATAGACCTTTACAACATTTGCACATGGATCTTTTTAGACCCTCAATAACTATGAGTTTTGGTGGGAATTATTATGCACTTGTGATTGTAGATGATTATTCTAGGTATACATGGACATTATTTTTATCTCATAAAAATGATGCTTTTCAAGCTTTTAAAAAACTTGTCAAAGTTTTTCAAAATAAAAAGTTTTAACATTGCATCTATTAGAAGTGATCATGGTGGAGAGTTTTAACTATGAGTTTTAATTTTGTTTTTACCTCTAGACCTTTACAACTTTAGCACATGGATCTTTTTGGATCCTTAAGAATTATGAGCTTTGGTGGAAATTATTATACATGTATGATTGTGGATGATTATTCTAGATACACATAGACATTGTTTTTATCTAATAAAAATGATGATTTTCAAGCTTTTAGAAAACTTGCCTAAGTTATTCAAAATGAAAAGAGTTTTAACATTGCACATATCAGAAGTGATCATGGTGAAGAGTTTGAAAATCAAGAATTTGAAACCTTTTACAATGAAAATGACATTGAGTATAATTTTTTAGCCCCTAAAACTCCACAACAAATGGAGTTGTAGAAAGGAAAAATAGATTTTTAGAAGAAATGGTTAGAACTATGTTCAATAAATCCAACATTCCTAAGTATTTTTGGGTGAATATGGTAAGTACCGCTTGTTATATAATGAATAGGGTCCTAATAAGTCCAATTTTAAGAAAAAAAAACCACCTATGAATTATACAAAAGAAGGAAACCAAATAACTCATACCTTTATGTCTTTGGATGCAAATGTTTTGTTTTAAATAATAGAAATGACAACTTAGGAGAATTTGATGCAAAATCAGATAAAGGTATATTTCTTGGCTATTCTAGTCATAGTAAAGCTTTTAGAGTTTATAACAAAAGAAATATGACCATAGAAGAGACCATATATGTTGTTTTTTATGAGACTAATCCCAATAGACCGAAAAAGGAATTTGTTGATGATGTTATAGAAATTTTGACTAAAATACACTTGAAAGACAAGGAGAAAGAAACAAAGAAGCAAGAAGAAAATCAAGTCGATCCCCCAGGGTAAGAAGAATCACAAGTCATGGATCTTCCCAAGAAATGAAGGACTTTAAGATATCATCCTCTTGACAAAGTAATTAGTGACAAAAGGTTCGAAACTCTCGTAGAGATTCAAGTAATCATATGGCATTTGTTTCTCAAATTGAACTTAAAGACCTAAATAAAGCTATTATTGATGAACATTGGATCTTGGTCATGGAAGAATAGTTAAATCAATTTGAAAGGAATCGAGTTTGGGAACTTGTTCTAAGGCCCAATGATCATCCAATAATTAGCACAAAATAAGTTTTTAGGAACAAACATGATGAAATGGGGATAATAATAAGAAATAAAGTTAGGCTTGTTGCTAAAGATTATAATCAAAAAGAAAGAATTGATTATGAAGAAACTTATGTTTCCGTTGCTAGATTGGAAGCTATTAGAATGTTACTTGCTTTTGCTTGCATCATAGATTTCAAGCTTTATCAAATGGATGTTAAAAGTACTTTCCCAAATGGTTTTATTTAAGAAAAAGTGTATGTGGAACAACCTCCTAGTTTTGAAAGCAATGAGTTGTCCAACCATGTTTTCAAATTGAAAAAGACCCTGTATGGCTTAAAACAAGCTCCTACAGCTTAGTATGAAATGTTGAGTAAGTTCTTTTTAGAAAAAAGTTTTTTAAGCAACACTTTTTATTAAAACAAAAAGCATGACATTCTCATTATGCAAATTTATGTTGATGATATTATATTTGATGCTACTAATGAATCCTTGTGTAAGGAGTTTGCTAGTCTTATGCAAAGTGAATTTGAAATGTCTACGATGGGTGAGCTTAACTTCTTCCTTAGACTTCAAATCAAGCAAACAAAGGATAGAACATTCATAAGTCAAACCAAGTATTGTAAGGAGTTGCTCAAGAAGTTTGGAATGGACAATGCTAAATAAATAACTGCCCCAATGAGCACCTCTTACTATTTGGACAAGGATGAAGGAGAAAACCCATAGAAATCAGTAAATATAGAGGTATGATTGGTTCACTTCTTTACCTTATCGTAAGTAGACCAGATATAATGTTTAGTGAATTTATGTATGCTAGATATCAAGTTTGTCCTAAAGAAACTCACCTATGTGTTGTAAAAAGAATTATCAAACATCTTGTTGGTATAACACAAATAGGCCTGTGGTATCCCAATGGTGCCTCATGTAATTTGATTGGTTATTCTGATTCTGACTTTTTCAAATGCAAGGTGGATAGGAAAAATACTAGTGGGATATGTCACTTACTTGGAAGCTCTTTAATTTCTCGACACTTCGAGTTTTAAGCTTTGGTACACTGGTAAGGTAAAATCTAGAAATAGGGTAGGCATAATAGTAGATAAGAATTGAAAGAATAATATTATAGATGTGACATGGCTCGGAGATAGGATCATAACATTGAAGTTTGTTGTGGAACAGAAAACTTTGAATGTTATCAGTGCGTATGCACCCCAAGTAAGATTAGATGAGCACTACAAGATAAAATTTTGGGAGGATTTAGAAGGTTTAGTTTAGGGAATACCATTAGGAGAGAAGATTTTTCTAGGAGGGGACCAAAATGGTCATATGGGGAACGAATCTAGTGGGTCTAAAGGTTTATATGTATGGTATAGTTTAGAAGTAGATAATGCAGAGGGTAAAGTGATTTTAGATTTTTCGATAGCTTTTGATTTTACAATAGTTAACACTTATTTTAAGAAGTGGGAAGAGCATGTTATCACATACAGAAGTGGGGGTTCTTACTCTCAAATTAATTTCTTTCTAATAAGAAAATCTTATAGAAAGCTTTACATGGATTGCAAAGTCATCCTTGGAAAGAGCTTGACTACCCAATACAGGGTTTTGGTTATGGATGTACGGGTTAAGATAAAAGTAAGGAGAAATTGTTGAGTCAAAGTCCTAAGAATCAAATGGTGACAACTAAAGGGAGGAAAACAAATTCTTTTTCAGAGGAAGATTATAGAGGAAGAAATTTGGGAAGTACAAGGGACTGCGAATGATATGTAGGACGAGATGACCAAAGGGATTAGGAAGGTAGCAAAAGAGACATTCGGTGAATCAAAAGGCTTTGGACCCAAGGATAAAGAATCTTGGTGGTGGGATGCAAGTGCACAAGATAAGGTTAAGGTTAAAAGCAACTTTTATAAAGCCTGACACATGCATAAAAATGATGAAAATTGGGAAAAATATAAGGCAGCTAAAACAGATACTAAGAAGGTGGTGAGCAAAGCGAAAGCTAAAGCATTCAATGGGTTATATCAATCTTTGGGCATCAAAGAAGGAGAAATGAATATTTACAGACTTGCTAAAAGTAGGGAAAGGAAGACAAGAGACTTGGATCAAGTGAGATGCATTAAGGATGAAGAGGATAAAGTCTTGGTTATGGAACAAGACATCAAAAATATATGGAAGGATTATTTTCACAAGTTATATAATAAGGGACATGGGACATTTGGGAACTCAAACATTCTAAACACTAGAGAGGAGGAACAAAATAAAATCTTTTATTGTAAAATTCAAGAGCTTGAAGTAAAAGAAGCATTGAAAAGGATGGATAATGGAAAAGCAGTTGAATCGGATAATATACCTATTGAGGTATGGAAGTGTCTAGGAGAGAAAGGTATAAGCTGGCTCACAAAGTTGTTTAACGAGATAATGAGGTATAAGAAAATGCCAAATGAATAGAGGAGAAGCATTTTAATCTTTATTTATAAGAACAATAGAGATATACAAAACTATGCAAATTACAGAGGGATTAAGCTCATGAGTCATACCATAAAGTCATGGGAAATAGTAATTGAACAAAGATTAAGACAAGAGACTCATATTTCAGAGAATTAATTTGATTTTATGCCTAGGAGGTCAACTATGGAAGCAATCTATCTTCTACGAAGATTGATGGAGAGGTATCAAAGGAAGTAAAAAGACCTGCACATGATTTTCATTGATCTGGAAAAAGCTTACGATATGGTACCGAGAAAGGTCTCATGGAAGGCTTTGGAGAAGAAAAGAGTTTGTATCGCTTATATTCGAGCAATCCAAGATATGTATGATGGGACTAAAACTAGTATAAGAACCTAGTGTGGAGTCACAGAAGATTTCCCTATAACTATAGGACTGCACTAAGGATCAACTTTGAGTCCATATCTTTTTACCTTGGTCTTGGATGTGCTTACTGCGCATATCCAAGAGTCGGTGTCACAATGCATGCTTTTTGCAAATGATATAGTCTTAGTTGCAGAGTCGAGAGAAGAAACAAATGGGAAGTTAGAGCGATGGAGATAAGCTTTGGAAGAACATGACTTTCGTCTAAGAAGGAGTAAGACAGAGTATATGGAATGTAAGTTCAGTAAGAAGTGTTCTAATAGTAGCTTAGCGGTGAAAATTAGAGACTATATCATACCACATGTCACACGATTTAAGTATCTTGGATCTATCGTACAAAATAACGGAGAGATAGAAAGATATGTAAATCATATTATTCAAGATAGACTGATGAAATGAAGGAGTATTTCAAGAGTTATTTGTGATAGAAAAGTATCTCTCAAGCTTAAGGGTTAATTTTATCGCATAGCTAAAAGACCAACGATGTTGTATGGTACTAAATGTTGGGCTGAAAAAAGCTAGTAAGAGCATAAGATTAGTGTCTCTGAGATGAAAATGTTGCGCTGGATGTGTGGCCATACAAAACAAGATAGAATTAGGAATGACTGCATTTGAGAGAAAGTAATGGTAGCACCTATCATGGAAAATATGGGAGAATCTCGCCTTAGGTGGTTTGGACATGTAAGGAGAAGACCCTTAGAAGCCCCTATAAGAAGAGTAGATCAATTAGAGGATAACCCAATAACTAGAGATAGAGGGAGACCAAGAAAGACTATAGGTGAAATGATTAAAAAAGATTTAGATTTAATTGACATTTCTAAAGACTTGGTTTATGATAGGGCACAATGGCGTCATTTGATCCATGTAGTCAGCCCACCTAGTGGGAAAAGGCTTGGTTGTTGTTGTTGTAGTGTGACATTATCTACCGCTTAAGATGAGCATATTGCAGCCGAAAGTTGTTGTGCTCAATTCCTTTGGATGACATAACAACTTCTAGATTATGGACTCCAACTTGATCACATCCCGATAAGATGTGATAACATTAGTGTAATAAATTTAACTAAGAACCTAATCTTGTACTCTAGGACTAAGCATATTGAAATAAGGTATCACTTTTATAAGGGATCATGTACAAAAAAGAAATTGTGTGCTTGAATTTATGGAAACATCAAAACAACTAGCTAATATATTTACAAAACAATTGGAAAAAGAAAGCTTCTTTTATATAAGAGGAGAACTAAGAATAATTGACCAATCATGCATTTGAGTGAATGTTTGGGCTTGACGCATTTCTTATAATTATTCTTTTAAATCCATTACTGACTTAAGCGTCAGAGGTTTTCCCAAATTTGTTTTGGAGGCACTTGATTCAAAATGATCAGTTGCACTTGCTGCATATGAGTTTCTGAAGTTTCTGGTAGTCAATAATCAATTATTGGATAAAGATATTCGATTCTCAATGTCACAACAGTTCAGATTTGTGTTTTTAACTGAGAATAATTGATTGTCTTAGGTAGATAATTGATTATCATCATATCAGAAGGCTCAAAAGTGTTTTTGATCAATAATAATCAATTATGAAATAGTCTTAATCGATTATCATCGTGGCAAAAGCTCTACATGTTCAAGAAATAATCAATTATGAGAAGGTCATAATTGATAATCTAGGTTTTTCAATTTTTGTGAAGCACGCAAGTAATCAATTATTGAAGCTCAATAATCGATTATATGTGCATTTATATATGAAGATGTAGCGTTTTCCTCCTTATTTCAAATATTTCATTCTCTCTCTTCATCCTTCTTCTCCTTCCTCTCTTTTAAACCTAACCTCCTCCACCCTCAAAACCTCCACAATCCATCATCTGACACCCAAAATTAACCACCCAAACTCCTCCACTGCTTAAATCGCATCCTATCTTCTCTTTCCCCCTCTAATTTCCCTAAAATTTCAACCAAAAACCCCATATCCCTCACCAACCCATGATCCAACCTCTATTGATGGCCTCTAGGTCTCACCCAAAGCGAGCCTGCGCCAAGAATGCTCTTGGGGATGCCAATCCTTTAAACCCCTTGGATCTTAGGTAGCTGATCTCTGATAACTCCCAGATGAACCACTTCAGGCTCTACTATCTGAAGAGGAACTTGGTCCAATCCAAGTACATGGACATTGATTTCTTCTATAGAGAAAGTTTCCACTTCATCCACCTCCTTGAGCACCAATAGGTTCTGTAATTTTATATTCACCACAAAAAATTCTACCCTGATTTGATTATGGTATTCTACTACAACCTTGGGATTGTTGATGAGGATTTGATGACTGAGATAAAGGGGCACAAGATTGTGGTAAAGACTCGTGATTGTTTGGATCTGTTTGGGTTGCATTACAGTAGGAAGAGGTTCTCTGAGAACAACTACAAGGTTTGGGAAGGCTACAACCTCACCACAACAATCCAGTCAATGATCAAACTAGGTAACACAGTCCCTAGAAGTTCCTTCATGGCTGGAAAGGTTACAGGTCAGGATCATCTTTTGCACTATGCTTATGCCTGAATTCTTGCTCCTCAAGGGGGTAACTATGCTTACTTAGGAAAGGATGACATTTTCATTCTATGGGCCATTAAACATATACTGCATATTAATTGACCCTACTTTCTCATGCATCACATGATAAAAGTGCAAAGTAAGAACAACATGGATCTCTCTTATGCTTTTCTCATTTCCATAATTCTTGAGAAATATCCTACTATTGTGGAAATTGAGGAAGCTACTAAGGTAACTGGCCACAACAAGTTTGGCTTGAGTATTCTCAACCATATGCACATAAAGAAAGAACATGGGGTGTGGACATATGGAGATGAAAAGGATGAAGCTGAGGATGAAGTTGAGATTGCAATAGGAGACGATGCTGCTGAGGATAAGGATACGGCTATCCCAACTGATGTGGATATGTCGGTTGCTCCACCTGCTCATGAAGACCGAGTCTTGACTGCAATTGTTGATCTTCGAGCCTATATGGAGCATATTTTTTGGATCATCTATGACCACCTGGATGCTATTGAGTGTCGCCTTCCACCACCACCACCACCGGAGGACCATGGGGCTTGGTCATTGGACATTTAGTCTGCTATCTAACTTTGTTTTATTTGATTTCATTTGAACACTACTGGTTATGTTTGATATATATCATGCAAATCTAACCATAGTTATACTTTTGAATATGTATAGCTTTTTGGAGGATATTAAATATATCATGTTGCTTAATCTATTGGCTTTAATTGCTATTGGTATCTTGAATGAATATCTTGTTTTCAACGTTTTTGCTTTGGCAATGACAATAGTTTTATGCTTTGTTCTCTCTCTTGCACATCTTTTTTATCATGACAAAAGGGGGAGAAAGGCTTTTAGTTCTTGGTATTGAGAATAGAATGGTAAAACTAAACAAGAAAATGATCTTGGGATTCCAAAATTAAGAGGGAGCTGCATGTCTCTGTTTTAATCACCTCTTACAACATAGATTAAGTATAATCCAAAAAAACCAACAAAAGCTCTATAAGAACTTCTTTGTTCCATTAAGTATATCAAATAGTCCTTTTATAAAATATTTTCATTGTGTCAAGAAAGGACATAGTATATTCACATGCAATGCAAGAAAGAACACCAAAGTAGGCACTAGGATGGTTTAGCTTTCCAATGGCACCTTACCCAAAACTAACATACAAGGACCTAAGAAAATTTGAGTACCAAAGGTTAAAAATTAAGTGTGTGTTGTAGGTGTGCTTGAAGGCCAAGAACTCACATTGGTATCTTGATAGTAGTTATTGCAAGTACATGACCGAAGATGACTCCAAGTTCTCTTTCCTAGTCCCCAAGAAGCATGGACATGTAACCTATGGAAACAACAACAAAGGAAAAACTCTTGGTGTTAGTAAAGTTAGTAAAACTCCTTCCTCTTCTATTGATAATGTTTTGCTTGTTGAAGGACTCAAACATAATTTACTTAGCATTAGTCAATTATGTGACAAAGGGAATAAAGTTATATTTGATTCAAATAGTTGCATAATTGAAGGAGTATATGATAAGCAACTTAAGTTTGTTGGTCATAGATATACATGATTAGTCTTGATCATATGTCCTCAAATGTTGCAAAATGTCTTATAAGTAAAGAAGATGATTCATAACTTTGGCATAGAAAAATTACACACATTTACATGGATCACTTGAATAAGTTGGTCTCTAAGGAGCTAGTAATTGAGTTACCTAAGCTCAAATTTGAAAGAGATAAGTTATGGGATGCATGTCAAAAGGAAAAATAAGTAAATGTCTCCACTAAAAAATTTGTTTCTACCTCTAGACCTTTACAATTTTTGCCTATGAATCTTTTTGGACTCTCAATAACTATGAGTTTTGGTGGGAATTATTATGCACTTGTGGTTGTGGATGATTATTCTAGGTACACATGGACATTATTTTTATCTCATAAAAATGATGCTTTTCAAGCTTTTAAAAAACTTGTCAAAGTTTTTCAAAATAAAAAGAGTTTTAACATTACATCTATTAGAAGTGATCATGGTAGAGAGTTTTAACTATGAGTTTTAATTACCTCTAAACCTTTACAACTTTAGCACATGGATCTTTTTGGACCCTTAAGAATTATGAGCTTTAATGGAAATTACTATGCACTTATGATTGTGGATGATTATTCTAGATACACATGGACATTGTTTTTGTCTCACAAAAATGATGCTTTTCAAGCTTTTAGAAAACTTGCCTAAGTTATTCAAAATGAAAAGAGTTTTAACATTGCACATATTAGAAGTGATCATGGTGAAGAGTTTGAAAATCAAGAATTTGAAACCTTTTACAATGAAAATGACATTGAGCATAATTTTTTAGCCCCTAGAACTCCACAACAAAATGAAGTTGTAGAAAGGAAAAATAGATTTTTAGAAGAAATGGCTAGAACTATGCTCAATAAATCTAATATTCCTAAGTATTTTTGGGTTAATGTGGTAAGTACCGCTTGTTATATAATGAATAGGGTCCTAATAAGTCCAATTTTAAGAAAAAAAAACACCTATGAATTATACAAAGGAAGGAAACCAAATAACTCCTACCTTTATGTCTTTAGATGAAAATGTTTTGTTTTAAATAATAGAAAGGACAACTTAGGAGAATTTGATGCAAAATCAGATAAGGGTATATTTCTTGGCTATTCTAGTCATAGTAAAGCTTTTAGAGTCTATAACAAAAGAAATATGACCATAGAAGAGACCATATATGTTGTTTTTGATAAGACTAATCCCAATAGACCGAAAAAGGAATTTGTTGATGTTGTTATAGAAATTTTGGCTAAAATACACTTGAAAGACAAGGAGAAAGAAACAAAGAAGCAAGAAGAAAATCAAGTCGATCCCCAGGGTAAGAAGAATCACAAGTCATGGATCTTCCCAAGGAATGAAGGACTTCAAGATATCATCCTCTTCACAAAGTAATTGGTGACAAAAGGGTCAAAACTCTTGTAAAGATTCATGTAATCATATGACCTTTGTTACTCAATTTAAACTTAAAGACCTAAATAAAGCTATTATTGATGAACATTGGATCATGGCCATGGAAGAATAGTTAAATCAATTTAAAAGGAATCGAGTTTGGAAACTTGTTCTAAAGCCCAATGATCATCCAATAATTAGTACAAAATGAGTTTTTAGGAACAAACATGATGAAACAGGGATAATAATAAGAAATAAAGCTAGGTTTGTTGCTGAAGGTTATAATCAAAAAGAAAGAATTGATTATGAAGAAACTTATGTTTCCGTTGCTAGATTGGAAGCTATTAGAATGCTACTTGTTTTTGCTTGCATCATAGATTTCAAGCTTTTCCAAGTGGATGTTAAAAGTACTTTCCTAAATGGTTTTATTTAAGAAAAATTGTATGTGGAACAACCTCCTGATTATGAAAGCTATGAGTTGTCCAACTATGTTTTCAAATTGAAAAAGACCCTGTATGGCTTAAAACAAGCTCCTACAGCTTAGTATGAAATGTTGAGTAAGCTCCTTTTAGAAAAAAAGTTTTTTAAGCAACACTTTTTATTAAAACAAAAAGCATGACATTCTCATTATGCAAATTTATGTTAATGATATTATATTTGATGCTACTAATGAATCCTTGTGTAAGGAATTTGCTAGTCTTATGCAAAGTGAATTTGAAATGTCTATGATGGGTGAGCTTAACTTCTTCCTTAGACTTCAAATCAAGCAAACAAAGGATGGAACATTCATAAGTCAAACCAAGTATTGTAAGGAGTTGCTCAAGAAGTTTGGAATGGACAATGCTAAATAAATAACTGCCCCAATGAGCACCTCTTACTATTTGGACAAGGATGAAGGAGAAAACCCATAGAAATCAGTAAATATAGAGGTATGATTGGTTCACTTCTTTACCTTATCGCAAGTAGACCAGATATAATGTTTAGTGAGTGTATGTGTGCTAGATATCAAGTTTGTCCTAAAGAATCTTACCTCA
This sequence comes from Ormosia emarginata, assembly GCA_029884605.1. Lineage (NCBI taxonomy): Eukaryota > Viridiplantae > Streptophyta > Magnoliopsida > Fabales > Fabaceae > Ormosia > Ormosia emarginata. The sequence goes on from JAQQTP010000090.1 coordinate 15,179,366, forward strand.
GTATTGTAAAAAAAATTATCAAACATCTTGTTGGTATAACACAAATAGGCCTGTGGTATCCCAATGGTGCCTCATGTAATTTGATTGGTTTTTCTGATTCTGACTTTTTCAGATGCAAGGTGGATAGGAAAAGTACTAGTGGGATATGTCACTTACTTGGAAGCTCTTTAATTTCTCGACACTTCGGGTTTTAAGCTTTGGTATACTGGTAAGGTAAAATCTAGAAATGGGGTAGGCATAATAGTAGATAAGAATTGAAAGAATAACATTATAGATGTGAGAAGGCTAGGAGATAGGATCATAACATTGAAGTTTGTTGTGGAACAGAAAACTTTTAATGTTATCAGTGCGTATGCACCCCAAATAAGATTAGATGAGCACTACAAGATAAAATTTTGGGAGGATTTAGAAGGTTTAGTTTGGGGAATACCATTAGGAGAGAAGATTTTTCTAGGAAGGGACCAAAATGGTCATATGGGGAACGAATCTAGAGGGTCTAAAGGTTTACATGTAGGGTATAGTTTAGAAGTAGATAATGCAGAGGGTAAAGTGATTCTAGATTTTTTGATAGCTTTTGATTTTACAATAGTTAACTCTTATTTTAAGAAGTAGGAAGAACATGTTATCACATACAGAAGTGGGGGTTCTTGCTCTCAAATTGATTTCTTTCTAATAAGGAAATTTGATAGAAAGCTTTACATAGATTGCAAAGTCATCTCTGGAAAGAGCTTGACTACCCAACATAGGGTTTTGGTTATGGATGTATGGGTTAAGATAAGAGTAAGGAGACATTATTGAGTCAAAGTCCTAAGGATCAAATGGTGACAACTAAGGGAGGAAAACAAATTCTTTTTCAGAGGAAGATTATAGAGGAAGAAATTTAGGAAGTACAAGGGACTGCTAATGATATATGGGACGAGATGACCAAAGGGATTAGGAAGGTAGCAAAAGAGACACTCAGTGAATTAAAAGGCTTTGGACTTAAGGATAAAGAATCTTGGTGGTGGGATGCAAGTGTACAAGATAAGGTTAAAGTTAAAAGGGACTGTTATAAAGCCTGGCACATGTGTAAAAATGATGAAAATTGGGAAAAATATAAGGCAGCTAAAACAGATACTAAGAAGGCAGTGAGCAAGGCGAAAGCTAAAGCATTCAATGAGTTATATCAATATTTGGGCACCAAAGAAGGAGAAATGAATATTTACAGGCTTGCTAAAAGTAGGAAAAGGAAGACGAGAGACTTGGATCAAGTGTGATGCATTAAGGATGAAGAGGATAAAGTCTTGGTTATGGAACAAGACATTAAAGATATATGGAAGGGTTATTTCCACAAGTTATATAATAAGGGACATGGGACATGGGACATTTGGGGACTCAGACATTCTAAACACTAGAGAGGATGATCAAAATAAAATCTTTTAACGTAAAATTCAGGAGTTTGAAGTAAAAGAAGCATTGAAAAGGATGGATAATAGAAAAGCGGTCGAATCGAATAATATACCTATTGAGGTATGGAAGTGTCTAGGAGAGAAAGGTATAAGTGATAATCACATATTTTATTCATTAAGAAACCCTTATGCTTAGTCATTTACACTCTCCATATTCTTAATTGATTGAGTTTGGTATGATTTTGTGAGTTTGAGCTCAAATTGGTCCTAATTGAATATTTCTAGCATTATTGAGATTTGACACTGTTTCTGTATTTTGGTCATAACTTGAGTTCCTAATATCTGATGAACATGAATTTTACCTTGTAGGAAAGCTAAGAGGAAGCTCTACAACTTTGATGAAGAGCTCGAAGTCTGATTCAGATGTCTAAGGGACCTAAGTTGACATGGAAGTCAGAATACGGGTTCTGTCAGTAGAATCCGAATAGTGTGCACTCAAAAAATCATATCTCAAGATGTAATAATGGAGATGGGCTGAAATTTTGATAGTGGATAGTCAAGATCCAAATAAACAACTTTCATGAAGAACACATTTTGAGAAAAAGAAGTCTAGTAGGTCATTTTGAGCTTGCAAGTCGGAACAGAGGTGCTGAAGTTGGGTTTGAGCAACCTACGGTATTTTGGACATATCTTGGGCTTAAGGAAGCCAAATTGGACGAACCAGCTATCCATTTTATAGCCAAGACAAGGATCTACAACTTTCATGAAGAACACTTTTCGTGATTCTGAAGTATAGTGGGTCGTTTTTGGCTTCCAAGTCAGATACGAAATTTTCGTCCTCAACCACCCACTCATCCATCCACTAATCCACTCATCCATCCACTAATCCACTCATCCACTCATCCACTAACTCACCCACTCATCCACTCATACACTAATCCAACCACTTAACCACTCCACCCACTCATCCACTCATCCATCCACTCACCCATTCATGTCCATAATTTCCCACTCACCAAAAGTCCTTTGGCATTTTTCACTAATTCAACCACTCAACCATTCCACTCACTCATCCACTAAACCAATCCACTAAACCAACCCACTAATCCATCCACTCAAACACTCCACTCACTCACCCACTCATCCACCCACTTCCCTTTGTCATTTTGTTACCTTAGACTTCTATAAAAGGCACCATTTATCATGAACAAGATGTAATTCTCCTTCATTTCTCTCTAAGTTTCTTCTTGCTTCTTCATAGTTTCTCATAGTTTTGTATATTTTGATGCTCCCCTTCATGGTAATGGAGGGCTAAGCTACTTTGGGTCAATTTAGAACTCTTGAAGAGATTGTGGTTTGGATTCTTGAGACCTTGGTTATGTATTGTATTTGATTTGTAATTGAATTCCTCTTTCTTCTTCTTTTTCTTCTTCTTGATCTTGAATGCATGAATGGTGATTCTATTTATGTTGATCTGATTGATCTTGGTTTAAGATTGAGATTTGTGATGAAACTTAGAACTGATTGATCTAAACTAATCACATAAATGAAGATTGAGATTTGTGATGAAACTTAGAACTGATTGATCTAAATTAATCACGTAATTGAAGAGGTTAGGTTACTGATTTGTGCCTAAGTTAATTGAATTCGGTACTTGAAATTAACATAGATTTTCATGAATGGTGCGATTGCGGATTTGTGTTTATCACTTGTTAATTGAATTCTAGGCGATCGTCTAGTATGAATTCTGGATTTGATGCAGAGATCTCGGTTAGATCCAAATTAACAATTCAATTACGCTTCAAGTGTTTTATGAAGGGTCTATGATTGAATCCACCCAATCTTGGATAGGTTTCTAAATTGACTACTCTTTAATTGTTATTTCTTCCTTTAATTTTGTTAAGTGCGATCTTAAACTATCAAACCCCCCTTTGCTAACTTTACTTGATTTGATTAAATTGCATTTACGATCCATGAGGAGACGATCCGGTGTTGTCACCGTGCTATAAGCTTAGGTAATAACTTCTGTTATAATTTTGACCGAGTTCGGCGCCGTCGAATTTTGGCGCCGTTGTCGGGATTAGTAAGTGTAATCTTTTCATTTGAAGTGTTTTTACTAACTTTTGCTTTTTATTAATTTTTCTAACATTTTTAACCATTGTCTAGTGTATTTTGCTTATTTATTTGTTTTTGTGTGATGCATGACTAGGTCCGAGCCTCGATAACTTGGTTGACTTTGATCCCGAGATTGATAGAACCTTGCATAGGTTGATTAGAGCTCGTAGGCTAAGTGCAAGAATTGCTTCGAATTTGATCTTAATATTGAGAGTGAACTTGAGATCTTGAATAATTCTCGAAACTATGGCCGATAACATGCAAAATAGAACTCTTAAGGAACTTGTCGCTTGATATAACTAACGGTCTTTGTGTATTCAATACCCAGATCTTGATGCCGATTTTGAGTTAAAATCTGGATTGATACATTTGTTGCCCAAGTTTCACGGTTTTGCAGGTGAGGATCCCCATAAGCATCTAAAGGAGTTCCATGTGGTTTGTTCAACCATGAAGCCACATGGGATCTCAGAAGAGCACATCAAGCTGAGGGCATTTCCTTTCTCACTTGCTGATACAGCCAAGGATTGGTTATTTTATCTTTCACCAGGTTCAGTAACAAGTTGGACTGACATGAAACAGTTGTTCTTAGAGAAATTTTTTCCTACCTCTAGAGTTGCTGCCATTAGAAAAGATATATGTGGCATAAGACAAATGACAGGAGAGACCTTGCATGAATATTGGGAAAGATTCAAGAAGCTGTGCTCGAGCTGTCCCCACCACCAAATCACCGATCAGCTCTTAATTCAATATTTCTATGAAGGCTTGCTGCCAAATGACAGAAGCATGGTGGATGCTGCCTCTGGAGGAGCCTTAGTAGACAAGACCCCTGCAGCAGCGAGAGATTTGATAGCAAACATGGCAGCCAACACCCAACAATTTGGCACACGAATTATTACCTCAACCAGAGGAGTCAATGAAATTCAATCGTCTCATGTAGACCAACAGAGAATGGAACACAGACTTGATGAATTAACTTCTTTGGTGAGGCAGTTAGCAGTGGCACAACAAGCACCAATGCAGACATCGCAACCGTGTGTGGCATTTGCTCTTGTTCATCTCATCCTACTGATGCATGCCCTACACTTCAGATGGTGGTTCTATTATTCCGTAACAATCATTGCAAGCGGCCGGTATTTTTCCGGTAGAGCCCAATATCGCAATCACAAAGAAGAAATTTCGTATATGATCCATTTTCTAATACCTATAACCCGGGCCGGAAGGACCATCCCAACCCGAGATATGGAAATTTGGTCAACAACAACAACAAACCCTACCAACAAGAAGAACTACGCTTTAGATACCAAGCTACGCTGTGCCCTAGCAACAAGTACCAACCACACCGCATTTAGGCAAGCACAACTCGCGCCGCCACCCATACAAAGCCCTTCTCCAGCCACTGCTCCAGCCCACTCCGGTGAGCCACCTTTCGAAGACTTGATGAAACAAGTTTCAGCAGAATGTCAATGCCACCATCCAGAATTTACAAACTCAAATTGGGCGTATGGCAACCACTCGAGTGAGCCGAAAAGTCAAGGGTCGAACCAATTGCCTTCACAAACAAATAACAACCCAAGAGGCAATGTAAGTGCCATTAGCTTGAGAAGTGGTAGAGAAGTTAACGGTCCTACTCCACCACAACCTGAACTACAAGTGCATCAACCGTAAGGTGACCGTAAACAAAAGAAAGTGGATAGCTCACCCAAAATCTGTGATACGTAAGAAATGTGCAGAGAATTCAAATCTGGCCATTCCACTACCTTTTCCAAATAGAGTCACACGGTCCAAGCATACCGCGTAAAACGTAAATAGAAAGAGAAGTCATGGACACATTCAGAAGGTGGAAATCAATATTCCCTCCTTGATGCAATCAAGCAGATTCCCAAGTATGCCAAATTCCTCAAAGAGTTGTGTACTCACAAGAGAAGACTTAAGGGTACTGAGAAAATAAGCATGGGCATAAATGTTTTTGCAATGATTCTACCAAGCATGCCACAAAAATGCAAAGATCCTGGAACTTTCACAATTCCTTGCACGATAGGTAACTCCAAATTTGAACATGCAATGCTAGATTTGGGTGCTTCGATTAATGTCATGCCTATGTCAATTTATCAGTCTTTGAACATTGACACTTTACAACCCACTGGTATAGTGATTCAATTGGTAAATAGGACCACTGCTATTCTGCAGAGTACTAGAAGATGTGTTAGTTCGGGTGAATGATTTAATTTTTCCAAATGACTTCTACGTCTTGGACATGGAAGATGAGTCTTCAAAGAACCCATGCTCCATTAATTCTAGGCACATTCTCAAGACCGCCAAGACCAAGATAGATGTGTATGCCGGCACCCTTTCTATGGAGTTTGGCGATGATTTGGTACAGTTTAACATTTTTGATGCCATGAGACATCCCTGGAGGAGCATTCTGTTTTTTCATATTGATGTGATTGAGATGTTGGTTGATGATGTTTATGCCGATTTATATCTTGAATTCCCCGATATTGCTTTGAGTTTCTCGGATTCTCGTTTCTTGTGATACATGTGTTGCTTGTGATGTTGAGTCATGTGCCGCATGTGCCGAGATTTATCTTGGTATAAGTGATGATGCAACCGCCGACTTAAATGATACACATGTGAAAATAGAAGTCGAATCGTCTTTGAATTTAATATTGCTTGAATTAGTTGTTTCAAATAGCTTGTCGCCTTCCATTGTACAGCCTCCATCCTTAGAGTTGAAGACTTTGCCAGACCATCTTAAATATGCATATTTAGGAGATGGTGAGAAGCCGCTGATTGATTGTTGCTAAGAATCTAAGAATCGCAACCCGAACAAGAAGAAAAATTACCGCAGTTTTGAGGCGAGAATAAGCAAGCCATCGGATGGACACTTTGCATCTTCCCGGTATTAGTCCCTCCACATGCATGCATAGGATTTTATTGGAAGAGGATACGAAACCAAGAAGGCAACCCCAAAGGAGACTGAACCCTTTGATTCTAGATGTGGTGAAGAAGGAAATGACCAAGCTACTTCAAGCTGACATTATTTATCCCATATCGACAAGAATGGGTGAGCCCGTGCGGTGTTGTTCCTAAGAAATCGGGGTCACACGTAGTTGAGAATGAGAATAACGAACTTCTACCCACAAGAGTTTCAGAATGTTGGCGGGTTTGCATTGATTATAGGCGCTTAACCAGGCTACCATAAAAGATCATTTTCCGCTACCTTTCATTGATCAGATGTTGGAGAGGCTAGCTGGCAAGTCACATTATTGTTTTCTGGATGGATATTCAGGTTATTTTCAGATTCATATAGCCCCAGAAGACCAAGAGAAGACTACTTTCACTTGTCCATTTGGCACATTTGCATACAGAAGGATGTCGTTTGGTCTGTGCAATGCTCCGAGCACCTTTCAAAGGTGTATGGTAAGTATCTTTTTTGACTTTTTAGAGAATTGCATGGATGTGTTTATGGATGATTTTACTGTCTATGGTTCTTCCTTTGATGCATGCTTGGATAGTCTGGCTCATGTTTTACATAGATGCATTGAAACTAACCTTGTTCTCGAATTTTGAGAAATGTCATTTCATGGTAGAACAAGGTATAGTTTTAGGACATGTAATATCTAGCAAGGGTATCGAGGTAGATCCCGCAAAAATAAATGTTATTTCATGCTTATCTTACCCCACACATGCGTGTGGAGGTTCGCTTCTTTCCTTGGTCATGCAGGTTTCTATAGGCGGTTCATAAAAGATTTCAAAGCAAAATTGCTCTTCCACTATCCAACTTGCTACAAAAAGAAGTGGAGTTCCATTTTGACCAGAAATGCAAGGATGCCTTCAATCACTTGAAGCAAGCATTGACCAAGACACCTATCATCCACCCACCAGATTGGACACTTCCATTTGAGCTCATGTGTGATGCCTCTAATTATGCTTTGGGAGTCGTTCTTGCACAAAGGGTCGGTAAAATATCTCATGTCATCTCTTATGCTTCAAGAACTTTGGATCCTCGCAAGTCAACTACACCACCACCGAAAAGGAACTTTTAGCAATTGTTTTTGCTTTAGACAAATTTCGATCATATTTGCTTGGTTCTAGAGTGGTTGTGTTTTCAGATCATACACCAAGTTTCTCCCGAAGAAGCTTGATGCAAAGCCTAGATTGATTAGGTGGATTTTGCTCCTCCAAGAGTTCGATATTGAAATCCGTGATAAAAGTGGAGCGGAGAATTTAGTGGTGATCACCTAAGTCGTATTGAAAAGGAGGAGATACTTTACCTATCCATGATGTCTTCTCGATGAGCAACTTTTCAAGCCGCAAGGTAACACTCCTTGGTTTCTTGATTTGATAAATTTCTTAGTTCTTTGGTGTTTTCCCGCACATTTTATTAGGGCTCGATTGATAAATTGAAAAGTGAGTCAAAATATTATGTGTGGGATGACCCTTATCTCGTGGAAATTTTGTAGTGACCAAGTCATTAGGAGATGTGTGCCTCGATAATGAATTCCATTCTATTCTTAGCTTTTGTCATACACTTGCATGTGGCGGTCATTTTGGTCCCCAAAGGACTGCTAGGAAAGTTTTGGAATCGGATTATATTGGCTCACTCTATTTCATGATGCATGTGTTTTGTAAATCTTGTGATCAATGCCAAAAACAGAAACACTTCTCGAAGGAATGAGATGCCCCGTAAATCCTTATTGTTCGTGAGATTTTTGATGTACGGGGTATTGATTTTATGGGACCCTTTCCTCGTTTCTTTTGGTTTTGTTTACATTTTGCTAGTCGTTGATTATGTATCCAAGTGGGTGGAGGCGAAAGCTACTCGGACTGATGATTCCAAAGTTGTTGTGGATTTTGTTAGATCACAGATTTTCTGCAGGTTTGGAGTTCCAAAGGCCATCATCAGTGATCAGGGCTCACATTTTTGTAATCGAAGCATGGAAGCTTTGATGAAAAAGTATGGGGTCTTGCACAAAGTTTCTACACCTTACCATCCCCAAACTAATGGGCAAGCCGAGATTTCTAACAGAGAGATCAAGCAGATACTCCAGAAGACAGTTCAACCTAACAGAAAGGACTGGAGCAAGAGGCTTGAGGATGTTTTATGGGCTTACAGGACTGCTTATAAGATACCAATCGGGATGTCTCCGTGTTGGATTGTTTTTGGAAAAGCCTGCCACCTACCGGTGGAAATTGAGCATCATGCATTTTGGGCAGTGAAAAAGTGCAACTTGGACCTAGATCAAGCAGGTATGGAGAGGAAGCTGCAATGCAAAGAATTGGAGGAGATCCGCTTGGAGGCTTATGAAAGTTCCAAACTTTATAAGGAGAAGACCAAAGCCTTCCATGATAAGTTGATTCGAGGAAAACATTTGAGATTGGTCAAAAAGTTCTCCTCTATAACTCCCGCTCCGATTCATGCCCGGCAAATTAAGGTCTAGATGGGATGGACCATTTATTGTTACTAAGGTTTTTCCTTCGGTGTCGTTTCGGATTAAAAGTGAGGTCACCGCCAAAGCTTTCATCGTAAATGGACACCGCCTCAAACAAGATCATGAACTTCCAGAGAATGCGAAGTGGAGGTGATGAACCTTCTCCATCCGCATTATGAATAAAAAAAAAAAAAAAAAGAAAAAAAAAAAAAAAAAAAAAAAAAAAAAAAAAAAAAAAAAAAACAATTTGTATGCCCGACAATGAGGAAGGTAGTGTCATTCAATTTTGTCACTCGGAAGCAAGTGGAGGTCACTTTTTCTTCAACGACAACAACAACTAAAATCTTGCAGTATGGATTTTATTGACCCACTTTATTCAAGGTCTGTTACACCTTTTGCAAAAGTTGCGGAAATTAGTCAAAAAGGTTCTGCTTTGAGATTATCATCTGCACCTACTCCTTGAAAATTTGAGATCTAGGTGGCGCGGTTCTTTTGCTGTCAAACACGTGTATCCTCTGGGGCCGAAGATATTGAGGATCTTAGGAATGGTAATGCGCTTAAAGTTAATGGACAAAGACTCAACCATTCCTGGAAAACCAAGTTCTTAAGTTCTTTGTGTTGCCGGTTAAGTGGCGGATACGGTACTCCGTGACTCTCAAGTCGGTTTATTTTTCAGTTTCCCAAAATAACTGAATCCTTCTTCTCCTTCAAAATGGATGTCATTCTTTCAAACCTGAGAAAATATTTTCCTTCTTTTCCTCAAAATGCTCTGAGAAAAATCTACAAAGTTCGATGTGAAAGATTGAGACTGTTAATGCACAAAGGTATGCCAGAAGATGTACGCTGGATAATTGAAGCGAAGGTCCGATTAACGTGTGAGTCCTCAATTTCATTTGACTCATATATGCCCGGTCTTGGAAGAAGTTCATATTCTAAAAGGAGAAGAGCAAAAAGGTTACAAGTCCGTTACGAATGTGGACGATGGAATTGTAAATGCACAATGTCGTTCTTTGGGGATGATTTCCGCAAATAAATCCTTCATTAAGAATGGACTCGAGTAAGGAGTCATTAGATGATATCTTATTAACTCTTGAGACGCGTTCTTATGGATTGATGCGGGTGAAATTCTTAATTTGTGGAATCTCTTCAAGGATGAAGAAAAATGCTACGCTCTTGGGAATCGACTCTAAAGACCCTCGTTTGCCAATTTATAAGAAAATTGGATGGGAAGCTTATCCTCGACTCATAGAAGATGTTTAAGCCGTCACATCGGACGTTAAACCAGAGGCGATGTGAGCCATATCCACAAACAATCTGTACATATCATCATCTTCTTCTTCTTCATGTCATCTCTAAAAAAAAAAAAAAAAAAAAAAAAAAAAAAAAAAAAAACAAAAAAAAAAAAATGTATACTTCTTAGGGTTGGCTCTGGTAACACACACCGTGAATGGGGAAATGCATGCATCCCGATCCAGCCTTCTTAATTGAAAAACAAAGAAGGTAGATTGTATTCCACATGTGAGGCAAATGGGTCAGATATGGCCACTTGTCCCTTTTGGGAGCCCTATGTTACGTTGGTCTTGAATGGATCGAATACTGGTCAACAATGCTTTGGCACAAAGCCGAAAGAACAGACTACCTCCATCCCAATCTTAAGTAAGTATACACTCATCTTTCATCAAGTTTTTCTAACAATTTCAAAAAAGAAAAAAAAGAAGGGACGTGATGTCTACTGCACTCATGACGCGCAAGATAAAGATACGCCATGGAAACCGTACATACAGGTATGTCATCATTTTCTATTTCTTTTATCTTTGTATCATTTTGTTGTATTTTGATTTTTGTACAGACGATCCTTTGAGTGTGGTCCTTCAGGTGGGTTTCTAGACTTCTTTACCTTGATGGTTTTCTTGAAGTCAAAAAAAAAAACAAAACAAAACAAAAACAAAAAAAAAAAAAAAAAACAAAAAACAAAAAAAAAAAACAAAAACAAAACAAAAAAAAAAAAAAAAAATAGGAAAAAAAAAAAGATTTTGTGTTTCTTAATTTCAACCTTTTTCGACAACAGCCAACCTACCCTCATAGGTGCAATTATTCCCCTTTCCATTCTTTTTCCTATTTAAACACTCCATTTTCTCCATTTTCCTTCAACTAAGAAACACTCAAAGGGAGGAAAAGTATAGAATGGGACCTTCTATTCGTAACCTCAAAAATGTCTGTGTTTTTTGTGGGTCGAGTTATGGGAAGGGATTAGAATTTGTAAACGCAGCCTAGCACTCTTGGTCGATCACTTGCTGCGAGGAATATTCATCTTATATATGGGGAGGTTGTCATGGGTTAATGGGGTCTGTATCACTTGTGCCTTTTTAGGAGGCAAAATCAGGTTTTAGGTGTTATTCCTAAACCTTTAGCTGAAAATAACATCACTGGAAGGACAATTGGAGAAGAAATTCAGGTAACATCTATGCATGGACGAATGAAAACAATGGTTGACAATTCTGATGCATTTTTTGTCTTACCTGGTGGTTTTGGTACTTTGGAAGAGATTTTTCAAATTGTCTCTTACTGAACTGAACATCCACCATAAACCCATTGGTTTGTTGAATGTTAATAATTTCTTTGATCTTTTGTTATTTTTTCTTGACAAAGTCATGGAACGTAAATTTATCACTCCTTCAAGAAGACAACTTCTTATCCCCGCCTCCACTATTGATGAGCTCATTGATAAATTAAAAGCTTTTGAGTATGTACCGATAAGGTATTAGCTCATATAGATTGGTCAACAGAAGCAGCGAAGGAAGTAACAAGAAACAAAAGCCCGATCTGACACTTTCTCTTTAATGGGTTTGATTTTATTAAAAAAAAAAATTTGTTGTTTTGTTTGGAAAGTATGATATGATTGTGATGGACTTATTAAACCAATTAGTGATGGCAGAGTAAGGAGTAATTTTACTCTTGAGACGCATCTTAATTGGTGGCAGAGTAAGGAGTTTTTTTAGGTAGTAATTAATTAGTATTAAATTGTAGAAGTACTAACGTTTTCTTGTTTGATTTCTTTTTAGGGTCTGATGCGCAACTGACAGTGTGTTTCTTTTCTGCTTGGCGTTGATTCACTCCTCATCAGGTTGTGTTGCTCTTTTCTTTCTGTTTTATTTATCACTTTCACATTGAGGACAATGTCTATATTAAGTGTGGGGGAGAGATTTTAGCAAGTTTCTTTTTTTGTTAAAAAAAAAAAAAGAAAGGGTTCATTGCATGATTGAATAACTTTTCTCCCTTCTTGAACTGATATGCTTGGAGATGGATGATTGAATTGATGAATTGAGTTTGATGGATGCATACCTTGTGAGATTTTGAGCCTAATGGATGGATTTAACATTTATGCCATTCTCTTCTTTCTTGTGTGATTTTCACTCATGTTAATGACCACTCTAGAACTTGCTTTGATTCTTTTTTAGGCTACATTTCACTTGCATGCATGAACATGATTGAGGCCCTCTTTCTTAATTAGCTAGTTTAACCAAATAGCCAACCTTGTTTTCAATATGATATCAAGCACACTTTTGACTTCTTGAAAATTCTCTGATTCTTGTCAACCTTGTATATTTTCCTTTGCTTAACCCCTTTGAGCTTATTTGACCATTCCTTGTTTCTAGCTCATTATGTGCCTTAAATGAGAAATCGTGTTCTTACTTTACCTTAGGGAATAAAAGAACATTAGCTTGGTTAATGGATGAGTTTTTGAACAAGTGTGGGGGTGTGTGTACAAAATGGTTGTTGAAAAAGAAAAGAGTGCCCAAAAAGAAAAAAAAAAATGTATGTATATAGTTATGTTCATATATAAAAAAAAAAAAAAAAAAAAAGAAAAAAAAAACCAGGTGTTAAAAAAAAAAAAAAGAAAAGGATTGGGAAATGAATATGCAAAGGGATATACATTAGAGTTGAGATGAACTTTTATGCTTGTTATTTGAACTCAGCTCTCATTTGCTTTTATTCTCTTTGGTATTTATCTTCTCATATCCATTTTATCCACTCCTGTTACCTTGACCTCACTACAACCTTGAATAAAGTCCTCATGATTTGTGTGTGCATGTGTTTTGAGTAGTGGAGAAGTAGAAGATAAGCAAGCTTTATGGTAAAGGCAATTTTCATGGGTTGAATTGAGTGAAATACCTACCTTTTAAACACTTGAGAGATTGAGAGGGAATCTTGTAAAGATCTATCATTCTCGATTCATGTTGAAGATACCTTGCTTGTTGGTTTGAGATGTGGAGAATTGTTAACTCATGAATGTTTTGATCCCTTGAACCTTTGGTTGTTCTTCTTGATTGTAAAATTTTGGTCTTGAGTTTTGCCCAGGAGTGCAAAAAGCTAAGTGTGGGGGAATTTGATAATCACATATTTTATTCATTAAGAAACCCTTATGTTTAGTCATTTACACTCTCCATATTCTTAATTGATTGAGTTTAGTATGATTTTGTGAGTTTGAGCTCAAATTGGTCCTAATTGAATATTTCTAGCATTATTGAGATTTGACATTGTTTCTGTATTTTGGTCATAACTTGAGTTCTTAATATCTGATGAACATGAATTTTATCTTGTAGGAAAGCTAAGAGGAAGCTCTACAACTTTGATGAAGAGCTCGAAGTCTGATTCAGATGTCTAAGGGACCTAAGTTGACATGGAAGTCAGAATACGGGGTTCTCGTCAAGAGAATCCGAACAGTGTGCACTCAAAAAATCATATCTCAAGATGTAATAATGGAGATGGGCTGAAATTTTGAAAGTGGATAGTCAAGATCCAAATAAACAACTTTCATGAAGAACACTTTTCGTGATTCTGAAGTATAGTGGGTCGTTTTTGGCTTCCAAGTCAGATACGAAATTTTCGTCCTCAACCACCCACTCATCCATCCACTAATCCACTCATCCATCCACTAATCCACTCATCCACTCATCCACTAACTCACCCACTCATCCACTCATACACTAATCCAACCACTTAACCACTCCACCCACTCATCCATCCACTCACCCATTCATGTCCATAATTTCCCACTCACCAAAAGTCCTTTGGCATTTTTCACTAATTCAACCACTCAACCATTCCACTCACTCATCCACTAAACCAACCCACTAATCCATCCACTCAAACACTCCACTCACTCACCCACTCATCCACCCACTTCCCTTTGTCATTTTGTTACCTTAGACTTCTATAAAGGCACCATTTATCATGAACAAGATGTAATTCTCCTTCATTTCTCTCTAAGTTTCTTCTTGCTTCTTCATAGTTTCTCATAGTTTTGTATATTTTGATGCTCCCCTTCATGGTAATGGAGGGCTAAGCTACTTTGGGTCACTTTAGAACTCTTGAAGAGATTGTGGTTTGGATTCTTGAGACCTTGGTTATGTATTGTATTTGATTTGTAATTGAATTCCTCTTTCTTCTTCTTTTTCTTCTTCTTGATCTTGAATGCATGAATGGTGATTCTATTTATGTTGATCTGATTGATCTTGGTTTAAGATTGAGATTTGTGATGAAACTTAGAACTGATTGATCTAAACTAATCACATAAATGAAGATTGAGATTTGTGATGAAACTTAGAACCGATTGATCTAAATTAATCACGTAATTGAAGAGGTTAGGTTACTGATTTGTGCCTAAGTTAATTGAATTCGGTACTTGAAATTAACATAGATTTTCATGAATGGTGCGATTGCGGATTTGTGTTTATCACTTGTTAATTGAATTCTAGGCGATCGTCTAGTATGAATTCTGGATTTGATGCAGAGATCTCGGTTAGATCCAAATTAACAATTCAATTGCGCTCAAGTGTTTTATGAAGCGGTCTATGATTGAATCCACCCAATCTTAGATAGGTTTCTAAATTGACTACTCTTTAATTGTTATTTCTTCCTTTAATTTTGTTAAGTGCGATCTTAAACTATCAAACCCCCCTTTTTGCTAACTTTCACTTGATTTGATTAAATTGCATTTACGATCCATGAGGAGACGATCCGGTGTTGTCACTGTGCTACAAGCTTAGGTAATAACTTCGGTTATAATTTTGACTGAGTTCGGCGCTCGTCAATAAGCTAGCTCACAAAGTTGTTTAACGAGATAACGAGGTATAAGAAAATACCAAACGAATAGAGGAGAAGCATTTTAATCCTTATTTATAAGAACAATAGAGATATACAAAATTATGCAAATTATAGAGGAATTAAGCTCATGAGTCATACCATGAAGTCATAGGAAAGAGTAATTGAATGGAGATTAAGACAAGAGACTCATATTTCAGAGAATCAATTTGATTTTATGCCTAGGAGGTCAACCATGGAAGCAATTTATCTTCTACAAAGATTGATAGAGAGGTATCAAAGGAAGCAAAAAGACCTGCACATGATTTTCATTGATCTGGAAAAAAACCTACGATATGGTACCGAGAGAGGTCTCATGGAAGGCTTTGGAGAATAAAGGAGTTTGTATCGCTTATATTCGAGCAATCCAACATATATATGATAGGGATAAAACTAGGATAAGAACACAGTGTGGAGTCACAGAAGATTTTCCTATAACTATTGGACTGCACTAAGGATCAACTTTGAGTCCATATCTTTTTACCTTGGTCTTGGATGTGCTTACTGTGCATATCCAAGAGTTAGTGTCATAATGCATACTTTTTGCAAATGATACAGTCTTAGTTGCAGAGTCGAGAAAAGAAACAAATGGGAAGCTAGAGCGATGGAGACAAGCTTTGGAAGAACATGACTTTCGTCTAAGAAGGAGTAAGACGGAGTATATGAAATGTAAGTTCAGTAAGAAGTGTTCTAATAGTAGCTTAGTGGTGAAAATTAGAGACTATACCATACCACATATCATATGATTTAGGTATCTTGGATCTATTATACAAAATAACGGAGAGATAGAAAGAGATGTAAATCATATTATTCAAGTTGGACTGATGAAATGAATGAGTGCTTCAAGAGTTATTTGTGATGAAAAAGTACCTCTCAAGCTTAAGGGTAAATTTTATCGCACAGCTAAAAAACCGACGATATTGTATAGTACTAAATGTTGGGCTGAAAAAAGCTAGTAAGAGCATAAGATCAGTGTTGTTGAGATGAGAATGTTGCACTGGATGTGTGGCCATACAAAACAAGATAAGATTATGAATGAATGTATTAGAGAGAAAGTAAGGGTAGCACCTATTGTGGAAAATATAGAAGAATCTCACCTTAGGTGGTTTAGACATGTAAGGAGAAGACCCTTAGAAACCCCTATAAGAAGAGTAGATCAAGTGGAGGATAGCTCAATAACTAGAGATAGAGGGAGACCAAGAAAGACTATAGGTGAAATGATTAAAAAAGATTTAGATTTGAATGACATTTCTAAAGACTTGGTTTATGATAGGGTACAATGGCGTCGTTTGATCCATGTAGTTAGCCCACCTAGTGAGAAAAGGCTTGGTTGTTATTGTTGTAGTGTGACATTATCTACCACTGAAGATGAGCATATTGCAGCCGAAAGTTGTTGTGCTCAATTCCTTTAGATGAAATAACAACTTCTAGATTATGAACTCCAACTTGATCACATCCCTATAAGATGTAATAACATTAGTGCAATAAATTTAACTAAGAACCTAATCTTGCACTCTAGGACTAAGCATATTGAAATAAGGCATCACTTTTATAAGGGATCATGTACAAAAAAGAAATTGTGTGCTTGAATTTATGGAAACATCAAAACAAGTAGCTAATATATTTACAAAACAATTGGAAAAAGAAAGCTTCTTTTATATAAGAGGAGAACTAAGAATAATTGACCAATCATGCATTTGAGTGAATGTTTGGGCTTGACGCATTTCTTATAATTATTCTTTTAAATCCATTACTGACTTGAGCGTCAGAGGTTTTTCCAAATTTGTTTTGGAGGCACTTGATTCAAAATGATCAGCTGCACTTGCTGCATATGAGTTTCTGAAGTTTCTGGTAGTCAATAATCAATTATTCGATAAAGATATTCGATTATCAGTGTCACAATAGTTCAGATTTGTGTTTTCAACTAAGAATAATTGATTACCTTGGGTAGATAATTGATTATCATCATATCAGAAGGCTTAGAAATGTTTTTGATCAATAATGATCAATTATGAAAGAGTCTTAATCGATTATCATCGTGGCAAAAGCTCTGCATGTTCAAGAAATAATCAATTATGAGAAAGTCATAATTGATAATCTAGGTTTTTCAATTTTTGTGAAGCACGCAAATAATCAATTATTGAAGCTCAATAATCGATTATATGTGCATCTATATCTGAAGATGTAGCGTTTGTTACCAAGTGACCTCAATACTCAAGAGGGGAGTGAATTGAGTATGTAAAATATTTTTGTAAATCTTTCGCAAAACGTTTGATTGACAATTTTCGTTGAAGCTATTGGATGATTGAGGTGAATGGATAAATGAGATTGAATACTTCACTCATAAATAAACAACACAAGATAGAAAGAATTTAAGCAAAGCAAGATATCAAACTCAACTCAAGCATATATAATTTAAAGCACAAAGTAAAGAGATAGAGTTAAGAGGAACAAACACAAGATTTATCCTGGTTCAGCCACCATTCCACTTGTGAACTACGTCCAGTCCTCAAGCAAACCACTTTAGATTTTTCACTAAACTTCAAGCTTGAACGGGTGCTTGAAAACCTTTACACAAAAGAGCACTCAACTCCTTGGGATGCCTCACCCTTGAGCTTGAGCCTCAAACCAGGGATGCCTCACCCTTTTCACTAGAGGGATACCTCACCCTCTTTACAACCTTTGAAGGATGCTTCACCTTCAACAAGGGATACCTCACCCTTTACAAACTTTGAGAGATACCTCACTCTCTTTTCTCTAGAGGATGCCTCACCCCCTTTACAAAGAATCAAAGTGTTTATAAAATGAAAACTCTCACAAGAGTAGATGATACAAATTGAAGCCCTATAATGCTCTTCAAGAATATCTCAACAATATATACAAAAACAGAGCAAAAGTGATTTAAGGATGAATCTCGGATTATAGTGATTGAAAGATGTTTCTCAAGTGTTGTTCAACCACAAATGATGCCCCAAGATGAGTATTTATAAGTTGTTGGAACAAAAGAGCCGTTAGGGGTTTTAATGGGCAACATTAAAAGCCAAATAATATAGCCGTTGGGCTTGTCAGAATGCTGGTAATCGATTACAGGGTTGTGGTAATCGATTACATGACAGTTAGAACGTGTTCTTGGCTTTCTGGGTTTGTGGTAATCGATTACAAGACTTGTGTAATCGATTACACGCCCTCTGACTTTCTGGTAATCGATTACAATATTGATATAATCGATTACATGGCCTTTTTGATCGTGTTCTTGGATTTCTGGGAACATGGTAATCGATTACATAGATGCTGTAATCGATTACAAGTCCTCTGACTTGCTGGTAATCGATTACCAAGAGTGTGTAATCGATTACTTTCCATTTTGAACACATTTTTCAATCCCAATTAAGTCTCTAGGCCATTTTTATCATTTGGGTACTTGGACAAAACAAGATTTGCAAATGTTTACCATAATCCAAGATTGAAATCAACTTTTCTTTAAAATATGAACTTTGAAAACAAGTTGATTTATGAGATCTTTGAAAAACCATTTGAATATAATTGAGATACCTTGAGAGCATTTCACATTGATGTTCTAAGACCTATATCTAATATACCTCTTTTGATCTTGGTCTTCTTCTCTTGGTCTTGATCTTTTCCTTTGATCTTGATCTTCATCTTGACTTTGTTATCATCAAAAACTTATTTGATATGCTTCAAGGATAAGCATTCACAGCGTTTTCCTCCTTATTTCAAATATTTCATTCTCTCTCTTCAGCCCTCTTCTCCTTCCTCTCTTTTAAAGCTAACCTCCTCCACCCTCAAAACCTCCACAATCCACTATCTGACACCCAAAATTAACCACCCAAACTCCTCCATTGCTTAAATCGCGTCCTATCTTCTCTTTCCCCTTCTAATTTCCCCAAAATTTCAACCAAAAACCCCATATCCCTCACCAACCCGTGATCCAACCTCCATTGATGGCCTCTAGGTCTCACCCAAAGCGAGCCTGCGCCAAGAATGCTCCTAGGGATGCCAATCCTTTAAACTTTGGATCTTAGGTAGTTGATCTCTGACAACTCCCAGATGAACCGCTTTAGGCTCTACTATTTGAAGAGGAACTTGGTCCAATCCAAGTACATGGACATTGATTTCTTCCATAGAGAAAGTTTCCACTTCATCCACCTCCTTGAGCACCAACAAGTTCTGTAACTTTGTATTCACCACAAAAAATTCTACCCTAATTTGATTATGGTATTCTACTACAACCTTGGGATTGTTGATGAGGATTTGATGACTAAGGTAAAGAGGCACAAGATTGTGGTAAAGCCCCGAGATTGTTTGGATTTGTTTGGGTTGCATTATAGTAGGAAGAGGTTCTCTAAGAGCAACTACAAGGTTTGGGAAGGCTACAACCTTACCACAACGATCCAGTCAATGATCAAACTAGGTTACACAGTCCCTAGAGGTTCCTTCATGGCTGGAAAGCTTACAGGCCAGGATCGTCTTTTGCACTATGCTTATGCACGCATTCTTGCTCCTCAATGGGGTAACTATGCTTACTTAGGAAAAGATGACATTTTCATTCTATGGGCCATTAAACATATGCTGCATATTAATTGGCCCTACTTTATCATGCATCACATGATAATAGTGCAAAGTAAGAACAACATGGATCTCTTTTATGCTTTTCTCATTTCCACAATTCTTGAGAAATATCCTACTATTGTGGAAATTGAGGAAGCAACTAAGGTAACTGGCCACACCAAGTTTGGCTTGAGTATTCTCAACCATATGCACATAAAGAAAGAACATGGGGTGTGGACATATGGAGATGAAAAGGGTGATCTGAGGATGAAGTTGAGACTGCAATAGGAGACGATGCTGTTGAGGATAAGGATGAGGCTATCCCAACTGATGTGGATATGTCGACTGCTCCACCTGCTAATGAAGATCGAGTCTTGACTACGATTGTTGATCTTCGAGCCTATATGGAGCATATTTTTTGGATCATCTATGACCACCTGGATGCTATTAAGTGCCGCCTTCCACCACCACCACCACCACCACCAAAGGACCATGGGGCTTGGTCATTGGACATTTAGTCTGCTATCTAACTTTGTTTTAATTGCTTTCATTTGAACTCTACTGGTTATGTTTGATATATATCATGCAAATCTAACCATAGTTATACTTTTGAATATGTATAGCATTTTGGAGGATATTAAATATATCATGTTGCTTAATCTATTGGCTTTAATTGCTATTGGTATCTTGAATGAATATATTTGTTTCAACGTTTTTGCTTTGGCAATGACAATGGTAATAGAAAGGTAAAATTAAAACAAAAAATGATCTTGGGATTCCAAAATTAAGGGGGAGCTGCATATCTCTGTTTTAATCACCTCTTACAACATAGAGAGGGAGTAAGACTTTTTAACACTCTTTATGAATTCCTATTTATTTGAACTAACTCTTTTCTCAATAGTTGTTTGTCATCATAAAAAAAGGGAGAATATAATTGGCAATTGACAATGGTTTTGATGATCATAAACAAGAAGATATTTGCAAGATCAAGTCCAAGATTCTTCAAGACTAGTTTATAGGACTGAGATCTCATATAAAGGTAAAAAGGGTTCACACTAAGCTCTAAATTCGTTTTTCAAAAACCCAATATAGCACTTAATGAATCAATGAGTATTCAAGTTGTTAAAAATGCTTTTAGAATTAAGCAAGATGACTTTTATGTGTTTGAAAGTGTTTTGGAACAATTGGATGCATTTGACTTATATTGGCTAAGTTTATAAATGTTGTTAGATGTCAAATAATCGATTATAAGCTTTCCATAATCGATTATCTGGGCTCAGTAGAATGCCTTATTTTGGGTTTTAAGTCAAATGATCGATTATGAGGATAACTTTAATCGATTAGTAAAAGTTAGAATGCCATGGTTTTCTATTTTTTGAGCAATAATTGATTATTGCATGACAATAATTGATTATTGAGTTAAAAAGGCTTTACGTGCCTCTTTTATTAAAAGGCAATAATCAATTATATCTTTCCAATAATCAATTATTGATGTTCTAGAAATTTACTATTTTGTGTTATTTCGCAAATAATCGATTATGAGCTTCTAATAATCGATTATATGGGTTTCTAAAATCAATAATAACGACTAATAGCTCTTAAATACTACAAACTCACTCCTAATGGCTCTTTAATGACTTGGGCTTTAAATATAAAGCATTGGGGACTCGAGTGAAGTTGGATATCTCTCTAAAAAATCTTCTTGAGCATTTATTACGAACTTTAACAGCCTTCATTCATACTTCTCTATTTTTGAGCTTAAAGTGTGATCATCTTGCCACCTCTTGGACTTCAATTTGTATTATCTACTCTTGTGAGAGTTTCTATTCCTTTTCTTCATCTGAATTCCTTTGTAAGAGGGTGAGGTATCCCTCAAGAGAGAAAAGGGTGAGGTATCCCTTGTAGTGAGGCTTAAACACAAAGGGTGAGATATCTTAAAGATGTTGTGAGTGCTCTTCAATGTAAAGGTTGCAAGCACCTGTTGAAGCTTGAAGCTTGGTGGAAAAGTCTCGGGTGTATCACTTGAGAAATGGACGTAGGTCATAAAGAGTGGTTGAATCAGTATAAATCTCAGAGTTTGCTTCTCTTTACCATATCTCTTTTATATTTGAGCTTTCTTTGCTATATGTTTTCTTAAATACTTTACTTCTTAGTTAGTTTCTTAGTGTGAAAAGTTTTCATTCTCATTTATCTACTCATCTTTAACAATTAATAGCTTCAACAAAAATTGATAAACAAATGTCTTTGGGAAAGTTTGCAAAAATATTTTACAAACTCAATTCACCCTTATCTTGAGTTTGAAGCCACTTGGTAACAAGATAGTGCTCAAGTAGAAAGTTTTAGTAGTCATAATTATCATATCCAAAAGATGACACCTGCCCTACAACTATTTACATATACACATCAAAAAAATATTTGGGCATATCAGAAAGCCCTTACAGTGTTTATCTCAAAATAAAACCCTCATAGACTAGGTCATAGGCTATGGGTAGGGGTGGAAATAGGTCAAGCCGCTCGTCAGGAGCCTATGGTCTGGCCTGCTTGAGGCCTAACCTGATCTGACTTGTTTACTAAACAAGTTAGGTCAAGACTTTTTTAAAAGTCTGTTTAATTAAAAAGGTTAGACATGAAGCCATCTAATAGACTTTTTAGGCCTGACAGAGCTAACCTAGCCTGTTTAATTGTATATAATATAATATAAATTATTATTATAATAATTATAATTATTAATTTATTATAATATATTAATATATTTTTTAATTAATTTAATAAAAGTTAATAATTAAAACCTAAGTTAGTAAGTTAGAATAAAAATAATATATAATATATTAGAATTAAAATTAAAATTATGTTATAACTTAACACTCACTTCTTATTTTTATAAATATTTACCACTTTTTTATTCTAGTTTTTGATCGATGTAGAATTTGAATTTTTTTTAATGAAAGCTGCAAAATGAAATGGGTATAGTATCAACTTATCTGTAAAGCCACACAACCTGACCAGATGAAACAATGGTCCACAACAATCATATTATGTTGAATGATTTAGAATCTCGTCACTTGAAAAAGATTAGAATGATTTTATTGAAGGAACATAATCAACTTTGTGAGCGTGATATATACCTCTGCATGAAAAACTTGAAGCATTGAATCTCGGACGAGTGAGGAATTGGCATTGTAGTCAAAACTACCAGAAACAATTTGTCAAATAAAATGAAACTGAAATTAGTCTTCTTTGAGTCAGTTTGAGTCCACTATGCATGTATGGATTTCGAATATCTAATAATATAACTGTAATATCTATTACTAGTTTTCCAATGCTGCTACTGCTGATGGAGCAGGTTTTACTGTGAAAGGCATGTAGATTTATATTGTTGTGTCAAGGCATCCACACTGAAAACATAGTATTGATTCCTGGATCATGTTTTCTAAAATCATAATGCTAACCAATGTTAATATGTAACAATTTCTTCCTCACATCTGAAACATTAATTGTCCAATTTGGTGTAGTTGTAGAGCGGGGAATCACTTCAACCCCTTGATCAGTATGGTCCACTTGGGCCTGCAGCCCTGCACAGAAAATGCTAAATTTAAGTATTTCGAGGATGATATTTTGTAAACCAGGGAGGGAGCCTAAGAAAGAAGCAGTGATATGTGGGGAAAAAAATGAATAACCATCTAGTTAAACAGAAACAGAGATTCTTTTTCATTATTTCTCGAAGAAATATGAAGACCAAATGAAAAATAGTTCATATTTTAATCAAGGAAGCAATTATGGAATTAAGTGAAGGAAAGGACATTATGCGCTCTGATGCACTACTATGACAGAGTGGATTTCATATTCATCAAAGAAGCAGAATGCATTAGCAGCTTAGAAGGTAATAAAAGGTGCCAATAATTAGCAAAGATGTGAAATTGATAACATCATTGACGTATGGATATAAAAAAATTAATTTGTGAAGGCTTTTCTTAGATTAATGTGAAGTTGTGAACTATGAAACTCTAAGGTTATAACAATTAATAAACATGTTTCATGTCGGGAACCAAATGTAAGACAGACAATTTCTGTAACAGACTTCATGCATTCATTTAAATGCAAGTCATTGTTTACAAATCAATCAAGAAGCAAGCATCAACCCCGCTAAAAAAATTAATCCGCGCCAATCAATTCATTCAAATGATATAAATTACTCTATTTTTCTGTAAAAAAAAAAGTATTGAAAAATGGGAAGGTTGATGAATGACGATGAAGAAGGATGTAATTTTGAAGGGTGTTGTGGAGATTTTGGGCTTCCCTTTGCATCAAAAGCAGTAGTGGAGCAACAACCACAGGATCTTTTATTCCTTCCCACTAAGCTCTCTTTCTTCTCATGTCATTTTCACTTTTCACAAGTTTCACATTGACCAAAGACTAGAGTAAGAGAGTGGTGAGCATATATAAAAGTAGGAGATGAGTGTTAAGTTATAACAAAAGTATATTTTGACCTATTTCAAAGCTTAGGCTTGTTGTCTTATGTAAAGGTCTGTTGCTTATTTAAAAGGTAGGTTTGTTAGCCTATATGAAGGCTTGTTGATTTATTTAAAGATAGATTTGTTAGTTTATTTAAAAGTTTGTTGCCTTATTTAAATATAAGTTTGTTAGCCTAATTAAAAGGCTTTATTGCAAAATAGGCCTTTAAATAGATTTTCAAATCAGACCAGATTTTTAAAAAAGCCAGGCTCAGGCCTTAAAAGTCAGCTTGTTTCAAGCTCATAGGCCAAGCTCAAGCCTGTTTAAGGCAAAGTCTAACCTAACTTGACCTATTTCCACCCTAGCTATGGGATAGTAATTTTCCACCCTAGCTATGGGGTAGTAATACCAGTGTTTTCCATCCTATATATATATCGATGAAGAAAACATTCATTCTTTTTTGCTTGTTACTTGTCCATGCCTTTCATCATTCTTTTTTTTAACATATATGCATAAGCTCTCATAATTTTGTCCAAGAGCTCTCACATACATATGGCTAGGGCATCCCCTGCCTTCTTTCTTTTCTTTCTTGTGTTCTTTCTCTATTTCTTTCTTTCTTTCTTTACCTGGGGAAACTAGTCCCAGTGGTATATCATTATGCATTCTATGAGATCACCTCCCTTGCCGAAGGTCCTCTCTCTCATTTCTTTTCTTGCATGACAAGTAAACTAGCTTATGCACATCATACATTCACTTCATATATCATTGCTCATAACGATTCACATAATACTTCTCAAGAGCAAGAATATATAATTTTATCTTTCAACTTGAACAACTTGGTTGAATGCCTCAGTCATAGACAAGGTGATCATTCATGAGTCAATGAACATATTTGTACATTTCATGGTACCCATATCAAAATTTCTAAAATTCATAACACCATGGCTCTTAGCACCTTTAATTTCCTTAATCCAAGCTCATTCGTTGAGTTCAACACTACATATATGTCCTAGTCCCTATTCATATAAACATATAAGCCATATGTAAACTTACATATATATATATATATATATATATATATAATTGGTTAACTAGCACACTCAAAATCATGGAGTAGCTGAATGGCCTTGGTTCCCCTTGGAGGAGCATTTAACAACAACAAACTAAGATTTAAGTTACCACTTTGATCCTTTAATCGAGTAAACATACGAATGTCCAATTTATTTTGTTTACTAGCATTATAGGTCCCATGATACATGTCTTGGGTTTATTAATAAACCCTTGAGGCATCCCCATCCTTTCTTTAATTTGTTATCAATGTAACAAGACTCTAAATTAACAACTATTAGTGATGGATTCCAAGCAAGAACTCAAAATCTTTAACTTATAAATTCTCAACTACTCACAGCCATGCCCAAGTCATCCAGCCAGATTGGGTCTCAATATTGCTAATCACTACTTATCAAGGAGACATTAGAATCACCAATTTGAACTGCAAAATAGGGTCCTTATTTATAATTCGTATTTGCATGAGTTTTCGTCACAATATGACAAATTACATTCCCTCTTTTGACAATCAATGTTCAACACAACAGGGCAACCATGACTCATATAAGTTCCATAAAAATTCAGCAACATTTCAAGCACAAAGAATGCCAATGAATCAAGCAAAACTTAGCAATATATACCTATCTAATTCCTAATTACAATTCAGCAACCAGAGTTCGTGGAGAACAGCGGCAGCAACCATACTTTTAGTTTCATAATGAATCAAAACTTTAACTTCACCTAATTATAATAAGATACCTCATATAGTCATAAAATTATTTGCTAATTACATAGAAGTAACCCACAACTCTTGTTCATGATACTTCCTCGCCTCCCTCATCATGTCTGAAACCATAATTATTCTAAACCGTAGCAAAATTCACTTAAAATAACAACCAAATCACCACAAAAAAACTAAAGAACAAAAAAACTAGGAAAAGCTAAATAATCAAGGGCATAAGTTTAGGTCCCCACTTGGAACTTGGAACCCGAAGGCTTTTCCCCCAACATCATACAATTTGCAATTCCTACTGGCAACATATTAATTTTAAGAATGAAAGGAGAAAGTTTTTGAAAGAGACTTTCGTCATCACCCTAAACGATGATGAAATGAAGATGACAGAGGTTTTTGAACAACTTTCCCAACTAGAGCTAGGCCACCCAAAAACCAAAGAGTACATCATATGGTATCCTCCACACGCACCATTTCTTGGTTAGTCAATGATTTTCTTATTAATTAGGATAAATGAGGATTGATTATTTTGCATTTTCGTTATGGTAGGTAGTAGGCATAGTTACTAGGTTATAATCTTATATTAATATTACACTTTAGAAATTATGATCTTAAATTTTCTTGGCCAATGAGATCATAGGTAGGTGCTTTGCCTATTTTGTATGAAATTTTATTTGTTCTTAAATTCATTGCATTTAGCATTTTTTTTTTTAAAAAAAACGTTTTCCAATTTTATTCTAATAATTATGAGCTTGATAGTCTTAAGTTTTTTATAACTGTAATTTCCCAATCTAATTATTTTAACTTAATTATCTCATTTAAGTTAAATAAATATTAATTTATTCATTTTGACACTTATAAGATTTAATTCTACTCTGATTGTTGCCTGCACTTCCTATTCAACTTTCACTGTCCGAATAAAACTTATAGTAATTTATTCTTAAGTAATCTTGTAAGCACACAACAATGGCAATCACATAAAATAGATAAAACCAATCTATCTTAAAAGTCTCAATTAATTATCGCATAATATTATTTTACAATTTAAGTAGAAAAGAAGATGTTACATTTATTATTCAAGATCAAGATTACAGTACATGGAATGGTATAGACATGCATGAAATAAAAATGGAATAGCTGACTCAGAATAGAACATGTTGGAAAGTGAAAAAGAGAGACGCTTAAAGCAAAGAGAGAAGTTTGGAAACCCAGAATCAATTGTAATTTCCCATCTGCCCTCAGACCCTAAAGTAAGGAATAACAGTAATCATCAGGTACCATTTTGCCCTATAAAACTTAAGAGTAAAAAAGCCAAAGTTTCAGTCCTTGTATTGGAGACTGGAAACATATCCTCCTATATTACTCTAGGACGAACTTCGATGGTTTAAAGTGCAAATCTATTTTAGTCTGAAATATACAATTTAAAACTTTTGATAATAATTAAGAGTTGAGATGGTTGCACTTAAAATTTTTTAATAATAAAGAAATAGCAACAAAGAAAATTATGATACCATGTTAAGATTGACTTTCATAAAAATTTAAACTATTGATAAAAGCACATGAATACTTTTATATTTCAAACAACAAGTAAAAAATAGAAAATAAAATCATTATTTTTCTATAAAAATTACCCTTTTGCAAAAATCATGTCTTGGTTGGAAATAACCGATTTTAATTTTTCCTACTAACACAAATTCTTAATTTTCGTTTAAAAAATACTGAACTAGAAACTCAATAGTGCATCTTGCACTTTAATAAAATATAATAATAATTTTTATATATTTGACAAGTATATATGTAACATAAAAATGGTTTTAACTAAAGAAAATAAATAAAAATCATAAACACTTAATTAAGTTTAAAAGTTTTGATTTATGCACTCCTTGCACACTATCTTTCTTCTCAACTATAATAACACCAGTCCACGTAAAAAAAAAAAAAAACTATAATAGCACCAGTCCAATGCATAGGTTTATGTATGAATAAGTTTTTTTTAAGAAAAGAATTTTAGTTCATGACTTTTGATAATTGGATAGACGTAATAAGGAACTACCTTAGAAGTGATAAAGACAATAATTAATATTAAATGCACTGTTGATTTTTTATGTCAAATATAGGTTTTATTTAAAAATAAATTTTTAAATAAAAAATATCTTAATGAATAATAATTATATTTAACACATTATATTTAGACTTTTTATTATAGAAGATTATATGAATCTCTCATGAAAGTCATGGGACAAATGCTAACATATCATATTACCATATGGTATGCCAACGAGAGCTAACTCACTTAGTCAACATTCTACTCATGACAAACATGTGAGGCTTGAGTTCAATCCAAAACTCTCACGTTGATAAGCAATTTATATTTTCATTATAAATTTTGTTGAGATTTGTAATTTGTACTAATTAATTTTAGAATGAGGAGAAACGTTTCTCGTCATCCTAAACTTTTTTTACTTAAAAAAAAAAAAGAGTACCATATGGTATCCTCCCATTTCAATATTTTCTTATTAATTTGAATTTAAATTTGATTTTATAGATTTTCTTTTTAATTTTGGGTATTTTCTCCCTCATTGATAACATTAATTGCACTTACGTTTTCCATTTTGTTGATACTTTTTATAACGTTTTTCCATATTAAGATTATTGATGTTTAGAGATTTGGTCAATTTTTCTTTTAATTTTGGGTCTTTATCTATCTTAAGTACCTCAACTTTATCTTTTTTTTTGTTGGAACACAAAAGGAGGGAACAACACTACAGAACTACACTCCTAGGAAACAAACTCCAACAATGTCATTCAGGACAATTGTGCCACACCCTGTAGTGGATGTTGCAGAATTTTTAGACCCATGGGCAGTATCTAAATTAGACAAATCAAATGATTGCGTTTAAATGGTATCCAACAATGTCTTTTTTTATAGTCACGTTTGACTGGTTTAAGTGGTTTAGCATTTGTTTTCTTTAAGTAAGATTTTGAATTTGAGTTTTGTGAATGAAAAAAATTAACATTGAAAGAACTTTATACCTTTATAATCTGACCCGACTCGATTCTAGATTAATCGAGACTTAATGTTAGGGGTGTTCACGGGTCCAACCCGACCCGTGAACCCGACCAACCCAAACCGACCCGATATAATATATCCCATTTCATTGGTTCGGGTTCAACCTAATTAAATTTTAATTTTGAAATAATCCGACCCGATGACCAGATTATCCGAGTAAAATGACGTCGTTTTGAGTATTTCTTATTAAGAATGTTTACGAGTCCGATCCGACCCGTGAACCCGACCAATCCGACCCAACCCGAACCACCTATTTCATTCTCAATTTTAATCTTGCTTTTCAAATTCCTGACCCGATTACCCGATCCGAACCAACTCGATTGCCATCGGGTTGGTTCGGGTCGGGTTACTTAATTTTTTTTGTTAAAAACCGACCTGACATGACCCGACCTTGATTAATTGATTCCGACATTTTTTTCCCTAAACCCGACCCGTGAACACCCCTACTTAATACGGCTTCCAAATACTAAAAATTTTAAAAAAATGAATGCATTTAAGTATTTCCATGTTAAGATATTAATTTCTAGATATTTGACCCATTAACTATTTTCTCTTTAGTTATGAGTCTTTTCCCCTGCATTTAATATATTAATTGAATTTTTGTATTTTCATATTAAGAATTAAGAATAAGAATTAAATCAACTATATCATGGGACATGTATGCTAACACATCAAAGAGTTATATGACATTATCTCTTTAAAAATTCTCTCATTATATATTAAAATAATATATATATATATATATATATATCACCTCACATTTAAACAGTTTTTATCATTTAATTATAATTGATCTTATCTCGTTTTTTACACATCTACACTCTTATTTTATCCCATAAAAAATGTAAGAGATGTGAAAGATTTAGTAGTGTGTAAAAAGTATTTTCCTATATATTATATATATTGTATACATTATATAAATTCTCTATCATTTAATGCATATTGAGTGCATTTATATTTTTTTTTCATATTTAGAATAACAATTACATCAAGATTGCATTTATGTATTTCTATATTAATAATACTTATCTCTAGATATTTGACCTATTTTTATTTTATTTTTGAATATTTTCCCCATATTTAATGCATATTAATTAAATTTATATATTTCCATGTTAAGAATTTTAATTACATCAAGTAGATTAAGTACATACACTAACACTTTAAAGTGCCACAATACACTAAGGCCTCGTTTGACATGCAAAATAGGATAAGACTTGATAGTATAACATATGATAATATATTATACTGATAATATAAGATTTGATACGAAAATATTGGGGGTATCGAGGTGTTTAGGGTTGTAATGAGAAATTTTTTACAAAAGCTTATACATAAATACCTAATCAAGCCTAATTTTAATTCTAAGACATGATTAAGTTATTTATTATTTTAATATATAAAAAAAATTTGATATATAAACTTATACAATATAATATTCACATCAAATAATTAATAAAATCACAATATATTATTTAATTTATCCTATCAAACTTAATTCAGTATGTCAAAGAGGTCCTAAGCCACTAGCTAGTGGTGAGGGGTTTGAATAGTTTTAGGAGATCATTAGTTCAAACCTTATCGTTAGTATTGTATAAAAAAAAAGTGCCACAGTACATCATTCCTTTCAAGTTTTTTCTTAATCGATCCTCTCTGTTTATGTATAGATTTTAAAATTTGGCATAATTTCATCATTATTCTATTATGGCATATATAAGTACTCAAAGTCTCCAACCCACATGGGCAAAACTACAATAAAACCCGACCTTGTGTGTGTATTTTAATCGGCTAGCGCCTGGGAGTTCAAGTTGTCATTTGTCAGTAATATAATATAACCCAAGTTTTAGTGTAGTATTTAGCACTAGACTCGAGAGAGAGAGAGAGAGCAGAAGGAAGTTTTTTCTGTGCTTCCAAACCATTGAAAATGGTGAAAGAGGTTTCTTAGAACACTCAGTTATGTGTTGGATGGATATGGTGGTAGATGTGTTTCCATGGACAAAATCAAAATCTAGGAATACACAGTTTTGTTTTGTTGATAGAAGAAGACAACACAAATGTGAACAAAGACACACAGATTTGGCAACACAAACAAGGAAACGAAATTTCTCAAGCATGGATTTTAGCGGGTGTTTGAGCTTCCCAATAATTTCCCTCCTAGTACATTTTCTTCTTGTTGCTTCTTTGGTTTGTCCTGGTTTTTCTTCAGAAATGGGCAACCACCCAGTTGCCAATCAGTCTTTTCGGCCAGAGGAAGAGGTGCACAAGTTGAAGACTATAAGAATTCGTCTTCAGCAGATCAACAAGCCTGCTGTTAAGACAATTCAGGTATGTGAAAACTGAAAATCTTGAGCTTTATGACTTCACCTTGTTACTTCCTCTGTTTTGGACCATAATATGGTGTGCTTGTGCTGTGTTCCTTTTTGCAGAGTCCTGATGGTGATATAATAGACTGTGTTGTGTCTCATGAGCAACCAGCTTTTGATCATCCTCTATTGAAAGGACAGAAACCATTGGTAATTTTATTTTATTGCATTAAGGAAATCTTACACTTGTTATCTTCTGCTAAGCTAGTAAATTTCAACTAAAAAGTGAAATTTTTCATGCATATGTATGCAGGATCCTCCAGAAAGACCCAAAGGCCATAATCAAATGGGTGTATTGAGTGAGAATTTTCAATTGTGGAGCTTATCTGGGAAATCATGCCCCGAAGGAACAATTCCAATTAGAAGAACAACAGAGAAAGACATGTTAAGAGCTAGCTCTGTTAGCAGATTTGGAAGAAAAATTAGACGTGTCAGAAGGGACACAAGCGGCAATGGACATGAGGTACGTACTTCAAAGCTATCGCTGAAAGCAATAGAAACCCAGATTTTCTTCTCTTTCGCTTTATTTTTTTTTCGTTTTTCAAACGAAGTAAAAAATAAGCAAACAATTCAACAGAAACCGATAACAGAAATTGGTAAAGCAAGCATATGGTAGTCAAGTATTTCAATTTCCATTATATGCTTTTGAAGTATAATTAAATTAAAACATATCAGAGCATTACAAATAACTGCTTTTTTTTCATATTTGAACATGTAATTGTCTTCTTAATTATGAAACTGAACATAGAGATGAACTTCTCCTTATCCTCTCAAAAATTTAAAAAAAAAAAAAAATTGATTCTGATAAAAGCAATAAACATTGTGTATCTTTTCTTTTCTTTCTTTTGATCGTGAAACATCATTCTTTTTCTATTTATAGTGATCACAGAATTTCATGGTTCCTCAATTAAGTATTGTTTCGCTTCATCCAAACCCCAAAGCAAGAGGGTCTTTTCATTCATGTCTGTGCTCCAACTATCTTTATCTTCCATAGAAACTTGAAACTTAATTTCTTCTATGAGCCTTATGCCATCTTGAAAATGAACTAACAAATAGTTGTTGCTGCCCACTGCACAGCATGCAGTTGGGTATGTGACTGGGGATCAGTACTATGGAGCAAAGGCTAGCATAAACGTGTGGGCACCCCTTGTGGAAAATCAATATGAATTCAGCTTGTCTCAAATGTGGGTCATCTCAGGTTCATTTGGGGACGATCTCAACACCATTGAAGTTGGTTGGCAGGCATGTTACTGTCATTACTGCATCTTTATTAATTCTTCATTTACTTCGTACTATTTTTTTCTTTATCTTTCAAATATTTTCTTAAGTGCATCCTATTTGGTTACGCATTCAAAATGCAGTTAGCATGTTCAACTACCTACCTCTCATTTTCATCCAGGTATTTAATTTTGTATTTTTGCCAATCAAGCTAATTTTAAGTAATTTTTATGCAGGTCAGCCCGGAGCTCTATGGGGACAACTACCCTAGATTCTTTACTTATTGGACGGTAAGTAAATTTATTGAAGGAAAGGAGGTGGAAAAGTATACTATTTATTATTATATTTGCTTCAAGTGTAAGATACCTAGTAATAAAATTTTCATGGAAAAATAATTTGTTATTATTATTGACTATTATTTGCAGACTGATGCATATCAAGCAACTGGGTGTTATAATTTACTTTGCTCAGGCTTTGTTCAAACAAACAATAAAATTGCAATCGGGGCTGCAATCTCTCCAACTTCTTCATATAATGGTGGGCAATTTGATATTAGCTTACTCATTTGGAAGGTATTTTTCTACTCAAATTAAGATATTGACCTTAGAAAATTATGGACAATTTGATAGATATCTCTCCATGTTCCTTTTGTTCTTTTCTGTTTTTGGGTTTACTTTGTCTTTCTTTTTACTATTTCTGTTAGATGGGTACAGGCAGTTTTTATTGTTGATGGGGAAAGTTAAGCTTTGTCACAAGTCATATAAAACGGATTAAGGGTTCAATGCTTTCTTGGTTTACAGTAATCCTTTTGTGAGAGAATGAATACTTTGCACAAGATCAGCTTATGGGTCCCATCTAAAGGACAAAATATTTGATTTTTATGGTAGAAGACTGACGCCTACCATTTGATTTGAATACTTTTCAAGTTCAGCAAAATATGTAAATCTCATAGTCAAAGCCTCATATGAGCCAAAAAAGAAAAAGGAGAAATCTAAACTAAAAAGGGTGGTCAATTGTGGGCTCTCCAATATTTTGGAAGTCTCGTAATGCCAGAATATGTCATATAGATTATAGAGGCAGCAGAGGCAAGGTTATTATAAAAAAAAAAAAATCACACGATAATAATTTATTTTAAAAATGACAAAAAAAATTGACAGAAAAAAAAAGGAAAAACAAAATTATAGTGCACAAATGTCCCGTCTTAGTTAATACTCGCACCACTTTACTCAGTTTACTACTTTGGAACATTACACGCATGCACTGGGTGAATTCGAATAATGTATTGTAACTCCCTTATGCTTTACTTTCAAGATTCTCATCCTTTTTCCAACTAAAGAGCTTCTATTTCTGAGCACCTCGCCCCTTTTTTTTTCCCTCATTTTACTATTATTTTAACAAAATCCCAATATTTTGCATATTTCACTCACCACACCTTTCTTGCTACTCTTTTTGACCCATTTCACTATCACTTCTCATGCAGGCTAACATGTTGCTCTTAATGATTATGTTTATGTTTGAGTAGCTTTCCTTTGCCACAAAACAAGAGTGTCATTGAAGGATTTCTTTGCTTCTTTTTTTGTGCAGGATCCAAAGCATGGGAATTGGTGGCTTGAATTCGGATCCGGGATCCTAGTTGGGTACTGGCCATCCTTCCTGTTCACCCACTTAGGGGATCATGCAAGCATGGTTCAATTTGGTGGAGAAATAGTGAATTCACAGTCATCAGGGTCTCACACTTCCACCCAAATGGGTAGTGGACATTTTGCCGAGGACGGTTTTGCAAAAGCTTCATACTTTAGGAATTTGCAAGTTGTGGATTGGGATAACAACTTGATTCCCTTGTCAAATGTCAGGGTTCTAGCAGACCACCCGAATTGCTATGACATACAAGGAGGGGTTAATAATGTGTGGGGGAATTACTTTTACTATGGTGGACCTGGCAGAAATGTGAAGTGTCCCTGAGGGAATGAATGATATATATATAGAATTATAGAAAAAGGTGAACCTTTTTTTTTTTCTTTTTGGCATTTTTGGGTTTGGGTGATATGGGTTTTCCTGTCAAGGTCATTCAGTGAGCTTGGGTCATTTATTCTTATATTTAAATTGAAGTTCTTATTTGTTGATTTTTTTTTTTTTTACTAACAGGTCATCCATTGATCATACCATTACCGCCTGGACTCTGTAAATCTTGAAAAAGAAATAGTAAATATACTACCTTTCTTGGTACCCCTTCCCCCTCCCAATCCCAAAAATATTGGGTTATTTTCCTATTCCTTACTCCTCTCCTTTTTTTTTTTACCATTTTCTGCATATAGTTTAATTACTTCTTCTTTTTTGTCCACTTTTTGAATATAGTTTAATTACTTTATAAATAAATGATACTTGCAAAGGAGTCCATACAATTTTATACAAATATCTGGCCTAAGTTAAAACTCATTTAATTTGCTGGCATTGATGAAAGCTATAATGGCAAGTACTCAAAAAATGTTGGAATCGCGGACAAGGAATGGCTTTAGTGGAACAGTAAAGATATTAGTTTACAGTTAATTGATTCAATAATAGTTAAATTATAATTAAATTAGTGATAATTAAATATATTTTTTATGTATATAATGTATTAAGTAATAAATTAATATAGTAATATTTATATTATATTATTTAATATTTCAAAATTTTATATTATACAATAAGTGAATATCTAAACATATAATATATATAAAAGTTAAGATGAGATCACACATATAAGTCTTATATCGAATAATAAGTAGAATATTCAAATATATAATTTATATAAAAATTAAGAAGAAGACAAATATTCTTATGCTTTTTTAGACTTTATATGTGAATATTTGTAACATTAAGTCTTTATTTGACTTAAAAAATATTTTTAAATGAGTTAAAATTTTGTTAAAAAAAAGTTTAAATATTTTAAAAAAAATTAGTTCAAATTGATTTACTATTAATTTTATTGATTTTTGACTGGCTTAATCAATTCTTGACCAATTCTTAAATCGACGAGATTTATGGTTTAATTGAAAAGGAAATGTTACTGATTTACCAATTTTTCGGTGGAACTAGAAAGTCCAATCCAACCTTTTGAACATTGAAAAAGAGAATGAATTTGATTTCCACGGTATCCGCACGCCCTCCTCCCTCCCCTTCACCCAAAAAAAAAAAATGTTGAAATCACCTATGGAGTGTGTGTGTGTATATATATATATATTGCAAAATGAATTTACAAATTTTAATTTACGCACGATATGCAGCTTCTTTTTTTTTTTTTCCTGAGACAAAAGAAAATGTTATATTTTTGTATGAATTTAACTTTGAAACACTAAATAATGTAGCTTCCATGATATACTGTCAATCTAAACATGCCCCTACTATATAAGAGTGAGAATTTTGTCAGTATACAAATATAATAGTTGGATGAAATAAAATAGTAGGAATTTCTGAGTCATTAAGAGTCAACAATCATAATACATTATTCTGACAATGTCTCTCTAGCATTTTTCTTTCTCTTAACTAGATAGAAACTTCTGTGGAAGGATGCTAATTAATATCTGTTAGTAAACATCTATTTTTAAGTCTTCGTGTCATAAGCACGACAGATGTATTCAAAGTGGAAAGTCAATGAGGGATGTTCGATCCTCGTTGGACTTTATTAATCAAGCTTCTTAAGTAGTTGGCAGATCTTAGATCTTAGAAATATCTAACTATCTAGCAATTGCATTTTATTAGCATATGAATTTGATGGAGTAGTTTGTTTTGACTTATTTGTGATATATATGTGATTACATATATACTATGCAAAGCAATTTCTTATAATGATTGAACATCCACCACCCTTAAAGTTTTCAAATTTATATATGTACCTGCGAAAGATTTCTAAGTTCAAAGTTTTTATTGGAACAGCAGAAGGAGTAAACTATTGTAGAAAAATCTTAATTTTATTGTCATATATAATGATTAAGTACCTCAACTTTAAAATTTATTAATTAATAATTTAAACTTTATTTTGATTATTAATTAAAGACTTCAACTTCAATAAAAATATCTTTATAATATTTATCAATTAAAAAATAAATGTTAAGATATGTATGCCATATGTTTATTTATATTATAAATTATTTTTTTTTATTGACTTGGATATTTTTATTTTTTCAACATTTTTATTAATAAAAATATATTTTAATAAAATCGAGATTCTTAATTACTAACAACAAAAGTTCAATCCCTTAATTAGTTTATTATAAAAAGTGTCAAGTCCTCAAATTAAACTTGTCTCTGTTTTATAGGGACTTGACTATTCTTAACTTAGTAACTTGTAATCTAAATTCAGATTAAAAGAAATAGAAGAAAATAAAGCATACAAATTGATAACATTATTGGACAGACTGTCACAAAGCAAGGCCATAATTAGTAGAACAATACTTTGGCCATTTTATTAAGTAAGCGCGCATTCATATTTCCTAGTAGAATTAGGGTGCTCCCACGTGAATATGTCCAACTTCATATATATTTATGTTTGTCTGCATTAATTACCGGCTATCTTTTCCTTAAAGCTTACGTTACTATGGTAGCAGCTATCATTCAAGCAATGTATCTTATGATTCTTATCAATCGACGAAAAAAAGCTTTATATATTGTATGCGTTCACACAACTGGGGTTTTACTAATGATAACGACTCCGATATGGCTCTACACACACGCAATCATGTTTCTGCACAAAAATACAAACAAAATCAAACTAAGACTGTCCCGTTAATTCCTGTGTGTAATATATATAATTAATTCTATCAGTGCTTGACGACTGTCAGCTATTAACTATACGTAATATATGTAAAATACAAATATAGTTTACATCATTAACTATGATATATTATACTATATGATAATGAATGAAACAAAGAAACCACCGATTAATTATTGATTAAGCACGAACGACTAAAGAAAGAATTGACTTGGAAGGCAATTATAAGTCAGTGGCACTGGCCCAGATCATTTGCAGAAAGTCAGTGACTTTAGTGACTTATATATGTGGCACCGCGTACTCTAGATTTCGCATTCAGTGAGTGCTATATTTTGACTTGGACCGCAAGCAAATGCCTAGAGGGGTTTAACAGATAAAATTAAACTGGCGTTGTCTGAAAGAGGTGTACACACACATTTATATATATGAAATATTTTTAAAGAGAGATGTGTTTATTATAAAGATGATAAAAGTGAATTTTGATTATTAGATTTTATATAAATGATCAAAATTAAAATATAAATATATATAATTTTTTAAATGGTCATATATATGATATATATATATATATATATATATATATATATATATATATATATATATATATATATATATATATATATATATGAAGTATATCTAAAAGAGATGTGTTTATCAGAAGAGGTGATAAGAAATAATTTTGATTATTAGATTTTACATGAATGATCAAAATTAAAACATAAATGTTGACTTTTTAAATCATATATATATATATATATATATATATATAATGTATCTAATGATATGAGTATTTATTGTAAGAGGTAAGAGAAGTGAATCTTCACCATTAGACCTTACATGAATGGTCAAAATTAAAACATAAATGCATGTGACTTTTTTAAGTGTTCACTTCTTGTCATTATTGATGGATTGTTGCTTGCATCTGGTGATCGACTTAACTTTTGTTCTAGATTGAGTTTTGGGTTACCGGTTTAAGAGTAACCCGATCTACCAAAATAGGATCTCAAATATTTATGCACATTATTAGATAAGTTAATCTACCTATTTATGAAGCGCAAATCTCTTACAAAACTTCTTATAAATATGAACACCAATTACATCCTACATAAATAAGGAATTAGTTATAAGAGATAACAATATCATGGATTCTGATCCTAAATAATAACATTCAATTCAGATTGAATTACGATTCTTATCACTCAAGACATTCCTATAAATACCCTACAAGGTCTCAATGGTATAGATCTAATCTCAAACACTCTACCTACTTTGTGCATAGTCTAACTTTATCTTTTGTAGGTACTCACCTCCTCGCATCACTGTTGCAGTCGTTGTGCATTGGAAGAAACCACCATTATCAACCTTATTTAGGTACATTTCTGAATCCAGTGCAGAACAACTTAAAAAAAAAGCTTTTCTTTCAATTGTTTTGTAGATTCAAATTCATCACTAGGATGGATCCAATTGTAGCTCCCCTTCTGCAGCCTCTTAATTGAGCATACAAGCTAGTATAGAAGGTTGGCTACAATGATGGACACATGGAAACACTGCTTATTGACTTGTGTGGACCTCCATTAAGATTGAACATGTGGTCTGGCACCATCATCATATAGAATAGAGACATTAATATAGTATCAGTGTCTAGTGTCAAAAATTCTATTGTTGAACGTATTGTTGTAACTGTCTACACAAGCTTAATACTCATAAATTAACAATGGGATTATGGGACCTAAATCTTAGAGAATAGTATGAAAAATCCAACTTTTTGGAGTCTAGATTGAATCTCTGTCATCACAACCACTAATAATGCACTTTAAGAACTATCACAACCACTAATAATGCACTTTAAGAACTGTCGAGGATTCTCTCATAAATCGTCCCATTTGGGGACCTAAATTTGAGGATTTTCTTCTCATAGGGACAGGTTGGCAAATTTAGGAATGGGGACGAGATTCATATCCTCTGCCCTAAGAGGTCCTTGTCCTTGTCAAATTACAAAAAAAAGTCTTAATGATACGTATATATGTATTAGTACCTTTGTCCCTTTTAGTCATTCCCACCTTAATTAATATCAATATTAATTTGAAATAAAATATAAAATGCCCATTAGGCCCACCAGCCACTGCTCATATCCAAAGTCCTAACCTAACCCTAGCCTTATCTC
The DNA here is from genome assembly GCA_029884605.1 of Ormosia emarginata. NCBI lineage: Eukaryota > Viridiplantae > Streptophyta > Magnoliopsida > Fabales > Fabaceae > Ormosia > Ormosia emarginata. The sequence continues at coordinate 15,218,814 of JAQQTP010000090.1, forward strand.
ATTTTCATATCTCACATCATCCCTATGTCTTCTTCTTTGGGAAAGCCCTGCTGCACTCGCGCAGTTGCCGTCCATTCTCCTACATCTCACGTCGCTTCCATCTAACTAATTGCATATCGTGTCACATCACAAAGTCCCTGCCTACAGCTCGTATTGCATCATAGAGCCACTTTTGCCTCCTAATCGATGATCAGCCAACATCGTCTACCCGCCACAACACCACTCTAGATCGATGATCCTCTTCATCCCTTAAGTTCTCTTAACAAGAATGACAATTATTGCTATGAGAAATAGAAAGTCTTCTTGATTGATGGTTAAAGTGAATCATGTGTGAGCTATAACCATCATTGGTTCTGATTGGGATTGTTTTAGTACATTAACTTCAACAAATTTCTTTTGTTGTTATGAGAATGATATTTAGTTTTTTCCTTATTTTTTATTGTCAAGTTGCAGCCTTAAATGCATTGAGGAACTTCACTTAAAACAAAAATTCAAATAATGTTAGTGTTCTTTTTTATTTAATCCTTCAATAGTTGTAGCATACAAATGGTTGGAGCATCATACCCACTCCAATGTTTTGCATATTTAGACACTTTAACAAATTGTCGTGATCCCAATTGGTTTATGGGATGCATTTAAACTTCTTGTTCTTGTTCTATAATTTCTTTTTTTTTCGTTTTTTACAGTTTAGGGAATAAGGATACGGAGAAAACTTTTCTCGTAGCAAAGGACAGGAAGGGAATAGATGACAGGAACGAGGGCCTAAGAGGTACTCACCACTCTTGCCAAGCACAAGTGTCATTCCTAAATAACAATTATATAATGAATAAAATAAATAATAAGTAAAAAAAATTAGAGATGTTAATCTTTCATTTCTTTTTCTTGGCTATAAAACTAAAAAAAAGCATACTGACCATGGAACAAAATGAATTTATGAATTTGGCATTAATTTAAGGCTTACTAAATTAGCACATGTGCAATTCACGTGCAAGTCACTTGCAATACACATGCAACTAATATCAAATAGAATATTGCATGGGATAATAATAGGGATGGCAAAAAATTCTAGGGATGCTGTCGCGACCGAGATCGCGGCGAAATAGCAGCTCACGTGATTTTAAAAATTAATTAAAATATGGAGTCGCCACCAATTTTATTTAAATTAAGGAAAAATTGGAAAACCTTTTTGGAAAATGGTCTTTGGAACCAAATCGGATTCGGGAGTCGATTATGATTAAGGAAAGGTGGAAACTTAATCCCACAAAGACACCTAACACACCGCCTTAAGACGGTGCACTCTTAAGTCAATTGTGCAAAAACTTGATAATCTCAAATTTATTTATTTTATCACTTTTAAATTTTTTTTTTTTTTTTTACTTTTTTTTTATTTTTTTATTTTATTTTTATTTTTATTTTTATTATATTTTTTAAAAAAAATAAAAAAAGAACCAAATTATGAAAATTTAATTTTTGGCTTTGAGAATGAAAATTCTGCTCCTACGTACCCTCAGGTGCAATGAGGAACTCAAAGTCACGTAGTTCTGCAGAAAATGAGTGTGAGTTGATTGATTTTAATTGATTAAAAAGGTCTTGGAATGAAATTTTATTTTGAAAAGAAAAAAATAATAATAATCATTGCACAGGGTTCAAGTTAGCACAAGGCTACTCAATAAACCCTTATGATCCGACGATATTGAAGATAGCATCCTCTATTCAATCATCACTATTGGTCATTGCATTGGTAGAAATTTTTTTATATTTTTTTACCCTTTTTATTTCTTTATTATTTTTTTAAAAAAAGGGTACAAGGACACACATAAAGTTTCCATGATACAAGTAAATGAAAAGTAAAATTTTATATAAGCATCATAAATCAAATAATACAAGAAAACAACATTTACTTTTATTTATTTTTTTACGATTTTCAGATTTTTTTTTATTTTTTATTTTTTAGCTCCTACAACATGCTATATAGAAAAAAAAAAACAACTAAGCTCAAAACACATATTTTTTTTTAATTATTCAACACTAACAATAGTTTTTTTTTAAACTAAATCAATTAATAAACAACACCCATCCCATCTAACCACAAAATAACCTAAATCAGAGGCAACAAAAACAAGAGTTCAAATCCTTTTTCTTTTATCATCAACTTTGTCTTTTTATATTTTTTTTATGATTTAAAATGTCCCAGCAACCCAAAACTCTTCTTTTCCTTTGTTTTTTTTCTTTTAAACTCAAATAGGCCCGGACACTGCATATTATTTCCTTTCATTATTATTAGTCATCAGAACATGCAAGACTAAACACAAGATTCACTAAAACGGAGCCCCATCTCTGGTTCTAAACCCAGAAAATAAGCAAAACAAAAGTGACGTGCATTAAGTAAGAAAAACACGTTCAGCAAACCCCAAAACTAAACAAACAAACAGATAATAAAAGAGAACATCAAAGAATAAACAAAAAAAAAAACTTACCAGGAGGAATCACGAATGGAACAAAGATGAAAAACCCACGTTGCTGGTGCAGCCAACGTGAGAGTGGGTATGTGAACGTGAGAGTACAATGTATGGGTGAGGGGTGAGATGGAGGTGAGGATGGAGGGAGGCTTCACGTGGTTATGGGAGAGCTTTTTTTAGTGCATGGGGCTGCTGGAAAAATGGTGGGGCTGCTGGAGGGTTGAAGGAAATGGCCACTGAGTCAACTCAGTAGGTGTGGAGAAGGTGGCTGCATGGTGTTGTTAAAAGGAAGGAAATCTGGTTGAAATGAGAATCCTTGTCATGGTGAGGAGAGGTGGTAGAGCATGAAAAAAATGGTGGAGGCCGTGGTCTCACGTGGTGCGTGAAGCTTGAGAGGTTGAAGATGAAAAGGAAATGGTTGCTGTTGTGAGTTTGAGGTGATGGAGCAAGGTTGGTGATGGGTGGTCACGGTTGGAAGTGGAGGTGGTTTGAGTTGCGTGGAGGTGATGAGGTTGTGAGAAGATGGTGGAGAGTGTGAGACGTTGGTTGGTTTCCTGGAAAAGGATGGTTAGGGAGCTTGAAGGTTGGTGGTGTTATGGAAATGGAAGTGGTGGCTTGAGGGAGCTTGGTGGGGGTGAAGAGAAGTGGAGATGAGTTATGGTGTTGTGGTGGATGTGGAGGGCTACGGGTTGATGGTGGAGGTGATGAGGTTGATGATGGTTTTGAGTGATGGAGGGAGAGATGGGAAGTGGAGTTGCTACGGTTGGAGGTTGGTTATGAGAGAAGGATGATGGTGAGAATGGAGGTTGGTTTCTGTTGGAGGCTTGGTTGAAGATGAGAGCTTGAAGAAGGTGATGAGGTGCTCTCCCCCTTGAGAATGTAGAGCCAAAGCCAAAAAAGAAGTCCCCCCCTCCTGCCTTACGTCAATCCTTTTTCAGTCTGTGATCCCCTCTTTTTTTTTTGGATGTCCCCCCTGCAAGCTGATCTCTTTTCTTTTGAAAAGCCAGAAAAAACAAAAAAAAAATCCCAAAGCTCCTGTGTGCCGTTGGTGAGTGAGGGTGCAAGTGATGCCCAAAATGAATGTGTACAACAACGTCAGAAAGGAGAGCAGTGAAAGGAGATGCAAAACAGCCTTGAACTCTCAGCATTGCAATGGTTACAGCCCTGCTGTTGTGCATGGGCAGTGCATGGCTAAAAAAAAGAAAAGGACCTTAAAGCAAGAAAAAGACCATTTGTTTTTTTTCCAAAAAAAAAGGCACCAGCTTTGCATATTTTTACATTTATTTTCTTTTTTGTTTTTTTCGTTTTTTCGTTTTTTTTTTTTTTAGGCTAAGATGGGTTTATCTGCTTTGGGCTAAAAAAAATGGCCAAAAATTAACAAACATTTTTTTTGAATTTTAATTTTTCTTCTTTTTTTCAAATTTCATTTTTTTTTCACTTTCTTCATTTTTTCATTTTTTTTATATCTGGTCAAAATTGGGTGTTTACAGTTGCCCCTCTTTACTTGTTTCTTGCTAGATAATAAGAATAACTGTAGTTTTCATATTATCGTCGTAAGAAACGAGTAAAGACATGAACCTCAATTTTGTCCGGTAATGCATAAGATGATAAATGCAAAACAATGCGAGAACAAATAAAAACGAAAAGCTGACATGCTCAAAGAATTAGCAGAACTTAACATGCAAGGAGCTGATGCGCTCAAGAGAAAACTTAAAATGCATGGAGCCGATGCGCTCAACAGAAACTTGAAATGCATGGAGCCGATGCGCTCAACAAAAACTTGAAATGCATGGAGCCGATGCGCTCAACTGAAAATTAAAATGCATGGAGCCGATGCGCTCAACAGGAAATAAAAATGCAAGAAGCCGATGCGCTCAACAGAAATTAAAATGCATGGAGCCGATGCGCTCAACTGAAAATTAAAATGCATGGAGCCTATGCGCTGATAAACACATATTTTATTCATTAAGAAACCCTTATATTTAGTCATTTACACTCTCCATATTCTTAATTGATTGAGTTTGACATGATTTTGTGAGTTTGAGCTCAAATTGGTCCTAATTGAATATTTTCAGCATTATTGAGATTTTACACTGTTTCTGTATTTTGGTCATAACTTGAGTTCCTGATATCTGAAAATCATGAATTTTATCTTGTAGGAAAGCTAAGAGGAAGCTCTACAACTTTGATGAAGAGCTCGAAGTCCGATTCAGATGTCTAAGGGACCTAAGTTTACATGGAAATCAGAATACGGGTTCTGTCAGTAGAATCCGAACAGTGTGTACTCATAAAATCATATCTCAAGATGTAATAATGGAGATGGGCTGAAATTTGGACAGTGGATAGTCAAGATCCAAATAAACAACTTTCATGAAGAACACATTTTCAGAAAAAGAAGTCTAGTAGGTCATTTTGAGCTTGCAAGTCGGAACAGAGGTGCTGAAGTTGGGTTTGAGCAACCTACGGTATTTGGGACATATCTTGGGCTTAAGGAAGCCAAATTGGACGAACCAGCTATCCATTTTATAGCCAAGACAAGGATCTACAACTTTCATGAAGAACACTTTTCGTGGTTCTGAAGTATAGTGGGTCGTTTTTGGCTTCCAAGTCAGATACGAAATTTTCGTCCTCAACCACCCACTCATCCATCCACTAATCCACTCATCCATCCACTAATCCACTCATCCACTAACTCACCCATTCATCCACTCATACACTAATCCAACCACTTAACCACTCCACCCACTCATCCACTAATCCATCCACTCATCCATCCACTCACCCATTCATGTCCATAATTTCCCACTCACCAAAAGTCCTTTGGCATTTTTCACTAATTCAACCACTCAACCATTCCACTCACTCATCCACTAAACCAATCCACTAAACCAACCCACTAATCCATCCACTCAAACACTCCACTCACTCACCCACTCATCCACCCACTTCCCTTTGTCATTTTGTTACCTTAGACTTCTATAAAAGGCACCATTTATCATGAACAAGAGGTAACTCTCCTTCATTTTCTCTCTTAGTTTCTTGTTTCTTCATAGTTTCTTCTTGTTTCTTCATAGTTTTTCTTGTGATTTCTTTCTAGCTATGTGTAACTAAACCTCCCTTGGTTAAGGGGGTGATGAAACCGCTAGTATTAATGTTGTAAACTTTGCATATTTGATTATTTCAACACAGTTATGTTTTTATTCATATATTTGAATCTATTGTTGGTATGAAGGTTTTTGTACTTGCTCCTACTTTCAAAGTAGTAGATCTAGGTTTATTATGTGCGGTTGCGGTAGTAGATCTAGTGGGATGTATGATGTTCATGTGGGTATAATTATCTTTGTGCTATTTGCCAGTTATAAAAGTGGTAGATCTGGGTTTATTATGCTGCATTGCGGTATTAGATCTAGAGAAATATATGTTCTAAGTAATTTAATCCCGGTGTGTGATTAGACCTTAGTGTAATTGGTTTTCTAAATCTTAATGCAATTATTGGATAGTTGTAAGAGCGGTTGCTTTATGACTAATCAGTGATTAGGAGTTGATTTGAGCGGTTGCTAAATTGGCCAACACGTAAGGAAAACAGAGATTTAATATCACAATTGCATAAAAACATAATTGAGCATGTTAGAATAAAAGGATATGTGGATTTACATTATCATATAAATCTAGTGGTGGATTCAATCTCTTAACCAATTTTCTTATATTGTTGATTTCAGTTTGTTTATTGTTATCTTTGAAGTCGTTCATTGTTCATCAAAACTCCAAAACCCCCTTTTACCTGTTTATTGTTAATCGAGTCTAAATTGGGAATTGTTTAATAGTGTTAATTGAATTGGTTCTCTGTGGATCGACCCTTACTAACTACAACTAGTTGTAAGGTTTTTATTTTCTGGTGGGCCTGACAACTGATTTTTATCTTAATTTTAATCACTACATCCGCACGCATCATGCGCTCAACAAGAACTTAAATTGCATGGAGCCGATGCGCATAACAGGAAATAAAAATGCAAGGAGTCGATGCGCTCAACAGAAATTAAAATGCACGGAGACGATGCGCTCAACTGAAAATTAAAAATGCATGGAGCCGATGCGCTCAACAGAGAAACTTGAAATGCATGGAGCCGATGCGCTCAACAGAAATTAAAAAGTATGGAGCCGATGTACTCAACAGAAAAACTTGAAATGCATGGAGCCGATGCGCTCAACAGGAAATTAAAATGCAATAGAGCCGATGCGCTCAACAGGAGATTAAAATGCAAGGAGCCGATGCGCTAAACAGAAAATAAAATGCATGGAGTCGATGCGCTCAACAGAAATTAAATGCATAGAGCCGATGCGCTCAACAGAAAATTAAAATGCATGGACTTAAATCTTCTTTTCTCTCTTTTTGTTCCTCTTTTTATTTTTTTATTTATTTATTCAAAGTCATCTTAACCAACGGCGATCCTGGAAAGCTTTGACCAATCAAACCCTTTATCCACGTGCTTTTCTTCATCAGACCCTTTTGTCGGCTGAGACTCCCTAGATTTTCTCATTTCCTTTTCCATTTTTCTGACCACCTTGTTCTCCTTGGCAACACATCACAACCTGTATCTCGAATTACTGAGATCCTTTAATCTAAATTAGTCATTGATGGATTGCTGCAAAAATTGTCAGATCAAATTGTTGACCTTAAGTTTATTTTATTTGAGACATAAATTAATGAGTAAACATGCATTCATGAATGGACAGAAATTTGTTGAATGAACAAACTTCCCTTTTATTATTTTGGTAATGTAATTATACATGAACTTTTTGACAAGACACGTACTTGAAAGACCAAAGAAAGTTTGCAAGAAAAACAACAAAAATTTGCCCCAGTATTGCTTCATCGTTCCTCATTCAATTGATTCCCTGCAACTATTTGATAACCTAACCACTGTCTCTGTTGCTGCTTTCTTTAACACGAATCTTCTTTAATTCCTCAGAAAAATTTTGCCCCAATATAGCCAATTCAATGCGAACAACTTGCCCACGTGTAACTGATCGGACGCACATCAAAAATTGCCCCAGTTTGGTGAATCCCTCGAAGAGTTTCAAGCCCACTTTCTTTGAGATTTTGCCTATTTATTTGTCCTAACTTTTGCTTAGACTGCCTTTTCAGGTTTTCAGCCTAACGGACTCTTTTTTCTTTTTTTTTTCTTTTTTTTCAATTGCTCTAACTTTTGCTTAGGCCGCCCTTTCGGGTTTTTAACCTAACGAGCTTTTTCTCTTCTTTTTTTTTAGGCATAAAATCTCTTGACAACATCAGTATTCACGGGCCTTGGCAATTCTTCTCCATCCATATTCTGCAAAATTAACGCTCCTCCTGAAAATGCCTGCTTGACTATGTACGGGCCTTCATAATTCGGAGCCCATTTTCCTCTGGCATCCTCTTGGTTAGGGAGAATCTTTTTCAAAACCAAATCGCCTGAACGAAATTCCCTGGGACGAACTTTCTTGTCGAAGGCTCTGGCCATTCTGCTTTGATACAATTGCCCATGACAAATAGCTATCAATCTCTTCTCTTCTATCATATTTAATTGCTCATGCCGAGTCTTCACCCATTCAGATTCCTCTAACTCTGCTTCCATCAAAACCCTTAGAGAAGGGATCTCGATTTCTATTGGAGAGACAGCCTCCATCCCATACACCAAAGAGAAAGGCGTTGCCCCAGTGCTTGATCGTATATTGGTACGATATGCATGCAGAGCATAGGATAACATTTCATGCCAGTCTTTGTAGTTCACCATCATCTTAGCAACAATTTTCTTCACATTCTTGTTTGCTGCTTCAACTGCACCGTTCATTTGAGGCCTGTAAGGGGCTGAATTATGATGCTTAATTTTGAAATCTTCACAGAACTTTTTAATCTCAGCACCATTGAGATTGGTACCATTATCTGTGATTATCCTTTCTAGAATTCCGTATCTGCAGATAATATCCCTTTTGAGGAATCTCAAAAACACTTTTTGAGTTATGCTGGCATAAGAAGAAGCTTCTACCCACTTGGTGAAATAGTCAATCGCCACTAAGATGAAGCGATGACCATTGGAAGCTTTGGGATTAATGGGCCCGATGACATCTATTCCCCAAATTGAGAAAGGCCAGGGAGATACCAAATTATGCAAAGGGAAAGGAGGTGTGTTGACTCGATCTGCATACATCTGGCATTTTTGACACTTCCGTACATAATCTATGCAGTCTGTTTCCATTGTGGACCAATAATAACCACTCCTTAGAATTTTTCGAGCCATCATATGACCATTAGCATGAGTTCCACAGATTCCTTCATGAACCTCAGTCATGATTATACGAGCTTCACAAGCATCCACGCATCTAAGTAAAGTACCATCATGACTCCTTTTGTACAAAACCTCTCCATTCAAGAAAAAGGTCATCGCCAACTGACGGATAGTCTTCTTATTCACCTCACTTGCCCCCGTTGGGCATTCTCTGCGCTCAATATACTGTTTGATATCATGATACCAGGGTTTACCATCTGGCTCGCTTTCCACATTAGCGCAATACGCAGGCTCACCGTGCGTCTTCACCTGGATGGGTTGGACATTATTATGAATATCCAACTTGGTCATTACAGCCAAAGTGGCTAAGGCATCTGCAAACTGATTCTTGTCTCGGGTCAAATGGGAGAAAGTCACCTTCTTAAACTTCTCAACCAACTGGATCAAATACTTTTGATAAGGTACCAACTTTGGATCTTTGGTTTGCCATTCACCATTCACCTGATAAATGATGAGTGCTGAGTCTCCAAATACTTTTAACCGCTTGATCCCCAAGTCAATTGCAACTTGTAAACCATTAGCACATGCCTCATACTCCGCAACATTATTGGTGCACTCAAAATCCAACTTGATAGCGACTGGGTATTGCTTTCCCGTTGGTGAAACAACCATGGCTCCTATGCCACTACCATGCATATTAACCGCTCCGTTGAAATACATCTTCCAAACAGGTTCTTCTTCTTCTGCTTCCGCCATCAGTATTTCTCCGTCAGGGAACTCAGATGTCACTAGTTGTCCACCCTCAAGAGGGTTTTCAGCCAAATGATCAGCAATCACACTTCCTTTGATAGATTTCTGAGTCATGTACTTGATATCAAATTCTGATAGAATCACTTGCCACTTTGAAACTCTTAATGAAACATGAGGACTTTCAAATATGTACTTTATGGGGTCTATTCGGGAGATCAACCACGTGGTGTAATAGAGCATGTACTGCCGTAACCGTTTTGAGGTCTATACCAGCGCACAACAAGTCTTCTCAATAGCCATGTAACGAGCTTCACAGTCATTAAACTTCTTAATCAAATAGTAGATTGCTTGCTCTTTCTTTCCCGATTCATCATGTTGTCCCAGCATTGCCCCCATCGAGGTGGGTAATACAGTTAGGTACAAAATCAAAGGGTGACCCGGCGTAGGGGGTACTAAGATAGGAGGATTCATTAAATAAGTCTTTATCTTGTCAAAAGCTTCCTGACATTCTTCATCCCATTTGCCTGGTTGATGCTTCTTCAACAACTTGAATATAGGCTCACAGGTGCTGGTTAAATTAGCAATGAATCTGGCAATGTAATTGAGTTTCCCGAGAAAACTTCGCACTTCACGCTCCGTCTTAGGGGCAGGCATCTCTTGTATTGCTTTCGCTTTATCTGGATCCACCTTTATTCATTCTCTGCTAACAATGAATGCAAGTAATTTCCCAGTAGATGCTCCAAAAACACATTTAGCAGGATTCAATCTCAACTTGTACTTTTTGAGTCTTTCAAACAGCTTACGCAGAACCTTTACATGACTTTCTCCTTCTTTAGACTTGGCCACTATATCATCCACGTACACCTCAATCTCCTTATGCATCATGTCATGAAACAGTGCGACCATAGCGCATTGGTAAGTAGCCCCAGCATTCCTTAATCCAAACGGCATCACCGTGTAACAAAACGTTCCCCAAGGGGTAATGAAAGTGGTCTTTTCTTTGTCATTGACATCCATGGGAATTTGATTGTACCCTGAGTATCCATCCATGAATGAGAACCTGTGATTCTTAACAGTGTTATCAACCAGAACATCAATGTGAGGGAGTGGGAAATCATCCTTCGGGCTAGCCTTATTCAGATCTCTATAGTCCACACACATTCTGACTTTTCCATCCTTCTTAGGCACTGGCACGATATTAGCTACCCACTCTGGGTGTCTTGACACTTCCACAAACCCTGCTTCTAACTGCTTAGTCACTTCTTCCTTGATCTTCAGAGACATATCGGGATGCATCCTCCTCAACTTTTGTTTCTTTGCCTCAATATTCAGGTATAGCGGGATTTTGTGCGATGCTATCTCTGGGTCCAACCCTGGCATATCCCGATAAGACCAAGCAAAAACATCCATATACTCTTTGAATAGCATGATCATCTCTTCAAACTCTGGGTTTGCCACTACTTTCAGTTCCCTTTTCTCTTCCTCTGTCCCCATGTTGACAACTTCTGCTTCCTCACCATTCAAGACAAATCCCTTATCTGAGTACTCCAGTAATTTTGCAAAATTTTCAACAACTTCTTCCTCTTCCCCAGATCCAGGGTCTTCTTTATCAAACATTGCAAGAGAATCAATTGATGAGTTTCCGAGGTCCCTCTCAGGAGGCGAATTTTCTGTGAAACTTAGATCCTTTGAAGCAATCACATCAATAATTGGTTCAGATTTCCAGTTCTTCAGCGGCTCCTCATCAGCAACAGGACGGATTGCCTTGTGCTCTTCTTGGCTCTCTTCATGCAAAGCATTGATAGTGAGGCGGTATTGAGGGTGAATGACCTCGTCAGGCATGATTACCTCAGCCGGTGCTGGGAATGTTTCCCTTAAGTGGGGAATATGCTTCATCTTGCCCTTGCCACCCTTTCCTCCAAGCGTCATGCTCCTTATATGCTCCTCTAGAGATGCTTCGTACCCTATCCCAAACTTGTCTAACTTTCCGGGAGTGACACTGGTGACCGAGTACCTTGCACCTTTGAACCCAAACCCTTTCCTTCCCGGTATCCACTACTAGCCATGATCAGGGCCACCACCGATTCACACTTGGTGTGAGAGATTCATCTTTACCAAGTCCGGTCTCAACTACTTCCAAACTATGCCACATATTCTCCTCTTCTTTTCTCGCACTCTCCACATACCGGACCGAAACCGGTTTTGACAAAGATAATTTCTTCCTCTCCATGTATGGTGATAACCGACCCATTCTCAATGTATTTAACACTTTGATGCGGGGTGGAAGGAACAAAGACCGGCGGTATGGATCCATGGTCTCCCCAAAGTAGCATGGTGTAGCCAGGCTCCATATCCATGACTTGAAACAGCGCTTGAAAATTACTTGGACCAATCTCTAGCGGTAACATTATCTCTCCCATAATGCCTCTCTTATTTCCATCAAAAGCTCGTACCACCATTTCTCGAGGCGACAATTCGTCCTCACTTATTGATAATGAGGTTAGAGTTGACTTAGGGATGATATTCAACGCAGACCCCCCATCGATCAAAACTTTTGCAACTATGTACCCTTTGCATTTGAAGGTTATGTGCAAGGCCCGCGGGTTCTTCTCAGATTGAGAGATGATCTCCTCATCAGTGAATGTGATCATGTTAACGCGTTTCACGGGGTCTACCATGTTAACCACACTTTCAGGAGTAACATCGGGCTTCACATAGGCTTCGTTTAGAATTTTTAACAACGCCTTCCGATGCATCTCAGATGTCAAGATGAGTGACAAAAGAGATATCCTGGCCAGAGTCTTTTTTAGCTGTTCTATCACATCATATTTGCTCTGCTTCATTATCTTCAGGAACTCCTCTTCACCTTCTTTCTCTCTCTCGTCTTCTTTTGACATTTCCTCCCTGCTCCCTTCCTTAACAATTTTCTCCTTTTCTAACTCTCCTAGGCCATAGCATCGCCCACTCCTGGTAATTCCCCCTACCTTGACTATATTAGTCACCAACTCCTCATCTTTGTGTACTTCAGCAATTCGAGCCTTCGACGTCTCTTCCCCGACTCCTTTTGTCTCTACCTTGGTTTCATAATTCCACGGTACTGAATGAGTGTCATTATAAACAAATAGCACTGGCTTCTTGATTGTTACCACTACTTTCTTTGACGTCGAGACTTGGTTGAGAGGTGGCACCTTAAGCACGAAGCGTTCGATCACATTAACCTCTTCGGAGGAGGCTAACCCTTGTCTCGCATGTATTACTCCCAAAGTAAGCAACCCTTGGACTCGAACCTTGAAGTCCCAACAATTCTCAATATCATGTCCCATTCCCCCACAATGATAAGCACAATTTGACTCTGCATCATATTTTTCCTTTTCTTTCATCGTGGCGGCTGGTGCAGTGATATTGTAGCCAGTTTTCTTCAATCCTTCGAATATCCTTGCCATCGGTGTACGCAAACTCATGACCTTTCTTATGGATGACTCTTCCACCTCTAAAGCATTTACCACATTCTTTCCACCATGATTAGGAATTGGGTTGTTAACGATACTAGGTCCAGCCTCTTCCTGGATATCAAGCTTCCCATAGGCAATTAATTTTCTTACCGCGGTCTTAAAAGACTCACAGTCTTCAATTGAATGCCCTGGGATATCCATGTGATACTTGCAGGTTGAGTTCGGGTTGTACCACGATGGAAATGGTGGTTCTAATGGACACACAGGAATTCCTGAAATAAGATGAGCATCAAACAACCTTTGGAATAGGTCTGCATTCGGAATGGATAACCTTGGAAAGGGGGGAAGGTTTTGAGGACGAAAGCGGCTTTGGTTTTGGGGGTTCGGGCGAGGTTGTGAGTGGTTTGGGTAATTCGCGGAGGTGCGGTGGGTATCGGGTATAAGTTGGGCGGGTGGTGTATATGGTTGTGGCGAGGGACGTTGTTAACTTGGAATTGTGGTGTTGAGGTGAAGTTTGCGGCCGGTATAACTTGGTGGGATGGATAATGAGGCAGTGGCAGTGTTTGGTATGGAAAGTGAGGGTTGGGGTTGTATGATGGCTGATGGCTTGGGCTATATCGCGGTTTGAGATTCTGTTAAGGTTGGATATAATTCACCTCAGGTTCCTTTTTCTTCGGCTGGAATCCTTTCTTGAAAGTAGTATTCTCTGTGCTACTCATTGGCAACTTCCCAGTTTTGGCCAATGTTTCAATTCTTTCTCCAGAAGTTATTAAATCTGCGAAATCCTTATAGGCTGCCCCAGCCATCGCCCCAATAAAAAGGTTTCCTAGGGTCCCCAAGAAATACGAGCACATCTCAGACAATGTTAATGGGGGCTGGACTTGAGCTGCCAAGGCTCTCCATCTCTGCGCATATTGCTTGAACGGTTCTTCATTACCCTTCGCATTGAACTCAACTGTTTCGGGTTGGGGTTGCGTCCGCATTGAATTTGTACTGATCCATAAATAAGTCAGCCAATTCTGTCCAACGAGAGATCTTTGAGCGATCTAATTGAAGATACCATTCTAGGGCGGGACCTGTAAGACTCTCATGGAAGAAACTGATGAGGAACTTATCATCCCTAGACCAAAATGACCATCTTTGTTCCATAACTGATCAAATGGAAACGAGGATTGCCGCTCCCGTCATACTTCACAAAATCAGGAATCTTGAAGTTGTTGGGGATTACTACATCCGTGGTAGGACATAACTCCTCTATCCTCAAGGGTCCATATGCATTGGGGCCCTTTATTGCCTTGATCTGTTCCTCCATTTTCTCCATCCAATCTTCTTTCATCTTATCCTTCTCAGTTATGACGTGACTATTCCCCGAATAAGGCATTATCACGTGCCCCGGAATGGACACATGAGGTGGTTCCCAAGTAGGGCCCGCATAACCAGGGATTTCATTATGAGCGCCTTCCAAAGCGTGATACCCTTCCCCAATGGGCATGACTATTGATGCTGTCTGAGGTGGTCGCTCGTGGATTCCTGCAGCGACGCCTGAGGTTATGGCTGAAAAGATCGGAGCAGTCACTGATGGCACATTTCCACACGTTTCAACCCCATTTGCATTTCTATTTCCACTAATTAAGTGGAGAGACTCCCTTATATCTTGCAATATCGCTTCCAACCTCGCTTGGTTCTCTGACACCTCATTTATTCTCCCAGTCATTTCATCGACCTCCCTACTCAAGTTTCTTCCTGTCTCAGAATTATCAGCAGCCATTCTGGTCCGAGATCTGGTATTGTGAACTCGGGTTAGATTGGTCTCTTCTTTCCTAGGCCGTGCAATGATTCCTGAGCCAAATTGATTTATTAAAGCAAAAACACATTAAATAGAGAAAAAGAAAAAAAGAAAAAAAAAAGAGTTAACACTATTGTGAGGATGCTTCGCGATTGTGGGAAGATTGGCATGGTCATTCAATAGCAAGGCAGGATTCCCGATTTAGCATTAGCGGGTTCACTAATGATGCCCTCTTCAAACGATGCAATCATTCTTTCACCAAATACCAAGATTCCCGAAATTTCGCTAAAGGACAAATTGTCTCAGGGTGAAAATACGGTTGACAACCTATTCAAGGGGGAATTCACCCCTCAATGAATAGTGCCTGAATGAAAAGCAGTAACATCAACATTCAAAGCAAAACACTGCAACTAGTCATTCATTTCATTCCAAAATTAATCAATACATGGTCTCAGTATCCTCAAAGTGTAACATAAATTACATTACATCAATAATTTCGTTTGTTTCTTCCTAAGACCTTTAGCAAGACCTCGACAATACGTCATAAACTCGGCTATCTTCTATGGTAGCCTTAGCAATGGATTCATACAAATCTGAAGGTCTGCTTCATCAAAATGACTAACTAGTTGCGTAGTGTAATATTGCAAACTGTTAGACATGTCCTCATATCTCGTCATCCAATATTCCTTTCGAGCCCTTTCATTTTGAGCTGCTTATTGCCATGCACCTTCACTTTCTTCTTTTTGCAGTCTTTGTCTCTGAGCTTCGAGTCTCCATCGCTCCTTTTCTTGCTCTAGTTCTTGAGCTTTAAACTCCAAATGCCTTGCTCTCTTGTTTGCTTCCTTGAGTGAATTATAATATTCTGCAGCCAATACCTGTCCTTGATCGGAGCGTCGTTTCACTTCAACGAGAGCCTCTTGTAAAGATTGCATCCTTTGGTCTTGTGCTCTAGTATTCGATTCCAATTCTTCTTTCTCTTGCAGAATATTCTCTATCAATTCTTCTTGAGCACTTACTTTCACTCGTAGCTCTTGGACTTCTAAAGTAGTCTTGTTTGATTCCACCTCTCTTCCTCTTCTTGCCCTTTTTACCCGGCTCGGGGCTTCAGCAGCATCAGCCTGTGCATCCTTTAAGTCTTCAATCTTGTCGGCTAACTTCTGGCACCGTCTTGAGTGAATGACGACTTTTAACTCAGCGGCTTCCTTCCCTTGTTCCAAAAACTGCATCTGCGCTTTCACCCTCTCTATCTGGGTAGTCATTTGAGATATAATCTGGGAGTGATTTTCATCACTTGACACCGCCTAAGGGGTACTATTTTGAGCCCTCCTTGTTGCTCTCCATTGTAGGTACTCAGGAGTAGGAATTACCACACGTTTTCCCAGTTCTTTCCTTCCTACCCTATGAATATTCTTCCAAGCATCCCTGACCTCCTTTTCCTGCTTGGTAGTGCTTCCATCTTTCCTATATAAAAGCTAAATCCCTCGACGAGTTGTGTCTCGTCAGGCACGTGCTGAGTCCATTGGAGCTGTCTAAGCACGAGGACCGGTGAGAACGATACACAGCCTCTCACGCCCATTAAAGGAATGTTAGAGAAGTCACCAGAACTGAGCAATATCTCTTCCCCATAATACCATGAGCAAACCCATTTGAAAGAGTCTGATCCCGTCTTCATGAACTCATCTTTCCATTCATGGGCTTTCTGCTGCTTCACTGGAATGCGACTAAAATTTCTTAGCGGATCAGGTAAGAGACCCAAGCGATTGTGTACATCCATGTGCGTCATGACCCAAACATACAACATGTGTCTGCAACATCGAATCATTCCCCCACCTTTTTTGTGGCAAATCTCCATGGTTAAGAAAGTATCAGCGAGAATAGCAGGGATTGGATTTGCCCTATGATTCTCAAACTTGAAGAAGGCATCCATTGCTGCTTGGTCCACTACATCTGAAGTGAATGGGAATAAGACTAATCCAAAGATGGTTAGTGCCAATGTCTTGTTAAAGAGATCCCACCTTCCTTGTTGCGCTAGTATCTCAAGATGCGCTTCCAGGTAACTCTTCTTCAATCCTTGTGTTCCTCCTCTCTTTTCCATTCCTAACTGATTTGCCTGAACTCCTATGAGTTCTGCTATTTTTCCTTCTGACACATAATATCCTCCATAAAGGTAAACATTGGGGTACTTGCTCATTGGGAGTCTCAACATGATGGCATACTCTTCTATGGTCGGTGCAATATCCAAGTCGGGCAGCTCAAAACATCTCAGAGAACAATTCCAAAACTGGGCAAGGCCACTCAAGACAGGTTCTTCAACAGGGATGCGCAACAAATCTAGGATCTGCCCATAACTGCTTGAAAACTCTGATCGAGCCTTAGGGGTCATGTGTTGAGTAATGTCCTTCACACGCCTCAGATCACTGCCATTTACTGTAATCTTCATATTCCTCTTGAGATCAACGGCATTGCTGGTGTTTTTCCTTTGGCCTATCTCTTCCATTCCTTGCTATTGAATGAGCACTAATCTTTCCACTTTACTAACTAAACTCACCCTACAAAAAGAGTAAAAGAAGAATGTAAGCAAACTAACAGAAATGAAGAATGCATCCTAAGGGTACCCCTCATCGAGGTAACTCTAAAATGTATCCTAACATTCTACATGAAGAAATCCTTATAGGGTCGTGAACCCAAAGGATTATGCCTGATTTGTTGATGCATGCCCTTTTTATTTTTTTTTTTACGCAAGAAATTGACATGGAACTGTAAGATGATGCTCTTTTTTTTTTTTGGGAATGTGATGCAAATGCAAGATAATGCATGTCCCTTTTTTATTTTTCTTTGGTTTGAGAAATACTATGAATGTCCTGCAAATGCAAGACGATGCATATCTTTTCTTTATGTCTCTTTTGTTTAAAAAATGCTACGAATGTCATGCAGATGATATGAAAATGCAAGATGAAACATTCCCATTTTTCTGATTTTTTTTTTTTACAAAGAATGAATGATATGAGAAATGAACAGATAAAGAAGAAGTACGCTCCCTTTGTGTCCTAATCAGGTGAAACTTAAAGGTTGGATTTCCTTAAGGT
This sequence comes from Ormosia emarginata, assembly GCA_029884605.1. Taxonomy (NCBI): domain Eukaryota; kingdom Viridiplantae; phylum Streptophyta; class Magnoliopsida; order Fabales; family Fabaceae; genus Ormosia; species Ormosia emarginata. The sequence continues at coordinate 15,236,613 of JAQQTP010000090.1, forward strand.
CACGACTCTAATTTTGACAGCCACTATGTTCAATCTATCAGTGCAAGGTTTTTAGAACAGATCTAGACCTCTAAAAGTCATGGTCCCCAGATTGCCCTTATCTCGAAAGACAAGGATCCAATTCATGAATAAATCACAAGTAGGGATAAACCCTCTCAATATGACTAGTCCATGATACCGGTAACAATCTGAGTGGTGTCTCAACCAATGTCAAGTGAGCATGAAGCCCCTCAATAACAAAAGTCGAGACCCCTCCTATTCCTCGGGTTTGCACAGACTCGGGTGTAGAGCCCAAAAAAGTGTGTGAGGTAAGTGATAGTGACGTGTGTGAGGGAGCATACAAACCTGTACCAAAAAAATTTAAAAAGACCAAAAATTACCCCCCCAACCTGCAAAACATATATACAACAGCCAGCCAGCAATCATCTACCCTATGGTTTAAACAAATAAGTACAAAAATATATACAAGTTAAAAAATATACACAAAATAATGCTATCAAGTATTTACATAAAAAGTATTAATCAAAAACTATTTACAAACAAATAAGAAAACAAAAAAAACAAGAAAAGGGTAAAATAAATACATAAAGATTATTAAAATTTTGCACAATTAACCACAATAGGCCTGACTCTCCAGGTTTCCCCAGTGGAGTCGCCATCTGTCGCGACCGAGATCGCGGCGAAATAGCAGCTCACGTGATTTTAAAAATTAATTAAAATATGGAGTCGCCACCAATTTTATTTAAATTAAGGAAAAATTGGAAAACCTTTTTGAAAAATGGTCTTTGGAACCAAATCGGATTCGGGAGTCGATTATGATTAAGGAAGGGTGGAAACTTAATCCCACAGCACCCCTAACACATCCGTCTTAAGACGGTACCTTAAGTCAATTGTGCAAAAACTTGATAATCTCAAATTTATTTATTTTATCCCTTTTAAAAACATTTTTTATTTTTTACTTTTTTTTTATTTTTTTATTTTTATTTTTATTATATTTTTTAAAAAAAAAGAAAAAAAAGAACCAAATTATGAAAATTTAATTTTTGGCTTGACAGAATGAAAATTCTACTCCTACGCACTCAGTGTACAATGAGGAACTCAAAGTCACGTAGTTCTGTAGAAAATGAGTGTGAGTTGATTGATTTTAATTGATTAAAAAAGGTCTTGGAATGAAATTTTATTTTGAAAAGAAAAAGAAAAAAGAAAAATCATTGCACAGGGTTCAAGTTAGCACAAGACTACTCAATAAACCCTTATGATCCGACGATATTGAAGATAACATCCGCTATTCAATCATCACCATTGATCATTGCATTGATAGAAATTTTTTTATATTTTTTTACCCTTTTTATTTTTTTATTATTTTTTTAAAAAAAAGGTACAAGGACACACATAAAGTTTCCATGATACAAGTAAATGAAAAGTAAAATTTTATATAAGCATCATAAATCAAATAATACAAGAAAACAACATTTACTTTTATTTATTTTTTTACGATTTTCAGATTTTTTTTTATTTTTTAGCTCCTACAACATGCTATATAGAAAAAAAAAAACAACTAAGCTCAAAACACATATTTTTTTTTAATTATTCAACACTAACAATAGTTTTTTTTTAAACTAAATCAATTAATAAACAACACCCATCCCATCTAACCACAAAATAACCTAAATCAGAGGCAACAAAAACAAGAGTTCAAATCCTTTTTCTTTTATCATCAACTTTGTCTTTTTATATTTTTTTATGATTTAAAATGTCCCAGCAACCCAAAACTCTTCTTTTCCTTTGTTTTTTTTCTTTTAAACTCAAATAGGCCCGGACACTGCATATTATTTCCTTTCATTATTATTAGTCATCAGAACATGCAAGACTAAACACAAGATTCACTAAAACGGAGCCCCATCTCTGGTTCTAAACCCAGAAAATAAGCAAAACAAAAGTGACGTGCATTAAGTAAGAAAAACACGTTCAGCAAACCCTAAAACTAAACAAACAAACAGATAATAAAAGAGAACATCAAAGAATAAACAAAAAAAAAAACTTACCAGGAGGAATCACGAATGGAACAAAGATGAAAAACCCACGTTGCTGGTGCAGCCAACGTGAGAGTGGGTATGTGAACGTGAGAGTACAATGTATGGGTGAGGGGTGAGATGGAGGTGAGGATGGAGGGAGGCTTCACGTGGTTATGGGAGAGCTTTTTTAGTGCATGGGGCTGCTGGAAAAATGGTGGGGCTGCTGGAGGGTTGAAGGAAATGGCCACTGAGTCAACTCAGTAGGTGTGGAGAAGGTGGCTGCATGGTGTTGTTAAAAGGAAGGAAATCTGGTTGAAATGAGAATCCTTGTCATGGTGAGGAGAGGTGGTAGAGCATGAAAAAAATGGTGGAGGCCGTGGTCTCACGTGGTGCGTGAAGCTTGAGAGGTTGAAGATGAAAAGGAAATGGTTGCTGTTGTGAGTTTGAGGTGATGGAGCAAGGTTGGTGATGGGTGGTCACGGTTGGAAGTGGAGGTGGTTTTAGTTGCGTGGAGGTGATGAGGTTGTGAGAAGATGGTGGAGAGTGTGAGACGTTGGTTGGTTTCTGGAAAAGGATGGTTAGGGAGCTTGAAGGTTGGTGGTTTGTTATGGAAATGGAAGTGGTGGCTTGTTGGAGGTGAAGGTTGGTGGTGTTATGGAAATGGAAGTGGTGGCTTGAGGGAGCTTGGTGGGGGTGAAGAGAAGTGGAGATGAGTTATGGTGTTGTGGTGGATGTGGAGGGCTACGGGTTGATGGTGGAGGTGATGAGTTGGTGTTGTGGTGGATGTGGAGGGCTACGGGTTGATGGTGGAGGTGATGAGGTTGATGATGGTTTTGAGTGATGGAGGGAGAGATGGGAAGTGGAGTTGCTACGGTTGGAGGTTGGTTATGAGAGAAGGATGATGGTGAGAATGGAAGTTGGTTTCCGTTGGAGGCTTGGTTGAAGATGATGAGGTGCTCTCCCCCTTGAGAATGTAGAGCCAAAAAACCAAAAAAGAAGTCCCCCCCCCTCCTGCCTTACGTCAATCCTTTTTTCAGTCTGTGATCCCCTCTTTTTTTTTGAATGTCCCCCCTGCAAGCTGATCTCTTTTCTTTTGAAAAGCCAGAAAAAAACAAAGAGAAACCCCAAAGCTCCTGTGTGCCGTTGGTGAGTGAGGGTGCAAGTGATGCCCAAAATGAATGTGTACAACAACGTCAGAAAGGAGAGCAGTGAAAGGAGATGCAAAACAGCCTTGATCTCTCAGCATTGCAGTGGTTACAGCCCTGCTGTTGTGCATGGGCAATGCATGGCTAAAAAAAAGAAAAGGACCTTAAAGCAAGAAAAAGACCATTTGTTTTTTTTCCAAAAAAAACAAGGCAGCAGCTTTGCATATTTTTACATTTATTTTGTTTTTTTGTTTTTTCGTTTTCTTCTTTTTTTTTAGGCTAAGATGGGTTTATCTGCTTTGGGCTAAAAAAAAATGGCCAAAAATTAACAAACATTTTTTTTGAATTTTAATTTTTCTTCTTTTTTTCAAATTTCATTTTTTGTTTTTTTTTCACTTTCTTCATTTTTTCATTTTTTTTATATCCAGTCAAAATTGGGTGTTTACAGATGCTCATGGGAAATGCCCTATTCGGGGATTTACTCCCCACGGGGACGAAAACTAGGTGAAAATCGCCCCTGTGGCAGATTCAGGGATAGGGGACAAAGATCATATCACCTTCCTTGTGGGGTCCCTGTCTGTGCTAAATCAAAAAAATAGCCTTAATGATATGTAATTATGTATATATAAATTAGTATTTTTGTCCCTTTTAATCATTTCATTCTTAATTAATACTTATATTAATTTGTAATTAAAAAAAGAGAGTAAAAAGCTCATTAAGCCCACTGCCCACATCCCAAGTCCTAACCTAACCCTAGCCTTATCTCATTCTCACATCACATATATGCCCTAAGTCTTCTTATTTGAAAAAGCTTTATTGTGCTCGTGTCGTAGCCGTCTGTTCGCCTGTAACTCACATCACTTCGATCTGTCCACCTGCAGATTGTGTCATGTCGCAGAGTCCCGACTTACAACTCACGTTGCACCACAAAGCTGCTCTTGCCTCCTGATCATTGATGTGCTAGCACCGTTTGGCCGCTGCAGAGTCCCAACCACAGCGCCACTCCAAATTGACAATCCTCTTTGATCCTCAAGTTCTTTTAACAAGAATGACACTTATTCTTATGAGAACTAGAAAGTCTTCTTGATTGCTAGTTAAAGTGAATCATGCGTGAACTGTTATGAAGCACAGACACAGATACGACACAAACACGGACACAGAGATACACAAATTCAAAAATTGTATGACATCGACACATTATATATATATATATATATATATATATATATATATATATATATATATATATATATATATATATATATAATTGCAAATTTTAAAAAATTTATAATTCATTAATATCATTTCTATAAGTTTGGAGATTTACAATATTTTAATATATGTCATATGTGTCAATATTTGCTATCTAATAAGTCCCTCCTAAAAAATATGAAGCATAATTTCTATTGAAATATTTTAAAAAATCTCATAAATTAACTTCTCCTAATAGAACTAACCATGTACAAGTACATGTGTATCGAAAAAAAAATTAACTAGAGCGAACATTAGTGTGAGGCAAGCTTCGGTGACGACAAAGTGGACGGCTTGGTACGAGCAGAAATAGAAGGAGCAGATGAAAATAGTGGTGTGTGAAAAAAAAACTTAAAAGTCTAATAGTGACGTGTGAAAAGATAAAACTTAAAATACTGGTATGTGAAAATAGTGGCTTGGGACATCATTCATGTGATTGAGCTTAGGTGAGTTACGGGCTTACTAATTGAACGTTAGTCATGGAAACTAATTTTTTTTTAAAAAAAAATTAATGGGTCATATCTAAGTTGTGTCTAAGTGTGTCTAAGACGTGTTCGAGCGTGTTCGAGACGTGTCCAAATTGAAAAAAATAATCTTTCTAATTGGACATATTCGAACACGTGTTTGACACGCAGATACGCTTTAAAATCGACGTGTCCATGCTTCATAGGTGAACTGTAACCATCATTGGTTTTGATTGAAATTGTTTTAATACATTAGCTTCAAAATATTTCTTTTGCAGTTATGAGAATGATATTTAGTTTTTTTCCTTATATTTTTTATTGTCAAGTTGTAGCCTTGAATGCAGTAAGGAACTTCACTTCAAACAAAAAATCAAATATTGTGCTTTTTGATTTAATCCTTCAATAGTTGTAGCATTCAAACGATTGCCACATCATACCCACTCCTATGTTATGCAAATTTAGACACTTTAATAAATTGTCGTAATCCCAATTGGTTTACGGGATGCATTTAAACTTCTTGTTCTTGTTCCGTAATTGGTTTTTTTTTTTTACATTTTGGGGTCCCAAGGATTTGCAGGGGGAACTCGAAGAAGAAGAACAGGGAGAAAATTTTTCCCATAATGGTGATCAAGGACAGGAACGGCAAAGGGAATAGACAATGGGAATGGCACAACAGCCTATGCGAGTGTCATTCTGTTGATGGTGTTTTTTTGGTCAAGAACAAATCCTATAAACAAATAATGAAAAATCAGGTGAATGTGGGTTTCGAGCTACGCGGTAATCTCGTATCAAAGTTTCAAAAGACTTGTCTATTGCACGGAGTATGATAGAGATTTGTCAAACAAAAGTTATGAAACAGAAATGTGAATACATGAAAATAAAGGAAATCATGTAAAGTGCAGAATGTGTAAAGTGCAAGGAAGATAAAGTGCAGAAAGTTTAAATGTGTAGAAAGTTTAAATGTGCAAAATAGTAAAGTGCAGAAAACATAAAAAGAACGAGAATTTAAAGTGTAGGAAAAGTAAAGGAAGTTGAAGAACAAGTGCATAAATGTAAAAAGATTGAATGTAAATTGCATTGAAAGTAAAGAATGGAAGGCATACTTGATGTGAATCTGTATATCTGCCTGAGTGAGATGTTTAGGATTTTAATTAAATATCCAACCTTTTGTACATCGTAAATCCTAATATTTATAGGTAAACTATAAAAATAATTGACTACTCTAAAATTTGACACATAAGTGGCAGTTATTTTTATTCATAGGCCACGTCTGTAATAGTTATATTATGTCTAAACTGAAATATTTAGACATAATTGCCTAATTTAACTTCAAAATAAGGACCTTAACTCTTCTGAATACTCGACAACATCTTCTGCCTTTTTCTTGACAAGTCAAATAGCAATTCCATTGCTTAGCCATTTCTGCTGATCTTCTAACATCTTCGACAACTTTGTATAACCTGTTTTTTCAGAACTTATTTTCTAACAATTATTTGTCGAACCATATCCTTTTGTCAATACTCTATCAAATCATAACTTGACACTTTCATTCTCCCATTTCCTTCGACAACTTTATGCATCTTTCGACAGAGCTTAGCTTTTAGTCATTCTTGTCAAATGACGTCCTCCTGTTAGCTTTTATTGTGTCAAATCGTAACTTAGCCATTTTCATTACCAAGTCACATTATGGCTGACATCTTTTATCATTTTCTGTCATATCATTCCATCAGAAGGTAGCCTTATTTGTACATGAGGATTTCCTCTGTCGAATTCAAATTTGAAATTTATCCCCTAACAGATGCCCCCCAAAATTTTGACTTTCGACAGCTTCTGGAGGAAAACAAAATTTTATAATGAATGATCTTCAATTTTCAATTTGGGAATATATATATAATAGAATTTCAAAAGATTTTTTGTTAAGATTTAATGTCTATCAATAAGATCATCAAATCTCTTTTCCCAAGAAATAGGGATAATAATTATATAGCTGATGAACCTGCAAAACTTATAATTTTTACGGTTCAGTATGTGTGTTTTTCATTCTTTTTAATCTTTTTAATTGGGTTTGTTCTTGAGTTTTGTTATATTTTTAACATTTTAAAAGTGTATTGTAATTATGTTTTTTTATGTATTTTTGTTAGGTATATGTAAAGAATAGAAGAATGGAGATGATTGCATAGAAGATTTTCTAAAAAAAAAAAAGTAGCATGTCACTGTAGCAAAACACTGTAGCAGCAAGTACTGTAACAATCACTGTAGCATGATGTCAGCAATTACTGTAGCATGACATTATGCTGATGTCATCAAGTTATTGTGCAATACTTAATCGTCACTATGCAGGTTACTGTGCATATGCATAGTAACCTCTAAATTTTCTATAAATTAGAGCATTCTGCAGAAGGAAGAGGTGCCGGTTCTAGGGAGAGAAATTCTCTCTCTATCTCTCTCTCCTTTGTTTTTCTTTTCCTTTTTCTTTTCTTTTTATTTTCTTTTTATTTTCTTCTTTCTCATGTGTAATTAATTTTCATCTAACTTGGGTGAAGGAGTAAAGCTTTTAGTAATAAATTGAGGTTAGATTTATTTCTTTCTTGTGCTTTAAATGATATGTTTTTATGTGACTTTTATATGTATTGTATGTTGTTTCCAATTAATTTAGAAACTCTTCTTGTATAATGAATATCTTGATCCATTGTAAATAATAGGATTAGCACAGTGGATGCTTTTGACGATTTACAAGTATTAGTAGAAAATTATTGGAACTATAATATAATTACATGATTGAACTTTGAATGTTAAATCTTCTTATTGGAATCTTCATTATGCATGATTTCAATTGAGTTATAAAACGAAATAATCCTATTTTTAATTTATTACCAAGAGTGGATCTCCTAACCCAAGCAAATTCTTTTCATTTGTGAACAACTTATATCATCTTTAATTTTGTGACAAATCTGCTCCTTACCTCAATTAATTAGTTTTCCTTCATCAATTCCCTGTGGATCGATCTCGGACTCCCGAGAATTTATTACTTGAGACAACCTACACTTGAGTTTGAAACTTTTAATTTTCCCATCAATAGCCATATTTGCAACAGCCACCTTTTTGAAATTCACGTTTCATATATTTAAATATCTTCCCATAATCAACTAGCTTACTCTTTCATCTTCCTCATCAATCTGCTTTTTCTTCACGAATCCCTTTTGTATTCCTTATATACCTTGCTTCCATGGCTTCTTCTAGCAAACAGAGCACTGATTCAAGTACTCCCAACATCATTCACCCGAGTTCTTGGGCCCTCTATTAAATCAAGAGTTTTTCCCTGAGGAACTTCTTTCCACTTTTCCATGTAAAACTCCTGATGAAGCTGTTCTTGCTTCACTCCCTTCTCTCCCCATCTATTATTTCAAGAAATCCGAAAGGTTATTCAGAACCCCCCTCTCTAAAATCGACAGGTATATATCTTGGCTCGACAGAGTTTAAGCCAAGAAAGAATAATCTTGGAAAAAAAATGGGGATTTTTTATTTTATTCAACTTTCCCGCCATGCCATTAAGATGGAACCCTCAATGCTTAGGGCATTTATTTTTTTTTTGGAATAAAACCACTAATAATTTCCATTTCCCCTATGGAATGATGGGTCCGACACTTTTTGAAGTATCAGCCATCACTGGTCTTCAACCAGATAGGACCATTATTCATCCCTTTATGGAACCAGACCAAATGATCGATGTTTATTCCAAGAAAAGCACCTCCTTTTCTTCTTTCATTAGCCTTCACCGTCAAGATACAGATGAAGTATCTGACGAGGAACATGTGGCCTTTTTGCTTCTTTGGCTATCAACTTATACTTTCTGCAGCAAATCCATCCAAATTTCTAAAGCTTTCCTCCCTTTAGCCAATCTCCTTCATGAAGGTAAGAAACTAGCTTTAAGCAAATGCTTGCTAGCAAATCTATACCATAGCATAAATCTATTGGTCGACAATGTGAGGACCAAAACCAAAAAGAGCAATGTTGGTGGTCCTGTCTGGTTACTTCAATTATGGTTGAATGCCATTTTAGAAAATCAACTAGCATTTTCTCCTCTTGACAACTTTTCATCAGACTCATATGGACCACGACTTTGTTATCTTTCTTGTGAATCTTTGGGAAAAAATGAGAAACACAACTTTTCTCATTTCTTTAAAATCTTTCATTCCCTCTCCAACAAATCAAAGCAAATTCAATTTGCTCCCTTTTTTGAACGTCAAAAAGGTCCTGAATGGTTTACCAGAACCATTTCCCCTTCTGATTCTGACAGCATTTCCATCTGGTCGAGCTTTCTATGTTGACGTGTCCTTTTTGCGAGTCTCCCTTCATCAGGTGATTGATCCATCTATGTTCACCTTCCAAATTGTGTTACTCGTCAGATAGGCCTATTCCAGTCTATTCCAGCACCCTACTCATCTGATCCTGATGATCATCTTGTCAATGCCTTTGCTTCTAAGTACAAGGATATCAAAGATCTCTTCAAAGAAAACAAAAGACGCAAAATTCCTCTTGTACTTACACCTTTCACACCTCTGCAAGAAGTCTCACAATGCTTCGTCGACTGGTGGACTAACTATTATCAAAGGTATCATCCCAGTCTGACAGACTGTCTAAATAACATTAACATCTTTCCTGTGCAGGGTCAAGACCCAGGGAAGAAAACCAAAGGTGAGCATATCCAAGCAATACGTGCCTATGAGAAATTTTACAAAATGAAATAGGATCCTAGGTATCCTTAGTTGACTGTTCGACACGTGGAAAAAATTGTAGCCAAATTGAAACGAGAACATAATGAGCGATGTTCAATGAGATCTTTGAAATATTGGAACAATGCTTTAATTCGACCAGAGATCTTTAAAACTCCTTTTCCAAATCCAGTCTCATTGCCATGTGCTCGTTTTGGTTTGGCTGACATATTTCTTGGGAATCCGACACAAGCTTGTAACTTCAAAACTCTCGACAGAATAAACTCTTGTACAATCCTTTTCCAAACTAAGTCTGATGGAGTTATGGAGTTACTTTTGCTCGTCGATTTGCCCTTCCATTTGAACTGTCTTCCAAGGTTACCTGGGAAATTACCACGTATCCTTAAGGTATTCATTTTTACTTTTTTGTCGAACTCTTTCTTTCCCATTGCTGACTTATATATATTTTTCCTTTGCAACAATTGCTTTGAAAGAACATTTTTCGTACAAACAACAGATAGATCAAGTTGACGAACCTTCTTTAAAGAAGAAAAAGGTGATAAAGAAGAAACAAACAATTCCTTCTGGTAAACCTCCTAGGCCAAAGCAGACTGTCTCCAAGTCTCCAAAAGTGTCAGCTAAAAGAAAAATAAATCTTTCTACTTCTGATACTTCAACCAAGAAAACTAAACGAGATGACAACTCGTCGACTTCTGACTCTGCTGCCAAAGTCAAGGTAAGATTTTAACCTTACTTTTTCTGTATTATGTATGTCAATCACACCTAATTATTTCTGTCAACCTGTAGGAAATCACAGCCTCTAGATCTTCTACTCCAACTGCTGCATCTTTCAATTCCTCATCAACAGAAAAATCAAAAGTACTAACCAATTTCTCCTTTGTCACTTATTTGACTTTTGATATTACTAACCCACATTCCTTTCTCCTTTTGCAGATAACAAAATCTATTTCTCAAGAACTCATGTCGAAACAAAAATTCATTGATCTCGACATTACTTCCTCTGATTCAGCTAAGGTAAATGTACCTTCGCTCTTACCATCATTTTCAAGAAAAATATTTGCTCATCTATATACATATTTTACACATTATGAACCACATTCCAAGCCAGCTGCTTCTAAAACTTCTTTAGAAGCAAATGCTGAATCTCATCAAGAAATAGAGGTTCGACAGTCTCCAGAGGTAACAATTCTAACATATACCTTTACCAACTGTATTAATTTTATTTTTCATTCTGTCAAAATTCAAATTTGAACCAGGTCAACCAAGCCATTAACATTAACGTGGAAATCCCACCATCAAGTATTCAAGCTTCCCCTGCTGACCAAATTCTTCCTCCATCTGTTTCAACTCCCCGACCAGTCTCATCCTCATTTAAAGAAAGACAAGAAATCTCATCGGCTCCCCATGTTGTCGTCGTTCCAGACCAACACATCGAACCTATTCAATTTGAATGCATTGTTGAAGATGTCATGGAAAGACATCTAGATGAAGTTTCACCACCAAATGCTCCACCTCCCTCTTTTACAATTCTTTCTGAAGAAGAAACTAGCAAGGATCAAGACACATCCCTTGCACTTGAAGATTTAATCAACATGCTATCAGCACCTAGCCATAGAAGCTCCCCTCAGCCAGCTCGTTCCTCGACATTACAGAGGCAAGACTCCAATGATTTTAGAGCCGTCGGATTAATGCATGAATTAAAGGCCTTTTTCAAATACCCTTTTGCAACTTTATGTTCCAACGAGGTCATTCAACAACAAATGATGAAGATCATCGGCGAGCTTGAATCTGTCAGACAACTTCTGCCCATAACTAGCCGAGATATCTTTTCTATGGTTCAAGACTTTCTTCAGAAGCTGACTTCCAAAGCTCCCTTCATCAATCAAATTATTCCTTCTTATGAAAAAGAAGAGGAAGAAAGAAACAACATCCTGAACCAGTTGAATGAAATGAAAGCCAACAGGGATCAACAGGTCAAACTACTCGCTGGTGGGAAAACTGCTGAAGCAACCCTTGATCAGAAAATTGCCAGATTAGAGCAGGATTTAAAGGAGGCCAAAAATCAAAAAGAAAAGCTCAGCTTGGCCATAGCAAACAATCTGGCAAATCAACAAAAAATTCAGAGTGATTCTTATCAGCTTGGAGGCAAGGTCAAGGCCTTTATTGCCAAGATGCAATCTTTGCAACCTGACTATCAGTCTGCTCTAGCCGACAAAGAATCTCTTGAAACGTCCTGGGAAACCTTAAGAAAAATGCAACCTTAAGTCTGTGTTTTTTTTTTTAGTATTACTTAGATTGCTTCGACAATGTAACTTGCAATTGATAATAATCTTGAATGAACAGAAATTTTCCTTACTCATTTTCTGTCAATCTTTAATTCACACATTGTCGGTTTATATGGTTTCAAATACTTACCATTTATAGATTTAATTCTTAAACCAAAATTAATCTCGACAAGTGCATAAGCATTCCCAGAGAACACTTGAATGACTTTGAATGGTCCTTCCCATTTTGGAGACCATTTACCAAATTCTCGACAGAGTTTATCCATGGGTAACATAACTTTCCAGACTAAGTCATCAACTTTAAAAGACTTGAATTTAATTCGACTATCATAATACTTTGCAATTCTCTCTTTCTGTCGAATCAAATTTTCCAATGCAATCAACCTTTCATCATGCAACTCATTTAATTCGTCGAATATCAAATTCCAATAATGTTCTATTGGTAATTCATCTTGCTTTTGAATACGGGTTGATTGAAGGTTAATCTCGACAGGCAAAATTGCGTCATGACCATAAACTAACTTATATGGTGAAGTGTCTGTCGATTCCCTTGGAGAGTTTCTATATGCCCATAAGATCTGGACAAGAGTATTATGTCAATTCCTAGGTTGTCGACCAATATGCTTCTTAATCAAACTGATAATTATTTTATTCATGGTCTCTACTTGGTCATTTGCTTGAGCAGAATATGGAGTCGATGTTAACATTTTTATTCTCCTAGAATTAGCATACTCAACAATTCTTCTACCAGTAAACATTGTACCTTGATCAGTTGTCATAGTTTGTGGTATTCCAAATCGACAAACTATATGATTTTCTCTAAAATCAATTACATCTTGCTGGGTCACATTTTTCAAAGCAACAACCTCTACCTATTTAGTGAAGTAATCCACTCCAACCAAGATGTACTTATGTCCTTTTGACGAAGTTGGGTGTATTTGCCCTATTATGTCTAAAGCCCTTCCTCTAAAAAGCCATGGTTTGATAATAGAATGTAATTCACTAGCTGAGACATTTTGTATATAACCATGTTTTTGACATTCTTCACAAGACTTCACAAACATTATACAGTCCCTAACTAGAGTAGGCCAATAATACCTTTGTCGTTGAAGGATCCACTTCATCTTATCCCCTACCTGATGAGCTCCGCAAATTCCCTCATGGATTTCTGACAAGGCAATATATGCTTCTGCCTCATTCAGGCAAGTTTCCAAATTCCTGTCTATAGATCTCCTATAAAGAGCTCCACCTGACGCTACAAACTTTGACGGTTTATACTTAAGTCTCCTATTTGCATCTTGACCTGGATTCTCCAAATACTCTATTATTGGTTTCCTCCAATCATTATTTGTCCAAATGTCATTCTGTAAGACATCTTGTTCCTCTAGTGGATACAAGAGTTCTCGAATTTCTATTATGCTTGATAGAATCTTTGAAGAAACTTTATAACCAGAGGCTATCTGAGCTAATTCATTAGCCTTTTGATAATCATATATTTTATACATTAATAAACCCTCATTTTTAGTTATTTACACTCTCCATGTACTTAATTGATTAAGCCTAGTTATGTTTTGTAAGGTTAGACTCAAATTGGACTTAATTGATTTTTTCAGCATTATTTGGGTCTTACGCTGTTTTTGTATTTCGGCCATATCTTGAGTTCTAAATGTCTGATAATTATGAATTTTACCTTGTAGGAAAGATAAGAGAGAGCTCTACAACTTTGATGAAGAGCTCAAAGTCTCAATCAGACATCTAGTAGAGCTAATTGGGCTTGGAAGACAGAACACGAGTTTTGTGTCTGAAACCTGAACAGTGTACAGTAATCAAAGCATAATTCGAGTTTGGGCTTATAAAATGGGCTGAAAATTTGGAATCTGAAAGTTAAGACCCATATCTACAACTTTCATGTTGAACACAAAACTTGATTCGGGCTCCTTGATGGTGATATTGGGTCTGAAAGTCAAAACAGAGGTGCTGAAATTGGGCCTGAACAGTCTATAGTAATTGAGTCATATCTTGGGGACGAATTTTTGGGTGATTCCAGAGCCATTGGAAAGCTTAGACAATTTCCTAGAACTTTCATGAGACTACTTGGCTCAAAAATGACGGAATCAATGAGTTAAGCAATGAATGATTTCGGAGACAAAGAATCTAAATAATCCAACCACTAATTTAATAATCCAACCACCTAACCAATCATCCAACCACTCCACCCACTAATCCACCTACTCTTAATCATTCTCCTTGTCATTTTGTATCCCTACTCTTCTATAAAAGGCACTCAAGTGTTGAACACTTGGTGTAAGACTTAGTTTTACAAGTTAAGGTTATGCTTGTTTATTGTTTTCCTTTGTTGTAATTTTCTCTTGTTCTAAATTGAAGCCATGCTCATCTTTCTCTTCTTCTCTCTTTCTTTCTTCTTATCCATGAGTAACTAAATCTTCATCTTGCTTGGATGAAAGAGTGAAGCTCTTGGTAATGAAATAAGGTTAGATTATTTTTTTTCTTGTGCTTAAATGATATATTATTAAATGAACATTATATGTGTTGTATTTTGTTTCCAATCAATTTAAAAACCTTCTTTGTTAATGGAGATCTTGATTTATTGTAGACAATAGGATTGGCACAGTGAATGCTTGAACTCATTTACAAATGTTGGTAGATAATTAAAGGAATCATAATATGATTACATATATAATTGAACTTTGAATGTTATATTTTGCGATTGGAACCTCCGTTGTGTGTGGATTTCAATTGAGTTAAAAAGAGAAATAATCTTACCTTTAATTTATTACTAAGAGTGGATCTCCTAACCCAAGCAAGCCCTTAAATTCATTTGTGAATTTGTTTTATTACTCTTGGTGTTGTGACAAATCCTCTTCTTATCTCAATTAATTTTTCTTCATCAATTCCCTGTGGATCGACCTCGGACTCCCGAGAAATTTACTACTTGAGACAACCTGCACTTGAGTTTGCATCTTTAAATCCCACAGTCAAGTTTTTGGCGCCGTTGCCGGAGACTTGATTTGAAGTTGTGATTTATTGAGGTTCGTTTTTTTTAATAAAATCTATTCTCTCTTCTCCCTCACCGGAGCAAAAGATCGGCTTGCCGATCCTTCGGTTTCTTTGCTAACTCTCTAACTTACTAACTATCTAACTTACTAACCTACTAACTTGCTAACATACTAACTTTCTAACTTTTATATTTATGTCATTTATTTTTACTTTTTAATTTTTTTTATTTTATTTATTTTCGTCATTTTTTTCGTTAGTTAGTGGGGGTAACTCTCCCTTTTATTTTACGCACTAACTTAGTGGGGGAAACTCTCCTTTTACTTTTCTGTTATTTATTTTTTCGCAATCTAACTTAATGAAATAATATTTCTTCTTCTCTTCTCTTTCGCCGCCGGCCTGCATGGGCTCACTCTGTCACTCTCTAGCTTTCATATTTAAATTTACTTTCTGCACTTTATTTTTATTTTTATTTTTGGGTGGTTGGTTTATACCACATCCTTGTTAATATTTAATGGTGGGTTACACCGCCAACTTGTACATTATTTTTGTTTATTTATTTTAAGTTATTTATGTATGTATGCTTAATTGGTATCGTGATTTAAATTCTGGTCGTCTAGTTAAAATTAATTCTGGTACTTTATATATTGACTTGTTTGAATCACAATCACACATAATTGACACAATGACTGACAATGAAAGTGTACATGATGAACCAGAAAATCAACCGTTGCGAACCATGCGTGAATATTTGCAACCACCTCGAAATTCTAGTCCATCATGTTTTATCTTTCCACTCAATGCCAATAATTTTAGATTCAAACCAGGTATGATTTCTTTACTTCCCAATTTTCATGGTTTAGAATCTGAAAGTCCATATTTACATTTGAAAGAATTTGAGGAAGTATGTATTGCCTTCAATGATCAGAATTGCACTGAAGAAATTGTTAAGCTTAAATTGTTTCCTTTTTCTTTAAAAGATAAAGCAAAATCTTGACTTAATACTTTGTATCCAAGATCAATTGGCACATGGCAAGAAATGCAAGGTGAGTTCTTGAAGAAATTTTTTCCAACACATAAAACCAATTCTATGAAAAGACAAATCCAAATTTTTTTTCAAAATTCAAATGAAGCATATTTTTAATGTTGGGAACGATTTAAAGATTTGTTAAATTCTTGCCCACATCATGGTTTTGAAAAATGACACACTATAAGCTTCTTTTATGAAGGTTTAACTCCTAAAACTAAACAATTTGTGGAAACAATGTGCAATGGTGAGTTTCTTGATAAAGAACCTGATGAAGCTTTAGACTATTTGAACCAGTTAGCTGAAAATTCTCAATCTTGGCATAGTACTAACACTTCTGAAAATTCAATTAGATCTAATCTTGCAAGTGCTAATAAAGGAAAATATCACCTTAGCCAAGAGGAAGATCTAAATGCTAGGTTTGCTAGTTTGGCTAGAAAGGTTGAAGCCATGGAATTAAGAAAAGCAAAAAAAATCAAATCTGTGCAAAATGAAGAAATTTGTGGCATTTGTGATGACTTAGGACACTCAACACATGAATGTCCTAAGATTCCTGTTTTTAAAGAAGTTGTACATGAGCAAGTAAATGTAATGAATAATTTCAACAAGCCATTTACTTCTTCTTTTTCAGATACATACAATCCGGGATAGAGAAATCACCCAAACTTCAGCTGGAGGAATAATAATCAGTCACAATTCATGCAACCACCACCTCCTCAAGCACAGCAGGACTCTCAAAATTCTCAAGGATATGCACCTTATGTCCCACCATATAGGAAAAACCTTGAGGAAACATTGCATGCATTCATAGAAAAGCAAGAGGCCATTAATAAACAAAACAATCAAACCATGAATGACATAAAAGACACTCTTGCTAAACTTTCTTCTGCACTCATCATTCATGAGAAAGGAAAATTTTCTTCTCAACCTCAACCAAATCCCAAGGGTCAATACAGTCTAAATGAAGGGAGTTCAGAAAACTAACAAATAGACCAAGTCCAGTCAGTGATAACTCTTAGGAGTGGAAAGGTTGTTGAAAAACAAATCCCCGAATCTTGTGAGAAAGAAGATGAACCAATTCCCCAAGAAAATGAAGAAGTTGACCAAAAGGCGACTAAACTCTCACCTTCACCCCCATTTCCTCAAGCATTGAAAAATCCAAAGAAATTGGACCATAACACTGGAATTTTTGAAATTTTGAAACAAGTAAAAATTAATATTCCTCTGTTAGATGCTATCAAACAGATTTTTTCTTATGCCAAATATTTGAAGGACTTGTGCACTGTTAAAAAGAAATTAAATGTGAAAAAGAAAGCATTTTTGGCGTAATTGTAAGCTCCATTCTTCAAAATAATAATGCGTTGAAATATAAAGACCCTGGTTGTCCTACAGTTTCATGCATTATTAGAGAACATAAAATTGAAAAAGCTTTACTTGATCTTGGTGCTAGTGTCAATTTGCTTCCATATTCAGTTTATCAGTAACTCAACTTAGGTGAGTTAAAACTAACTTCTGTAACTCTTCTACTTACAGATAGATCAATTAAAATTCCAAGAGGAATAGTGGAAGATGTGTTGGTTCAAGTTGATAAATTCATATATCCTGTGGATTTCATTGTGTTGGATACTAAATCTCTGGTTGATAGTTGCAAGTTAATTCCTGTTATTTTAGGCCGTCCATTTTTAGCAACATTTAATACTTTGATAAATTGCAGAAATGGAGTGGTGAAGCTAACATTTGGAAACATGACACTGGATCTCAATGTTTTTAACATGTGCAAGCAACCACAGGAAGTCCTTGATGAAAATGAGGAAGTTGAAGGAATTGAAGCCATTATAGATGATAATCTTCAAAAAGGGAGTTCTTCTGACCCATTAGAAGTTTGTTTAATTAATTCATTTGATTTGCTTGATTGTACAGAGGAAATAGAATACAAAGGAAGAAAGCCAAAATTCGAAGAGTTAAAACCCATGAATGATAATGCTCATGAAGAAGTACCCACACCGGAACTAAAGCCATTACCTGCTGGGTTGAAGTACACATTTTTGGGAGAAAAGCAAAGCTTTCCTGTGGTAATTTCCTCGTCTCTTACTGAAGAACAAGAAGGAAAGATGTCGCCTCAATGGACGCACCAAGATAGAAGGAAATTTCTGACAGAGGTGAAAATTTTTTATTGGGATGACCCATACTTGTTCAAACATTGTCCTGACCAAATTTTTCAGAGATGCGTGCCCGACAGTGAGGTAGGTAGTGTCATTAAATTTTGTCACTCAGAAGCATGTGGAGGTCATTTTTCTTCAAAGAAAATAGGTGCGAAAATCTTGCAGTGCGGATTTTATTGGCCCACTTTATTTAAGGACTGCTATACTTTTTGCAAAAGTTGTGAAAATTGTCAAAAGACAAATCCAATAAAATCCACAATCAAGACAATTTTGGGAAAATCTTTTGAAATTGGTCAAAAAGTTCTGCTTTATGATTCTCGCCTGCACCTATTCCCTAGAAAATTGAGATCTAGGTGGAGTGGTCCTTTTGTTGTCAAACACGTGTATCCTCATGGGGCCGTAGATATTGTGAATCTTAGGAATGATAATGTGTTTAAAGTTAATGGACAAAGGCTCAAACCATTTCTGAAAAAACCAAGTTGATGAGTTCTTTGTGTTGCCGGTTAAGTGGCGGATACGGTACTCCGTGACTCTCAAGTCGGTTTGTTTTTCAGTTTCCCAAAATAACTGAATCCTTATTCTCCCTTAAAATGGATGACATTCTTTCAAACCTGAGAAAACATTTTCATTCTCTCCCTCAAAATGCTCTGAAAAAAATCTACAAAGTTCGATGTGAAAGATTGAGACTGTTAATGCACAAAGGTATGCCAGAAGATGTACGCTGGATAATTGAAGCAAAGGTCCAACTAGCAGGTGAGTCTTCAATTTCATTTGACTCATACATGCCAAGTCTTAGAAGAAGTTCGTATTCTAAAAGGAGAAGAGCAAAAAGGTTACAAGTCTGTTACAAATGTGGACGATGGAATTGTAACAAGCGATGTCGTACTTTGGGGATGGTTTCCGAAACGAGAGAAGATAAAATTTTCTTCATTAAGAATGGACTGAGTAAGGA
Source organism: Ormosia emarginata (assembly GCA_029884605.1). Taxonomy (NCBI): domain Eukaryota; kingdom Viridiplantae; phylum Streptophyta; class Magnoliopsida; order Fabales; family Fabaceae; genus Ormosia; species Ormosia emarginata. The sequence goes on from JAQQTP010000090.1 coordinate 15,255,662, forward strand.
GTCATTAGATGATATCTTATTGACTCTTGAGACGCATTCTTGTGGATTGGTGCATCGTGAAATTCTTAATTTGTAGAATCTCTTCAAGGATGAAGAAAAACGCTACAGTCTTGGGAATCTAACTCTAAAAGACCCTGTTTGCCAATTTATAAGAAAATTGGATGGGAAGCTTATCCTCGACTCATAGAAGGCGTTTAAGCCGTTACTGGACGTTAAACCAGAGGCAGATGTGAGCCATATCCACAACAATCTGTACATATCATCATCTTCTTCTTCATGTCATCTTTCAAAAAAAAATTCAAAAAGAAAAAAAAAAAAGAAAAAAATGTTTGAACAAGGGCGATCCAGGAAGGAGTACCATGGCTTTAATTAGTAGTGGAGCCCACCTTTGGCTGACCCGTCATTGACTCGGGTGGACCTTTGTACGCTGGTCCTTAAAAAAATTCATGAGTGTTTACTGCACTGGTGACACGCAGTATAAAGATATGTCACAACTGCACTCATGACGCGCAATATAAAGATATGCCATGAAAGTTGTACATACAGGTATGTCATCATTTGCTATTATATTTCTTTTATCTTTGTATGATTTTGCTGTATTTCGATTTTAGACAGACGATCCTTTGAGCAGGGTCCTTCAGGGGTTTCTAGACTTCTTTACCCTGATGGTTTTCTTGAAGTCACAAAAAAAAATCCTTTACCTTTGATCTTTGATCCTGATCCAGCAATAACTCAGATAGATTGGTCAGCAGGAGGCAGTGAGGGAAACAGGATGAAAAAGGAGCCAGATTTGACACTTCGTTTAAAGCTTTCCTTTACTTTGGATTTATCATACTTTGTTTTTGTTTAAATTTATGTCAGTTTTCTCCAACAGGTAATATCTTCTATCCTTTACTCATCTATATTTTAACATTGAGGACAATGTTGTGATCTAGTTGGGGGGGAAGGATAGTTGACCCAAAAAAAAATTGTTTTGTTTTGTTTGGGAAGTATGATATGATTGTCATGGACTTACTAAACCAATTAGTGATGGCAGAGTAAGGAGTAATTTTACTTCTGAGACGCATCTTAATTGGTGGTAGAGTAAGGAGTTTTTAGGTATTAATTAATTAGTATTGATTTGTGGAAGTAACAAAGTTTTTGTCTTTTGATTTCCTTGGAAAGATTCAAGCGAATGCACTCTCACATCCTTGGAAGCAATTGAAATTCAGGAATCATAGCATGATTGAATAAATTATCTTCTTTCTTAAATTTCACATGCTTGGTTATGGATGTTGAATTGGTGGATAGAGAATGATAGAAATATGCCTTGTGAGATTTTGAGTCTATTGATGAATGGATTGAATATCTGTACCATTCTCTTCTTTCTTGTGTGATTTTCACTCATGGAATTATTACTCTAGAACTTGCTTTGATTCTTTTTGAGGCTACATTTTCACATGCATACATTAATATGATTGAGGCATTTTGAAATAGCTACTTTGACCAAATAGTCATCCTTGTATATTTTCTATTGTGTAACCCCTTTGAACTTGTTTGACCATTCCTTGTTTTAAGCTCATTTCATCCTTCAAAAAAAAAAAAGAAAAAAAAAAGAAAAAAGAGAAAAAAAAACATGTTTTTACCCAACCTTAGGGAATCAGAGAGCATTGACCTTGTTCTTAAACAAGTGTGGGGGTGTGTGTGCAAAATGATCAAAAAAAAATTTATTGACCACCGTTGTAATCAAAGGATTATCAGAATAAAGGTGGATGCTTGGAAACAGCAGGAAGAAAAGGAGAATGTTCAAGTCTAACAATGAATTCAATTCACCAATTTGGGATTGATCTTCAATAAAACATTAGTCAAATATTGGTGATTGTCCTTTATGATGAATGTTCTCAAACATTTTCTCCAGTCTAACTGTACCATAATGCTCTTTTATTCTCTTTGGTATTTATCTTTTCATATCTATATTACCCCCTCTTCTTTATCATGACCCCATTATAACCTTGAATAAAGTCCTCTTGATTTTTTTATGCATATGTTTTGAGTAGTGGAGAAGTAGAAGATAAGCAAGCTTATGGTAGTGCAATTGTTCATGGGTTGAATAGAGTGAAATACTTACCTTTTAAACACTTTAGAGATTGAGAGTGAATTCTGTAAGGATCTATCATTCTTGATTCATTCTTTTCAACTGAAGTTTCCTTGCTTGTTGGTTTGAGATGTGAAGAAATGTTACCTCATTAATGCTTTGATCCCTTGAATTTCTTGTTGCTCTTCTTGCTTCATCAAGTCTTTTAGAGTTTTTAGCTTTTGAGTCGGTGTCATTTTTCTTTGTCTCCTAACTTTGGTCTTATGTGTTTTGCCCAGGAGTGCAAAAAGCAAAGTGTGGGGGAATTTGAAAATCATATATTTTATACATTGATAAACCCTCATTTTTAGTTATTTACACTCTCCATGTACTTAATTGATTAAGCCTAGTTATGTTTTGTAAGGTTGGACTCAAATTGGACTTAATTGATTTTTTCAGCATTATTTGGGTCTTACGTTGTTTCTGTATTTTGGCCATATCTTGAGTTCTAAATGTCTGGTAATTATGAATTTTACCTTGTAGGAAAGATAAGAGAGAGCTCTACAACTTTGATGAAGAGATCAAAGTCTCAATCAGACATCTAGTAGAGCTAATTGGGCTTGGAAGACAGAACACGAATTTTGTGTCTGAAACCTGAATAGTGTACAGTAATCAAAGCATAATTCGAGTTTGGGCTTATAAAATGGGCTGAAAATTTGGAATCTGAAAGTTAAGACCCATATCTACAACTTTCATGTTGAACACAAAACTTGATTCGGGCTCCTTGATGGTGATATTGGGTCTGAAAGTCAAAACAGAGATGCTAAAACTGGGCCTGAACAGTTTGTAGTAATTGGGTCATATCTTGGGCTGTAGGACGAATTTTTGGGTGATTCCAGAGCCATTGGAAAGCTTAGACAATTTCCTAGAACTTTCATGAGACTACTTGGCTCAAAAACGACAGAATCAATGAGTTAAGCAATGAATGATTTCGGAGACAAAGAATCTCAATAATCCAACCACTAATTCAATAATCCAACCACCTAACCAATCATCCAACCACTCCACCCACTAATCCACCTACTCTTAATCATTCTCCTTGTCATTTTGTATCCCTACTCTTCTATAAAAGGCACTCAAGTGTTGAACACTTGGTGTAAGGCTTAGTTTTACAAGTTAAGGTTATGCTTGTTTATTGTTTTTCTTTGTTGTAATTTTCTCTTGTTCTAAATTGAAGCCATGTTCATCTTTCTCTTCTTCTCTCTTTCTTTCTTCTTATCCATGAGTAACTAAATCTTTATCTTGCTTGGATGAAAGAGTGAAGCTCTTGGTAATGAAATAAGGTTAGATTATTTTTTTTCTTGTGCTTAAATGATATATTATTAAATGAACATTATATGTGTTGTATTTTGTTTCCAATCAATTTAGAAACCTTCTTTGTTAATGGAGATCTTGATTTATTGTAGACAATAGGATTGACACAGTGAATGCTTGAACTCATTTACAAATGTTGGTAGATAATTAAAGGAATCATAATATGATTACATATATAATTGAACTTTAAATGTTATATTTTCCGATTGGAACCTCCGTTGTGTGTGGATTTCAATTGAGTTAAAAAGAGAAATAATCTTACCTTTAATTTATTACCAAGAGTGGATCTCCTAACCCAAGCAAGCCCTTAAATTCATTTGTGAACTTGTTTTATTACTCTTGGTGTTGTGACAAATCCTCTTCTTACCTCAATTAATTTTTCTTCATCAATTCCCTGTGGATCGACCTCGGACTCCCGAGAAATTTATTACTTGAGACAACCTGCACTTGGGTTTGTATCTTTAAATCCCGTGGTCACCTTTTGATTTAGACTTCTAGGAACTTGCTCAACAATTACATTGTCAATTTTTTTTATTAACTTACTTGCCACAATACAATATTTAGTCAGATTATAACTGACGCATTTGTATTGTTGTGAAAGTTGTTTAACAACTAACTGTGAATCCCCAAAGATGTGTATATTACGTGCTCCCATATCCAAGAGTATCTCTAATTTGACAATCAAGGCTTCATACTCAGCCTCATTGTTGGAACAATTATATTTGAGTTCGAACATAAACTTAGTTGGAATTTCTTGAGGAGAAATAATTAATACTCTTACTCCAACTCCTTTTTGATACCTTGAGCCGTCGAAATAAAGACGCCAAGGTTGCAACTCGGCAATATTAATAGTTTCAACTTCCAAACAAGGATGGTCGGCCAGAAAATCAGCAATGACCTAGCCTTTGACAACTTTCATAGGAACATATTGTAAAGAGTATTCATACAAAGCAATAATCCATCTACCAATATGCCCATTCAAAACTGGTTAGGATAAGATATACTTTATTACATCAGTTTTTGACATAACTAGTACATTACAAGACATCATATAATATCTTAACTTTATACAAGAAAAATATAATGCTAAACACAATTTTTCTATAGCACTCTAACTTCTTTCAACCTCATTCAATACTCGACTCAGGTAATAAACAACTCTTTCGACACCATTCCCATATTCTTGAGCCAGTAAACTACCTATAGTCTCTTTTGATGCTGATATGTACAATTTCAATGGTCGATGAGGCATTGCTGGCACCATGTCTGGTGGATTTGTCAAGTATTGCTTGATTTGGTCGAAGGCTTCCTGATGACAAGGCTCCCACACAAATTCTTGCTCAGCCTTCAACTTGATTAATGACGCAAAAACTCTGATCCTTCCCGATAAGTTGGAAATGAATCTCCTCAAAAAATTCACTTTCCCCAAGAAAGATTGTAATTCTTTCTTATTTGTCGGTGCAGTAGCTTTCAAAACAGCTTTGGCTTTATTCTTGTCCACTTTGATACCTTTTTTTGTGAACCAAAAACTCCAAAAACTTGGCAGTCGACACTCCAAAGCCACACTTTTTTGGATTCATTTTAAGGCAATGCTTTCTCATTCTTTCAAATGCTTGCCTCAAATGCGTCAAGTGGTCCTCTTTAGTTTGTGACTTGACAATTACATCATCAATATACACTTCCATCAATTTGCTAATGACATCATGAAAAATAGTATTCATTGCTCTTTGGTAGGTGGCCCCTGCATTCTTTAAACCGAAAAGCATGACTACCCATTCATATGTCCCAATAGCACCTGGACATCTGAAGGCAGTATTCGACACGTCCTTTTCGACTATAAAGATCTGGTTATAACCTGCATGACCATCCATACAACTTAAAATTTCATGCCCAGACGCAGCGTCAACCAACATATCTGCTATGGGCATAAGATATTCGTCTTCAGGAGTTGAAACATTTAAATTCCTAAAGTCTATGCATACCCTTAACTTGCCATTTTTCTTAACAACAGGAACTACATTAGAAAGTCATTCGACATATCTGGTAGTTCTAATGAACTTAGCTTTGAGTAACCTTTCGACCTCTTCTTTAATTTTGAGCACTACTTCAGGAGCAAACCTCCTGTTCGCTTGTTTGATAGGTCTACATCATTTTTTGAGTGGTAATCCATGCTCGAGAGGTCTCTACTTAATTCAGGCATTTCATCGTAATTCCAAGCAAAACAATCTTTGTATTCTATTATTAAGTTGACAAGCTCCTTCTTGAATCCCTCTGGCAGAATAGCACTTACAAATATAAGTCTCTTATTTGTTTCATCACCCAAATTTATCTCTTCCAGAGTATCCTCTACTTCAACATTTTGTTTTTCATCAGCCCCTTTTTCAAATCCTAAAGGGTCATAATCTAAAACGTAATATGATAATGTACCCTCTGAGGTACACAACGTTTTGTCGGCCAGATAGGCTGACAACCTGCTCAAGCAATCTTCAACAGCCATTTCTAGTGCTTAGTCGTTCCTCGTCGGCCTTGTCTACTAGTCGACAGCCAAATTGGTCCATCAGGCAAGCTTTCAGAGCCTCTTTGTCTACGACCCCATTATTGACAGTAACAGGCATGACGTTTGGTGCATATACCTTGAAGTCCACATGAATTTATTGTAAGTAACATGGGCTGTCATTAGCTTCTATTATTTTGATTTGATCCTTTACATTCCAAAGGATCATTTTTTGATGTACTGTCGAAGGAATTGCTCCAACAGCATGAATCCAGTCTCTACCTAATAAAAAATTGTAACTTGACTTGGTGGGGATCACCACAAACAACGTCGACCTCTCCACTGACCCAATTTGAACATTCAGCATTGCAACCCCGTCAGATGGAGAAGTCTTGCCACTAAAGTCAGTGACAATCATATTTGTCGGCATCAAGTCGGACTCATCCTTCCCAATTTTCTTAAACATGGCTTTGGGAATAAGATTAATGGTAGCCCCTCCGTCTATCAATACTCTATTAGTAGGTTTTCTTTCCAACAATGCTTTGACATGCAATGGACGCAAATGAGCCTTTTGTTCATCAGTTGGCTTTTCAAATTGTGCCAAATTGTCAAACACAGTTACCATGTTTTCTTCTAAAAAGAAACCATCATCTGGCAAATCCCATTCTTCGTCATTCTTACCCAAGTACTCAATTTCATAATACGCTTCAAATTCAGCTGGTATTACTAAAATTAAGTTGACATTCATTGTAAAAAAATCTTTCTCATCTCTCGTCTCTTCGTCGTCAAAATAGGTTCCAAGCCTGGCATAATCTCTGTTGATCGAACCTTCATCTGATCCGACATCCGACAAAGTATTACCCATTGCCATGATTATATCATCCAAGTCTTTGTTCAGATCCAAATCCATGTCAAATGTTTTTTTATCATCAAAACCCAGAAAGTCGTCGGGGTCGTTAAGGGCATCGATAATTTCATCCATTGACAGGTTCAAGTTATTAGCAGTATGGCATTCTGGTTTGAATTCAACCAACTCACCATCTTTCTTAACTTTAGAAAGTGTCCTCCTCTTTTGTTCGACATCCATTTTTGGATCCTTCAAAATCTTCATAACTTCTTCTTGGGACCAATCTTCGACTTCTTGATCTCCAGACTTATCTTACCTGGTCAGGGTTTCCTTTCTAGCGGCCTTTTTGGCGGCCACTAGCCCAATGGGCCATTTCTTACAGAATTGGCCTTGACTGTCCTTTACACCCTTGTTTTGCACCATAGGCTTTTTCTGCCATTACTTTCTTTCTGGTTGTCTAGTCGACACTATTGGTTAGGTAGAGGTTGTCCCCCTGGTGTCAACAGGATCTTTTCTGACAATACTTTTTAGCTTATTGTTCGCTTGACCCATGCCTTGTGCTGGTTTAGTTTCCACCACCAAACAACCCATATTAGAAGGTTGTTCCTTAATTGTCAAGTTGTTGGCCAAATCTTTCTTTTTCTGTGCCTGCCTGTACCTTTGAAGTCTTCTATTCTGGCTTCTTGACAGCGGCACTCGACTCAACGGACCAAGCATATCTCAGTCATTCAGATTTTTGTTTTGCATCGATCTGCCATGTCTATAGTCTTCGTCCCAAAATGGAGTATTATTCTAGAGTCTATTCCTTCTGGCTTTCATCCCACTACATAACTCAGGGAAACGAGCCATTGCAGAATTCTTCACCCAGGTATCCACCGAGACGTTAGCAGGTGGCACTCTAGTCTTTGTCTGTCCAACAGTTCAAAAAATTTGGTTACTATCCACAGATTCTCCTGATGATTCAATCAACCAGCCATTTGTATTTGGCCGAGGTGAATAATTCGGCCTTGGCCTTGGTGTATTGAATGATCGTTGTCAAAAATTCCTTTCAGTGTTATTGAATGATCCACTTCTTTTCTAGAAACCCTTTGACCATGATCTTTGGTTGTCGACTTTTTGGGCAGTCGAGTCATCAAAAAATGTCGAACACTTTGAGCAGAGCTTCACTCTACCACTGCCTTCCATCCTTTCCAAGAAGGCTTGCCATGGTTCCCCAAACTTTGGGAAGAGGTAATGCGGATCTGACATTTTTATCATTTCAAATGGTGAATTTGAAAGGTCCGACACATTCTGAGCTTTGGCTTGAATATTAATCATGCTAATGTTCAACGGAAATTTGCCTTCCATGTTTGACACTTGTTTACCAAATGGCTCCATGTCAACCTTCATTTCGCTTTTCTATTTGTCAACAAACTTAAGTCTTCCTTCCATGAGTGCTTTCTGAATTAAGTCCCTGAAATGTATACATTCATTAGTTACATGACCGACAATATTATGAAATTTGTAATATTTTTTGTCTTTAATTTCATTAGGTTTTAAAAGCATATGATTATTCGACAACTTAATTTGTTTGTTTTTCAACAAAACATCAAAAATTTGGTCGGCTTTTGTAACATCAAACGTGTATACTTTCTTATTCACATAACTCATTTTCTCTTTAGCCCTTGCAGGCTTTAAGACTTGACAAACATAAGGAGGTCTGTTTTTTAATTCAGCAATGTTTACTTCAAATTTGTCAGGACTTGTAACTTCTTCGTCGGATTCTTCTAATCCGACAAAGTTAATTTTCTCTCTTTTAAGAAATTTCTTTTGCTTTTGCAACTTTTCAGTCTTTAACTGCTGAATTTACCTAACCTTCTCCCCTAATTGAGCTAAATCAACAAGGTGTTTTCTTTCTGACATAATAATCCAATCCCTCAATGATTATCTTAACTATTTCTGCCTCAGGAATAGGTGTAAAACACCTACTTTTCATTTGCCTGAATCTATCTAGGTAATCATCGACATATTCATTATACATTCTTTTGATGTTGAACAAATCTGTCAGACTAACCTTCATGTCACCTCTAAAGAATTGATCATGGAAACTCCTTTCCAGTTGTACCCATGAATGGACAGAATTAGGTCGCAAGGTAGAAAACTAGGAAAAGGCATTTTCGTGAGTGAACTAGGGAAAAATCTCATCTTTAGGCTCTCCACATTTGCTAATTCACCCATCTCTATGGTATACTATGCGATATGCTCGACGGTCGACTCTCTATTTTCTCCAGAGAATTTAGACAATTTAGGAAGTTTGATCCCTCTAGGCATTTCTACCTGTTGGACCCAATCTGGGAATGCTGACACAAAATAAGGCCGATTGACATAGTCGACATTGAAGCCAAATCTGTTCAGAATTTGTTCAACCACTTGGTTGACATTCTGTTCCACTTGATTCCCCATAAGATTCTGTCGAAGAGTACCTAAAGCAGGATGCATACCTACTCCTAGTTCCTCATTCTGACGAAGTAAATGGACTTGACCATATTCCAATCTAGAATGGTCTTGCCCTAGTATTACATTAACTTGTGGTATTTTGACTTGTACTTGTAATGCGTTTCGGTGAACTTGTCTAAGGCCAACACCATTTTGTGGTGGGACCTCATGTATTTGTCCTTGGTCGACACCCTGAGGTTGTTGGGCCATGATTACTGGCCCTTGTGGAATATTATTAGTTTCAGGTGCCACTATTCCCAAGGCCTGATTTAGCATCGCCATTTGCAAGGCTAATGCATTACATGCATTGTTAGTATTTTCCATGAGGGGTGTACTTATAGCACCCATTTGCTGTGTGAACTTGTTAACCATGTCATGGTTGCTATCGTCAATCTGTTGACGTACACTAGCCAATGTGGCAAGTGTCAAACTGATAATGCTTTGAGGAATTTGTCTAGGCATGTTTGGAAAAACAGGTGGTCCCAAATTCAACCATTCCTGTTGAGCAGGAGTTATGACACTTGTTCCTGCCATTCCTGTCCCTTGGCTAATACCACTATTTTGCCCCCCTGCCAGAGTCACTGGCTGGTTAACAAAGGCAGAACTTATTATTTGGCCCGTCGGATGGTTCAAGAATCCAAATGGCATGCCATATAAAGGCTGTGTCAGAGGCTGTGTCCCTCTTGAACTTGAATTCACTATACTGTTTGGTGAAGGTTGACTCACCATAGGCACCATAACCTGTTCCAACATTGGGTTTCCCCGTAAAGCACCTGTGGGCACCACGTCTACATGAGGAGACTCCTCTTCAGTGGCTACAGGAAGATTTAACACTTGATAGTTCGTGTCACTCATGGTTTGTGAGTTGTAAGAATATGGAATTATCAATTTTTCACTTCGTAGACGCATAAAACCATCTTCCAATGTCAAAAAGTTCATGACACTTACGAGTTACTCTAAACTTGTCCCACCAGGCGTGCCAATTTATTTATGGTGTTTTTTTGGTCAAGACCAAATCCAACAAACAAATAATGAAAAATCAGGTGAATATAGGTTTTAAGTTACGCGGTAATCTCGTATCAAAGTTTCAAAAGACTTGTCTATTGCACGGAGTATGACAGAGATTTGTCAAACAAAAGTTATGAAACAGGAATGTGAATACATGAAAATAAAGGAAAGCATGTAAAGTGCAAGGAAGATAAAGTGCAGAAAGTTTAAATGTATAGAAAGTTTAAATGTGCAGAATAGTAAAGTACAGAAACGTAAAAAGAATGAAAATTTAAAGTGCAGGAAAAGTAAAGGAAGTTGAAGAACAAGTGCAGAAATGTAAAAGGATTGAATGTAAATTGCATTGAAAGTAAAGAATGGAATGCATGCTTGATGTAAATCCGTATATCTGCTTGAGTGAGATGTTTAGGATTTTAATCAAATATCCAACCTTTTGTACATCGTAAATCCTAATATTTATATGTAAACTATAAAAATAACTGACTACTCTAAAATTTGACACGTAAGTGACAGTTATTTTTATTCCTAGGTCACGTCTGTAACAGTTATATTATGTCTAAACTGAAATATTTAGACATAACTGCCAAATTTGACTTCAAAATAAGGACCTTTACTCTTCTAAATACTCGACAACATCTTTTGCCTCTTTCTTGACAAGTCAAATAGCAATTCCATTGCTTAGCCATTTCTGTTGATCTCCTAGCATCTTCGACAACTTTGTAAAACCTGTTTTGTCAGAACTTACTTTCTAACAATTATTTGTCGAACCACATCCTTTTGTCAATACTCTTTCGAATCATAACTTGGCACTTTCATTCTCTTATTTCCTTCGACAGCGTTATGCATCTTTCGACAGAGCTTAACTTTTAACCATTCTTGTCAAATGACGTCCTCTTGTCAACTTTTATTGTGTCAAATCGTAACTTAGCCATTTTCATTACCAAGTCACATTATGGCTGACATCTTTTATCATTTTCTGTCATATCATTCCATCATAAAGTAACCTTTTTGTACATGAAGATTTCCTCTGTCGAATTGAAATTTAAAATTTATCCCCTAACACATTCCTAGATAATAATCTTATAATAAATAAAATAAATAATAAAAAAAAGTTTAGAGTTACTAATCTTTCAAATTTTTTTCTTAGCTTTAAAATTGAAAAAGACATACTGACGAACAAACTAAATTTATAAATTTGACATTAATTTAAAGCTTACTAAATTTGACATTATGATGAACTTCTACTTTATATACATAATTTAATATTAACATGTGTTATGTTTTTATAATAATTTTCTTACTCAATCATAACAAGTGTATGCATCTATATATATGGGAAAATTATCATCCTCATGCACAGATGACCACACCCATTTCAATACAGTGCATCGTTTCATGGTTCTCACCGTGAAACAGATGCAAATCACGCTTCGTCTTTTTTTTTTTTTTAGATATGTCATTAACTAACTTTCTACGTAGTTAACTACTTTTTTTGTTTTTTCGTTAATCAACTTATTTCACGGGCATAGAAACCATGTGGTAAAATCTTCTGTCATTAACTAACTTCTATATGTAATTAACCACTTTTTTGTTCTTCATTAACCAATTTTGTTTCTATACTCGTGAAAAAAGTTGATTAATGAAGAACAAAAAAAATGATTAATTACATATAGAAATTAGTTAATGACACAAGATTTTACCATATAGTTTCTATGCTCGTGAAATAAGTTGGTTAACGAAGAATAAAAAAGTGATTAACGACGTAGAAAAGTTGGTTAATAGACATATACTAAAAAAAAAGAAAATAGAAGCATAATTTGATACTATTTACGGATGGGTCTCATGAACAGTATCCGATATTAAAATGAGTGTGAATACTATACACGGTAAGATTATCGGGGTTAATATATATGTGTGTGTCTTAATTTTGACCTGCAATAACTGCAGTGGTTGCTAAATTGCATTCGTTACATGTAATATCAATGCAACTTTGTATCCGGCATCTTAAAACTGTTCACCTTTTCTTCAACTGCCTTGCTGTCCTCTATATGCGAACTGCATTCCTATGTGTTGTGACGTAATTCTACTTTTTAATTCTATATTTCTTTCTATTATGGAAAAAAAATGCATCAAGACACTTAAAACTTTAGACTAATCACTAATAATTATTTTTAACTTCGAATTTGTTTCAATTTACCTTTAAATTTTTATTAATATTTCAATAAATCTTTTAAAGTGTTAATTTCTTAACGACAAACTAATCATAATCGAACATCTTCATTAAATCTCATCCTTTTATTAATTTATTTTATAAAAACTCATTTTATATAATTATATAAATTTTTAATTGAACCATCATCCCGTTTTCGAGTGAAAGATTCAATCTCTCAACAACGGCAATAACTCAAATACTAACATTAATAAAATGAGTTTTTATAAAAATAAATTAACAGAGAGATAAAATTCAATTAAGATAAATGACTAAAATTAACTTGTCGTTAAAAAGTTAACACTCTTTTAATAGAGTAACTTATTAAAATATTAGTAAAAAATTAAGAGTTCATTGGAACAAATTTAAAATTGAAAGTAACTATTTACGACCGACCTAAAATTTAAGGTGACTTTCTACACCTTTTCCTTCTATTATTTAAATGTTTCACTATTCCACCACCTTATATCCTTTTTCAACAACAGAAAATATCTATAAATCCGTAATTTCTTCATTTGTTGTTGTATTGCAATTGAAATTATCTAAGATGTTGACATGTCGCATTCATATATTTAATGCCTTTTATTACTAACTTCCTATATATTCATTTTCTCAAGGCATAATAAAGTCATAGTGTGATGCACATGACCTGCGTAGGAGAAATATCCGATTCCAGCTATAGCTGAGAATTTACTTTTTAGAGTACACCTTACAACTAATACTTACAAGTTACAAGCATATATATATGAAAAATGATGTTCACAATATTAGGTAGATATTGTTTCATAATTTTGAAACCCAGGGACATAGTAGAAATATTGCGTTACTTAGTTTTCTTTCATCCTTCCCTGGTATATTGTTTTCATTTCACCTAAAGAAATAATAATTATATCTTCAATAATCAAATCAATGTTTTTAGAAGTAAAACTGATATGAACTCACCTTTCACTGACTGAAAAGAATTATGCTTAGATGTCAGATCCCGTTTGTGATGCATTTTCCTTTTACTAGCACGCAGACCAGAGGATTCAGACATACAACAAATTTATGCAACCACGAACCGCAGTATTTCATAATTCAATAATCAAATAAGAGGCTCTCAATGGTCTACAGCATGCGCCACTTCCAAAAGGTTTAAATTGAAATACCAAATTTTATTACCAAAGCAAAATGTGTAGGAAGACCTCAGCATCTCAATTTTACAGCAACCAAAACTTCAAGGATGAAAGAATCGTAAATCAGTCCACAGAGATAGCCTCAAGCAACTTCTGGGTGTCTTCACTCACGTCCACATTCTCCATCTTCAATCGCCGTTGCATTGCAGAACTGGTCCTACCAGCAGCTGAGTAAGTTCTAATCAAGGATTCAAACACCTCCTCCCCTAGTGAATCCACAGATTTCTTCAAGATCTCTAGAAATTCTTCTGTACCATCAACATCCTTCTCTAGCTCAAAATGCCTCATCATAACACCAATGGTCTCTGATGACGGAACCCACTTCTCACCATTCCCTCTACCGATTGATATTGCTTTGGCTAGACAATCCACTGCCAACTTAAAGTCTCCTTTTTGCAAATGGTAACCCAAAAAGATCTCCCAGGTTTTAGCATTAGGATTGGCCCCCCTCCTGCGAGCACGCTCCTTGAGCTCCTCAGCCTTCTCTATATCTAATTTTGCATACGCTCCTATTAAAGCATTTGCAACTCGAATATCATAAGTGGAGCAGCCAGATTCCCACTCCCGGAAACATTTTTCTGCTCCTGGGAGATCTTTCAAGTTAATCAACACCTGAATCATATTCAGATAGCTTATGTTTGCAGTTTTAGGAAATGCCAGCCTAAGAGAACGCCAGACCCTATAAACCTCACATATGTTACCTGTTCGCCCATACAATGTAATTAGAAACTGATAAGCAGAAAGATCTTTGCAAGCATTTCTCTTCTCCAATTCCTTGAGTGCCACTTCTGCCTTCTCAAATAAGCCAGCATCAACAAAAATAGATGCTAAGTTGCTATATGTTGTCCAATCTCCAGTGACTCGACCATCCCTCCTCATCTCATCAATAACCCTTTCAACACCAGAAATATCATTAACAGCAGCAAGAGCTCTCATCCAGACATTATATGTGTAAGAATCCAACATGATATTGCTAGCCTTCATTTCTTGTATGATGGATGGAATCTTTTCTGGTTGTCCTACTTTTGTATAAAGAGTCATAAGGCTGTTGTAAGGCATGGAACTTAAAGGAAGGCTGAGCTCTTTCATCTTCTCCATGAGACCTTCTGCTTTTTCAGTCATCAATTCCTTGCAGTAACAGTTGAGAAGGGCACCATAACATAGATGATTTTTTACTGATTCAGGGAGATTAACAAAATAATTTTCTGCAGCAGCAATACCTCGAGCTTTTGCAAGCAGATCAAGATGTATAGCATGGTCACTGACTGTCTTGTTCATGTTCCTCTTAGCCATGGTTTCTGATAGCTGTGACACGAGAAAGAGAGCATTTTTGCATAAATAAAAAGGAAAACAATAATCTGCTAGCTATGATGTTTAAATTTAGAGCTTGCATAGTTTTGTTCTGGACTTGCACGCTTAATCAACAACACATTATGGAATTCAAATCACAAATAACACAACTCATTACTCAAATTTTTATTTTTATTAGGATATTTTCATTTTCCTTAAAAATATGATGAAAAGTTTACCAGTCTTTTGTTTATGTCTATCATGCGCTTGTGTGTGAGTAAGTTGCCTGCCAATTCCTATCATTAGTTCACTACCACTCCTTTAAAAGACTGTTCCACGACCAACAGCACTGCCTTTGATGCATCCACATTCATAAATAATAACATCAATATCATAATTATTCAAAATCCAAAGCTAATAAACAACTACATTAATATCAGGATATTCAGGACCATCCTTTTTACCCAATCTCACTTCCAACACACATCAATTAGTTAGAAAGTTGAAACTAACACTTGGAAATCGTATTCAAAATGTCACCTGCAGCCCATTACAGCATAATAATAATAATAATAATAATAATAATAATAATAATAATAATAATAATAATAATAATTCCTGCTGCATACCAGATTCAAACCCAGATATTCTTTTAAAAAATATTACAAGAAACAAAATTTAAAATAAGGAGTAGATCCATTTTGGTCACTGATCATTGACATGCTCTGTTTCAAATCATTACAAATTCAACATAAGCTAGAAATTATTTACTTTTAACGACCAAATAAAAGAAAAGAAAAAGAAAAAGAAAAAAACCTTGACAGCAGGGTGGTATAGCTTGCGGTCGCGAAGCTTCTTGAGGGAGTCGCCGACCTCCCATTTGTAAACGCGCTTCCCGCTCTTGATGAACTGGTTCAACTGCTTCCGAACGCTGAGCTCAGAGGAACCTTCCTTGAAGAGCTTAACGTAGAGCGCTTCATCCAAGTACTTCTTAGAGCGCTTCACCACGCTCTTGCTACGACCGTACCGTTGCATCACTGACATTGCGAAATTGCTGTTGCTGCTTCTGCTACGCGCTCGCAGAAATTGGAAATGTTCACATTCGAAGAAAGCAAACCCCAAAACCCTAATGCTCCCCAGAAGAACGTGAAGAAGAAAGGTGTGCGAAAGGATTGGGATGAGGGAGAGGGAGAGTTAGCTCTCAAGGCCCAAGGCCCAAAATGGGTTGGGTTATGGGCTTAACTTCGGATCTCGTCTCGGGCATGAAATGAAATGTTGAAATTGATGCTAATCTATTCGGAAGAATGTTGTCACAATCATGCTGATTGGCCCAATTTAATTTGACTGTAATTTTGTTGACCCAAAAAAAAAACAAACTGAGTGTAATTTTGAAATGTTAAAGTTTTTTTTCTTGTTTAATTATGTGTTTTTTCTTTTTTTAAGTGTTTTGTTTCTATATCCAAATAATGAAGGTGAAAGATGTATGGATTAAACATAATAGAGGGAGTAAACTATTGAGAATTTCAATTTTTAGGAATTAAATTGATAAAATTAATTTGTAAGGGATTAAATTATTAACGGGTGTATTTTTTAGTGACAAAAATAGGATTTTATTCAATATTTTTCTAAGTATATATATAAGTTTTTTTAAATCATAATTGTATAGCTTTTTTTTTGGGTCAACACACTTTTATTAATTCAGAAACAAGGCAATATCATGCTAACATCTGAAAAACTAATATAATAGAACCTGATAAGGGAATAAGGTAAAACTTAATATTTACAATAAATGAAAACATTGCCGAACTAAAAAACTACTAGAACAACGATAATTTTACATCACACAACAAATAAACAATAGTACACAATTGAGATCGTCAGATCTCTGATTTTAGTATTGACAGTATCTAAGCGCTCAGTTGCAGCGACATTAAAGAAGAGTGATTGACACAAGTATCTAAACATCAAAGCAAAATAACAACTAAGCACACAATTCTAGTGGTCCAAACACGAGGGCCCCAAGCCCACTCCGTAATACACGTTGGCTCACCGAGAAAATTAGAACAACTATGCATCCCAAACTTCTAGTTCATTGTGCCACTATTATCACCTCTACTCCAGTAGAAAGAAAATGAAAGGGAATAGAAGAAGAAAGAAAAAAGCTCTCATAAAAGAGGAGGGAGAACTCTCACAAAAGAGGAGAGAAAACTCTTACAAGAGAAGAAGAAACTCCCAGGAAAGAAGATATTTACAAGAAAAGGGGTCAACGAAAACTATCGTGGAGGGGAAGATCTACCTCCATATGGCCGGTGAACACCCTTAAAAAAAGAGACGTTTTGCTATAAGGCATGAGTTAGATTTTCTAGCTAAATTATTACAAAGTGACTAGAATGTGGTGCTTTCTCATGCGGTCCGTGAGGGAAATAAGTGCAAGGATCATTTGGAAAATCTTGATCATGCAAGAATTGTACGGGTGACTACACCCCATATGATTATGTAATTTTTAGTTTTCTTTGGACTATAAGCCTTGTTTAGTATCAAAAGAAAAAATGAATCTTTTTATTTTGATTGTGTGGCATAATAGATACATGAAAATTTGTATAACTTTTTTTGGTACAAAAAGATTTGTATAACTTTATGTATCTATTAATAAACATAGAGTCAAATAGTAATTTGATAAGTCCAAGTTAATGCACAATAATTTATGTAAAATTATGTATCTATTAATGGTCGGAGATTCGAACTGCATATCAATCATAACATGTAACAATTTGTAATTTGACAGGAGTAAGTATTGAATTGAAACAATTTAACAATATGTTAAAACATTTTATTATAAAAGAAATATTCTTAAAAAATTTCTTACATTATTTTTTTATTACAAAACTTTTTTAGTGAGTAAAAGAGTTAATTTTTTTCCTTCTATAAAAAATAGGTATGGATTTTAGCTTGGATTAATATTTATATATATCTTTTTTTTTCCTAAATAATATTTATATATATCTTTTAAAACAATAAGGAGAAAGAAATAGAATAGATACGCCCTCATAACTCCTTGGAAATGGCCTGGGCTGTAGTGTATAACTATAAGAAAATATTGGTGGGCATGTGATCGATTTAGGGTCTGAGATTGTGATACGTATTGGATTGTGGTTTAGTTAAGATTAGATTTAACACATGCACAGAGTTATACAAAAAAAAAATTAAAAAAAAATTTAAATTATATATGTAATAAGATGTTAATGAATATTTTTTAATAAAAAAATTATAAATTTAAAATATTGAATTATTTGTTATAAATTTAAAATTTAAAAATTTGAATTATGTAATAAGATATTAATAAATACTTTTTATAAATAAGATATTAATGAAGTTTTCAATTTTAAAATGTTTGTAATAAGATAATAATAGAAATTTAAATTTTAATGTTTTTGCAGTATTTTATTGTGCATAGCATATGACAATAGCAAAATTACAACGCATGTCAAAATTATGATAAGCAATTAATGTCATAAATTGGAATTGTCTATAGATAGAATTTCACTAACTCAATTCTTCTTTTATATATAGTATATTAATTATATTGATTGGAAAATACATTTTGTGCATGTTTCTAAGGAAAGCAAGAGTAGTGCACATTGGTGATGAGCAAACTATATTGCTTAGCACTTAAGGCTCCTACAAGTTTTAATATTTGGAGAATAGTTATTAAACTCGACCCAGATCGTTTAGATGAACAGATTCTCTAATTGGTCTAAGTTGGGTGTTTGATTAAAAAATGCAATTAAACTAGTGTCAACTCGATGAGCCGGACGTGTTTAGGTGAATTGCTAGGTTTATGTAATTAATTAAAAAAAAACACTTACACATCCAGTCACAGACACGCTACTTTCCACTGAAGATGAGGCGTTATTAGTCTTAGTCTGAAAGGATGTACTGCTTTCCTATGAAGATGAGCTCTACATACAGTTATAGGGTGGTGATGGGTTTTGCAAGCAGTGGGTCTTGAGGTGCCACTTGATGTCTAGGCCAAAAACAAGGAGGAGATGGATGTTGAAGAGCCAAGTGTCAACGATGGAAGGAGTGTTGATGTTGAGGGAAATAAATGTTGTATTGTGGAGAAGGAAATGTCATACTATAGAGAGTGATTTTGTAATATGAAGAAAGGGAGATGTTGGCTATGGAAGCGCAAACTAAAGTAAAATAAAACTAGAGTTTTTGACTTTTAGTAGTGTGGGGATTTGGTAAGTCTATCATATAAGTGTGATCACGGGTCGGGTTGGTTGGGTTGTGAGAAAAATTATGTCCAAATTGTCAAATAAACTCGAGTTGGGTTCAATTTGATTCTGATAAATTAAAAAAAATTCAAATAAAATCAAACCAAACTAATCAAATTTAGATTGGTTTAGTTAAGTCTTCGGGTTATGAATATTTTTTGTATCATTCATAAAAATTAAAAATCTAAAAAAGAAGTAAGAAACATGCACAACAATAGGGGTTAGGGGCTTTCAATGTGGTAGGTATGCTTTTTCACTGTTCATCTCCAAATTCCGATACACTTTGCACACCACTCCTTTTTTTTATAAAGTCATTTCATCTTTTTATGTTAAAGTCATTTGATCATCACCATTATTTTTTTCCTAATCACAATAAAGCGCAACAAGTGAGACGTAGAGAATAGAGAAAGGATGGGTTCAACTTCACCCAAACAAAAGGAATAGAGAATGAAAAGAAAAAAGAAAAGCTTGGCTGAGTTGTGAGGGTTGATGTAACATCCTCCCTAGGGTATCACATGTCTGACTCGACTCATAATCTGAAAATGTTTTCATAAAAGGTTTGAGTTAAAAACGTGGGTTTAAAAAAATTCTTTCTTGCTGAAATATAAACTTACTGTAATCCATAAGTATTACTGAAAATATATTTAAACTGATTCATATACAACATTGACACCAATTAATATTTCACAATTTAAAGAGAAATATAAAATTAACAGACTCTTTTTTTTTTCAACAGTAGCAAACCCCATGACGGGTCCTACTAAATAGCACGGTATAACACTAATGATAAAACTTAACATACTCATTCCTTATCTTGTATCCAGCTTGTTGCATCAGAACTCTACTCCTTGTCTACTTAGAACACCTTCGAACTTGAGACAACCACTCTTCAATGTTTTCATCAATCTCTGAGTATCCATCGCCCGTTATGTCTAAGACAACTCGATCCTTCTATTATTTGATTTTAACAGATGACATAGCAAAACAAAGATAACAAAGAGGTGAGATCACCTACGCCAATACCAACATGGCAAAGACAAAGATAACACAAGCAAGACAATATCATACGGGGATATCATATCAAACTTCCAATAATATATTCAATATTAATCAACTATCATCATCAAATCATTTATCAATTCAATTATCATAAACAACAATTACGATAATGTCCTAATTATCATCATCATCATCCAAGTATTTAAAACAATTGTCATAGCCAATATTCCTCAATTAATATATCACATGAGATATAAATGTTCAGATTATGCATGTACACAAGACTCGATTTCCTACTCCATGGAGCTAAACTCGGTCGGAGAAATGATCGAAAAGATCCGTCGGTACCACATGCCTCGACCACGTGCTATAATCCTCATTTTGATTTTGCACATCTAGCATATACACGAGTCTTTATCGATCTTGATTAAGAATAGTGTCTCGGTCCGGATCATCGGTGTGTTGCATCGGTCTAACCTACGGGAAGAAGCGCGACCAACCACCCGTGTAGGCAACCCGCACCCCGATGCCCCCAAGGTCAACAAGTGACCTACACTACGCATATCGCACCCACTCAAGAGGTGTGTTTCTCCTAGGCAATCAGCCATATCCAGTCCTCATCGGACCATTCCAATGCATGTATAATGCACCAAATCCAATCATAGACAAATATGTCATTTTCTCACAAATAGTGTATGGACACTGGTTCAACAGTAATCATACTGTACTTTCAACAGCGAAAATCATGTTATCACGTTTTCATAGTTGTAAAACACTTTTACCGTATTTTCACAATCGCGTAACATTTCTGTTACGTTTTCACAATCCAAAAACTTTTCTGTTATGTTTTCACAATACCATAACACTTCTTTTATATTTTCACAATACCGTAACATTTTTGTTACGTTTTTAAAATTCCAAAACGTTTACATTACGTTTTTACAATACCGTAACACTACTGTTACGTTTACAAAATTTCGTAACATTTCTGTTACGTTTTCAAAATGTTGTAACTCTTCTGTTGCACTTTTAAACCACGTACTAATTTTTAACGTTTTTCTCAATCGCGTAAAAAAAACATACGTTTCTCAAATCGCATAGTATTTTTCCACTGTTTCAAAATTGCGTAACTTAAAAATCATTCTTTTACGTCACGTAAATCATTTTCTATCATTCTCAAAATATTTAAAATACTTTCCAAATCTCATAACAATGTTCTATCATTTTCACAATCACGTAAAAATATTCTATCACTATTCAAATCACGTATTGATTTTTCAACAATATTTCAGTCGCGTAAAATATTTAAACGCTTTTCAAATCGTGTAGAAATATTTAAACATTTTTCAAATCGCGTAGAAATTTTTCATCTGTATTTCAAATTGTTTTTAAGATACGTAAAATATTTTTCAACATTTTTCAATCACATAAAATATTCCTCAATATTCCAAACATTATTTTGGACTTAAATAAATCAATATCATTTTTAACACATTGTTCAAAATTGCGTAGGTAGCTTAAAAATCACGTTTTTAAGATACGTAAAACATTTTTCATCACAATTTCATTACAAAAATACTTCTTAACCTTCAAAAATTCCTCTTCAACTTTTCTCAAAATAATATAACTTTATATTTCATTTAATATATTTTCTTACTCAAGAAAATATTTTTCCACAGATCTTTACTCAAGAAATTCTTTTTCAAAATATACTTTGTAAATCACTTTTCCATTTATGTAAATCAACGTTTCAAAACTTAACATTTTTCTAACGTATTTCAAAACTTGAAAATAAGTTATACGTTAGTAAATTTTCAAAACACCATTATATTCTCCATTTTTCCCAAATCAATTCTAAAATCATTTTTCTTCAAAACAAATTAAGATTCAAACCCTTGCAACTTTTTTTTTTTTCATTTTCATATGAAAGTTCATTTCTCAAGTGATAAAATACTTTGATTCTCTTTCCAAAATCCTTATACTAAAACATTTTGTTCAAACATTTTGTTTCTACTTTAAAATTACTTTGTTTCATAAAACCAAAATTATTCCAACCTCAAAAAAAAATCATAGAGTCTTTGGCCATTGAAGCCATCAAATATTTTTCTTCTAAATTGATATGGTTTTACACAAACAAAACCATTAAAAATTCTTTGTTTTCAAAACCGTAAGACTTATGGTCATAAAAACCAAACCCATTTGTTCAAATTCATTTTCACTTTCTTTGCAAATCCTTTTTCACTTTCTTTGTAAATCCTTTAAAATTGACATTGCTATTTTCATTTAAAATTCATGTTTAGAAAAATACTTAGGATCCTTTTACACAAAATAAATCAATAAAAATCCTTATAAAACCATGTTCTTGTTCTCTTGAAAAATAATTCCTTGTATATTTTTCATGCTTTTCAAATCAATCAATTTTATTCTTCCACTAAAAAAAATTAAGTTACAAACACCTATGTTGAGGTGTCTTAACCAAAAATTCCATAACCTTTAGAATCAAGAGAATTCACTTTCTCCTCTTCACAATTTTTCATTTAAACAAATCAATTTTCTTTGTACTTGAAAATTTCAACATAGCACCCTAATTTTGGGTGACAAAACCGTAGCCATCTCTTTGGTCATTGGAACCAAAAATTGATTTCCTTTCCATCATCAAGTCATGGCATACATATACGTATAATCATATATATCACAAGCATGCCATAATTAAAAGCAATAAATCATGCATAGTATAAGCATACCATCAAAGCTATAAAATCATGCATAGCATATCAAGCATAAGCAAATAATTAAAAACACATAAACAACCACAAATTAATTACATGACCATGGATATGAATCCTCACATGGATTCCACATCCATCAAATAAAATACCATCTCTCACCACCACCATGCTTGGTTGGTGAGATGGATCTCCTCTTACCTCTTGAAGATCCTCAAAAGCTTCTTGATTTGCTTCTTTTTCCAAGTCCTTCATCACCAAGAGCTTCTCAAATACAAAACAAAATACATAGAAATTAGTATACTAAGCTTGATTAAGAGGAACCATGGATCAAACATGGCTTAGATCATGAAAAAGAGAGAAGAAAATGAAGTTTCCTTACACTTCACCATAAATACCCCATAACTTTGATCTTGAAGAAACTCCTTGAAGATGAATGATTTAGAAGAAATCTTCAACATGAAAGTTGCTTAGAACATCATGGAGATTCAAGATCCAAGGTTGGATGAAATTAAAAGAGCTTGGATGGTGATTTTAGGGTAGATAACCGAATGGTTTTCTTGAAGAACAAAGATGAAATTTTTGATTTTTGATAGAAACTTGAAGCTTGAATTTGAAGATCAAGATGAATGATTTTGGAAAAACTCATAACTAGAGATGTTCTTAGAATGGTGTTTAGGTTTAGAAAATCAAGTTGGATGAAATTTTTGAGTGATGAAAGGTGCTCTTGGAGGGCTTGGCCAAAATCTAGAGAAGAAAGGAGATGGAGAGAAAATTTTCTAAGTTTCCTTCTTGAAAATGAATCAATGAAGACCAAGGAAGACGATAATGACTAAAGCATGCAATTATGGTCTTCCAAACTCCTTCATGCAGCACCAAATTCGTAGTCCCCCTTCTTGCATTCTTCTTGAGTGCAAAAAAAAATCAAAAGTAAGCCATTATGATGTCTAACTTGACCACCAAGACATGCAAAAATGACATAAAGCTTGTTTTTTTTCTCTAAACACTCCAAAACCATCACTTTCTCTTCTTAATGCATTCAATAAAGTTGTCTTCATTATTTTCCACCATTTGAAGCATTTCTAGCCATTGATTAATTCAATGGTTAGGATTTAGGTAGATTTAGATAGGTTAGAAGACTTAATCTAGGCCATTGGATTTTTCTCCTTTAAATTCTAACCATTAGATGTGTCTCCAAAATTAATGGTTAAGATTGCTTCTTCTTCAAACTTTAAATCCAAGGGTCCTAATTAGTCTTTGCTTACATTTTAGAAGACCAAATCTCTACCTTGATTAATTCTTCATCCAATGGTCATAAATGGTCTTTTTCTTTTTAAGATTAAATCTCCACCCTTGATTTAATCTAAATCCAATGGTTATAAATGGTCTTTGTCATTTTTGAAGACCAATTCTACACCTTTGATTACATCTATGGTTGATATCAAAGCCTTCCTAACTAAGCTTATTCTCACACCATTGATTAAATCAATGGTTATTATCCAAGCTTCTTTATTAAGTTTGTTTCTTAACCTTTGATTAAATCAATGGTTAATATTCAAACTAAGTATTCTCATCCAAGGGTATAAATCAAGTCAAGCTCTCTTTGTTGACTACGCTAAAGATAATATTTATTCTTGTATCCTACAAATAATATTTTTCTTGTATTTTTATCATCCGATAATTAAATACAATAATAAAATACAGTACAAGAAATTTTCTAAAACTGTTTCCGGATTCAGGTTTAGTAAGATCCCCTGTCTCCGTCTAAACAGTACAAATTTTTCTATGCGTAGAAAAATTTTTCACTTTGTGGGACCCACCTGGGCCCACGTGGCCACACGGCCCACATACCCCTTTGGGCCCACAAACAGGAAAAATTTCAAAATCATCCACAAAAATCACAAAAATTATAAAATGCACAAATATCAAATCAGATTACGTAAAATAATTACCTAACGGTAAAAATTAAATTACGTAAGGTTTTCCCCGGCCCGAAAATTTTTATTTTCCTGACACGGAATAAATCACTCAAAACGATCAAATACGCTGACGGAATAAATAAAAAAATTTTACAGTGCACAGAAATTACTAAACAGTAAAATTCTGTTAACTGTCAAAATTACTGTTTAAGAGATACGGAAATTTGGGGTGTTACAATACTCCCCCTCTTTATAGAAATTTCGTCCTCGAAATTTCATGACCATGATTTCACACCCTCGGAATAATAATGACATTATTCCTTTATCTTTTCTTCAGTTCCCATGTAGTTTCACCTCTTACGTTACTCCAAACGATTCTACACCATTGAAAGTCCTTTATCTCTTGTTCACTTCTTCTGATCAAACAAATATCTTAATAATTTTTTTTTCTACGGTTTTCCATTACCGTCTTAACTTTTCCCATAGACAGACTTCTTCAATTTTTGAAGAATCCACCATGCTTCATCTTCATCGCGCCACTTTGATATACTATGATCCTGGATAGGAATATTTCTCTTGCAAGATATTCCTTTAATTGCGATAGATGAAAGAAAACATCATGGAAAAGAACAAACGAATCGAATATGTTATCGAACATATTCAGCAAAGAATTGGATGTAACTCGATCTTCAAGAATGAATTCTCTGATACCAATACAGCGGCTACCAACCTTCATTCATGCCTAGAATAGTTTTTCTCAGATAACTTCCAACTAATGTAATGTATTACTTAAAATTTTCTTATCCTCATATCACTTTATTCTCCAGCTTTAGCTTCTTTAATAGGAAATGTCTCACTAACCGAAGTTCTCCTTTCAACCGCATTTATACCATATACTATGACATGGATTTTAAATAGGAATATCCTTTCTTGCAAAATATTCTTTCTTGCAAATGCAATATATGAAAGAACATTATAGAGGTTTAGGAAGAAAAGGTAGCGAAATGATCTAATATGTTACTAAACATATTTAACAAGAATTTGATTTTGCCTGATTTTCAAGAATGAGTTTTTCTGAAATACTAACACTGTATTGAGACAATCTCATAGGATATGGTTGGAAAATAACCAATCCATTTTCAAAGATCATGTCTGTTTATAAAATAGATCAAACTAAACAAAAATTTTGAACGACAGATCAAACTAACACAAAGAATTGATCTATAACAATGATTTGAATAACTTGAGTAGCTCAATCTGGCTAAGAATAGAAAAAGAAGTAAACAAATCAAAAGATAACGAATAACTCTAACATATAATTGATCTACTCAATCATATGCCATAAGGAATAGGTTATTCACAGAAATATTCAGTATGTTTATAGGATTAGCTTCAATGACACAATCTTCATTGTTTAAATCTTCGCATCCGAACACTTCCTACTACCCGAGATTTTACTAACGAGTAAAACTCTGTTTTCATTGGAACTATATTTTCAAAGATTGTTGTTCGCACAAACAAATTATTTCGCACTTCTTGCATTTACGGTGTGCTATCACAACAAACTAAACCTGTCATTACTAGTACTTTCTCCACAAGATTGTTGTTGTTGTTGACTTCTTGGAGATTGCAAGTACCTTTTCTATTGGAATCGCTTGACCTTACGATTTTCCCTTTTTCGTAACCAATATAGTCCAACGTTATAGGGTCTCTCATCCTGAGACTGATTCAACTCTAACAAAATCTTAGCTTAAGAAATCAATTCTTGCTGTGGAACAATCTTCTGAGTTTGCTGTATAATTGCTTCAGCCACTGTTTGTATTACTTCCAAAGTTGCAGTCATATCACCACCATTATGTCTCGCTTCCACACGCGTACGTCTATCACGAGTCATTTCTTTTCTTCAAAGATGGACGAATCAAAATAAAATGGAAACCAGATGTAACCATTTCAAATAAACGTTTGTTTTCTTGACGTACATTCCTTCATTAAGTACCTTCTTTCACATCATTTACTGCCTTTGGTTTCCTCAATGGTTGTAAATACATCTTCCGTTGAAATCAATCACTTTCCAAATATCCTTAAAAATATCGGGTTCCAAAATTTCGAAATCTTATATTCCAAGACTGATTCTCTTCCATCAGATCCTGAACCTCAACTTTCATTTCTTTCCCACTGAACAGCGATCCTTTGTTCCTGCAGTTATCCTTCCACATTGCTCCCATTGCTCCCGTAGCTGCAACTGCATTACTGGTGACATGTTCCACTTCCACACAAGTACAACTATCCCGAGCCATTTCTTTTTTTTTTTTTTTCTCGAGGCGTGCGGATCGAAATACAATGGATCGATATCCATTATAAACAACATTGTTTCCTTTCGGAAAACAATAACACAGAGAACACAACACAAGCAAAACAGACCTAACCACAAACCCCAAAAGACTCAAACCGTGCTCTGATACCAACTAATGTAACACCTCCCTAGGGTATCACATGTCCGACTCCCGACTCATAATCTGAAAATGTTTTCATAAAAGGTTTGAGTTAAAAACGTGGGTTTTAAAAAAAATTTCTTTCTTCTTTGAAATATAAACTTACTGTAAACCATAAGTATTACTGAAAATATATTTAAACCGATTCATATACAACATTGACACCAATTAATATTTCACAATTTAAAGAGAAATATAAAATTAACAGACTCTTTTTTTTTTCAACAGTAGCAAACCCCATGACGGGTCCTACTAAATAGCACGGTATAACACTAATGATAAAACTTAACATACTCATTCCTTATCTTGTATCCAGCTTGTTGCATCAGAACTCTACTCCTTGTCTACTCAGAACACCTTCGAACTTGAGACAGCCACTCTTCAATGTTTTCATCAATCTCTGAGTATCCATCGCCCGTTATGTCTAAGACAACTCGATCCTTCTATTATTTGATTTTAACAGGACAGACATAGCAAAACAGCATAACAAAGAGGTGAGATCACCTACGCCAATACCAACATGGCAGCACAGAGATAACACAAGCAGCAATATCATACAGGGATATCATATCAAACTTCCAATAATATATTCAATATTAATCAACTATCATCATCAAATCATTTATCAATTCAATTATCATAAACAACAATTACGATAATGTCCTAATTATCATCATCATCATCCAAGTATTCAAAACAATTGTCATAGCCAATATTCCTCAATTAATATATCACATGAGATATAAATGTTCAGATTATGCATGTACACAAGACTCGATTTCCTACTCCATGGAGCTAAACTCAGGTCGGAGAAATGATCGAAAAGATCTGTCGGCATCACATGCCTCAGACCACGTGCTATAATCCTCATTTTGATTTTGCACATCTAGCATATACACGACAGTCTTTATCAGATCTTGATTAAGAATAGTGTCTCGGTCCGGATCATCGGTGTGTTGCATCGGTCTAACCTACGGGAAGAAGCGCGACCAACCACCCGTGTAGGCAACCCGCACCCGATGCCCCCAAGGTCAACAAGTGACCTACACTACGCATATCGCACCCACTCAAGAGGTGTGTTTCTCCTAGGCAATCACCATATCCAAATCCTCATCGGACCATTCCAATGCATGTATAATGCACCAAATCCAATCATAGACAAATATGTCATTTTCTCACAAACAGTGTATGGACACTGGTTCAACAGTAATCATACTGTACTTTCAACAGCGAAAATCATGTTATCACGTTTTCATAGTTGTAAAACACTTTTACCGTATTTTCACAATCGCGTAACATTTCTGTTACATTTTCACAATCCAAAAACTTTTCTGTTATGTTTTCACAATACCATAACACTTCTTTTATATTTTCACAATACCGTAACATTTTTGTTACGTTTTTAAAATTCCAAAACGTTTTTATTACGTTTTTACAATACCGTAACACTACTGTTACGTTTACAAAATTTCGTAACATTTCATTACGTTTTCAAAATGTTGTAACTCTTCTGTTGCACTTTTAAACCACGTACTAATTTTTAACGTTTTTCTCAATCGCGTAAAAACATACGTTTCTCAAATCGCATAGTATTTTTCCACTGTTTCAAAATTGCGTAACTTAAAAATCATTCTTTTACGTCACGTAAATCATTTTCTATCATTCTCAAAATATTTAAAATACTTTCCAAATCTCATAACAATGTTCTATCATTTTCACAATCACGTAAAAATATTCTATTACTATTCAAATCACGTATTGATTTTTCAACAATATTTCAAATCGCGTAAAATATTTAAACGCTTTTCAAATCGTGTAGAAATATTTAAACATTTTTCAAATCGCGTAGAAATATTTTATCTGTATTTCAAATTGTTTTTAAGATACGTAAAATATTTTTCAACATTTTTCAATCACATAAAATATTCCTCAATATTCCAAACATTATTTTGGACTTAAATAAATCAATATCATTTTTAACACATTGTTCAAAATTGCAGTAGCTTAAAAATCACGTTTTTAAGATACGTAAAACATTTTTCATCACAATTTCATTACAAAAATACTTCTTAACCTTCAAAAATTCCTCTTCAACTTTTCTCAAAATAATATAACTTTATATTTCATTTAATATATTTTCTTACTCAAGAAAATATTTTTCCACAGATCTTTACTCAAGAAATTCTTTTTCAAAATATACTTCACAAAATCACTTTTCCATTGATGTAAATCAACGTTTCAAAACTTAACATTTTTCTAACGTATTTCAAAACTTGAAAATAAGTTATAACGTTAGTAAATTTTCAAAACACCATTATATTCTCCATTTTTCCCAAATCAATTTTAAAATCATTTTTCTTCAAAACAAATTAAGATTCAAACCCTTGCAACTTTTCTTTTTTTCATTTTCATATGAAAGTTCATTTCTCAAGTGATAAAATACTTTGATTCTCTTTCCAAAATCCTTATACTAAAACATTTTGTTCAAACATTTTGTTTCCACTTTAAAATTACTTTGTTTCATAAAACCAAAATTATTCCAACCTCAAAAAATCATAGAGTCTTTGGCCATTGAAGCCATCAAATATTTTTCTTCTAAATTGATATGGTTTTACACAAACAAAATCATTAAAAATTCTTTGTTTTCAAAACCGTAAGACTTATGGTCATAAAAACCAAACCCATTTGTTCAAATTCATTTTCACTTTCTTTGCAAATCCTTTTTCACTTTCTTTGTAAATCCTTTAAAATTGACATTGCTATTTTCATTTAAAATTCATGTTTAGAAAAATACTTAGGATCCTTTTACACAAAATAAATCAATAAAAATCCTTATAAAACCATGTTCTTGTTCTCTTGAAAAATAATTCCTTTGTATATTTTTCATGCTTTTCAAATCAATCAATTTTATTCTTCCACTAAAAAAAAATTAAGTTACAAAACACCTATGTTGAGGTGTCTTAACCGAAAATTCCATAACCTTTAGAATCAAGAGAATTCACTTTCTCCTCTTCACAATTTTTCATTTAAACAAATCAATTTTCTTGTACTTGAAAATTTCAACATAGCACCCTAATTTTGGGTGACAAAACCGTAGCCATCTCTTTGGTCATTGGAACCAAAAATTGATTTCCTTTCCATCATCAAGTCATGGCATACATATACGTATAATCATATATATCACAAGCATGCCATAATTAAAAGCAATAAATCATGCATAGTATAAGCATACCATCAAAGCTATAAAATCATGCATAAGCATATCAAGCATAAGCAAATAATTAAAAACACATAAACAACCACAAATTAATTACATGACCATGGATATGAATCCTCACATGGATTCCACATCCATCAAATAAAATACCATCTCTCACCACCATGCTTGGTTGGTGAGATGGATCTCCTCTTACCTCTTGAAGATCCTCAAAAGCTTCTTGATTTGCTTCTTTTTCCAAGTCCTTCATCACCAAGAGCTTCTCAAATACAAAACAAAATACATAGAAATTAGTATACTAAGCTTGATTAAGAGGAACCATGGATCAAACATGGCTTAGATCATGAAAAAGAGAGAAGAAAATGAAGTTTCCTTACACTTCACCATAAATACCCCATAACTTTGATCTTGAAGAAACTCCTTGAAGATGAATGATTTAGAAGAAATCTTCAACATGAAAGTTGCTTAGAACATCATGGAGATTCAAGATCCAAGGTTGGATGAAATTAAAAGAGCTTGGATGGTGATTTTAGGGTAGATAACCGAATGGTTTCTCTTGAAGAACAAAGATGAAATTTTTGATTTTTGATAGAAACTTGAAGCTTGAATTTGAAGATCAAGATGAATGATTTTGGAAAAACTCATAACTAGAGATGTTCTTAGAATGGTGTTTAGGTTTAGAAAATCAAGTTGGATGAAATTTTGAGTGATGAAAGGTGCTTCTTGGAGGCTTGGCCAAAATCTAGAGAAGAAAGGAGATGGAGAGAAAATTTTCTAAGTTTCCTTCTTGAAAATGAATCAATGAAGACCAAGGAAAGACAATAATGACTAAAGCATGCAATTATGGTCTTCCAAACTCCTTCATGCAGCACCAAATTCGTAGTCCCCCCTTCTTGCATTCTTCTTGAGTGCAAAAAAAATCAAAAGTAAGCCATTATGATGTCTAACTTGACCAAGACATGCACAAAAATGACATAAAGCTTGTTTCTTTGTCTTCTAAACACTCCAAAACCATCACTTTCTCTTCATAATGCATTCAATAAAGTTGTCTTCATTATTTGCCACCATTTGAAGCATTTCTAGCCATTGATTAATTCAATGGTTAGGATTTAGGTAGATTTAGATTTTAGAAGACTAAATCTAGCCATTGGATTTTTCTCCTTTAAATTCTAACCATTAGATGTGTCTCCAAAATTAATGGTTAAGATTGCTTCTTCAAACTTTAAATCCAAGGGTCCTAATTAGTCTTACATTTTAGAAGACCAAATCTCTACCATTGATTAATTCTTCATCCAATGGTCATAAATGGTCTTTGTTACTTTTTAAGATTAAATCTCCACCCTTGATTTAATCTAAATCCAATGGTTATAAATGGTCTTTGTCATTTTTCAAGACCAATTCTACACCTTTGATTACATCTATGGTTGATATCAAAGCCTTCCTAACTAAGCTTATTCTCACACCATTGATTAAATCAATGGTTATTATCCAAGGCTTCTTTATTAAGTTTGTTTCTTAACCTTTGATTAAATCAATGGTTAATATTCAAACTAAGTATTCTCATCCAAGGGTATAAATCAAGTCAAGCTCTCTTTGTTGACTACGCAGTATAATATTTATTCTTGTATCCTACAAATAATATTTTTACTGTATTTTTATCATCCGATAATTAAATACAGTATAAAATACAGTACAAGAAATTTTCTAAAACTGTTTCCAGATTCAGGTTTAGTAAGATCCCCTGTCTCCGTCTAAACAGTACAAATTTTTCTATGCGTAGAAAAATTTTTCACTTTGTGGGACCCACCTGGGCCCACGTATGGCCACCTGGGCCCACATACCCCTTGCTGGGCCCACAAACAGGAAAAATTTCAAAATCATCCACAAAAATCACAAAAATTATAAAATGCACAAATATCAAATCAGATTACGTAAAATAATTACCTAACGGTAAAAATTAAATTACGTAAGGTTTTTCCTACCGAAAATTTTTATTTTCCTGACACGGAATAAATCACTCAAAACGATCAAATACGCTGACGGAATAAACAAAATAATTTTACAGTGCACAGAAATTACTAAACAGTAAAATTCTGTTAACTGTCAAAATTACTGTTTAAGAGATACGGAAATTTGGGGTGTTACAATACTCCCCTCTTTATAGAAATTTCGTCCTCGAAATTTCATGACCATGATTTCACACCTCGGAATAATAATGACATTATTCCTTTATCTTTTCTTCGATTCCTATGTAGTTTCACCTTTACGTTATTCCAAACGATTCTAAACCATGAAAGTTTCTTTATCTCTTGTTCACTTCTTCTGATCAAACAAATATCTTAATAATTTTTTTTTCTACGGTTTTCCATTACCGTCTTAACTTTTCCCATAGACAGACTTCTTCAATTTTTGAAGAATCCACCACGCTTCCACTGCGCCACTTTGATACTCTGATCTGGATAGGAATATTCTCTCTTGCAAGATATTCCTTTAATTGCAGTAGTTGAAAGAAAACATCATGGAAAAGAACAAAACGAATCGAATATGTTATCGAACATATTCAGCAAAGAATTGGATGTAACTCGATCTTCAAGAATGAATTCTCTGATACTAATACAGCGGCTACCAACCTTCATTCATGTCTAGAATAGTTTTTTTTTTTTTCAGATAACTTCCAACTAATGTAATGTATTACTTAAAATTTTCTTATCCTCATATCACTTTATTCTCCAGCTTTAGCTTCTTTAACAGGAAACGTCTCACTAGCCGAGTTCTCCTTTCAACCGCAATTTATACCAGATACTATGACATGGATTTTAAATAGGAATATCCTTTCTTGCAAAATATTCTTTCTTGCAAATGCAATATATGAAAGAACATTATAGAGGTTTAGGAAGAAAGGTAGCGAAATGATCTAATATGTTACTAAACATATTTAACAAGAATTTGATTTTGCCTGATTTTCAAGAATGAGTTTTTCTGAAATACTAACACTGTATTGAGACAATCTCATAGGATATGGTTGGAAAATAACCAATCCATTTTCAAAGATCATGTCTGTTTATGAAAAGATCAAACTAACACAAAATAAAATAGATCAAACTAACACAAAGATTTGATCTATAACAATGATTTGAATAACTTGAGTAATTTGATCGGCTAAGAATAAAAGCAGTAAACAAATCAAAAGATAACGAATAACTCTAACATATAATTGATCTACTCAATCATATGCCATAAGGAATAGGTTATTCACAGAAATATTCAGTATGTTTATAGGATTAGCTTCAATGACACAATCTTCATTGTTTAAATCTTCCGCTCCGAACACTTCCTACTACCTGAGATTTTACTAACAGAAAACTCGTTTTCATTGGAACTATATTTTCAAAGATTGTGTTCCAAACTTCCCGCACTTTTCTGCACTTCTTGCATTTCCACACTTCTTACATTTCGGTATCACACAGTCAAACTAAACCTGTCATTACTAGTACTTTTTCCACAAGATTGTTGTTGTTGTTGACTTCTTAGAGATTGCAAGTACGTTTTCTATTGGAATCGCTTGACCTTACGATTTTCCCTTTTTCGTAACCAATATAGTCCAACGTTACAGGGTCTCTCATCCTGAGATTGATTTAACTCTAACAAAATCTTAGCTTAAGAAATCAATTCTTGCTAGGAACAATCTTCTGAGTTTGCTGTATAATTGCTTCAGCCACTGTTTGTATTACTTCCAAAGTTGCAGTCATATCACCACCATTATGTCTCGCTTCCACACACGTACGTCTATCACGAGTCATTTCTTTTCTTCAAAGATGGACGAATCAAAATAAAATGGAAACCAGATGTAACCATTTCAAATAAATGTTTGTTTTCTTGACGTACATTCCTTCATTAAGTACCTTCTTTCACATCATTTACTGCCTTTGGTTTTCTCAATGGTTGTAAATACATCTTCCGTTGAAATCAATCACTTTCCAAATATCCTTAAAAATATCGGGTTCCAAAATTTCGAAATCTTATATTCCAAGACCGATTCTCTTCCATCGATCCCGAACCTCAACTTTCATTTCTTTCCCCACCGAATGCCGATCCTTTGTTCCTGCAGTTATCCTTCCACATTGCTCCCATTGCTCCCGTAGCCGCAATCGCATTACTTATCGGTGACATGTTCCATGTTCCACTTCCACACAAGTACAACTATCCCGAGCCATTTCTTTTTTTTTTTCTCGAGGCGTGCGGATCGAAATATAATGGATCTGATATCCATTATAAACAACATTGTTTCCTTTCGGAAAACAATAACACAGAGAACACAACACAAGCAAAACAGACCTAACCACAAACCCCAAAAGACTCAAACCGTGCTCGATACCAACTAATGTAACACCTCCCTAGGGTATCACATGTCCGACTCCCGACTCATAATCGAAAATGTTTTCATAAAAGGTTTGAGTTAAAAAAAAACGATGGGTTTAAAAAATTATTCTTTCTTTGAAATATAAACTTACCGTAAACCATAAGTATTCTTGAAAATATATTTAAACCGATTCATATACAACATTGACACCAATTAATATTTCACAATTTAAAGAGAAATATAAAATTAATGACTTTTTTTTTTTTTCAACAAGAAGCAAACCCCATGACGGGTCCTACTAAATAGCACGGTATAACACTAATGATAAAACTTAACATACTCATTCCTTATCTTGTATCCAAACTTGTTGCATCGTAACTCTACTCCTTGTCTACTTAGAACACCTTCGAACTTGAGACATGCCCACTCTTCAATGTTTTCATCAATCTCTCGAGTATCCATCGCCCGTTATGTCTAAGACAACTCGATCCTTCTATTATTTGATTTTAACAAGACGTACATAGCAAAACAACATAACAAAGAGGTGAGATCACCTACGCCAATACCAACATGGCAAAGACAGAGATAACACAAGCAACAATATCATACAGGATATCATATCAAACTTCCAATAATATATTCAATATTAATCAACTATCATCATCAAATCATTTATCAATTCAATTATCATAAACAACAATTACGATAATGTCCTAATTATCATCATCATCATCCAAGTATTTAAAACAATTGTCATAGCCAATATTCCTCAATTAATATATCACACAGATATAAATGTTCAGATTATGCATGTACACAAGACTCGATTTCCTACTCCATGGAGCTAAACTCAGGTCGGAGAAATGATCGAAAAGATCTGTCGGTACCACATGCCTCAGACCACGTGCTATAATCCTCATTTTGATTTTGCACATCTAGCATATACACGACAGTCTTTATCAGATCTTGATTAAGAATAGTGTCTCGGTCCGGATCATCGGTGTGTTGCATCGGTCTAACCTACGGAAGAAGCGCGACCAACCACCCGTGTAGGCAACCCGCACCCCGATGCCCCCAAGGTCAACAAGTGACCTACACTACGCATATCGCACCCACTCAAGAGGTGTATTTCTCCTAGGCAATCAGCCATATCCAAATCCTCATCGGACCATTCCAATGCATGTATAATGCACCAAATCCAATCATAGACAAATATGTCATTTTCTCACAAATAGTGTATGGACACTGGTTCAACAGTAATCATCTTGTACTTTCAACAATAAAATCATGTTATCACGTTTTCATAGTTGTAAAACACTTTTACCGTATTTTCACAATCGCGTAACATTTCATTACGTTTTCACAATCCAAAACTTTTTCGTTATGTTTTCACAATACCATAACACTTCTTTTATATTTTCACAATACCGTAACATTTTTGTTACGTTTTTAAAATTCCAAAACGTTTTTATTACGTTTTTACAATACCGTAACACTCATTACGTTTACAAAATTTCGTAACATTTCATTACGCTTTCAAAATGTTGTAACTCTTCACGTTGCACTTTTAAACCACGTACTAATTTTTAACGTTTTTCTCAATCGCGTAAAAACATACGTTTCTCAAATCGCATAGTATTTTTCCACTGTTTCAAAATGCGTAACTTAAAAATCATTCTTTTACGTCACGTAAATCATTTTCTATCATTCTCAAAATATTTAAAATACTTTCCAAATCTCATAACAATGTTCTATCATTTTCACAATCACGTAAAAATATTCTATCACTATTCAAATCACGTATTGATTTTTCAACAATATTTCAGTCGCGTAAAATATTTAAACGCTTTTCAAATCGTGTAGAAATATTTAAACATTTTTCAAATCGCGTAGAAATTTTTTACTGTATTTCAAATTGTTTTTAAGATACGTAAAATATTTTTCAACATTTTTCAATCACATAAAATATTCCTCAATATTCCAAACATTATTTTGGACTTAAATAAATCAATATCATTTTTAACACATTGTTCAAAATTGCGTACTTAAAAATCACGTTTTTAAGATATCGTAAAACATTTTTCATCACAATTTCATTACAAAAATACTTCTTAACCTTCAAAAATTCCTCTTCAACTTTTCTCAAAATAATATAACTTTATATTTCATTTAATATATTTTCTTACTCAAGAAAATATTTTTCCACAGATCTTTACTCAAGAAATTCTTTTTCAAAATATACTTCACACGTAAATCACTTTTCCATTATGTAAATCAACGTTTCAAAACTTAACATTTTTCTAACGTATTTCAAAACTTGAAAATAAGTTATACGTTAAGTAAATTTTCAAAACACCATTATATTCTCCATTTTTCCCAAATCAATTCTAAAATCAATTTTTCTTCAAAACAAATTAAGATTCAAACCTTGCAACTTTTTTCTTTTTCATTTTCATATGAAAGTTCATTTCTCAAGTGATAAAATACTTTGATTCTCTTTCCAAAATCCTTATACTAAAACATTTTGTTCAAACATTTTGTTTCCACTTTAAAATTACTTTGTTTCATAAAACCAAAATTATTCCAACCTAAAAAAAATCATAGAGTCTTTGGCCATTGAAGCCATCAAATATTTTTCTTCTAAATTGATATGGTTTTACACAAACAAAACCATTAAAAATTCTTTGTTTTCAAAACCGTAAGACTTATGGTCATAAAAAACCAAACCCATTTGTTCAAATTCATTTTCACTTTCTTTGCAAATCCTTTTTCACTTTCTTTGTAAATCCTTTAAAATTGACATTGCTATTTTCATTTAAAATTCATGTTTAGAAAAATACTTAGGATCCTTTTACACAAAATAAATCAATAAAAATCCTTATAAAACCATGTTCTTGTTCTCTTGAAAAATAATTCCTTTGTATATTTTTCATGCTTTTCAAATCAATCAATTTTATTCTTCCACTAAAAAAAATTAAGTTACAAACACCTATGTTGAGGTGTCTTAACCGAAAATTCCATAACCTTTAGAATCAAGAGAATTCACTTTCTCCTCTTCACAATTTTTCATTTAAACAAATCAATTTTCTTGTACTTGAAAATTTCAACATAGCACCCTAATTTTGGGTGACAAAACCGTAGCCATCTCTTTGGTCATTGGAACCAAAAATTGATTTCCTTTCCATCATCAAGTCATGGCAGATATACATATACGTATAATCATATATATCACAAGCATGCCATAATTAAAAGCAATAAATCATGCATAGTATAAGCATACCATCAAAGCTATAAAATCATGCAAAGCATATCAAGCATAAGCAAATAATTAAAAACACATAAACAACCACAAATTAATTACATGACCATGGATATGAATCCTCACATGGATTCCACATCCATCAAATAAAATACCATCTCTCACCACCATGCTTGGTTGGTGAGATGGATCTCCTCTTACCTCTTGAAGATCCTCAAAAGCTTCTTGATTTGCTTCTTTTTCCAAGTCCTTCATCACCAAGAGCTTCTCAAATACAAAACAAAATACATAGAAATTAGTATACTAAGCTTGATTAAGAGGAACCATGGATCAAACATGGCTTAGATCATGAAAAAGAGAGAAGAAAATGAAGTTTCCTTACACTTCACCATAAATACCCCATAACTTTGATCTTGAAGAAACTCCTTGAAGATGAATGATTTAGAAGAAATCTTCAACATGAAAGTTGCTTAGAACATCATGGAGATTCAAGATCCAAGGTTGGATGAAATTAAAAGAGCTTGGATGGTGATTTTAGGGTAGATAACCGAATGGTTTCTCTTGAAGAACAAAGATGAAATTTTTGATTTTTGATAGAAACTTGAAGCTTGAATTTGAAGATCAAGATGAATGATTTTGGAAAAACTCATAACTAGAGATGTTCTTAGAATGGTGTTTAGGTTTAGAAAATCAAGTTGGATGAAATTTTTGAGTGATGAAAGGTGTTCTTGGAGGGCTTGGCCAAAATCTAGAGAAGAAAGGAGATGGAGAGAAAATTTTCTAAGTTTCCTTCTTGAAAATGAATCAATGAAGACCAAGGAAGACAATAATGACTAAAGCATGCAATTATGGTCTTCCAAACTCCTTCATGCAGCACCAAATTCGTAGTCCCCCCTTCTTGCATTCTTCTTGAGTGCAAAAAAATCAAAAGTAAGCCATTATGATGTCTAACTTGACCAAGACATGCAAAAATGACATAAAGCTTGCTTTCTTTGTCTTCTAAACACTCCAAAACCATCACTTTCTCTTCATAACGCATTCAATAAAGTTGTCTTCATTATTTTCCACCATTTGAAGCATTTCTAGCCATTGATTAATTCAATGGTTAGGATTTAGGTAGATTTAGATAGGTTAGAAGACTTAATCTGAAGCCATTGGATTTTTCTCCTTTAAATTCTAACCATTAGATGTGTCTCCAAAATTAATGGTTAAGATTGCTTCTTCAAACTTTAAATCCAAGGGTCCTAATTAGTCTTTGCCATTTTAGAAGACCAAATCTCTACCCATTGATTAATTCTTCATCCAATGGTCATAAATGGTCTTTGTTACTTTTTAAGATTAAATCTCCACCCTTGATTTAATCTAAATCCAATGGTTATAAATGGTCTTTGTCATTTTTCAAGACCAATTCTACACCTTTGATTACATCTATGGTTGATATCAAAGCCTTCCTAACTAAGCTTATTCTCACACCATTGATTAAATCAATGGTTATTATCCAAGCGCTTTATTAAGTTTGTTTCTTAACCTTTGATTAAATCAATGGTTAATATTCAAACTAAGTATTCTCATCCAAGGGTATAAATCAAGTCAAGCTCTCTTTGTTGACTACGCAGATAATATTTATTCTCAGATCCTACAAATAATATTTTTACTGTATTTTTATCATCCGATAATTAAATACAGTATAAAATACAGTACAAGAAATTTTCTAAAACTGTTTCCAGATTCAGGTTTAGTAAGATCCCCCTGTCTCCGTCCTAAACAGTACAAATTTTTCTATGCGTAGAAAAATTTTTCACTTTGTGGGACCCACCTGGGCCCACGTATGGCCACCTGGGCCCACATACCCCTTGCTGGGCCCACAAACAGGAAAAATTTCAAAATCATCCACAAAAATCACAAAAATTATAAAATGCACAAATATCAAATCGATTACGTAAAATAATTACCTAACGGTAAAAATTAAATTACGTAAGGTTTTCCCTACCGAAAATTTTTATTTTCCCGACACTGAATAAATCACTCAAAACGATCAAATACTGTTGACGGAATAAATAAAAAAAAATTTTACAAGTACAGAAATTACTAAACAAGTAAAATTTCGTTAGCTGTCAAAATTACTTGTTTAAGAGATACGGAAATTTGGGGTGTTACAATACTCCCCTCTTTATAGAAATTTCGTCCTCGAAATTTCATGACCATGATTTCACACCTCGGAATAATAATGACATTATTCCTTTATCTTTTCTTCGGTTCCCTATGTTGTAGTTTCACCTCTTACGTTATTCCAAACGATTCTAACCATTGAAAGTCTTTATCTCTTGTTCACTTCTTCTGATCAAACAAATATCTTAATAATTTTTTTTTTCTACGGTTTTCCATTACCGTCTTAACTTTTCCCATAGACAGACTTCTTCAATTTTTGAAGAATCCACCACGCTTCCACTGCGCCACTTTGATACTCTGATCTGGATAGGAATATTCTCTCTTGCAAGATATTCCTTTAATTGCAGTAGTTGAAAGAAAACATCATGGAAAAGAACAAAACGAATCGAATATGTTATCGAACATATTCCGCAAAGAATTGGATGTAACTCGATCTTCAAGAATGAATTCTCTGATACCAATTCAGCGGCTACCAACCTTCATTCATGCCTAGAATAGTTTTTCTCAGATAACTTCCAACTAATGTAATGTATTACTTAAAATTTTCTTATCCTCATATCACTTTATTCTCCAGCTTTAGCTTCTTTAATAGGAAATGTCTCACTAACCGAGTTCTCCTTTCAACCGCAATTTATACCAGATACTATGACATGGATTTTAAATAGGAATATCCTTTCTTGCAAAATATTCTTTCTTGCAAATGCAATATATGAAAGAACATTATAGAGGTTTAGGAAGAAAGGTAGCGAAATGATCTAATATGTTACTAAACATATTTAACAAGAATTTGATTTTGCCTGATTTTCAAGAATGAGTTTTTCTGAAATACTAACACTGTATTGAGACAATCTCATAGGATATGGTTGGAAAATAACCAATCCATTTTCAAAGATCATGTCAAACTTATAAAATAGATCAAACTAACACAAAGAATTGATCTATAACAATGATTTGAATAACTTGAGTAGCTCAATCGGCTAAGAATAGAAACAGAAGTAAACAAATCAAAAGATAACGAATAACTCTAACATATAATTGATCTACTCAATCATATGCCATAAGGAATAGGTTATTCACAGAAATATTCAGTATGTTTATAGGATTAGCTTCAATGACACAATCTTCATTGTTTAAATCTTCCGCTCCGAACACTTCCTACTACCTGAGATTTTACTAACAGAAAACTCTGTTTTCATTGGAACTATATTTTCAAAGATTGTGTTCCAAACTTTCTGCACTTCTTGCATTTCGGTGCAGCTATCACAGTCAAACTAAACCTGTCATTACTAGTACTTTCTCCACAAGATTGTTGTTGTTGTTGACTTCTTAGAGATTGCAAGTACCTTTTCTATTGGAATCGCTTGACCTTACGATTTTCCCTTTTTCGTAACCAATATAGTCCAACGTTATAGGGTCTCTCATCCTGAGACTGATTCAACTCTAACAAAATCTTAGCTTAAGAAATCAATTCTTGCTGCGGAACAATCTTCTGAGTTTGCTGTATAATTGCTTTAGCCACTGTTTGTATTACTTCCAAAGTTGCAGTCATATCACCACCATTATGTCTCGCTTCCACACACGTACGTCTATCACGAGTCATTTCTTTTCTTCAAAGATGGACGAATCAAAATAAAATGGAAACCAGATGTAACCATTTCAAATAAATGTTTGTTTTCTTGACGTACATTCCTTCATTAAGTACCTTCTTTCACATCATTTACTGCCTTTGGTTTTCTCAATGGTTGTAAATACATCTTCCGTTGAAATCAATCACTTTCCAAATATCCTTAAAAATATCGGGTTCCAAAATTTCGAAATCTTATATTCCAAGACTGATTCTCTTCCATCAGATCCTGAACCTCAACTTTCATTTCTTTCCCACTGAACAGCGGTCCTTTGTTCCTGCAGTTATCCTTCCACATTGCTCCCATTGCTCCCGTAGCTGCAACTGCATTACTGGTGACATGTTCCACTTCCACATACGTACAACTATCCCGAGCCATTTCTTTTTTTTTTCTCGAGGCGTGCGGATCGAAATACAATGGATCTGATATCCATTATAAACAACATTGTTTCCTTTCGGAAAACAATAACACAGAGAACACAACACAAGCAAAACAGACCTAACCACAAACCCCAAAAGACTCAAACCGTGCTCTGATACCAACTAATGTAACACCTTCCCTAGGGTATCACATGTCTGACTCCCGACTCATAATCTGAAAAGGTTTGAGTTAAAAAAAGATGGGTTTTAAAATTATTCTTTCTTGCTGAAATATAAACTTACTGTAAACCATAAGTATTACTGAAAATATATTTAAACTGATTCATATACAACATTGACACCAATTAATATTTCACAATTTAAAGAGAAATATAAAATTAACAGACTCTTTTTTTTTTCAACAGTAGCAAACCCCATGACGGGTCCTACTAAATAGCACGGTATAACACTAATGATAAAACTTAACATACTCATTCCTTATCTTGTATCCAGCTTGTTGCATCAGAACTCTACTCCTTGTCTACTCAGAACACCTTCGAACTTGAGACAGCCACTCTTCAATGTTTTCATCAATCTCTGAGTATCCATCGCCCGTTATGTCTAAGACAACTCGATCCTTCT
The DNA here is from genome assembly GCA_029884605.1 of Ormosia emarginata. Taxonomy (NCBI): domain Eukaryota; kingdom Viridiplantae; phylum Streptophyta; class Magnoliopsida; order Fabales; family Fabaceae; genus Ormosia; species Ormosia emarginata. The sequence goes on from JAQQTP010000090.1 coordinate 15,298,631, forward strand.
ATTATTTGATTTTAACAGGACAGACATAGCAAAACAGCATAACAAAGAGGTGAGATCACCTACGCCAATACCAACATGGCAGCACAGAGATAACACAAGCAACAATATCATACAGGGATATCATATCAAACTTCCAATAATATATTCAATATTAATCAACTATCATCATCAAATCATTTATCAATTCAATTATCATAAACAACAATTACGATAATGTCCTAATTATCATCATCATCATCCAAGTATTCAAAACAATTGTCATAGCCAATATTCCTCAATTAATATATCACACAGATATAAATGTTCAGATTATGCATGTACACAAGACTCGATTTCCTACTCCATGGAGCTAAACTCAGGTCGGAGAAATGATCGAAAAGATCTGTCGGTACCACATGCCTCAGACCACGTGCTATAATCCTCATTTTGATTTTGCACATCTAGCATATACACGACAGGTCTTTATCGATCTTGATTAAGAATAGTGTCTCGTCCGGATCATCGGTGTGTTGCATCGGTCTAACCTACGGAAGAAGCGCGACCAACCACCCGTGTAGGCAACCCGCACCCCGATGCCCCCAAGGTCAACAAGTGACCTACACTACGCATATCGCACCCACTCAAGAGGTGTGTTTCTCCTAGGCAATCACCATATCCAAATTCTCATCGGACCATTCCAATGCATGTATAATGCACCAAATCCAATCATAGACAAATATGTCATTTTCTCACAAATAGTGTATGGACACTGGTTCAACAGTAATCATACTGTACTTTCAACAACGAAAATCATGTTATCACGTTTTCATAGTTGTAAAACACTTTTACCGTATTTTCACAATCGCGTAACATTTATATTACGTTTTCACAATCCAAAAACTTTTCTGTTATGTTTTCACAATACCATAACACTTCTTTTATATTTTCACAATACCGTAACATTTTTGTTACGTTTTTAAAATTCCAAAACGTTTACATTACGTTTTTACAATACCGTAACACTACTGTTACGTTCACAAAATTTCGTAACATTTCTGTTACGTTTTCAAAATGTTGTAACTCTTCTCGTTGCACTTTTAAACCACGTACTAATTTTTAACGTTTTTTCTCAATCGCGTAAAAACATACGTTTCTCAAATCGCATAGTATTTTTCCATTGCTTCAAAATTGCGTAACTTAAAAATCATTCTTTTACGTCACGTAAATCATTTTCTATCATTCTCAAAATATTTAAAATACTTTCCAAATCTCATAACAATGTTCTATCATTTTCACAATCACGTAAAAATATTCTATCACTATTCAAATCACGTATTGATTTTTCAACAATATTTCATCAGTAAAATATTTAAACGCTTTTCAAATCGTGTAGAAATATTTAAACATTTTTCAAATCGCGTAGAAATTTTTCTTGTATTTCAAATTGTTTTTAAGATACGTAAAATATTTTTCAACATTTTTCAATCACATAAAATATTCCTCAATATTCCAAACATTATTTTGGACTTAAATAAATCAATATCATTTTTAACACATTGTTCAAAATTGCGTAGCTTAAAAATCACGTTTTTAAGATACGTAAAACATTTTTCATCACAATTTCATTACAGAAAATACTTCTTAACCTTCAAAAATTCCTTTTCAACTTTTCTCAAAATAATATAACTTTATATTTCATTTAATATATTTTCTTACTCAAGAAAATATTTTTCCACAGATCTTTACTCAAGAAATTCTTTTTCAAAATATACTTTGTAAATCACTTTTCCATTTATGTAAATCAACGTTTCAAAACTTAACATTTTTCTAACGTATTTCAAAACTTGAAAATAAGTTATACGTTAGTAAATTTTCAAAACACCATTATATTCTCCATTTTTCCCAAATCAATTCTAAAATCATTTTTCTTCAAAACAAATTAAGATTCAAACCCTTGCAACTTTTCTTTTTTCATTTTCATATGAAAGTTCATTTCTCAAGTGATAAAATACTTTGATTCTCTTTCCAAAATCCTTATACTAAAACATTTTGTTCAAACATTTTGTTTCCACTTTAAAATTACTTTGTTTCATAAAACCAAAATTATTCCAACCTAAAAAAAAATCATAGAGTCTTTGGCCATTGAAGCCATCAAATATTTTTCTTCTAAATTGATATGGTTTTACACAAACAAAACCATTAAAAATTCTTTGTTTTCAAAACCGTAAGACTTATGGTCATAAAAAACCAAACCCATTTGTTCAAATTCATTTTCACTTTCTTTGCAAATCCTTTTTCACTTTCTTTGTAAATCCTTTAAAATTGACATTGCTATTTTCATTTAAAATTCATGTTTAGAAAAATACTTAGGATCCTTTTACACAAAATAAATCAATAAAAATCCTTATAAAACCATGTTCTTGTTCTCTTGAAAAATAATTCCCTTGTATATTTTTCATGCTTTTCAAATCAATCAATTTTATTCTTCCACTAAAAAAATTAAGTTACAAACACCTATGTTGAGGTGTCTTAACCGAAAATTCCATAACCTTTAGAATCAAGAGAATTCACTTTCTCCTCTTCACAATTTTTCATTTAAACAAATCAATTTTCTTGTACTTGAAAATTTCAACATAGCACCCTAATTTTGGGTGACAAAACCGTAGCCATCTCTTTGGTCATTGGAACCAAAAATTGATTTCCTTTCCATCATCAAGTCATGGCATACATATACGTATAATCATATATATCACAAGCATGCCATAATTAAAAGCAATAAATCATGCATAGTATAAGCATACCATCAAAGCTATAAAATCATGCAAAGCATATCAAGCATAAGCAAATAATTAAAAACACATAAACAACCACAAATTAATTACATGACCATGGATATGAATCCTCACATGGATTCCACATCCATCAAATAAAATACCATCTCTCACCACCATGCTTGGTTGGTGAGATGGATCTCCCTCTTACCTCTTGAAGATCCTCAAAAGCTTCTTGATTTGCTTCTTTTTCCAAGTCCTTCATCACCAAGAGCTTCTCAAATACAAAACAAAATACATAGAAATTAGTATACTAAGCTTGATTAAGAGGAACCAGGGATCAAACATGGCTTAGATCATGAAAAAAAAGAGAAGAAAATGAAGTTTCCTTACACTTCACCATAAATACCCCATAACTTTGATCTTGAAGAAACTCCTTGAAGATGAATGATTTAGAAGAAATCTTCAACATGAAAGTTGCTTAGAACATCATGGAGATTCAAGATCCAAGGTTGGATGAAATTAAAAGAGCTTGGATGGTGATTTTAGGGTAGATAACCGAATGGTTTCTCTTGAAGAACAAAGATGAAATTTTTGATTTTTGATAGAAACTTGAAGCTTGAATTTGAAGATCAAGATGAATGATTTTGGAAAAACTCATAACTAGAGATGTTCTTAGAATGGTGTTTAGGTTTAGAAAATCAAGTTGGATGAAATTTTTGAGTGATGAAAGGTGCTCTTGGAGGGCTTGGCCAAAATCTAGAGAAGAAAGGAGGAGATGGAGAGAAAATTTTCTAAGTTTCCTTCTTGAAAATGAATCAATGAAGACCAAGGAAGACAATAATGACTAAAGCATGCAATTATGGTCTTCCAAACTCCTTCATGCAGCACCAAATTCGTAGTCCCCCTTCTTGCATTCTTCTTGAGTGCAAAAAAATCAAAAGTAAGCCATTATGATGTCTAACTTGACCAAGACATGCAAAAATGACATAAAGCTTGTTTCTTTGTCTTCTAAACACTCCAAAACCATCACTTTCTCTTCATAATGCATTCAATAAAGTTGTCTTCATTATTTTCCACCATTTGAAGCATTTCTAGCCATTGATTAATTCAATGGTTAGGATTTAGGTAGATTTAGATAGGTTAGAAGACTTAATCTAGGCCATTGGATTTTTCTCCTTTAAATTCTAACCATTAGATGTGTCTCCAAAATTAATGGTTAAGATTGCTTCTTCAAACTTTAAATCCAAGGGTCCTAATTAGTCTTTGCCATTTTAGAAGACCAAATCTCTACCCTTGATTAATTCTTCATCCAATGGTCATAAATGGTCTTTGTTACTTTTTAAGATTAAATCTCCACCCTTGATTTAATCTAAATCCAATGGTTATAAATGGTCTTTGTCATTTTTGAAGACCAATTCTACACCTTTGATTACATCTATGGTTGATATCAAAGCCTTCCTAACTAAGCTTATTCTCACACCATTGATTAAATCAATGGTTATTATCCAAGGCTTCTTTATTAAGTTTGTTTCTTAACCTTTGATTAAATCAATGGTTAATATTCAAACTAAGTATTCTCATCCAAGGGTATAAATCAAGTCAAGCTCTCTTTGTTGACTACGCAAAGTATAATATTTATTCTTGTATCCTCCTACAAATAATATTTTTTGTATTTTTATCATCCGATAATTAAATACAAGATATAAAATACAAGATCAAGAAATTTTCTAAAACTGTTTCCAGATTCGGGTTTAGTAAGATCCCCCTGTCTCGTCTAAACAAGACAAATTTTTCTATGCGTAGAAAAATTTTTCACTTTGTGGGACCCACCTGGGCCCACGTATGGCCACTGGCCCACATACCCCTTGCTGGGCCCACAAACAGGAAAAATTTCAAAATCATCCACAAAAATCACAAAAATTATAAAATGCACAAATATCAAATCAGATTACGTAAAATAATTACCTAACGGTAAAAATTAAATTACGTAAGGTTTTCCCCGGCCCGAAAATTTTTATTTTCCTGACACGGAGTAAATCACTCAAAACGATCAAATACGCTGACGGAATAAATAAAATAATTTTACAGTGCACAGAAATTACTAAACAGTAAAATTCTGTTAACTGTCAAAATTACTGTTTAAGAGATACGGAAATTTGGGGTGTTACAGTTGATATCAGAGTTGTTGGCTTGAGTATAGAAGACTAAAAGCAGAATTGCTAGAGTTGTGAGACCATGAGGAATTGAGGGTGAACCACTAAACTAGAACCACCAGAAGTAATGCACCACACTATTTCACCAAATCTCAAAGCACCCATATTAGATAGAACCATGCGTGAAGGACGAAGGCACTAGATCGGTAGAACTGTGAAGGGGAAAGTTCATCGACAAAGACTGGGTAGCACAGGGTCACTGTTAATGCTGGGGTAGCAGAAGAATAAAGAAAGAAGGGTGAAGGGAAGGACTGAATAAGGGTTATGGCAATATACAATTGGATTTTGACATAAAGACTTAGAGTTGAAGAATTCTCTCAATTACAAAATGCACAACTTAGGAAATTTAGAGGTTAGTCAAGTTAGGTTCATTAGTATGAGAATTTATAAATCTGATACCCGAACTAAATTATATTTAGATTCTTAACAAGTTTACTCGAACTAACTCGACTACTCGACCTAACTTGGAATTTTGTCTTCGGATTAAGTTTGGTTAACACTACTAAAAGTTACGCGGATAGGGACGAGATTTAGTGATAGAAATAAATCCATGACTATTAAGGACATAAATTGTCACGAATTTGATGTACTTATGATAGGGGCATATTTCTTGGATGTAGTGATGGAATTAGAAATGTAATTGATTTGTCACTAAATTATTCGTGACAAATTCTGTGGCTAAATCACCTTTTCTTGATAAAACAAATGTTTTAGTGCATAAAATATATAGTGACAAAACATATTTCGTCGCTACTATTTTTTCTATAAAAAATTAAAGGTTTATTATTAAGTATTATAAAGACGACAAAAATCTGTCAGTGACCCTAATTTTATTATTTAAAATCTAGTTTTATTAAATTACATAGGAGTGACGAGTTATGTGTCATTGTTGCTTTGGCTCCATAAAGGAAATAAAATTTAAAATCTAGTTATGGATTTCATCTGTGATAGAGGTTAGACTATTAAAGAAAAAAACTAAGAAAACATTGGACTATTTATCTATATTAGTAAAATTGCATTGAGAAACAATTACATATACTATTAATTATTAAAGGTAGTATTACGTTGAAAACATAATTAATTATATTGATAAGGGTAGAAATTGGTCAGGCAACCTATTGACCTACCTTGGCCTAACTTATTTAGCAAACAATTTAGGTTTAGGCTTTTAAAAAGACCCATTTAACTAAGTAGGCTAAGGTTGTCACTACCCAAACTCGGGGGACATGACCAGCGCATAAGATGGACTAGCTAACCTAGCAAGTCTAGTGGAACCATCACACATAAAAGATTTGATATGTAAATCCTATAGAAGTTTTGATAGAGTTTCCTCTAAAAGTTGGGCATCCCCAAAAGTACTACATCTTGTTAATCAAACAAGTTCATATACATATTCAAATTTTTCATTCATATTCAGATTTTTCAACAACTAGAGCATATACATGGTGCATAACGAAAACATATACATATAATAATTCCAATTGAGCTTGTATAATAGAAGCTACACCCTGCTTGTAAATAATAGAGCACATTTAAAGATTTATACATTGATCTAAGTGTACCAAAATAACAAAAGACAAGTAGCAAAAGAAGCTGGCCATACTAACAAGTGTTGGGCCCATCAAAATATACAACTCCTATCAAGCTGAGGAGCCTAGACTCTTCTCAATACTATAATATGAAAAATATAGAAATAATGGAGTGAGTCACAAGACCCAATAAGAGATAATACATCTATAATAAGAATTGGACAAGCTCACGAATGAGTTTTTCATTAATGTTTATTATGGAGAAATAATGTTGAACTAAATTGCACAAATCCAAATAATCATAAACCATAACCATTCATTAGCCATAGGATCAAAAGTATCAAAATTTACTAAGTGTATCATAGTATAATAATGATATTGAAACAATATATAAACTGAAACTAGATAATAGGTCTCTAATTTGTAATCACATATATGCTTGCTTATCCGGGACTTTACTAATATTGCATGTGTATACTAACAAGTTGGGCTAACATCACTTCTGTTAGCTAGGGATCGAATATTGGCACTGTCAGCCAAACACTTTGGGCTACCACCTGCCAGCTAGGGTATCTATACATAATGAACCAAGGCTAACACCTATTGCTGCTGGCGGCAACATTTTATCAAAGTTTCCTCCCAAGAAAACAAACTTCTATACTTTCATAAATATGTGTCAATGTCAAACTTCCGTAATTCTAGAAATATATTTCATGTAACCAATACTCTGAATGTCCAAACTTTGATCACTAGAGAAACTGAAACATATCATTATACTAATTTCAAAAGATCATTTGTAAGACCCAATTCGCTTTCATAAGGATTCTTCCACATTGACCAAATTTTTAAAATAAAGACTATGTTTTCAAAGGTGCTTGTCCAATGATTTACCAAAACTTTTCACTAAATGAGATAAGGAGTTTTCCAAACCATTCATGAGTAATAACTTTGAGTTCAAACTTGTTGAAAATCAAAGAGTTTTATGTAACAAAATGGAATACAAAATTACAAGGCTAGACCCCTATCAATAAACAAGTAAGGAGAGCTTATAACAAAAAAACAAGTAAGGAGAGTATGGAAGGCATAAAACATATCATAGAGTATCTTATCAACTCATAATACAAACCCAAAACAAAATAGTTCCAATTTTATGGCATTGTAGAACCAACGATAGCTACGGGACGAGGGCCCAACAAATCTAAGACCATAATCAAAGTATCAACACTAAGAGTCAACACTTATAACAGTAAGATAGTCAAATATTACATCTATTCAAAGAAAATCCCAAATCAAACCCTAAGTCCTAACAATACACCCTCAAATCTTAATAGCCATTACAAAATCTAACTAAATCCATGAAATTGGAGAAGTTGTGACCCTTATGATTACTTTATAGAGCCAATATATCAAAGAGGAAGAAGTGAGTGACTTGGGTCTCACCCAAACAACAACACCCAATCTTAAGAAACAAAAGCAATAACACCTCAGTTTGTATAGAACATAACTAGTAGCCCAGAGTAAAGGATGAACAACTAGGAATTGGTGGTTAGTGGTGGGAACGTGAGGGAAAGAGAGGGAAGATGAAGGGAGAGAGGGGAGATCTAAAAATGGAGTCTTAGAGGGGGGTTGTGTGAGTTTGGACGAAATATCTTGGGTATTGGATGCTTCCTCAACACTCTTTATTTGGAAAACTTACTTAGCATACTACTTATTTATGTTTCTTTATTTTAAGTTAATGTCATTAACTTTTAAACATAAATGTAAATAAAGAAATACCCCCATTTGGATTCAATAAAAATAAGGAAAATTGCAGTTTTTTTTGTGACACTAAAGAACTCTACCCCCCTAAATTATTTTTTTGTGACACTAAACCCCATAATCTTATGGTTCAAAGTAAAAGCGTGCATTTACCTATTAAGTCTAAGATCTGCTGGCACACGTGACATGCACATGTTCTATCCTCTTCTTTAATGAACGAATTATGCCATCAATAGCCACCTTTATTGTAGCCAATCCAGAACCAATTTCTCAAACCACCCCCACACATTAACACCAACACCCCTTCTTGACCATTGATGCCCTTTCTTCTCCAACACCCACATGTGGTGAGTTCCTACATAGACCAGGCAAACAAATGGAGGAAGATAAGCTAGACCCACCATCTATTGTGCCAAGTTACAATTTCTCCCCTTCACTCACTCTATTATTGGAATGTTTAGGGTTTATGCTAGTTACTAAATGCGATTCATGGGTAAAAGTTTAATGTGTAAGCATTACAATGTTGGATTAGGATGGACTATGAAAAATGTTATAATTCTAATTAATCCTAACTTATTAGGGTGTATGCATAACCATAGCTGAGCTAATGTGTTAACTAAAATTTGTAACTAATCCTAACTACTTAACTTTAAAATTTTGTAAGACATTAACCAACTCAACTAACTATACAAATTATAAGTTAATAGTTAGAGTAGAATCAATTAGGATCAAGAGGCTGGATATGGGTGAGTGTATTGGTGATAGTTTCAGTGGTTTGGGAATGGTTTTGGGTTAAAGTTAAGGATGATGAGGTATATTGCATTAATCTGTAAGCATAATTGATATGCTAAAATGAGTCAAGTCCCTGTAAGCTCAACATTTTGTGATAAAGGACCTAATATTTGATAAAGTCAAATCTTTGTATATACGTATATGATTCATCAATCAAATCAAATCTAAATTTAATTTGAAGGAGATAATTCAGAAGTGACCTAATATTCACCTTTTGTTGTATATATGCCTATTCTCTTTTACAATTTACAGTTAGATTCTAAGGTGACAAATTGGTGGACATGATTTTACTGTCCTACCTTGAGAGTTAAAAGGAGGTGTGGTATGTCCTGTGGACTAGTTTCTTTAGTAATATGTATACTTTCAATTTATAAGCAATGTTGCACTTTGTTGTGTAATGGTGATTTGATTTTTGTTGCCCTTTTGTACGTCCTGTCTTGTGAATTAGTGTCCTAAATTTTGTTACCTTTTTGTACTCTACAATTTTACATAGATCATAAGGACTCTATTCACTTTCACTTTCGCTACAATGTTGCATTTTTTAAGCTGATATCTCTCAGCTTGTTAATTGATTTCAGAATGTCTTTGCTAGACAAAATGTCTTCATCGGACAATATCACATTGCAGAGATCTATTTATGTCTTCTCTGACCATATAGATGTATGAACCCCTTAACCTAATCTAATTATATTCATCCTCTATTTATGTCCTTTTATTGCATTTTGGTAATATATAACTTGATTTGTGATATTATAAGACAAGGGTGAATTGTCAAAGGAACTTGTTATTCAAAATGGCACTGATCTTGGACCAATTCTATATTTTTCATGGCTGTGAAGGCAATGTCAACCTGATGAGGTTTGATAGAGTTGGTGATCAAGAGTTCTTGACCATTGGATTAAGAGAACTACGACAGTTCTATGGCCTCTAAGGCAACTATTGGTTGCAACTGTTTTATGTAGGTGGGAAAAATTTTTATAAGAAGATATATAGAGGCCAAAACTAGATGATGAAATCAACTATCCACAACTAATCTCATCCAATACTAAGGATTCAATTGAAACTGAAGATGCACCAAAAACTAAGGATGAAGCTCCTTTCTTTAAAGTGATACTCAACAAGTCAATGGCAAGATCAAAGTAATTGGTAACTTTCTTGAATTTATGAATTTTTTGGAATATGTAACTGAGTGTATCATAATTGATCTAATTAACTTTCTTTAAATAAGTAGTACATGCTTGTTGCCTTTTAAATAAAATAACATTTTTTGTTAATAATAATTCAAATTCATTATTAATAAGATTATAAAATAAATGAAAACCAATAAGGAGAGGACAGAGGCTTGAGCCCTAGAGACACCACTTATGAGAAGGGCCTAATTGTATCACTTCATGCTCAAAGGAATTAGCCTCACATCCAAAGAGTAGGAATACACTAAGAAACCAAAAAAAAAAAAGAGTAAATATTATAAAAGTTTTATATGTCATAAAAAGTCATTTAATATGTTAATATATATTAAAATAAATTTTATATTTTTACTCTATTTGCACAAATTATATGCAACCAAATATTGTCAAAAGATTTTTAAAAAAAAAATCGATGGCAATACATTCAAAAGAAAAATAAATTTAATTTTTAAAATAATATTAATATTATTTTAAATAAATATATCAATAAAATTCTAATGTTTTATTTTTTCCCTGTCTTTTAACCAATGTGTGTGCCCTAACTCCATAACTCATTCTTCCCATTTCCTTTCTTCTATATTCTCTTTCCCTCCACCCACTAGTGCCTCTTGTGTACACTAGTTTGAAGCCCCACCAGCTACCCACCACAAATTCACACTACACGAAGTTGACATTCTACGAGTTACTCTATCTTTGTGTTTCTTTTTCTTTGTTTGTGTTCATGTTTATAGGGATAAAAAGTTTGTGTTCATGTTTATAGGGATAAAAAATAGGTTGGGTCTGTGTGTGTGTGGGGGGTGAAAACTGAGTTGTGGGTCTGTGTTAATGGCTTTTTAAGCTTTTAAGTTGTAAGTAGTTAATAATATTTTATTGGCAAATAAGGACATTTTACATCACCATGAGTGCACAACATTGGCTAGTTCATAGGGATATTGCGTTGTCGATTATTAAAGTTGTTATGGCTGCCTTGATGTGGTCCCAATTACTTTTTTTTTTCATCAAAGATACTTGTTTGAACCTATTTTTGAGATCCTAATACAAAGGGAATTGGACCATTGAATTGTGACCTAATTTTCATCATTTTCTAAAGTTTTGTTCGCTATCTTTTTTTTTTTGTTTTTCATAGAGGATTGGATGGTCTAATGTTTATCATATCATAGTAATTATTGTTTAATAGAATGAGTCTTTGTATCCCTATTTAAATGTTAGCTAAAACAACTTATAAAAGCTATATTTGCTCATAATTTTCTTTTGGCTTCCAAACTGAGATAATCATTATGCTACATGTGGTTCTTCTAAAAAAGTGACATATTCATATCCTCTTAAAACGCACTGGAGGCTCAATCCTTACAATAGCACATAAGAAGATATTGGTGAGTAACTTCCAACAAACTCGTGATTCATGCTAATTACATTTATCTTCACAGAATATTACTTCTTAAATTTTTCTAGAAAGACAAGTTGAAGAAGGATCCATGACACTAAGTGTTATTCACTTGGCTTAACATGCACAAAGGGATGTGGATCGCCAACAAAATGCAAAACATGATTAAGTATAAATGCTATATAAAAGCTATAATCAAACTTGAATATATGGTTAAGTCAGTTTGCAAGCATAACTATTTATTAAAAACTACATTTGTCAAGATGTTACTAGAAACATCTGAGTGAGAGGGACTCAGAGCGACCACTGGGGGAGGAGAGCCTTCACTCTGACAATAGCAAATACGTGGATATTGTCGGAGGCGTCAATAAGAATAAACACATCTTCGACTTTGGGTCTAATTAATGCTACTTGTCATACATCATCTTCCTTCACATTCGTCTAGTGTTGTTCATAATCAAAGATGGAAGTCATGAGGATTTTGGTAGCAAGTCTCACTACACAAGAGATGGAACAACAAGACTTAATCAATACAACCCTACCGCACTTGGACATGTATGCTAGTGGCTTGTATACTACAGGCAGAGGTCAAGATGAGCCACTTAGTGATAGGGATGAGGATGATCCTTTTCCTCCTAATGTTTGATACAACGTCTTCATCTTTGTTTTGATAAGGACAACTTGTATAACTTAATTTGTATTTACTTTGATATTTTGAAATACTTTTAGTTATGTAACTTGACATGCAACTATGATAACTAAATTTTTAAATTTGTGATTTTTTTGCTAGATTATGTATTACTGTATAGTTGTATTATATGCATGTTTAAACTGTATAATGTGATTGTTAAAAAAATTAAAAGAAATGGTTTAAAAGTTTTAGGTCATCAACAATAAAATTTATCTGTTGCTAGTAGGGAATATATTTTACTTTCATTTTAGCAACAAAAATATTTTGTTGCTAAAACCATATCTAAATAATACTATTTAAATAATATAATACTTTGATTACTAATGTAGTTTAACCAATGCGATGGAATATTTTTTTCATTACTAACGAAACACTCATCGCTATTTAGCCATGGAACTCAATTTTCTATCGCTAGACAATTAACCACTAAGGATTCTGCGACGTTCACCATTTTGTGATAAATCTTGTTGCTAACTATTACAGTGACGAAATTTAATAAATTAGCAATGGAACCACATTTTTTTTTATATAATTGGGCTCGCAAATTTACCCAAACTTGAGGTCACCCCTACCCTCAGGGGCAAGGCCCTTCTTAGCCTAAAACTTTTTTTTTTTTTAATTTAAGAGCAAACAACCTAAACTTTTTTTTTTTTTGCTTTCATTAGATAAAAACCCAAATGTAAATATGTTGACCAAGCGCAAGCACACGCACACACACACACACACACACACACACACACATATATATATATATATATATATATATATATATATATATATATATATGGGTAAATCAAGTGATAGCACTATCTTATTATGAAAGGTGAGAGGAGATAATCTTAACTACTCAATCTCACATGAATGGTCAATTAGAAATTACTTAAAAGTCGTAAAATTACTTAAAAAGTCATATGATTTTGTGTTTTAATCTTGATAATACATGCATAATCCAATAATCAAGATTAACTTCTCTCACTTAATAGATATAATATATATATATATGTATATATGTATATATATATATATGTATATATATATATATATATATATATATATATATATATATATATATATATATATATATAATATTTATTTATTTTATTATGTCTTGTTTGGCCAATGACTTATTGGTTTAACCTCTATGACTCATTAACCTAGTTTCTCAACTGAGTCAATAACTGAGTTGGATTTGATAATTATAGTTTGGAGGTCCATGCCGCAAAGAGTAGATGAGTTGGTGCTATTTCATTTTTTTTTCTTAGGTGTAGTCATATTGCACATATATGATTTAATATTTTTTTGTAAAAAATATTTAATTAATTTGACTTTTAAACTATACTTAATTATAAATTTTATGAAATTTAAACAATTATAAGTATATATTTTTTTCTTGAGATCAAATTATACTTTAATTTATTATAAGTTGATGGACCGTAAAACATTAATATAAGATTAATATAATTTTTTTATGAAAACTTTATGCGTGAGAGTATACTTTCAACCTTACAATAGATTTTGTGAATTACTACAAGAAAAAAATGTTTTGTAAAGTATTCATCTTATAATGAATGAAAAATACTCATGTTATAATAGTTGTTCATTTCTTTAAGAATAAGTTTGACTATGCCATCCTAATCCTATGATTTTTTTATTAATTCAAAGCTGTTTCCTATTTTGTCAATATATATCTTAAAATAATATAATATGTTTTTTAATCAAATGAACTTAATCAAATACTTGTAAAAATTCTTGATATGTATAATCAATATCATAATTACTTACAAAGTCAAACTTAAAATAGTTTGAAATTTGCTATCAAAGTTTCTTTCTTTGGTTAAAATGTTCAAGAGAGAGTTCTTAACCTAGAAGCTTATTTTGCTTAATACACAATATTTTATGAGAGAATAAAATTAGGAACATAGATAAGAGTTAGAGGAATTTTTTGTTATGATGATGATAGAAATGTTTAAACTTATTACTATATAGTTCATACAAATTACTCAAATATCTCATCATTGTTCAATCCTAAAAGCTTAAACGGATAGAGGATTTGAACAGTTTGGTGATAATTGGTTAGGATCATAAAATTCGTAATTATATCATTTTTATTTTGGAAATTCTTTATTTTTTTATCTTATTTATCAGAAAAAATGGTAATAATGATATATTGAATAAAATGGCGTATGGGTTCTTAAAAATATACCTCACTCATAATTTAATCACTAATTTTAATAAAGTATACGATTCAATCTTTAAATTATGCACAATAGTTTCAAGTAATTTTTTTACTATTACTTTTAAGAACATGAAATAATGAGTTTGAATAATTTATTGACTAAATCATGCAATTAAATAAAGGCTTAAATATGTTTTTGGTCTCTATAAGTAAACATTTTTTTATTTTGGTCCTTACTTTTTTAAAAGCTAAGAATCAGTCCTCAAAATAAAAAAAAATTCTTTCTAGATGGTCATTATGTTAGATCTCCATCCACACTTCATCGTTATTTGCCTACATGAATTACTTTCTTCCTTTGTGGATGTTAGGGCAGTGAGGCCATTATCCACCATGGAATCCCCAAACTGAAATGAGTTTGAAACCCTAATGTTCAACATCTTCATCATGAACCATCTCCCTTGCCCTTACCCTACCCTCATTCCCATTCTTTTTTAGGTTTGTTGACCTAGGATCGTATTCATTGTATCTTGGTCATCGACAATTTTTAACCGTCGGCTTGAATGGAAGAAGAATATATGAATGTGATGAGAGAATTGTGGTGATTATCTCTTGGATGAATGAAAATCTGAGAAAAAGGTTCTTCCTTAATTGGAAGGCTATTTACTTTGATGTTGCCTCTTTGTTTGTTATGTTTTTCGGGCTTCAATTCTTCCATAACTAACTCCTTCCTTTGTGTTTGTTAACTTTTTTTTTAAATGCTAGATGTTGTGGTTTTTTTGAGTGTGTAGTTGATGATGTCTAGTATGTGGCTACTAAAAAATGGCTTAAAAATAAGAGTAAACGAGTTTTGAAGCTTCTAAAAAAGATTATCATGTATAGTAGAATGAGTAAAATTTGGATGTGGTGTTGTTTTGTTTCATGGGCATTAACAATTTGTTTTTGGTTGATTTTGTTTATAGGGTTGAAGTAAGTTATGGTTTGTGTTGATGTAATAGCCAAAGTAAATTAGATTGATGTAGTATGGGTTGAAATTGCTTCTATTGTAAATTTTTGTACCCAAGTACATGTGATGTACTCCATTATATTAATGAATGAAAGTTATGTTCATTTGTTATATGTCATAATGCCTCATATGAATTTGATTTTGTTGTAATTGTTTGTTCCTAGTACTTGTTATATGATGTATAGAGTTGTTAGAATCAAGCATAAAAAACAAAATTAAGCATGATTATGAGTATGGATTGATATGCTAACATGATGAAGCATACACCAAAATAGAAACAAGATTAAGAGTTGCATGATAGGTTACAAATAATGCATATTTTTAGTGTTTAATTAAAATTATATTAGTTCTTAATAACAATTAATTAATGTCTTTTAAGTGAAATAATGAAAATCCCCTTTTTATGTGGTTTTGTGATTTTACTGCATAATTTCTATGAATTAGCCACTAAATTGAAAGGATTAGATTTGTTCTCATTTTAGCATGTCATAAATGTTGTTATTTTGATTTTATGAATTATCTTGTAATTAGGATGACGACTTTCTCATTTGCTTAGGGAAGCCAATTAACGAAAAACGAAAAATGCAACCAAATCAAATTCGGGTAACTTTGTTGATTGACCTATGTGTACTATTTTGATAATATGATGAGCTACATAAGTCTAAATAATGTGATTCTAGTGGCATTAGAAAGCTATGACACTCGTCTACAACTTTCATGTTTACCACTTTTCTTAATTCTCACATTTGGATCATTAAAATAGAATAACAAGATGAATATACTGATGATGTCGCACTGGAACAAATACGTAGCTAGATGGACACTAATTTTAGTTGGGCTTGGGTCAATATTATTATTGATTAGTTTTTAGGGTTTCACCTTGACAAATTGTGAGGCTGTTGTTCCCTATTTAAGCCATATGAAGCTAGATGACTAAAGTGTGCTAGGTATGCTAGAAGGAATAGAAAGAGCAGCCATCTCGAGATTTCCACTGTAATATCCAAGAAGCAAGATGTCCATAGTATCAAAGATCGAAGGCCAAGTATAGAGACTCAAGAAAATAGACTAATTCTAATATTCCTACAATTTTTTTTCTTGAATTTAGGTTTATGCTCTTAATATATGTATCTATATGATCCCCAACTATGCTTAGCAAGATCTATTTTAGTTAAGGGAGATGTCAAAGCACTTGACTTGATTATGTTTGCTTGATGTAAGTATTATTTCCCCTTATAAATTGAGATTGTTTGATTTCTTCTGTATTTAATGTTTATGATTCATGTTTTGATGTGTTTGGAACGACGACTATACAAGATCTTTGCATGTTTCTAATGCTAGTTTAGGAATTTGCTAACTGGTAAACCTTGGATTTTCCTAACCTCAGTGGCAAATCAAGGATAACATGGAGGTGCTTAATATTATTCTTGACGAGGAACACAACATAAGTTAAATATTCATTTTCCTATTGGATATTTCTTAGAATAACCTAATATATTTCTCATCTTAATGTCTTCATAAATTGAGTATGGTAATGATCTGGGTGTTTATGATTAGGGATCCATTTCTCCCTCAAAGTCATTAAAATGAACATTATCAAAACTATCATTTGAATAATTCCCCATATCCTCTACACTACCATTGTCTTGCACAGTATCACCTTCCACATCATGCACATTTTGTTGTTTTTTTTTCATACTCCACAAGGTCCATATTTTTTGTTGTTTTTCACCATCCACGTGTTCATGTTCTAGGTACATGTCTGTTTCCAAGTTTTCTCTTGCTAAGGCCAACCATGCCATATCTTTAGCATCACTATCATCATTGAATAATCTCAAATTAGGAAGGGCATACCACATCCTTACATTCATTAGGTAGCCAAGATCTTCTCCAACAACAACAAAAGCCTCAAAGTAACTCCACAAATATGGTTCTACCAAAACTAGAAAGCTTTCCATTTTCATATGCTAATTCTGGTTCATGACATAAATTTTCCACCATGATATATATTCAGGAAAATAAAAATCTTCACTTTGGACATTAGGCCTAACAACAAGCTACTGTGTAATCTACATATCAACCCTAACACTAGGCCCACCTATATCAAGCCTGTTATGCCCATCAACCATGGCCAATAACATTAATTAGATGCTAAAATACACCTAGTGTCAATTGCATTTCCAGATACATAAACCAAAATAAGTTTAGCTTCCTAAGTAGTATGTGATGAATGCTACTTTGCTGGGTTAGTTATTGAGTTTGATGATGTGCCAGTGTTGTTTGTCTTATTCAATGTCATTCCATTTGTTGTGGCAATAATCTAGTCCTATGTAACACAAGGATTGTCCCTTTACTCCAATACTACTCTCCTTATTCGTCTTCCTAAAATAATATCTAGATTCTCTTTTCTTTTCACAAATTTTACAAGATTTTTAGTATGCTCATCAATCTTTTCTTGCAAAGAAGCATTTTCGTAAATTAGATTTTGTTCATTTACATTTGAAACATTTTCTAACTTCAAAAGTTTAACTTCTTTTCTCAATTTCTCAAGTTCAACCAAAGCATTATTTTAATTTTAAGAGCAAAATAAGATTTGGATAATTTTGTAAAATCATCTCCCACCTTCTTTGGAATATTTAGTCTGTTCTTGATCAAAAGCCAATGTTTTTAGTCAATAGATTGTATGAATATCCTCGTATGCTCTTTCCAGAAGGTGTAATTTATGCTATTGAAATATAGTTGCTTTGAGATGGATTGTCCCTAAATGACAATTGAGTTCAACAAATTTCCTGCCATTGAACCTACAAGGATCGACTTCTCAAGTTGTTTGGCTTTTTAGAAAATCAAGCTCAAATACTAATTGAAAAAGCCAAAAGGGCACGAATTGGTTCGTTGGGTTCAATAACACAAAAATTAGAAGTAAAATTCTAAATAAAGAGGATAGGGATGAGAGAAATGCATAAATGATTTATTTTGATTCAACCACAATGTGTGACCTACATCTAGTCCCTAAACAATCACTTGCGATTTTCTTCACTTCCCAACAATTTTTTGCTTTTAAGGACTCCAACGAACCTTGTTCTATCTTAGCCCAAAGTAGAATGTACAATGATTTTTTTCTCCCAAAGACACTACAAAAACCTTCCTCTATCTCAACTCGAAATAAAGTAATCGAGATTGATAGCAATATATTTTATTAATTTAATGATTCTCTCACTAGGTGTCTTAAGGTTCAATTTGGCGTAATTAGATTGGTTTTGTCACATTTTATGATATTGGGCCTAACTAGATCATCGAATGAATTATTGCATGAATTGACCTTTATTTGTCTATTTAGCAGTGTTCTGTATTTTGGCTATAATCGGAGTTCTAAATATATGATTAGTGTTATTCTAGTCTTCTAGGAAAGTTAAGACAAATCTCTACAAGTTTCATGAAGACCTTGAGAGTTGAATAATACGTTTGGATAATTTAAATTGAAGTTAAAGTAAGATCCAGAATGTTGATCCTGACAGCTTGACCTCTGCACACTCATCAGCCCATATTTCGAGTTATAGGAGTTAAATAGATGTCAAACTAAGCCCAAATGAAAGCTAAGATAGAAAGCTACAACTCGTATAAGACTCCTAAGCTAAACTACATTGTTTTGAGCGTGTAATTGAAGCTAGAAAACAAAGACGGGTCGGTGACGAGTTAATTGAGCATAACTTGAGTTATAAGCCTCTGAATGACATGGGACTTAGGCCCAATGATTTCTAATTGACCCAACTTTGTACCCATTAGAATTTTGATCATGTAAGGCAAAATTAGGAGTTAGTTTAAGAGGGTTAGAGGAGAAGTCCGAGAACTATATTCTCATTCAGCATTTTTCACTCTCTCTCTAGATATCTTTCTCTCTCTTCTCTTTAGATCCTTTTCTCTAGATTTTCTCTTCTTTTTTTGAGTTCTTTCCTCCCATTCATGGAGGGATAGAGCTTTTAATTAATCCAAGATATTGATATTCTTGATGCTTAATTCTGAGATTCTCTTTTATTTGTTCTACATTCAATTATTAATCAAGTTTCACTCTTTCATCTTTGTTTAATTCTGATTGAGTTACTTAATTTGATTGGGTTATTCATATGATAATTGCATAATTACCATGTGTGAGAGATGAATTGTAGAGACTAAACAAGGCATTAAAGGTGTTTGATGAAATGGCTTAGTTGGATCTTGGTTTTTAAGTTAATTCGGATTTTGAATGGATACTTAATTTGTCTAACCTTGATTAATTGAATTCTGGATGCTTATCTAGTAGAAGATCTGTGGATCATCTTAAGGCTTCTTGATGTGATCTAAGACCAAGGATTCAGTTGATGATTGAATGAATCTATAGTGATCAAGGATGGATTAAAATCAAGATTGGTTGATTATCTTAGATTGGTTATTTTCCTAATTTTGTTTACCTCTTTTAATTGTTTTCTATTTCTATTGTTTCATCTTGAAAACCCATTCCCCTCTGTTTATTAACCTCTTAATTTGATTTCATAATTAGAGAGATCTATGGGCTCGACCTGGTGTTACCTTATGGTACAAGTAGTTTTAGTAATTCAGTTATAAATTGATTTAAATTTGGTAGCCTCGGCAGTTATCAGAGATCAAAAGAAAGCTTCTAAAATGCTACCCACACACTCTTCTTCTTTCACTAGAACAAAAGACTCACTCTTTTTCAAATGATCTTGTAATTAAGGTACAACAAATCATAACTTTCTAGAGTAGATAAGCAGAGATGAAGCTCTGAAGAAGTGGGAAGAACAAAGGATAGCAAGTGTGATGCAATTCTTCTCTTTCTTTTTGCAAGAGTAACATGGTTCTATTTGATCTTGAGCAAGAAGAGTGTTTTATCTTCTCTTAAGGGCTTTGATTTTGTAGTGGATGAGTTCCTATGATTTTACTAGTTAGAAGAGTGATTGAAGTGAAAAAATAACCTCATTAAGTCGTGTAAAGTGAGTCACGTATAAATTGCTTAGTTGCTCTTTTTATTCATAGTAATTACTCATTTACCCAGTTGCTGCTCCTTTAGTTACTTGTTTTCTCTATTTTTGTATTGCCAAACGTGACGCTCCCTTGCCTATATAGTTCACCTTAACCACGTCAGGGAAAACTAGAAAGGAAAGAGTTCATCACAACCAGACATCTGTTTACCTAGGACTATATTAAGCTAAATTCATTGTTTAGTAAACCATTTTGTATTTCATATTTATTCTTTCCTCGCCATTAGTTAACCTAATCTCATGTAACCCTATCATTCATTTTTATCATATAATTATTAGTTTTTAAACTCTTATGATGAGCTAGATTAAAAGCCCTTAGCTAAGGCGTAATAGTCAATCATTCGTTTCTGATTACATTTGTTCTTTCTGAGTGAGTTCTTCAAGGTAGAACTCTAACTCATTGTCCTAATTCACATCAATCTCAAATAAGTTACATAACAACAATCTAGGTCATCATTTCTATATTCACATACAAGCTATATAATATAAACATAAAGTCCATCTGTAGGCATCAGTACCAATGGCCCATAGTCCAAGTACATGTCAAGACCAGTCCACAGTCAGATAAGTACTATATACATACCAAGTGCAGATAGAGGTCTAGCATCCTAATATATGAATACAGGCTTAAAATATAATACATCCAAAATAAGATCCTATAAATGGCTATCTCAAAAAAGAAATCACAGATAGGACATCACCTCGGGTCTTCACTCACTACCTCGGGTATGATCATCTTATGGACTCTGATAATGTCAAACAAAGTGAAGGTGTTGGTATCCGGAGAATAGATCCACACACAATTTATTAGCTTATAATATATGCTAATCAAAGGCATAGCTAATCTATCTACTACTTAGAATTTGGAATATCATGGAAATGCCGAGGTGAGAATTTTAAGAATTCTCAATAATACTAACAATAAACAAAATGTCATCATGATAGTTCTAGCTACCTCGGGGTATAGAAGAGTTAACAAATATGTGGCCGAAACCAAAATAGTTTATAATCTCCAATGCAGAGGTTCATTTTAATTTTAACCAGTTAGAATATATATATATAACAAAATAAAATTAATACTATAAAAGGGAATGTAGATGCCAATGCAATGCCCAAAGAACAATTCTTTCATTATCATTATCTTACGCTATATCCCCTTATCTCTTGCAGAAAGTACATTATCCTCCATTTCATTTTAGAGAGAGAATGACTCATCCTTAACCTCTAGTGATAGTATGTTTGTTAGAATGAACTAACTCACTCTCAGTAGTCGTACATCATTACAGAGAGCCTGCCCCTAACATGGTGATTTACTCATTTCTTACTTTCGGTAAGGCAACCTTTACCTAATATCTAGGAAAAGCTTATATTTACATTTACATTTTCATAAGCATTATAATGCATGATTCAATCACAATGCATCTCAACTCTTTGCTTCTCAAGCATATCATATCAATCTCAAATGCTTATCAATTATATATCCAATATCAAAGTCTATGCATTGCAATTTATATACTCAATCATTAACTTCAAGTTGTCATCATTGAACTCAATACATATAACCATTGACCTAATAAGGTAACTTGGTATACAAGTAACATATTGTTACTTAATTAACATTATAAACTCATAACACTTGGGATT
Source organism: Ormosia emarginata (assembly GCA_029884605.1). Lineage (NCBI taxonomy): Eukaryota > Viridiplantae > Streptophyta > Magnoliopsida > Fabales > Fabaceae > Ormosia > Ormosia emarginata. The sequence continues at coordinate 15,320,791 of JAQQTP010000090.1, forward strand.
AGTATTTAATCATCATACATTGTGATAGGTATCCACCTATGACAAGGGTGTACTTTAAGAATGATAGGAGGAAAAGTAGGAAATTTGTCCCTTACAATCACACAATTAGAGGGAAGAGCAAAGGCCATAGGCTATTCAATATGTTAGTAGGTTGTAACATTTATGTGGCAGCTAGTGGGAGTTAAGAGAATAAAGAGGGGCAACAATTAGCATTTAACTAAAAGGGTTATGGCAAATGAATTGGCACTTAGTGGAGAGAATAAATAGGGAAGTGGAGGAGGTGAGAAGACATCTAGTCATCAAGCTATTTAATGCAAAACGGATGGCAGACAACTAATCCATACGAAGAATGACATCAATTCCAACAACGGGTAGGAAAATAAGGTTAATAACAAAAAGTATATCCTCTACTTGAATAGAACAATCCAAACAAGCATGTGAAGTTATTATTGGCTTTTTTGTTGGTGTGAAAACAGACAAATCATATGGATGCATAGATAGAAGCAAGTCTAACTTCTTCACACATTTAATAAAAATAAAGGAGTGTGAAGCTCTTGAATCATATAATACATTTAATAAATTATTTTTAATTAAACATTTACCTTGTATCAGATCGGGAGAATGAGTTACCTTTTTCTCCACTCAAACTAAACACTCTTCCCTTAGTTTATAGGCTAGGGATATTTTTCATTCCCTTGTTCTAGTTATAGTCTCTATATTTGTGTCTTGGTTTGCCAAAGTTGTAACATATATTTGTTCTAAGCAAACAAGGCTTGTTCCCATGATTTTTCCTGCATTTTTCGCATATGGGTCCATTGCGCTCTATTTGAGCTTGCTTTAACTTATCTTGATTATATTTAGGCTGAAAGGGACTCATCTTCTGTCTGTCATCCTACCTCGTCCTCTTTCGAAAACTTTGTCCTCCTCTTTTAAGTTGACTTCCTACACCATATCCCTCTATGTGATTGGTATTGACTAAAACAATGGTTTTGATGATAACAAACAAGAAAGAAATGGAAACGCAAAGATCAAGTCCCAAAGAACTTCAAGTTTAGCATATAGGTCTTATATATTGTGTAAATGTATTTTATGATTCACGCTAAGCTCATTTATTGGCTTTCTTAAATGACTTGCAAAATCATGATTTATACTTGTGAAAATTGTGTTTAAGTTTGAACAAATGGTTTTAGAAAGTTTGAAAAGATTTTGAGAATCTTTGGTTGAAAACTCCTTGGAAATCTTGCTTTTTTGATAAACCAATAACATGTTATTGAAGTTAAATAAAAGATTATTGAAGTTTAATAACAGGTTATTTGCCTAAAACAAAAGAGCGCCAAAATTTTTTAAATGGAATAACAGATTATGGAATTGCATAACCGATTAGTGACTTTGTCAGGAGCCAAATTCTAAGGCTCCTAACCGATTAGGAGATCATCCTAATCGTTATCTGATAAGACAGAGGCTTTGTCTCTTTGTTTTTAAAAGGCCATAATCAATTAGGCAACTTATGTAATCGGTTATTAAAAAAGAACAAAGGCACCTTTTATGGTTTTTAAAAGACAAATAACCGATTAGGCCATTTGCCATATCGGTTATTTTGTGAAATAGAAGTGTGGATTACTTCTTTAATATATCATAATCGGTTAGGGGCTTTCTAATAACCGATTAGGCTGAACCACATAACCGGTTATTGGTAATAACCAGTTATTGGAAATCAATAACTGGTTATCTGGAAAGGCGGAAAGCACGTTCAACGGATCTATTAAGAGTATTTAATGCTTCTAACTACCCCCAACGGCTCTTAATTGCATTTGGCTATAAATCTAAGTTGTTGGGCATTTATAAAGGTTAGAAAATCAATCTGAAAATCATTCTTAAGTATTAAATTTGTGTTTTCACTATATTTTCACTTATACTATGTTTTTGAGCTTTAAAAGTATGAATCCTTGATACGCATAAGCTTCAATTTGTATTATCTACTCTTTGAGAGAGTTTCCATTCATACAATATTTGTATAATTTGTAAAAAAGGGTGAGGCATCCCTCCAATTTGTAAAGGGTGAGGTATCCCTTAAAAGAAGAGGCTTAAACACAAGGGTGAGGTATCCCAAGGTGTTAAGTACTCCAATTTGTAAAGGTCATCAAGCACCTGTTGAAGCTTGAAGAATTAGTGGAAAATCTCGGGTGATTACTTGAGGACTAGACGTAGGCCACAAGTTGATTGGTGGCTGAACTAGGATAAATCTTGTGTTTGTTCTTCTAAACTCTACTCTTTAATATTGTGCACTATTTTATTGGATGTTCTTGAATACTATCTTGCTTGGTTGTGATATTTGTGAGTAAAAGTCGTATATCTTATCTATCCATTCATCTCTATTACTCAATAGCTTCAACGAAAATTGGTAATCAAGTGTTTTACAAGGGTTTTGCGAAAATATTTTATATACTCAATTCACCCCCCTCTTGAGTATTGAGGCCACTTGGTAATAAGTGGTATCAGAGCTAAACTCTTGTGTAAAGAGCTTAGCAGCTTCAAGAGAAGAAATAGCTTCAAATGATTTTTCTAACGAAAGTTCTTCTATAAATAGACCTCAATTTTTTAATGGGGATGGTGTTAGACCATTTGTGTACCTCAAGTGCACGGGTTGTTCAAGTAATACAGATACAGAGTAAAAGTTCGTTCCCACGAGGATATATGATTTCCATTACTAAGTAACAACCAATAGCTTAGCTAAATTCTATTCAAGAACATATAAAATAAAGAAATGCAAATAAACTAAATCTAAACTACAAAAGCAATAAAGATAATGGTTTAGAGATCTAGGAAATCCTTCTTCACCTTCTACTTCATACTAATGATATGCAATCCTTATAAGCAACATCAATGATTAGTTAAGTTAGCTTGAGAATCTGATTTAGTCAAAAACTTATGTCTAGGTCGATCAACCCTAGTGTCATTTACCTAATCCACTATGTTTCTTATGGTGGCATAAGAACTAGTATAAACTTCACTAATGAACGATTTATTCTCAAACACACGCTAATACATGGCTAAAAGGTATATTTCTATCCAGTTAGCGAATTAACTCATCTAAGCCAATTGAACTCGTCGAACATGCATCAACCATATCATGTCTATCTCCACAAATTCCTATGTCTAGTTCATTTGCATCAATTAAGATCATGCAATTGTTGATCAAACAGAAGCAAGCATTAAGCATAGGCATGGAAGAACAAAGCTAAACATCAATAGATACTCAAAAGATAACATAAACATCAATATGCATATAAAGATCCAAAGTATTTCTTAAATAAAGCTGCTAATCCATTGAACACGAATTTATAATAAAAAATCATGCTCAAAAGATAGGGAAAAGAAGAGAAACAAAGGGAGAAGAGGAAGGAATCCATGTATAGCATCCTTGAAGCTTGAATCTCCTTCCATGAGGAAGATGACATCCAACCTAGCCTCCCTAGGCCTCTAATCAGCTCAGAAATGAAGAACAGGCCGCAGCCTCTCTAAAACCTAGAAACTAAAATGGAGCTCTCTCTAAAAATCTGTTGAAAAATCTATTTATAGACTCAGAAAAAAAGAGGCACGCCACGACATTAACATGCCTACGCCGCGGCGCGTATTAAATTAGGTCAGGGACGCCGCGACATTGATTTACTTGCCCTGCGATGTTCAATTCTTCATGCCCTCTGACTTTGGATGCAGGGGATGCTCACGCCGCGGCATTCACATGCCACACTGTGGCGTTGAGGTCTGAAATGCAAATATGGCTTCCTCTTCCCATTCCACCTCAATTGCTCCATATATCATTTTGTTTGGAGCCCTTCTTATGCTAGAAAAAACATCAAATCAGTAAGAGATATAAATTCACTTAATCATATATCAAATATGCACAAATTGCTCAGTTACATATAGGAAAGGTATTAGAATTGGATATAACAAATAGAAGCGTAAAACCTTTCAAATATGCATGAATACAAGAACTTTAGCACTCAGTGAAACATAAATATGGGGCACAAATAACTACACATTGTGGAGTTATCACACCCCCAAACTTAACATTTTGCTTGCTCTCGAGCAAAACAAAGTATGACCAAGTAAACTCACTTAATAATTTAGACTCATCATACATTCAGCAATTAGTAAGTTTCAATCTTTCTATTCTTCAATTAAACCAAAACTACTAGTATGTAATGATTACTTCAATCCATAAAAAGCACAAATGCCCCAAAACCAGCTTCACACATACACAATCTTTCACATGTTAACAATCCAGCTTCTTTCCATACAATTCACATTATCTACGAACATGCAAGATAAACTTCTCCTATTCAAATCATACACATCTAGATAAGTTTATAAACATACATGCTTATGAATCATATCATCCACAAAATTATAATTCAACTCTCTCTCCACTAATGTAAACCACACACAACTGAGGATCAAGAGGGTCTTTAAAGCTTGTAATGTAAGGCCATGGTATGGGTGCAAGAAAAGAAGGGAAATAATACATACAAACATTGAGAAACATAAACATGTGATTTCAAGACTTGAGTCATTAACTGAGATTAGAAGGGTATTCAACTGTGAAGGATCACAACTTGCCAGAACCATGCAATACTTTTCATTTTTAACTCTTTTTCTTTCTTTGTTTGCTTTGTTTTTCTCTCTTCTCATTTTTTTTTTACTTTTACAAAGCAATTTCTTTTTCTTTTGATTGCATTTGGTTCCTTCAGGCTCATTTTTCTTAAACATACATACCTCATACTCACTGGACTCATTTCAAGAAATACACATCATGTACTCAACAGACATTAAGGTAGGAAGAAAATACAATGTTTTCACATGCATTAGAATGGTTAACATGGTAAGGAATACATGGGTGAATGAAAAACATATAAGGCCAAACAATCAACAGGCTTCAAAATGGGACCTAAGGATATAATCATTCAGGGTAGGCTTAAAAAGCTCAATCAGTCCAAAGAATGCCCTAATCATTTCCTCAGTCATGCACGATCTTGGATTTCGCCTCAAGAGAGTTTAAAAACAACTTCTAGGATCATCGAAACTTTACATATACATCTATAAACTTTCTCTAAACATGCATTCATATCATACTCAAAGTTATACTTGCATCTAAATGGAATATGAATCATGCATCAATAGCAACTCAACTGTTTCACATGCTTCAAGATCACATAAGGTTTCACTCATAAGGGGGCAAATAGCAACCTTTCATATCATGAATAATCAAAATAACACCAACAGTCTTTTGCAACAAAGCATGCATTCAAATAGCTTTAACTTTTCAATTTAACATGCATCACATCATTTGTATAATATTAAAAATTGAAACTTCTTTGCAAACCCATCAGTAATAACCAAAACAAATAGAAACTCATAGAAACATGGTGGCTATCACAACCGCATCAAGAAAATATCATCACATGCATCTCTAATATATCATAGTAATCAAATTATGTAATGACACTCCCCCAAACTAAAGTGAGACAAAGTTCTCACTTTCCATGGTGTCCAGGGTACTTGATCCTATAAACATAAAAAATGTGAGAGCTGAGTATACTTTAAATATTTAATAAACACTTAAAATAAACTAATCATGTACAATATATACACTTCAGCACAACATGTCGCAACACACAACATCCATGCCACGACATTTGATCAGAATGGGTGCCTTCAGTAGCACCCAAAACAAATAGCTCTTTTTTTTGCCTTTTTTTTCAACAAGTTCAGCTGATGAGCGCCGCGGCGTTTCACTTTCCACGCCGCGGCGCTGAGGTCTCTAAAATTTGGCTCAAATGCGCATAAATAACTGTCACGTCGCGGCGTGAGGAGCCAGCCTGCAGAATTTTGCAACAAATTCAATTTTGCTGCATAATTTTACCCAAAGAGGTCCTCAACACCTCTAAAACTTGTCTAAAAGGCTAAAACATAAAATGGAGAACTAAAATATATAAAAACTCAAAATCATACTTACTAACCTATATATGACTAAAAACCTAACTAAAGCATAAAAACTAATTAAACTTACTAAAATCAAACATACTAACATACATAAGATTTAGAACTAACTAAAGATACTAAAATCAAATATACTAACTACAAAAATACAAAAATCAAAGATACTAACATATTTAAGACTTTAAACTAAAGAAAAGGCTAAAAACTAACTAAAGCTATAAAACTAAACTTACCAACATATTTATGACTTAAAACTTACTAAACACATACTAATTAACAAAAACATAAAAAACCTAGGTTCCCTCCCAAGAAGGGCCTTAGTTATAGTCCCTGCAGAACTTTGTCACCAAAATGAATTGTGCAAATGAGTAGTATTCTTAAACTTGATCCAAGGCTTATCCTTTTGAGGAGTCGCGAATTCCATGAAGGACCTCATATGATTAGGATCATCTGACTTTTTTATTGAACCTAAAGCAATAACATAAAGAGACTTAAATTAACATAGATTATATACAACTTGAATTAGAACTAACCAAACTCATTGTTGATATTAGCAATATGGTATTAAACCGTTATTCCCTAGCAATTGCTAAGGAATAAGGTTAAACTCTTTGGAAATACACCATTGTCCCCGGCAACTGCACCAAAACTTGTTAGACCATTTGTGTACTGCAAGTGCACGGGTCATTCAAGTAATACAGATACAGAGTAAAAGTTCGTTCCCACGAGGATATATGATTTCTATTACTAAGTAACAACCAATAGCTTAGCTAAATTCTTTTCAAGAACATATAAAATAAAGAAATGCAAATAAACTAAATTTAAACTACAAAAGCAATAAAGATAATGGTTTAGAGATCTAGGAAATCCTTCTTCACCTTTTACTTCATACTAATGATATGCAATCCTTATAAGCAACATCAATAATTAGTTAGGTTAGCTTGAGAATCTGATTTAGTCAAAAACTTATGTCTAGGTCGATCAACCCTGGTGTCATTTACCTAATCCACTATGTTTCTTATGTTTGCATGAGGACTAGTATAAACTCCACTAATGAACGATCTATTCTCAAACACACGCTAATACATGGTTAAAAGGTATATTTCTATCCAGTTAGTGAATCAACTCATCTAAGCTAATTGAACTCATCGAACATGCATCAACCATACCATGTCCATCTCCACAAATTCCTATGTCTAGTTCATTTGCATCAATTAAGATCATGCAATTGTTGATCAAACAGAAGCAAGCATTAAGCATAAGCATGGAAGAACAAAGCTAAACATTAATAGATACTCAAAAGATAACATAAGCATCAATATTCATATAAAAATCTAAAGTATTTCCTAAATACAGCTGCTAATCCATTGAACATGAATTTACAATAAAAAATCATGCTCAAAAGATAGGGAAGAGAAGAGAAATAAAAGGAGAAGAGGAAGGAATCCATGGATAGCATCCTTGAAGCTTGAATCTCCTTCTATGAGGAAGATGACATCCAACCTAGCCTCCCTAAGCCTCAAATCAGCCCAGAAATAAAGAACAGGCCGCAACCTCTCTAAAACCTAAAAACTAAAACGGAGCTCTCTCTAAAAATCTGTTGAAAATCTATTTATAGATTCAGAAAAATAGATGCACGCCGCGGTATTAACATGCCTACGCCGCGGCGCGTATTAAATTAGGTCAGGGAAGCCGCGACATTAATTTACTTTCGCCGCGGCATTCAATTGTTCGTGCCCTCTGACTTTGGATGCAGGGGATGCTCACGCCGCGGCATTCACATGCCACACCGCGACGTTGAGGTCTGAAATGCAAATTTGGCTTCCTCTTCCTATTCCACCTCAATTGCTCCATATATCATCATGTTTGGAGCCCTTCCTATGATAGAGAAAACACCAAATCAGTAAGAGATATAAATTCACATAATCACATATCAAATATGCATAGATTGCTTAGTTACATACAGGAAAGGTATCAAAATTGGATATAACAAATAGAAGTGTAAAACCTTCCAAATATGCATGAATACAAGGACTTTAGCACTCAGTGAAACACAGATATAAGGTACAAATAACTACACATTGTAGAGTTATTAGATGGTTATGCTTATTGGAAGGAAAGGATGAAAATTTTTGTTGAAGCTATTGACTTAGATGTGTGGGATGCTATTGGAAATGATGCTTTTGTTCTCACACGTACTATTGATGGCATAAGAACTAATACACCAAGAAGTGAATGGACCGATGAGGACAAAAGGAAGGTTCAATACAATTTAAGGACCAAAAACATTATCACCATATCCTTGGGGTATGATGAATTCTTTAGTGTGTCAAATTGTAAGACCGCCAAAGAAATGTGGGATACTCTACAAGTAACTCATGAGGGTACAAGTGAAGTAAAACGATCAAGAATAAATACTTTCACTCATGAATATGAATTGTTTAGAATGAATCAAGGGGAAAGTATTCAAGAAATGCAAAAGAGATTCACACATGTTATAAATCATCTTATTTCATTAGGAAGGACCTTTCCTAATGAAGATCTTATTAATAAAGTTCTGAGATGTTTAAGTAGGAATTGGCACCAAAGTAACGACTATTGTAGAATTAAGGGATTTATTAATAATGTCTCTAGCTACTCTATTTGGGAAGCTCCAAGAGTATGAATTGGAGCTAAATAGACTCAATCAAAATGAGGAGCATTATAAGAAGAAAAATGAGATTGCACTCAAAGCCACCTCTTCCACAATTGAAGATGATGATGAAGATGAAGTAAGAAACCATGAGCTGAATGAAGAAAATCTTAGTCTTGTGAGAAAGTTTGGAAGATTTCTGCAGATGAAAGGAATTCAAAGAAGACCACATTTCCCTCCTAAGAATAACTATCATAAAGGGGAAGGAACCTCATCAACTCCAACATGTTATGAATGTGGTAAACCGGGGCAATATAAAGATGGAATGTCCCGTATATCTTAAGAAGACAGAGAAGTTTGAGAATAGACCTTCCAAAGAAAAGAAAGGAAGGAGAGCCTACATAGCATGGGAGGACAATGTCATGGACTACTTCGATAGTTCGTAAATAAAGAAGCCCATCTATGTCTCATGACTAGAGGTGAAGAAGAAGAAGAAAGTGACACCGAGGTAACATCTTCAAACCTAGATTCCTCACCTTCTTATAGTGAATTACAATATACTTTTCAAGAATTACGTGATGAATCCATGAGGCTCACAAAAATAGTTTTATCTTCTAACAAAACAATCTCTTTATTAATAAACAAAGTTGCCATGTTAAACAAGGAGATTAATTAGCTTAAAATTGAAAATGAGACCTTAGGACTTATTGATGCTAACTCGTTATGCATGACTTGCTCTCTTCATATGATAATGCATTCATACCCCTACCTTGCTTATCATGCAAAGTTTTTGAAAAAGAAATTGAGGAATTAAACAATACTTTTTCAAAATTTACCTTTGGAAGAGATAACTTGAATGTGTTACTAAGAAAACAAAGATTTGTTTTCAAAAAGTCAGTTTAGGGTATAATCTCAATAATCAACAAAATCTTACAAGAATTTCTTTGTTTCCTCCATTACATCAAGTAGCCCCTTTGTTAAATGCTTTCATTGTGGTAGGAAAGGGCATAGTACCTCAACATGCAATGTAAGGAAGAATATTAACACCAAGGTTGAAACTAAGAGGGTTTGGGTCCCTAAGGGCACCTTGCCCAATGCTAACACACAAGGACCTAAGAAATTTTGGGTACCAAAAGTTAAAATTTGATTATGTGTTATAGGTGTACTTGAAGGCCAAGAGCTCAAGTTGGTATCTTGATAGTGGTTGTTCCAAGCACATGACGGCTGATGGATTCAAGTTCTCCTTCCTTGCACCAAAGAAGCATGGATATGTCACATATGGGAGAAACAATAAAGGAGGATCCTTGGTATTGGAAAAGTTGGTAAGAATTCCTCCACTTTAATTAATAATGTCTTGTATGTTGAAGGACTCAAACACAATTTGCTAAGCATTAGACAATTATGTGATAAAGGTAATAGAGTTATATTTAATTCTAATTGTTGCATAATTGAAGGTAAGAATGACAAACACATTAAGTTTGTTGGTTATAGAATTAATGACATATATATGATTAACCTTGATGATATTACCTTTCAAAATGCAAGATGTCTTATGAGTAAAGAGACTCATTCATGGCTATGACATAGAAGAATTGCTCACATTCATATGGATCATCTAAACAAACTTATTTCTAAAGATTTAGTGATTAGTCTTCCAAAGCTCAAATTTGAGAAAAATAAACTTTGTGATGCATGTCAAAAGGGTAAACAAGTAAATGTTTCTTTCAAAGCTAAAAATGTTGTTTCTTCTACTAGGTCTTCATAACTTTTATACACGGATCTTTTTGGACCATCAAGAACTATGAGCTTTAGGGGTAACTACTCTGCTTTTGTGATTATGGATGATTACTTGAGATATACATGGACTCTATTCCTTGCTCATAAGAATGATGCCTTTCATGCATTTAGAAAACTTGCAAAGGTTATTCAAAATGAGAAAAATTGTAGCATTGCATCTATAAGAAGTGATCATGGTGGAGAATTTGAAAATCATGAATTTGAAATGTTTTGCATTGAAAATGACATTAAGCATAACTTTTCTACTCCTAGAACTCAAAAACAAAATGGAGTGGTTGAAAGGAAAAATCGATCTTTAGAAGAGTTAGCAAGAACTATGCTCAATGAAACAAATCTTCCTAAGTATTTTTGGGCGGATGCGGTATGTACCACTTACTATGTTATGAATAGGGCTCTAATAAGGCCTGTTTTAAAGAAAATACGCCATGAACTATACAAAGGAAAGAAACCAAACATTTTCCACTTTCATGTCTTTGGTTGCAAATGCTTTGTTTTAAACAATGGAAAAGATAACCTAGGCAAGTTTGATGCTAAATCCGATGAAGGAATATTTCTTGGTTACTCACTTAGTAGTAAATCCTTTCGAATTTATAACAAGAGAACCATGACTGTTAAAGAATCAATACATGTTATTTTTTATGAAACTAACCCAAATGAGTCAAGAATGGAATTTGTTGATGATGTTACAAAAATCATGACAAAAACACACTTGGAGAATCAAGACAAAGAGCCCAAAAAGCAAGAAGAGAGACCTTTCGATCCACCAAGGCAAGGGGATTCAGAAATCATGGACCTACCCAAAGAATGGAGGACATCAAGATATCATCCTTTTCATAAGGTGATAGGTGATGTATCAAAAGGGATAATCACTCGAAACTCTCTTAGAGATGCATGTAATCATTTAGCTTTTGTCTTTCAAGTTGAACCTAAAAACATAAATGGTATCATTAATGATGAATATTAGTTCTTGGCCATGCAAGATGAACTAAACCAATTTGAGAGAAATCAAGTTTGGGAATTAGTTTTAAGGCCCAATGATCATCCTATAATTAGTACCAAATGAGTTTTTAGGAACAAACTTGATGAAATAGACTTAATAACAAGAAACAAAGCTAGGCTTGTTGCTAAAGAATATAATCAAGAAAAAGGAATAGATTATAAGGAAACATATGCTCCCATAGCTAGATTAGAGGCTATTAGAATGATATTTGCATATGCATACATTATGGATTTCAAAATTTATCAAATGAACGTTAAAAGTGTCTTTTTAAATTGTTTCATACAAGAAGAGGTGTATGTGAAATAACTTATCGGTTTTGAAAACTCTGAACTGCCCAACCATGTTTTTAAACTTAAGAAGGCCTTGTACGACTTGAAACAAGCTCCTAGAACTTGGTATGAAAGGTTGAACGTTCCTTTTAGAAAAAGACTTTTCTAAGGGAAAAGTTGACATTACTCTTTTCATTAAACATAAAAAGCATGACATTCTTCTTGTTCAAGTATATGTTGATGATATAATATTTGGTGCTACTAATAACTCTCTCTGTAAAGAATTTGCTAATATTATGCAAAATGAATTTGAGATGTCAATGATGGGTGAGCTCAACTTCTTCCTTGGACTTCAAATCAAATAAACCAAGGATGAGACTCTCATAAGCCAATCCAAATATTGCAAGGAGCTGCTCAAGAAGTTTGTAATGAATAATGCCAAGCATATGACTACACCAATGAGCACTTCTTGTTACTTGGACAAGGATGAAGGAAGTTGATGAACTTGCAAAAATTCATATTTTTACAGTTCAAATTATGAGTTTTCATTCTCTTTTAATCTTTTTAATTGAGCTTTGTTCTTAAGTTTTATTATATTTTTATTACTTTAAATTGTGTTCTTATTACATGTTTTAATTGTTTTTGATAGATAAATACATATGGAAGAAGACTGGACTCTTGAACAAAGAAGAAAAGCTGAAATTGGCATTCTAGTGCCCCAATGTTTGAGCGCCCGTAATCCAACGCTTGAGTGCCCATAATCCAGCGCCTGAGCGTTGGCCGCCTAACAGAACACGTTAATTTGTTTTTAAATAGAAAAGTTATGCCAAATTGAACACACACTTGGACAGAACACAACCGCCGACAAGAGACACAAACCTTAATATGGCATGGGCGCAATTAGGCTTGAATATTAGGAATTTTCTTCAATCTTTCCACCTTTCTACAATGGAGTTTGTCATATTCTTCCCTTTGTGTTCTTTTTTTTCTATATGTAACTAAACCTCTTTTGTTAGGGGGATGATGGATCTTGATACTTTGATGATGTAACTTCTTTTATGGGTTTAATTTATGTTTCTATTTCATGATTTACGTGTTTATCTCTATTCTTAATGTTTTTCTAAATCTAGCCAATTGGGAAATGATCTTTCAGGTTAATGTATAATTTAGAAAAATTTGCATGAATCTTAAACATGTGATAAACACCATAATTTTTGCAATCACTAGGAATAGACGTTGTGAGTTACGTGATCTTTCTTTTAATTCCCTCGTTCTTGATAATGCCTTTCCATTTGGGGTTAGACTAAGGGATTAGTTAATTCCAAACAGTGTAAAATGATTAACATACTGAGGGATTGAGTATTAATAAATTTTGAGAATTGACCATAAATCATTGAAATAGAACATGATTAAACAAATATTTAAATGTATATTTAAAGAGTTCAAGTGAAGTCTGAACCCTAACGCTTTAATACCATTGTTTTTCACCGATTTGATTTATTGATTTGCTTATTTATATTTTTTTAATTAACTTTTGCAACTAACTCTCTTTCTTTGTTAGTTTAAATAGTGTCACTTTTAGTAAATTTAATAACTAATAACTTAATCCTCGTGAGATGATACTTTTACTCACTTTTTATTATTTTTGTGATTCGGTGCACTTGCCGATTTTCACAACCGAGGTAAATCCGTAGAAATCTCAAAGTATAGAGATATGATTAGCTCACTCCTTTATCTTACAGCAGGTAGGCCTGATATTATGTTTAATGTATGCATGCGGTGCAATTAATCCTAACCTTGAAATGGCTTGGATCCATTTGGCATGAAGTTCACGTTTTGGCATCAAAATCATGCTTGATATCAATCAAATCCTAAATAATCACACTAATGTGCTATAAAACGAATCATGAAATATCTAATAGGCACTTCACAAATGGGTTTATGGTACCCAAAGGATGCCTCATGTAGCCTAATTGGTTATTTTGATTATGATTTTGCTGGATGTAAATTAGATAGGAAGAGCACTAGTGGGACATGCCACTTGCTTGGACGCTCACTAGTTTCTTGGCATAGCAAGAAACAAAATAGTGCGGCATTGTTAATGACTAAAGCTGAATATATTGCAATTGGGAGTTATTGTGCTCAAATCCTTTGGATGAAGCAACAACTTCTAGACTATGGTCTTGAGTTGGATTAAATCCCTATAAGATATGATAACATTAGTGCAATCAATTTGTCTAAAAATCCCATTTTGCACTCTAAAAGAAAGCACATTGAAATTATGCATCATTTCATAAGGGATCATAAGAAGGCTAATTCGGGAATAACCACTTAGAATTTTACGGATTAACCAAAATTAAAACATTTTCTAAAATTTTCTAAATTTATCTTAAAAATCAATTTAATTAACCTAGGAGAAATTAAGAATGGTTTAAAGTAAAATGAATCATGTTCAAAATTTTCTAACAATATACCTAAATTTCAGGTGATTGCTTGCTTGAATTTATTGAAACCACTAAGCAACTAGTTGACATCTTCACTAAACCTTTAAACAAAGAAGCATTCTTTAATATAAGAAGAGAACTTAGCATATTGGATCAATCATGCATCTAATTTTGCTGCATAATCTGTTATTTGCTGCATAATTTATCATTTGTTGCATAATGTGTTATTTGATTGCACAATTATCTTACTTTAATCATTTTTGTATCCAATACTGACGTGAGCATCTGAGTTTCTCTGAAGTTTGTTTTATAGGTGCTTGATCCATGTTTAAGTCCCCTAAATTACTAATCTCAAGTTCTTGATGAAGAAAATTGCTTCCTGGTACTTTTGGAGAAAAGTAATCAGCTTATGAGTTGCACTTATGATGGTTTAAGTGATGAAAGTAAAGCCAACCTCAAGATGGCATGAGTCAGTGGTTTCTAGTATTTTTGAAGAAGAAAAATCTGATTTGGGATGTATTCATGGTGCTTAGAGTGGATGCATCTGAGATAAAGTCAAGATGAACCTCAAATGACATGAGTTGGGATTTTTTTTAAAAGGGCTGAATTCTCAAAGGTTTTCTATTTTTAATAGTGAAATAACTAGTTAGAAGGGAAAAATAATATGTTATTTGGACTTTGGAATTAATTTGACACGTTGAAGTGCTCTTTGCCAAGTTAAATAATCGGTTATGAGCCCCCTATAATCGTTTATGAGCTCACGTAGTGCTCTCTGGGAAACAAAATAACCAATTATGATTTGTCCCATAACTGGTTATTCAATACTCACAATGGCTCCCTTCCTTTTAGAATACAAAATAATCGGTTATCCACAAGGGAATAACCGGTTACACCAACACACAACAAATGGGAAGCCTTTGACTTCACCAAATAGCCGGTTACACCAATATATATAACCGGTTATTGGGCCTTTTCATAAACAGAAATCGTGGCTCCTCTCCCATTCACGAAGCCACCTTCCACCATTTTCATCTTCTTCCTCTTCCTCCTCTCAAGCGCCCACTCATAGCCACTCACTCAAACACTTCTCCAACTCCAAATCCAACCAAAACCCACCACTAAAACTCATTTTCCATCACTTTCCACTGATCAAAACTTCCATTTTCTTCCAAGTTTTCACATTCCCTCACATTTTCTCTCCCCTAAATCGAGCCCTAGCCTCCATTTTCAACCATGGCAAGTAGTTCATCTTACACTAAGCGTTGTCGCTCCAAAAATCCTAGTGTGCCCCTGCCAACACCCATTTCACCCACAGACCAAGACTTCTCCATCAGCATCAACATTGGAAGGTACTTCTCCCACAAAAATCAAATGAAGATATACACACTGCAGTTTCATGCACAACGCCTCATTCAGCCTAAGTACGTGGACTGGGACTTCTTCATTAGAGAAGGATTTACATCTCTCACAGAGCTCTTAGAATTCCATGGATTGAAAACTCTTGTCATTACCAACCCTAGGTACTTCTATCTTGAACCCACAAAAGTTTATTTCTGCAATTTAAACATTGTTGGTGGAAATCTGGTTTATGAATTCACGAGGCATAGAATCATTATGACACCAAGTCAGTGGACTCCTCTGTTTAGACTCACTCACTCTAGAGCAAAACTTACTGTGGATAGTCACAGTTTGTGGGAGGAATTTGACAGAGACTAAGCTGTAAAAGGCATGCTTCAACTGAGCATTCAAGTGCCAAAGGGGTCTTTCACTGTTGGCTTTCTGAATTTACAGGATCATCTTCTTCACTTCGTGGTAGCTCATATCTTGGTACCAAGGGCAAACAACTATGCCTTGGTTGAAGAAGAAGACATATTTCTAATATGGGCTCTGAAAAGGCTCATGCAAATCAATTGGCCACATTACATCATATACTACATGATGAAAGCTAAGGAAAAGGCAATGATGGATCTACCTTATGCCTTGATGGTGGCTAAGATTTTGGAACAGTATAAGGTTAGTTTAGATGAAAATGGAGTCATTCACATTGCCGGTCCCCACAAGTTTGGAATAGCCTCTCTAAACCACATGCATGTGAAGAAAGTGAATGGTGAATGGGTCTATGGTTGTGGATATGAAGTAGCAGCACAGCAAGGCGAAATTCCCGCAGCCCCTGCTGATGTGCCTATGGAAAAGGCCCTTGCCACTAATGATGACCGCATCTTGGAAGCCATTGGAAACATGCAAGTTAGTATCGAAGCAAAGATTGTGAATATTAAAACTTATCAAGAACACAAAACATAGTCATCTATGATCACTTGAGTGCTATGGAAGATCGCTTGGATAGGCTAGAGCATCGCTATCCATCACCTAAAGATCATGGGGCTTAGGCATGGAGTACTTATTTTTGTTTTAGCTTTTATTTGTGATTAAAGCTTATCTAACCTAGTAGGCTATCTTTTGGATATGATGTTCATTATCTTAGAATTATGTATGCTTAACTATGTTTAGTATGACTTAGTTGTTTTTGCAATGAATGACTGTTGAAATACTAATATGTTTATATTGTTGCTGAATTATTATTGAAGATTTGTTAAATAGCAATGATTATTTGCACCCTCTCTTTTTGTCTAAATATCTTATATATCTTTTTTATCATGACAAAAGGGGCAGAAAGTTTTTTTTTTTTGGTTTATATGTCATTGAGAAAAGTAAGGTAAAATAGCAAAAGGTATATTTGTTAAATGGTCTTGGAATTCTAAAATTAAGGGGGAGTTGTGCGTCTCTGATTTAATCACCTCTTGAAAAATAGAAGGGGAGTAAGTCTCTAACACCTTTTGTGAATTCTAATTTATTTGAACTAACATTTTCTTAATAGGTTTTTGTCATCATCAAAAAGGGGAAGAATGTGATTGGTATTGACTAAAACAATGGTTTTGATGATACGAAATAAGAAAGAAATGGAAACACAAAGAACAAGTCCCAAGGAACTTCAAGTTTAGCATATATGTCCTAGATCTTATGTAAAGGTATTTTATGATTCACTCTAAGCTCATTTATTGGCTTTCTTAAATGGCTTTGCAAAATCATGATTTATACTTGTGAAAATTGTGTTTTAAGTTTGAACAAATGATTTTAGAAAGTTTGAAAAGATTTTGAAAATCTTTGGTTGAAAAACTCCTTAGAAATCTTGCTTTCTTAATAAATCAATAACAGGTTATTGAAGTTCAATAACAAATTATTGAAGTTCAATAACAGGTTATTTTCCTAAAACAAAAGTGTGCCAAAATGTTTTAAATGGAATAACAGATTATGAAATTGCATAACTGGTTAGTGACTTTGTCAGGAGCCAAATTCTAAGGCTCTTAACCGATTAGGAGATCATCCTGATTGGTTATCTGATAAGATAGAGGCTTTGTCTCTTTGTTTTTAAAAGGCATAACCAATTAGGCAACTTATGCAATCGGTTATTGAAAAAGAACAAAGGCACCTATTCTGGTTTTTAAAATACCAATAATCGATTAGGCCATTTTCCATAATCGGTTATTGTGTGAAACAGAAGCGTGGATTGCTTCTTTAATATATCATAATTAGTTAGGGACTTTCTAATAACCGATTAGGCTAAACCAAATAATCAATTATTAGAAATCAATAAGGTTATTTGGAAAGGCAGAAAACACATCCAACGACTCTATTAAGAGCATTTAATGCTTCTAACTACCCCCCAATGACTCTTAATTGCATTTGGCTATAAATCTAAGTTATTGGGTATTTATAAAAGTTAAAAAATCAATCTGAAAATCATTCTTAAGCATCAAATTCATGTTTTCACTATACTTTCAATCATACTCTATTTTTGTGCTTTAAAAGTTTGAATCCATGATACCCATAAGCTTCAATTTGTATTATCTACATTTTAAGAGAGTTTCTATTCATACAATCTTTATATAATCTGTAAAAGATGGTGAGACATCCCTCCAATTTGTAAAGGGTGAGGTATCCCTTGAAAGAAGATGCTCAAGCATAAGGGTGAGGTATCCTAAGGTGTTGAGTGCTCTAATTTGTAAAGGTCATCAAGCACCTGTTGAAGCTTGAAAAATTAGCGAAAAATCTCAGGTGATTACTTGAGGACTGGACGTAGGTCACAAGTGGATTAGTGGCTGAACTAGGATAAATCTTGTGTTTGTTCTTATAAACTCTACTCTTTAATATGGTGCACTGTTTTATTGGCTTTGCTTGAATACTATCTTGTTTGGTTGTGATATTTGTGAGTGAAAGTCTTATGTCTTATCTATCCATTCATCTCTATCACTCAATAGCTTCAAAGAAAATTGGTAATTAAGTATTTTACAAGGGTTTTGCTAAAATATTTTATATACTCAATTCACCTCCCTCTTGAGTATTAAGGCCACTTGGTAACACTCTATTATCCTATACTTGTTTACTAAGGTAGGAAAGTCCGTGATTTCCATAGGATCTACAACCCTTAGTAAGTTGAGCCTCAATCATGTCTCAAACTTTACACATTTCCAGTGCTCATCAAGATTATACCTATAGTATTAGGAAAACTTAGATAGTTCCTCAAACTTGGCCACATATTGGCCTACAAACATATTACCATATTCTAACTTTAAAAATTCTAATTCCTTAGCATTCTATAAATTTTTGGGAATGTACTTCTTTAAGAAAATGGTTTTGAAAACCCCCCCAAGTAATTTGGGTTCTTGCCACTTCTAGCAGCCTTATGGGATCATTCCACTAATACTCTGCCTTGCTAATCAACATGTATGAGGTGAAGTTACCCTTTGGTCATCATTACAGTTTGTCACAAAGAAGATTTTCTCTAACTCCTTCAGCCACCCCTCTATGACTATAGGGTTATACTCACCCTTGAAGGATGGAGGCTTGGCCTTCCTGAACTCAGAAATACCTTGAAAGTTGGGGTTTCCAGTAGGTACTTGATCCCCAAATTTTATGTTACCTCCCTTGTTTTGTTGCCTGTTTTGATTAGTCTGCATCTATTCTAGTATGCGATTTATGGTTTAGTTTTGTTCTCTCATTGAAGCAGTCATATCCCTAAAAGTTAATATAAGCTCTGCCATTTCATTATTGGCATGAGTATGCCTAATGGATATCATAGGTATCATAGGCTCCTGTACACACAAAACAAACAATATTGAGTTGATTAGTATCAATAACATGTAACCAATGTGGCAAAAACTTCTAACATTCATACCTCAGGCAATTAGTGCATATCTAATCTAACCAGAAATCTCATCATTAAGAAAAGAAACTACTAATGCGTAACATACAAGGGAACTTTCTCTATTTCTAGTATAGTCAGTTCATACCCTAGGCTTTTCAGGATAAACTACTTTGATACCATCAAATGTGACACCCCCAAGCCTATATAGTTCACCTTAACCACGTTAGGGAGACCCATATAGGAAAGAGTTCATCACAACTAGATGTCTGTTTACCTGGGACTACATTAAGCTAAATTCATTGTTTAGGAAATCATCTTGTATTTGAGATTCATTCTTTCCTCGATATTAGTTAACTTAATCTCATGTAAACCTATTGTCACGACCACGATTGCGATAGGAAAGGTGAAAAAAAATAAATTTTAAGAAAAAAGAAATGTGAAAATGGAGTAGCCAACAAGGTTTATTTAATTTAGGGAAAAACATTGGAAAACCCTTTTACAAAAAAATAGTCTTTGAAACTAAATTGAATTTGAGAATCGATTGCGCATAAGGAATAATGGAAACTAAATCTTACAGCACCCCTGATAGACCTATCCTCAAGACGGTTAGCCATATCAATTGTACAAATTCTTGATAACCCTTTAAAATATTTATTTTATCCTTTTTTCTTTTTTTTTTCTTTCTTCTTTTTTTAGAACTTATTATTAAAAGCAAGAAACATATAAAATCGCAACTACACTTTAAAATTAACACCAAATCATGTCACTCAACATATCAAACATACACATAGAACTAAACTAATTATTCTAAGCAACTCTAGAACAAAAAGAAAACCAAGATATTTTCATTTTCATCTTTCATTTTTCATTTTTAGTTGCTTGTCTATTAATTCCTAAATCATTTTTTTTCTTCTTTTGTTTTTTTTATCTTTTTTAACTTGTATATTTTTTTTATTTTTTTATTAAAAGTTTTTTTTACAACCTTTTTAGTTTTTGACAACCTACAAAATCGAAAGCAAAGAAGTTCTAACTTTAGCCCAAAGGAAACAAAACCAACACTAATCTAGACTTATTTAGGCTAAAAAAGGAGAGTAACCTTATTCTTCATCAAACTAAACCCAATAGATTTTCTTTTTTATTCTTATTTTTTCTTTTTTTTAATCATTTTTAACTTCTTTTATTTTCTTCTGCCTAGCGACTTTATTTATTACATTTTTTGTTTTTTAAAACTATGCCCAAAAACAAAAATAGAACTTAATTAAACTCTACCAAACCAAGGCCCAACACAAAATTAGCATAGTATTAAAACTAACATGGATTACAAAAAAACCTTTCTTAGCCCAAACACAAAATAAACTATTCTAATTTCTAAACTAAAACAAATAACAAAATAATAAAAACCACAAAAAATTACACGAAAGTAAGCAGGAAAAGCAACAGAGGAACAGACTGAGAGAGCGAGGTCGTTTAGTGGCATGGCTCGAAGGCCTTTGATGGCTGGGTGAATAAGGTGGCAGAATAGGGCTCTCTGACGGTAGCTCCAGTGGCAACTTCAACGTCTGGTCAGTGAAATAACTTGTTGGATGGGTGGTGGCTTTGTGGGTACGAGACATCGGTACGTGGTGGCAGAGAAACAGGTGACAAGTTCAAGTGGTGACTCGCGGTGGTGTGGGGCTACAGAGAACAGAGGTGATGAATGGTGAGGTGGCTCATGGGTTGATGGTGTTGGGTGGCGCAATTAGTGGTTAGATGACGACGGGTCACTGCGGAGACTCGGTGGTTGGTGGCTGTTGCGATATGGATGACGGAAGTTGATGACATGGTGAAGGGAGGTTAATGGTTCATTGCTCGAGTTGCTAGGTTGAAAATAAAGGATTGAGGGATGTTGTCTTGATGGTAAAAGTTATGGTTACGGAAGGTGTTTGCTTTGGTTGGAGGGTTGCTCAGCTGGATGGGTTTGGTGGTGATGGATTAAGTTGTAGAGGGTGAAGATGATGATAGAAATGGGTTAATGGTGAAGGTTAGAGGCCGTTTGGAGCTTAGAAGTATGATGGTGGTTCATGGCATGGTTATTGTGAAGATGAGGTGAAGATTTTGGGTGCAATTATAGATTGGGTGTTAGCTGCAAGATGGTTCAAGTTGTGGTGAAGAAAGGTTCATCTTTAGGTGGTCGATGGTGGACTGGATTCCACTATGGGTTGTAGGTGATCAGCTCATTGCAGCTTGGCAGCAATTTTTAGAGGTGGCTGGTGCGTGGTGGTATGGATTTGGTTGGTTGATGGCATTTGGGTGGAAAAGGTTTGAGTTGCACAGTGGTTATTGGTGTTTGGTGATAATGGAGTTGACTCGGTGGCGTTGGTTAAGTGTAGAAGAATGGTGGTAGTGAATGAAGGTTCTGTTTGAGAGGTTTTCGGGGTTAGAGTTGTTTTCTGGTTGAGAGATGTTGATACGTGTCGCTGGTTGAATGGTATCCGATTAAGATGGTGGATGGTGGGGATGGAGGTAGAAGTTATCATCGTGGCTATTGAAGTGAAGATGCCATGGTAGTTTTTTGGGTCAAAGCTCGTACTAGCACTACAAGTTTATGGATGATGGGGTGCCTCTGGTGATGCGTCTGTGTGCATGGATGGTGTCACTTAGGGCTAAAGTTAGAGGCTGTTAGTAGCTGAAGGTGAAGGTTTTTGAATATGCTGGGAGTGTTTGAGAGAAGATAATGGTTGTTCAGTAGTGGATATTGAGTTGTACCTAGATAGACACAATTTGGTGTTTTCCACCTCACACAGTAGTAGAGCGTGTTAAAACGAGGGGGGGGGGGGGGGGAGGGGAGGGAGTTGGTATCTGCAAAAATACTCTAACGCTCAAGTCAGGTTGTGCCCAATTAAGATTTATGCTAAAGAGCAATAGATAGCTATTAGAGGTGATTGAGCTTGGTATTTATAAAGGTGAGATAGGGAAATACGTTTCCTTAATAGTTGCAGTGGATCCCTATAAAATCGAAATGTTGATACTGCAATTATGAGCTATCAAAGGCAGTAATGAGCGCTATTATTACGCAAAATCATGATTAAAAATTATGAATATTCATAAGATTTATCCACGGTACAAATCTCGCGATAATGTCGTTATTACCCAATGTCGCTGTCTGACATCTATTGTGATAGGATCTCAACAGTGTACCATGAATTCCCAGTGGAGTGTTAGTGACAAACTCTGGTTAGATGCGTGCCGGGTTGACCCATGGGACAGAATCTCAGATCGTGGTCAGGAACAGTTGCCCCCAACTTGGTGCTTAGATGGGACAACTAAGTGTCAATGTATCTAAGTTTGATAGGAGCACACTACATGTGGTGCACAAAGGGATCCAAGTTAGTGTTAATGCTAAATCTCATGATGTTTTCTCCAAAGGGCCGAGGTATGTGATACATCATAGAATGCCCCTAGGGTTAATGAGTAAGGCCGGGATCCGAGTTAGATCGCTTTGCTCACGTCATCACCCCATTATCCGGGGCATGTCATAGGTTGCCCCATATGTAGTTCACGGGTTCCTTGTTGTGCTTAATTCTTTGCAACCTTTATTTTGCAGCTTGTAGCAGTCTGAGCTTGCTTTGGAACCGTTACTTTGACTTTATTAGGAATGAAAAGTGCTTCAATAAAGGTGGCAATTTCAGGCTGTTTCCCAACTACCCACTATTCTTAGGACTAATCGTAAGGAAGGGGCATTAAAAAGTGGCCTTAAACGTGTAGTCAGCTTGCTTTCTTAGGAGTTGATCAGAATACTTATTCCCTTTATAAATAATGGATGCTTGCAGTGGGGTTGTCATTTGTTGAGAGCCATGTTTCTTACTGAAATCTTCTTTCATTTCTTCCTCAAATTCTTAAACGTGCTTCCTTTTCCCTAACATGTTCTTTTGATAGAGGCCTTTCTTACTAGGTGTGATTACTATACAACAATGAAGATGAGTTTTGATGATAACAAACATAAAAATGATGAGAAGACCAAGTCCAATATCTTCAAAGATTAGCTTTAGGACTTAGGGTCTTCTTTTGTACAGAGCTCTTACTGGATATCTCATTATTTATTTTTAAAAGATCTAAAAACCTATTCCTCATAAATTAAACTAAAGTTTTAATATGGTTTTTAAAAGATCAAAAGATTTTATAAATTCGGAAATCACCTGGGCAGTTTTCTAAAGGCTTTCAAATGATTTTCTAACAGGGCTATTCGAATAACCCCCAAGGTATTCGAATAACCTGCTATGTTTTTCTTGTTTTCAAACAGAACTATTCGAATAGCACACTAGGCATTCAAATACAGGATTTCTTAAAATCTGTTTTCAAATGTAAGGTATTCGAATAACCCACGTGGTATTCGAATATTCCTGATTATAGAAAATTGTTTTTAAACATAAGTATTCGAATAACATAATAAGTATTCGAATAACTTCTTCTGAACTGATTTCACAAGCCTTTTTAAACATAGGTATTTGAATAACCTTATAGGTATTCGAATAACTATCTACAGAATTGCTTTTTACTAAACAGTGGTATTCGAATAACCAAGTTGGTATTCGAATAACCCACGAATCCTGTTTTAGAAAGAAACGGATATATTTCAAAATCAAATGTGAATTTAATTCTTCCAATGGGCATTTTTGCTCAAAGACTCTATAAATAGAGACCTTAGGTCTCTTTTACAAGCCTCAAAAAATCTGAATTATTTTTGCTTGTGTTAAAATGTGATTTATAATTTTCTCTCTTATTTTCTGTGCTTTTTTACTAAAATTCTAAGATATCCTTAGAGAGCTCTATAGTGCTTTAATTTGTATTACTTGCACTTTGTGAGAGTTTCTTTTTATCTATTTTCTGCTGTATTTCTGAGAGGGAGAGGTATCCCTCAAAGGCTTTGTAACAAGGGTGAGGTATCCCTTGAAGGTTTGTGTGAGGGTGAGGTATCCCTGACAGTTTGAGGCTTTAGCACAAGGGTAGAGTTTCCCTGTGTGTGAAAAGTGATCTTGATTGTAAAGGTCGCAAGCACTTGTTTTAAGCTTGTCTTGAATGGTGAAAAATCTTAAAATGTGTTTCGAGGACTAGACGTAGGGCACAAGTGGTTGGTGGTCGAACCAGGATAAATATCGTATCTGTTTTTCTTATCCTTAATCTTTTATTTATCTGCATTCATTTTATTATCTCTTGCAATTTATTTATTGGCTGTTCTTCTTCTCTTCCTTTATTTTCACGCCATTTTAATATTTTATTTTTAGCATATTTAATCTATTTACGCTTTTGCAAAAAGAATTTAATACTCAATTCACCCCCTCTTGAGTATTGGAAGCCACTTAGTAATAAGTGGTATTAGAGCTAGACTCTTGTATAAAGAGCTTAGTGACTACGGGATTTAAGGATGCAAACCCAAGTGCAGGTTGTCTCAAGTAATAAATTTCTCGAGAGTCCGAGGTCGATCCACAGGGAATTGATGAAGAAAAAAATTAATTGAGGTAGGAAAGGATTTGTCACAACACCAAAAGTAATAAAAGATATTCACAAGTGAATTTAAGAACTTGCTTGGGTTAGAAGATCCACTCTTGGCAATAAATTAAAGGCAAGATTATTTCTCTTTATAACTCAATTGAAATCCACACACAACGGAAGTTCCAATCGGAAAATATAACATTCAAAATTCAATTATATATGCAATCATATTATGATTCCTTTAATTATCTACCAACATTTGTAAATAAGTTCAAGCATTCACTATGTCAATCCTATTGTCTACAATAAATCAAGATCTCCATTATACAAAGAAGGTTTTTAAATTAATTGGAAACAAAATACAACACATATAATGTCCATTTGATAATATATCATTTAAGCACAAGAAATAGAATAATCTAACCTTATTTCATTACCAAGAGCTTCACTCTTTCACCCAAGCAAGATGAAGATTTAGTTACTCATAGATAAGAAGAAAGAAAGAGAGAAGAAGAGAAAGATGAACATAGCTTCACTTTAGAACAAGAGAAAATTACAACAAAGTAAAACAAGAAACAAACATAACCATAACTTGTAAAAACTAAGCCTAACACCAAGTGCTCTAAATAGTTAGCCAATGGTGCCTTTTATAGAGGATTAGGGATACAAAATGACAAGGAGGCTGATTAAGAGTAGGTGGATGAGTGGATGAATGAGTGGAAAATGCCAAATGGTGAAGATAAGAGTGAGAAATTATTGAGATTTCTTGTCTCTGAAATCATTCATTACTTAACTCATGGATTTCGTCATCAAATAAAAAAGTCATCTTCATGAAAGTTGTAGATCTGGATCTTAACTTTCAGATGTCCAAATTTCAGCCCAAGATAATTCTTATAACCCGAGATATGGCCTAATTACTGCAGACTGTTTAGGCCCAGTTTCAGCATCTCTGTTTTGACTTCCAGACCCAATATCACCTCCAAGCTGTCCGAATTAGCTCTTGTGTTCTCATGAAAGTTGTAGATCTGGGTCTTAACTTTCAAATGACCAAATTTCAGCCTAAGATAATTCTTAAAGCCCGAGATATGCTCTGATTACTATACATTATTCAGGTTCCAAACACAAAACTCGTGTTCTGTCTTCCAAGCCCAATTAGCTCCACTAGATGTCTGATTGAGACTTTGAGCTCTTCATCAAACTTGTAGAGCTTTCTCTCAGCTTTCCTACAAGGTAAAATTCATAATTTCTAGACATCTATAACTCAAGATATGACGAAAATACAGAAACAGTGTAAGACCCAAATAATGCTAAAAAAATCAATTAAGTCCAATTTGAGTCCAATCTTACAAAACATAACCAGGCTTAATCAATTAAGGACATGAAGAGTGTAAATGACTAAAAATGAGAGTTTATTAATGTATAAAATATATGCTCATCAAATTCCCCCACACTTAGCTTTTTGAACTCTTGGGCAAAACACATAAGACCAAGGTTAGGAGACAAAGAAAAATGATAAAGACTCAAAAGCTAAAAACTCTAAAAGACTCGATGAAGCAAGAAGAGCAACAAGAAATTCAAGGGATCAAAGCATGAATGAGGTTTCTTTACATCTCAAACCAATAAGCAAGGAAACTTCAGTTGAAAAGAATGAATCAAGAATGATAGATCCTCACAGAATTCACTCTCAGTCTCTCAAGTGTTTAAAAGGTAAGTATTTCACTCTATTCAACCCATGAACAATTGCACTACCATAAGCTTGCTTATCTTCTACTTCTCCGCTACTCAAAACAAATGCATACAAAAATCAAGAGGACTTTATTCAAGGTTGTAATGGGGTCATGGTACATGAGAGAGGATAATATGGATATGCAAAGATAAATACCAAAGAGAATAAAAGAGCATTATGGTACAATTAGAGTGGAGAAAATGTTTGAGAACATTCATCATAAAGGACAATCACCAATATTTGACTAATGTTTTGTTGAAGATCAATCCCAAATTGGTGAATTGAATTCATTATTAGACTTGAACATTCTCCTTTTCTTCCTGTTGTTTCCGAGCATCCACCTTTATTCTAAACTCTGATAATCCTTTAATTGTTATGGTCATTTTTCTTTTATCATTTTGCACACACACCCCCACACTTGTTCAAGAACAAGGTCAATGCTCTCTTATTCCCCAAGGTTGGGTAAAAACATGTTTTTTTTTCTTTTTTTTTTCTTTTTTTTTTGAAGGATGAAATGAGCTAAAAACAAGGAATGGTCAAATAAGTTCAAAGGGGTTATACAATGAAAAATATACAAGGATGACTATTTGGTCAAAGTAGCTATTTCAAACTGCCTCAATCATATTAATGTATGCATGTGAAAATGTAGCCTAAAAAAGAATTAAAGCAAGTTCTAGAGTAACAATTCCATGAGTGAAAATCACACAAGAAAGAAGAGAATGGTACAGATATTCAATCTATTCATCAATAGGCTCAAAATCTCACAAGGCATATTTCTATCATTCTCAATCCATCATATCAACATTCATATCCAATCTTGTGATTTTTAAGAAAGAAGACAATTATACTAAGATCCAAGAATCCATTTGCTACTTCTACAAATTAATACTAATTAATTACTACCTAAAAAAACTCCTTACTCTGCCATCAATTAAGATGCGTCTCAAGAGTAAATCACTGCAAGGGCAAAACTACTCCTTACTCTACCATCCTTCATTAGTTTAGTAAGTCCATGACAATTATATCTACTTCCAAAAAAAAATTTTTTTTTTTGTCAACTATCCTTCCCCCCTAACTAGTTTACAACATTGTCCTCAATGTTAAAATATAGATGAGTAAAAGATAGAAGATATTACCTGTTAGAGAAATCTGACACAAATTTAAACAAAAACAAAGTATGATAAATCCAAAGTAAAGGAAAGCTATAAACGAAGTGTCAAATCTGGCTTTCTTTTCATCTTGCTTCCCTCACTGCTTCTTGCTGACCAATCTATTTGAGCTATTGCTGGATCAGGATCAAAGATCAAAGGTAAAGAATTTTTTTTTGACTTCAAGAAAACCATCAGGGTAAAGAAGTATAGAAACCCCTGAAGGACCCTATTCAAAGGATCGTCTGTCCAAAACCAAAATACAGCAAAATCATACAAAGATAAAAGAAATATAATAGCAAATGATGACATACCTATATGTACAGCTTTCATAGCGTATCTTTATATTGCGCGTCGTGAGTGCAGTAGTGGCATATTTTTATACTACGTGTCACCAGTGGAGTAGACACTCATATCCGTTTATTCGAAGAAAAGAGAAAGAAGAAACCATCGTGGGTTTCCATCTTGGGTCTAGAACTGGAGCGCTCACACTTGAGCTCGTAACATCAATAAAGATGCTAAAATTTGAAACCTGTAATGTCCAAGATCCAAAACATCCCATCCTAGGGCGCTGAGAGCCCCTTCTAATAAAAGAGAGGATCAAGCTCAGATGCCTCATATGCTTTGGCAGCCACGGGTTACTTCTCACTAATAACCAGAGTGGGACGCTTCTGCCTGTCCATCAACTCCACAGTGTCTAGATGGTAAATATTGGGTTATGGAGTGCGGCTCTCTACAGAGTATGGTACACGAAATTTTTTAAGGACCAGTGTGCAAAGATCCACCTGAGTCAATGACGGGTCAGCCAAAGGCTGGGGCTCCACAACTAATTAAAGCCATAGTACTCCTTTCGGATCGCCCTTGTCCAAAAATTTTTTTTTAAATTTTTTTTTCTTTTTTTTGAAAGATGACATGAAAATGAAGAAGATAATATGTACAGATTATTGTGGATATGGCTCACATCTGCCTCTGGTTTAACGTCCAGTAACGACTTAAACGCCTTCTATGAGTCGAGGATAAGCTTCTCATCCAATTTTCTTATAAATTGGCAAACAAGGTCTTTTAAAGTCAAATTTCCAAGACTGTAGCGTTTTTCTTCATCCTTGAAGAGATTCCACAAATTAAGAATTTTACGATGCACCAATCTACAAGAATGCGTCTCAAGAGTCAATAAGATATCATCTAATGACTCCTTACTCAGTCCATTCTTAATGAAGAAAATTTTATCTTCTCTGTTTGCGGAAACCATCCCCAAAGAACGACATCGCTTATTACAATTCCATCATCCACATTTGTGACAGACTTGTAACCTTTTTGCTCTTCTCCTTTTAGAATACGAACTTCTTCCAAGACCTGGCACGTATGAGTCAAATGAAATTGAAGACTCACCTGCTAGTCGGACCTTTGCTTTAATTATCCAGCGTACATCTTTTGGCATACCTTTGTGCATTAACAATCTCAATCTTTGACATCGAACTTTGTAGATTTTTTTTTAGAGCATTTTGAGGGAGAGAGGGAAAATGTTTTCTCAGGTTTGAAAGAATGACATCCATTTTAAAGGAGAAGAAGGATTCAGTTATTTTGGGAAACTGAAAAATAAACCGACTTGAGAGTCACGGAGTACCGTGTCCGCCACTTAACCGGCAACACAAAGAACGGCAAAAACAAGGCAACAAAATTAGAGTGAATTCTATTCATAACAAGGATCAAAAAGAGAGATCAATTCTACCTCATTAACTTCGTTTTCCAGAAATGGTTTGAGCCTTTGTCTATTGACTTTAAACACATTACCTTTCCTAGGATTCTCAATATCTACGGCTCCATGAGGATACACGTGTTTGATAACAAAAGGACCACTCCACCTAGATCTCAATTTTCCAGGGAATAGGTGCAGGCGAGAATCATAAAGCAGAACTTTTTGACCAATTTCAAAAGATTTTCTCAAAATTGTCTTGTCATGAAAAGCTTTTGTTCTGGCTTTATAAATCTTTGAGTTCTCATATGCATCATTTCTCAATTCCTCAAGTTCATTTAATTGCAGTTTGCGTATCTTGCAAGCATCATCATGATTTAGATTGAAAGCTTTAATGGCCCAGAATGCTTTATGTTCCAATTCTACAGGCAAGTGACAAGGTTTTCCATAGACTAACCGATAGGGTGACATGCCCAAAGATGTTTTGAAAGCAGTACAGTAAGCCCAAAGTGCATCGTTTAGTCTTAAAGACTAATCTTTACGATTTGGGTTAACCGTTTTTTCCAAAATTTATTTAATCTCCCTATTTGCCAATTCAACTTGTCCACTTGTCTGAGGGTGATAAGGGGTGGCAATTTTGTGTGTAATACCATATTTTTTCATTAAAGATTCAAATGGTTTATTGCAAAAATGTGTTCCCCCATCACTTATGATAGCTCGAGGGATTCTAAATCAACACAAGATATTTTCTTTTAAAAATTTGAGAACTGTTTTATGATCATTGTGCTGGCATGGAATTGCCTCAATCCATTTTGAAACATAATCAACTGCAACAAAATATACACAAATCCAAATAAAAATGGAAATGGACCCATGAAATCAATTCCCCAACAATCAAAAATTTTAATGACAAGGATGGGATCCAGAGGCATCATGTTTCTTTTTGAAATTGAGCCCAACTTTTGATAATTTTCACAATTTTTGCAAAAAGTATAGCAGTCCTTAAATAAAGTGGGCCAATAAAATCCACACTGCAAGATTTTCGCAGTTGTTTTCTTTGAAAAGAAGTGACCTCCACATGCTTCTGAGTGACAAAATTTAATGACACTACCTACCTCACTATCGGGCGTACATCTCCGAAAGATTTGATCAGTACAATATTTGAATAAGTATGGGTCATCCCAATAAAAATTTTTCACCTCTGTCAAAAATTTTCTTCTATCTTAGTGCATCCATTGAGGCGACATCTTTCCTGTTATAAGAAAGTTGACTATTTTAGCAAACCAAGGCATGAAATTGACAAAAAATAAAAATTCATCAGGAAAAGAATCATTGATAGGTGTGCTATCAAAAGGTGAGCCTATTGTAAGTCTGGATAAATGATCAGCGACAACATTTTCGGCTCCTTTCTTATCTTTTATTATTATGTTGAATTCTTGAAGCAACAAGATCCACCGTATCAATCTTGGTTTGGCATCCTGCTTAGACATCAAATATCTAACAACAGAATAATCAGTGAAAATCATAATAGAAGAGCCAATTAAGTAAGATCAAAATTTGTTCAGTGTAAAAATTACAGCAAGCAGTTCTTTTTCAGTAGTGGTGTAATTCATTTGTGCACTGTTTAAAGTTCTACTTGCGTAACAAATCACATGAGGCTTACCTTCCTTTCTTTGGCCTAAAACAACGCCCACAGCAAAATCATTAGTGTCACACATTAACTCAAAAGGCAAAGACCAGTCAGGAGATTGCATGATAGGAGCAGATGTCAGAAGACTAATTAATTTTTCAAAAGATTTTTGACATTCTTGAGTCCAATCAAATGGTGCATCTTTCAACAGAAGATTACATAATGGTCTAGATATGACACTAAAGTCCTTAATGAATCTTCTGTAAAATTCTACATGTCCTAAAAAGGAACAAACTTCTCTGAATATTTTTGGGGAAGGCAAATGAGCAATTAATTCAACTTTGGCCTTATCAACTTTAATTCCTTTAGAAGAGATCACATGACCTAATACTATTCTTGAGGTAATCATGTAATGACATTTTTTCCAATTTAGCACAAATCCTTTTTCTTCGCATCTTTTAAGAACTTTTTACAAATTATCAAGACAATTTTCAAAAGAATTTCAAAAAACTGTCAAATCATCCATGAAAACCTCTAAATAATGCTCAATCATGTCACTAAAAATGCTTAACATGCATCTTTGAAATGTTGCCGGAGCATTACAAAGGCCAAAAGGCATTCTTCTATATGCAAAAGTACCAAAAGGACATGTAAAAGTGGTTTTTTCTTGATCTTCCAATGCAATTGGTATTTAATTATAACCAGAAAAACCATCAAGAAAAAAGTAGTATGGATGTCCTGCTACCCTTTCCAGAATTTGATCAAGAAATGGCAAGGGAAAATGATCTTTCCTAGTAGCAGCATTTAATTTTCTAAAATCAATACACATATGCCAACTATATGAGACTCGCGTAGGTATTAATTCACCTTTATCATTTTTAACTACTGTTATTTTAGATTTCTTAGGCACAACTTATGTAGGGCTTACCCATTGGCTATCAGAGATAGGATAGATAATTCTAACATCAAGCAATTTAAGGACTTCAGCTCTAACTACTTCTTTCATGTGTGGATTTAATCTTCTTTGAGGTTGTTGAGAAATTTTAGCATTATCCTCTAAATGTATTCTATGTGTACAAATTAATGGATTAATGCCTTTTATGTCCTTTAATGTCCATCCAATTGCACTTTTATGCCTTTTAAGTACTTCTGTTAACATACCTTCTTGTTCTTCAGTAAGAGACGAGAAAATTACCACTAGAAAATTTTGCTTTTCTCCCAAAAATATGTACTTCAACCTGACAGGTAATGGCTTTAGTTCCAGTGTGGGTATTTCTTCATGGGCATTATCATTCATGGGTTTTAACTCTTCAAATCTTGGCTTCCATCCCTTGTACTCCATTGCCTGTGTACAATCAAGCAAAGAGCATATTTCAGAGATATCATCTTCTAATTGCATGCTTGAATCAAATGAATTTACTAAAAAACTTTCTAATGGGTCAGAAGAACTCCTTGTTTGAAGATGATCATCTATAATGACTCCAATTCCTTCAACTTCCTCCTTTTCATCAAGGACTTCCTGTGGTTGCTTGCACATGTTAAAAACATTGAGCTCTAGTGTCATGTTTCTAAATGTTAGCTTCACCACTCCATTTCTGCAATTTATCAAAGCATTAGATGTTGCTAAAAATGGACGGCCTAAAATAACAGGAATTGACTTGCAACTATCAACCATAGGTTCAGTATCCAAGACAATAAAATCCACAGGATATATGAATTTATCAACTTGAACCAACACATCTTCCACTATTCCTCTTGGAATTTTAATTGATCTATCTGCAAGTAGAAGAGTTACAGAAGTTGGTTTTAACTCACCTAAGTTGAGTTGCTGATAAACTGAATATGGAAGCAAATTGACACTAGCACCAAGATCAAGTAAAGCTTTTTCAATTTTATGTTCTCCAATAATGCATGAAATTGTAGGACAACCCGGGTCTTTATATTTCAACGCATTATTATTTTGAAGAATAGAGCTTACCTGTTCAGCCAAAAATGCTTTCTTTTTCACATTTAATTTCCTTTTAACAGTGCACAAGTCCTTCAAATATTTGGCATAAGAAGGAATCTGTTTGATAGCATCTAATAAAGGAATATTGATCTTCACTTGTTTCGAAATTTCAAAAATTTCAGTGTTATGGTCCAATTTCTTTGGATTATACAATGCTTGAGGAAATTGGGGTGAAGGCGAGAGTTTGGTCACCTTTTGGTCAACTTCTTCATTTTCTTAGGGAACTGCTTCAACTTCTTTCTCACAAGGTTCAGGAATTTCTTTTTCAACAACCTTTCTACTCCTAAGAGTTATCACTGACTTGACTTGGTCCATTTGTTGATTTTATGAACTCCCCTCGTTTAAACTGTATTAACCTTTGGGATTTGGTTGAGGTTGAGAAGGAAATTTTCCTTTCTCGTGAATGGTGAGTGCAGAAGAAAGTTTAGCAAGAGTGTCTTTTATGTCATTCATGGTTTGATTGTTTTGTTTATTAATGGCCTCTTGCTTTTCTATGAATGCATACAGTGTTTCTTTAAGGTTTTTCCTATATGGTGAGACATAAGGTGCATATCCTTGAGAATTTTGAGAGTCCTGTTGTGCTTGAAGAGGTGGTGGTTGCATGAATTGTGACTGATTATTATTCCTCTAGCTGAAGTTCAGGTGATTTTTCCATCCCGGATTGTATGTATCTGAAAAAGAAGAAGTAAATGGCTTTTTAAAATTATTCATTGTATTTACTTGCTCATGTATAACTTCTTTAAAAACAAGAATCTTAGGACATTCATGTGTTGGGTGTCCTAAGTCATCACAAATGCCACAAATTTCTTCATTTTGTACAGATTTGATTTCTTTTGTTTTTCTTAATTCCATGGCTTCCACCTTTCTAGCCAAACTAGCAAACCTGGCATTTAGATCTTCTTCTTGACTAAGGTGATATTTTCCTTTATTAGTACTTTCAAGATTAGATCTAATTGAATTTTCAGAAGGGTTAGTACTATGCCAAGATTGAGAATTTTCAGCCAGTTGGTTTAAATAGTCTAAAGCTTCATCTGGTTCTTTATCAAGAAACTCACCATTACACATTGTTTCCACAAATTGTTTAGTTTCAGGTGTTAAATCTTTATAAAAGAAGCTTATAGTGCGCCATTTTTCAAAACCATGATGTGGGCAAGAATTTAACAAATCTTTAAACCATTCCCAACATTGAAAATATGCTTTATTTGAAATTTGGGAAAAATTATGGATTTGTCTTTTCATAGCATTGGCTTTATGTGTTGGAAAAAATTTCTTTAAGAACTCACCTTGCATTTCTTACCATGTGCAATTGATCTTGGTTTAAAAGTGTTAAGCCAAGATTTTGCTTTATCTTTTAAAGAAAAAGGAAACAATTTAAGCCTAACAATCTCTTCAGTGCAATTTTGATCATTGAAGGCAATACATACTTCCTCAAATTCTTTTAGATGTAAATATGGACTTTCAGATTCTAAACCATGAAAATTAGGAAGTAAAGAAATCATACCTGGCTTAAATCTAAAATTGTTGGCATTGAGTGGAAAGATAAAACATGATGGACTAGAATTTCGAGGTGGTTGCAAATATTCACGCATGGTTCGTAATGGTTGATTTTCATGTTCATCATGTACACTTTCATTGTTAGTCATTGTGTCAATTGTATGTGATTGTGATTCAAACAAATCAATATACAAAGTACCAGGATTAATTTTGACTAAACGACCAGAATTTAAATCACGATACTAATTAAGCATAAATACATAAATAACTTAAAAATAAATAAACAAAAATAATGTACAAGATGGCGGTGTAACCCACCATTAAATATTAACAAGGATGTGGTATATACCAACCACCCAATAAATATGTACAAAGGCGTGGAATAAACCAACCACCAAATAAAAATTAAAAAAAATGGTGGGGTAATAAACCAACCACCCAAAAATAAAAATAAAAATAAAGTGCGGAAAATAAAATATGAAAATTAAAATGCGAAAATTAAAATACGAGAAAATAAAATGTAGAAAGTAAATTTAAATATGAAAATTGGAGAGTGACAGAGACCCACAGAGCCGGCAAAAGAGAAAGAAGAAGAAATATTA
The DNA here is from genome assembly GCA_029884605.1 of Ormosia emarginata. Taxonomy (NCBI): domain Eukaryota; kingdom Viridiplantae; phylum Streptophyta; class Magnoliopsida; order Fabales; family Fabaceae; genus Ormosia; species Ormosia emarginata. The sequence goes on from JAQQTP010000090.1 coordinate 15,355,906, forward strand.
TTTCATTAAGTTAGATTGCGGAAAAATAAATAAAAAAAGTAAAAAGGAGAGTTTCCCCACTAAGTTAGTGCGTAAAATAAAAGGGAGAGTTACCTCACTTGTGACGAAAAAAAAAGACAAAAATAAATAAATAAAAAATTAAAAAGCAAAAATAAATGACATAAATATAAAAGTTAGAAAGTTAGTATGTTAGCAAGTTAGTAAAGAAACCGAAGGATCGGCAAGCCGATCTTTTGCTCCGGTGAGGGAGAAGAGAGAATAGATTTTATTAAAGAAAACGAACCTCAATAAATTAAAACTTCAAATCAAGTCCCCGGCAACGGCGCCAAAAACTTGACTACGGGATTTAAGGATGCAAACCCAAGTGCAGGTTATCTCAAGTAATAAATTTCTCGGGAGTCCGAGGTCGATCCACAGGGAATTGATGAAGAAAAAAATTAATTGAGGTAGGAAAGGATTTGTCACAACACCAAAAGTAATAAAAGATGTTCATAAGTGAATTTAAGAACTTGCTTGGGTTAGAAGATCCACTCTTGGTAATAAATTAAAGGCAAGATTATTTCTCTTTATAACTCAATTGAAATCCACACACAACGGAGGTTCCAATCGAAAAATATAACATTCAAAGTTCAATTATATATGCAATCATATTATGATTCCTTTAATTATCTACCAACATTTGTAAATGAGTTCAAGCATTCACTATGCCAATCCTATTGTCTACAATAAATCAAGATCTCCATTATATAAAGAACGTTTTTAAATTAATTGGAAACAAAATACAACACATATAATGTCCACTTGATAATATATCATTTAAGCACCAGAAATAGAATAATCTAACCTTATTTCATTACCAAGAGCTTCACTCTTTCACCCAAGCAAGATGAAGATTTAGTTACTCATAGATAAGAAGAAAGAAAGAGAGAAGAAGAGAAAGATGAACATAGCTTCACTTTAGAACAAGAGAAAATTACAACAAAGTAAAACAAGAAACAAACATAACCATAACTTGTAAAAACTAAGCCTAACACCAAGTGCTCCAAATGGTCAGCCAATGGTGCCTTTTATAGAGGATTAGGGATACAAAATGACAAGGAGGCTGATTAAGAGTAGGTGGATGAGTGGATGAATGAGTGGAAAATGCCAAATGGTGAGGATAAGAGTGAGAAATTATTGAGATTTCTTGTCTCCGAAATCATTCATTGCTTAACTCATGGATTTCGTCATCAAATAGAAAAGTCATCTTCATGAAAGTTGTAGATCTGGATCTTAACTTTCAGATATCCAAATTGCAACCCAAGATAATTCTTACAGCCCGAGATATGGCTCAATTACTACAGACTGTTTAGGCTCAGTTTCAGCACCTCTGTTTTGACTTCCAAACCCAATATCACCTCTAAGCTGTCCGAATTAGCTCTTGTGTTCTCATGAAAGTTGTAGATCTGGGTCTTAACTTTCAAATATCTAAATTTCAGCCCAAGATAATTCTTAAAGCCCGAGTTATGCTCTAATTACTGTACACTGTCCAGGTTCTAGACACAAAACTCATGTTCTGTCTTCCAAGCCCAATTAGCTCCACTAGATGTCTGATTGAGACTTTGAGCTCCTCATCAAAGTTGTAGAGCTTTCTCTCAGCTTTCCTACAAGGTAAAATTCATAATTTCTAGACATCTAGAACTCAAGATATGACCAAAATACAGAAACAGTGTAAGACCCAAATAATGCTGAAAAAATCAATTAAGTCTAATTTGAGTCCAATCTTACAAAACATAACCAGGCTTAATCAATTAAGCACATGAAGAGTGTAAATGACTAAAAATGAGGGTTTATTAATGTATAAAATATATGCTCATCACTTAGCCGCTTTAAGAGAACATGGCTTCCTCGAATGGCTTTTTAGAGGGATCTTCTATAAACCGACCACCCTTTTTCAATGGGGATGGTTACGCATATTGGAAAGAAATAATGAAAATCTTCATCAAAGCTATTGATCTAGATGTGTGGGATACTATTGAAAATGGCGCATTTATACCTACACGAGTAGTCGATGGTGTAAAAATCAAGACACCTAGAAGTGATTGGTCTAATGAGGATAAAAGAAAAGTTCAATATAATTTGAAAGCTAAAAACATCATTACCACTGCCTTAGGGTATGATGAATTTTTCAGAATTTCAAATTGCAAAACTGCTAAAGAGATGTGGGACACTTTACAAGTTACCCATGAGGGTATTAGTGAAGTTAAGAGGTCGAGAATCAATTCTCTTACTCGTGAATATGAATTATTTAGAATGAACCAAGGAGAAAGTATTCAGGAAATGCAAAAGAGGTTCACCCACATCATAAATCATCTTGCATCTTTAGGAAAAAAATTTTCTAACGAAGATTTAATTAACAAAGTGCTAAGATGTTTGAGCAGGATTTGACAACCCAAGATAACAACCATATCAGAATCAAGGGACTTGTCGACTATGACATTAGCTACCCTTTTTGGAAAACTCCGTGAACACGAACTGGAACTGAATAGACTAAGCCAAATTGAAGAACATGATAAGAAGAAAAAGGGCATAGCTCTCAAAGCCATTGCCTCAGCAATTGATGAAAATGATGATGAGGATGGAGAAAGCACCGAAAATATTGAGCTAAATGAAGAAAACCTTAGCCTTATGCTTAAGAAATTCGGTAAGTTTCTCAAAAAGAAGGGATACCAAAGAAGACCACCTTTTCCTCCAAAGAAAACTCATCATAAGGGGGAAGGAACAACTTCAACTCCAACTTGCTACGAGTGTGAAAAATCTGGACAAATGAAAATGGAGTATCCAACTTACCAAAAGAGGATGGAGAAATTTGAAAAGAAACCCTTCAAGGAAAGAAAGGGAAGAAGAGCCTACATAGCATGGGATGGCAACGACATAGACTCAACTGATAGTTCAGCTAGCGAAGAAGCCCATCTATGTCTTATGGCCAAAGGAGAAGAAGAAGAAGAATAAAACGACAATGAGGTAAATTCTAGTTTATTGCCTTCTTATAATGAATTACAAGATGCTTTTAAAGAACTACATGATGAATCACTAAGGCTTACTAAATTAATCTCTTCTTCTAAGAAAATAATTTCTTCTCTAGAAAGTCAAATTCTTATCTTAAATAAAGAAATTGAAGAATTAAAAATTGAAAATGAAACTTTAGGAATTATTGATGCATGCACATCTCATTCTTCACATGCTTCTACATCTTCATCTTGTTCTTCATGCCATTTGCTTGAAAAAAAAATTGAAGAATTAAAGAACACCCTTGTAAAATTCACATTTGGAAGGGATAATTTAAATATTTTATTAGGAAAACAAAGAGTTGTTTTTCAAAAAGCTAGAATAGGCTATAATATGAAAAATCAACAAAAATTTTATAAAAATTTCTTTGTGCATTCAAGTACTTCAAGTAGTCCTTTTATTAAATGTTTCTATTGTGGAAAGAAAGGACATAGTGCATTAACTTGCAATGCACGGAAAAACATTAATACAAAAATTAGAATAAAAATGGTTTTGGTTCCAAAGGGTACTATACCCAAAACTGACATTCAAGGACCCAAGAAAATTTGGGTACCAAAAGTTAAAAATTAAATTTGTGTTGTAGGTGTGCTTGAAGGCAAATAGCTCAAATTGGTACCTTGATAGTGGATGCTCCAAGCACATGACTGGAGACAAGTCAAAATTCTTATTCCTTGTTCCCAAAACTCATGGACATGTAACCTATGGAGATAACAACAAAGGAAAGATTCTCAGAGTCAGCAAAGTCAGTAAGAGTTCTAATCCTCTATTGATAATATATTACTTGTTGAAGGTTTGAAACATAACTTACTTAGTATTAGTCAATTATGTGATAAAATAAATAGAGTTATATTTAATTCAAATTGTTGCATAATAGAAGATAGAAATGACAAGCATATTAAGTTTATTAGTCACAGAGTTAATAGCATTTATATGATTAGTCTTGATGATATATCTTCAAGTGATGCGAAATACTTTTTAAGTAAGGAAGATGAGTCTTGGTTATGGCATAGGAGAATTGCTCACATTCATATGGACCACTTAAAAAAGTTAGTTTCTAAAGAACTAGTAATTGGACTACCCAAACTTAATTTTGAAAAAGATAAATTATGTGATGCATGTCAAAAGGGAAAACAAGTAAAGGTCTCTTTTAAAGCCAAAAACATTGTTTCAACTACTAGATTTTTGTAACTTTTGCGCATGGATCTTTTTGGACCATCTAGAACTATGAGCTTTAGTGGGAATTACTATGTGTTAGTGATTATGGACGATTTTTCTAGATTTACATGGACTTTATTTCTTTCTCACAAAAATGATGCATTTCTAGCTTTTAAGAAACTTGCCAAAGTTATTCAAAATGAAAAAGGTTTCTCAAATACATCCATAAGAACTAATCACGGTGGTGAGTTTGAAATCATGTTTTTGAATCTTTCTGTGATGAACATGGCATTGAGCATAATTTTTTTGCCCCTAGAACTCCACAACAAAATGGAGTTGTAGAAAGAAAAAATCGATCTTTGGAAGAAATGGCTAGAACTATACTCAATGAGGCTGCTCTTCCTAAGTATTTTTGGACGGATACGGTTAATACCACGTGTTATATAATGAATAGAGCCCTTATAAGGCCGATTTTAAAGAAAACTCCATATGAGTTATACAAGGGAAGAAAGCCTAATGTCTCATATTTTCATGTTTTTGGATGTAAATGTTTTGTTTTGAATAATAGAAATGATAACTTAAGAAAGTTTGATGCTAAGTCTGATGAAGGTATATTTCTAGGCTATTATATTTATAGCAAAGCTTTTAGAATTTATAATAAAAGAACTATGACAATTGAAGAATCTATTCATGTTGCATTTAATGAAACTAATCTAAATGGATCGAGAAAGGAGTTTGTTGTTGATGATGTTGCAGAAGCTTTGGCGAAATCACATTTGGACAACAAGAAGAAAGGAAACAAGAAGAGGATCTTCCAAATCAAGAAGAATCACAAGTTATGGACCTTCCTAAAGAATGGAGGACATCAAGACACCACCCTCTTGACTCCGTAATAAGTGATATCTCAAAAGGGGTAATTACTAGAAACTATCTTAGAAATACAAGTAATCACTTAGCCTTTGTTTCTCAAATTGAACCTAAGGATATAATTGAAGCTTTTGATGATGAACATTGGATCTTAGCTATGCAAGAGGAATTAAATCAATTTGAAAGAAACCAAGTCTGAGAATTAGCTCTTAGGCCTAATGATCATCCTATAATTGGTATTAAATGGGATTTTAGAAACAAACTTGATGAAAATGGCTTGATAACAAGAAATAAAGCTAGATTAGTTGCAAAATGTTATAATCAAGAAGAAGGAATATATTATGAAGAAACCTATGCACCTATAGCTAGATTAGAAGCCATTAGAATGTTACTTGCATATGCTAGTATCATGGATTTCAAGCTATATCAAATGGATGTTAAAAGTACTTTTCTAAATGGTTTTATTCAAGAGGAGGTATATGTTGAACAACCTCCGGGTTTTGAAAATCATAAACTACCCAACCATGTTTTTAAACTTAAAAAAGCCTTGTACGACTTAAAACAAGCTCCTAGAGCTTGATATGAAAGGTTGAGTAAGTTTCTTTTAGAAAATGGTTTTTCAAGAGGAAAAGTCGATACTACCCTTTTTATCAAAAACAAAAAGCATGATATTCTCTTTGTACAAATATATATGGATGATATTATCTTTGGTACTACTAATGAATCCATTTGCAAAGATTTTGCTAAGTCAATGCAGAATTAATTCGAAATGTCAATGATGGGAGAACTTAATTTCTTTCTTGGGCTTTAAATTAAACAAACAAAAGAAGGGACATTCATAAGTCAAACCAAATACTGCAAGGAACTGCTTAAAAGGTTCGAAATGGACAATGCTAAGCACATGACTACACCAATGGACACTTCTTGCTATTTGGATAAAGATGAAGGAGGTAAATCCGTAGAAATAACGAAATACAAAGGTATAATTGGATCTCTTCTTTATCTTACTGCTAGTAGGCCAGATATTATGTTTATTGTTTGCATGTGTGCTAGATATCAGGCTAACCCTAAGGAATCTCATCTAAGTGCTGTTAAAAGAATAATGAAATACCTAGTAGGCACTTCATAAATGGATTTGTGGTACCCTAAGGGTGCCTCATGTAGCCTAATAGGATATTCTGATTCTAATTTTGCGAGATGCAAAATGGATAAGAAGAGTACTAGTGGGACATGCTACTTGCTTGGTAGCTCTTTAGTTTCTTGGCATAGCAAGAAACAAAATAGTGTGGCTTTGTCTACCACTGAGGCTGAATATGTTATAGCTAGGAGTTGTTGTGCTCAAATTCTATGGATGAAGCAACAACTTCTAGACTATGGTCTTCAGCTTGATCACATCCCGATAAGATATGACGACACTAGTGCAATAAACCTATCTAAGAATCCCATTTTTCATTCTAGAACAAAGTATATAGAGATAAGACATCATTTTATCAGAGATCATGTACAAAAAGGGGATTGTATTCTTGAATTTGTTGAAACATCTAAGCAACTTGCAAATATTTTCACTAAACCCCTAGCAAAAGAAGCATTCTTTTATATTCGAGGAGAATAGAGCATAATTGATCAATCCAACATTAATTGCTTGTACTTATTTGCTTAATCATGAATTTATCTTTCTTGAATTATTACTGACTTGAGCCTCGGAGATATCCCGAAATCTTTTTTGCAGGTACTCTATCAAAAGATAAGTTTTCATCTCTCAAAACACATTTTTGTACTTGATAAATATGCTTTCCTGTTAAAGTTATTCGAATACCTCCCTTTGGTATTCGAATACCATTACATCTATACGTGAGATTTTGTGTTTTTTTTTTCTGATAGGTCTATTCAAATAACTATGTAGTTATTCGAATAACCTGAGATATATATTGCTATCAGTTTTTATCACATGCTTCTAGGGTATTCAAATAGAGTCCAATATATTCGAATATATGCTCTTTCTAGAGTTTGTAATTCTGTGGTGGGTATTTGAATACAGGAAGAGGTATTCGAATAACCCATGGCTGGCAGCCAAGCCAAACTGGCCTAGCTATTCGAATAACTGGGTAGTTATTTGATACTTTCTATCAGAAAGGTGCGTCCGTTGGTCTTTCTCAACGGATCTATTCGAATAGATCATGGTATTCGAATAGACTTTGGGTATTCTTTATATACCCCATTCGTATCCGTTCGTTCATTCTCTCTTTTTCTCCCGTTTCAAAACCTGTTGGTTTCCCTCTTCTCTCTATTTCTCTCTGTTTCTGAACTTGTTGGCCTTCTTCCTCTCTTACCTTCTTCCATCTTTCCCACCATCTCTCTTCTATCAATGGCATCCTCTTCTTCTCACCCCAAACGTCCCCGCCCAAAGACAGCTCCTTGCAACAACCCACTGGACCTTTGAAGGCTCTTATCCAATGAGCGAGAGCTTGGTCGCTTCATTTCACATTTCTGGGAACGCAATCTTGTGCAACTGATGTACCTCGACTTAGGGTTTGTCAAAAAAGAAGGTGGATTTGACTTTCTAAACCTGTTGAACCACCAAGGTGTGCTTTAATTCTGCTTCTACAAGGCCGTTCTCTATCTTGACTTAGTAAAGATGTCCTACTGCAACCTGAAGATTGAAGGTCAGGAACTCCACTCAGATATCTGTGACCAACACATTGTGATCACTTCCCAAGATTGGGTTCAGTTGTTTGGTTTGTAGTCAACTGGCCGCAACATTGAAGAAGATAATGACTCGCTTCTCCAGCACTTCAACAAAAACAAAGCTATAGAAGATGTTCTGAGGCCTGGATAGGCATTACCTTTGACTCAAAAGGGGGTCAAAGGAAGCATGATGAAGAGTCAGGATAGGCTGCTACATTATGCTTATGCCCACATCGTAGCTCATCGAGATGGGAACTACGCCTACCTGAGTGAAGATGATGTGTTCATGTTGTGGATCCTTAAGAAGGGATACCAAATTAACTGGTCCATCTTCATCATGAAGCATATGATGAGGGCCAAAGGTAAAGAACGGTCTGAATTACCCTATGGTTTGATTATCACTGCCTTCCTAGGTAAGTATCCTCAGATTTTGGAAACTAAGTGAGCAACTCAGCTGACCCATCATCATGTGTTTGGGTCATTTTCCCTCAACAAAATGAAGATGATCAAGACTGATGATGGCTAGGTGTACCCAGTTGAAGTAGAAGATGATGAGGAAGAACCTCAAGGCGACCCTGCTGCCCCTGCTGCTGCTAGTCCAGTCACTTTGGATCATGTTATGGCTACCTTACAGGCCAACCGAGCCTATATAGAGGACAACCAAGCTTATTTGGAGCATACCTTCTATGTCCTGTTTGATAGGCTTGAAGGTGTTAAACGTGAGCAGGCTGCCTTACGCGCATTGCTGACTCCTAAGGGTTCTGACTCCCCTCATCCTCCACCAGATGCCTAGTTTTAGGCTTTGTTTTGTTTGGTTTTGTTTTAGCTACATATTTTTTATGCATTTGTAAATATATGTTGGCCTATATGATTATTAATGAAATCAGTCTTCTTGCTGCCTATTTCTCTGCCTTTCTTATAAATATATATATATTATATCTTTTTTATTATGCCAAAGGGGAAGAAAAATAACCAGTAAATCTTGAGAAAAGATAAGTAATGTAAGTAACAATTATTGGATTCTAAAAATAAGGGGGAGCTGCGCACATCTCTGATTTAAATCACCTCTTACGAAAAAAAGGAGGAGTAAGTCTCTTAACCTACTTTTTGAATTCCAAATATCTGAATCAATGCATTTCTCAATGCTAGTTTGTCATCATCAAAAAGGGGGAGAATGTGATTACTATGAAATAATGAAGATGAGTTTTGATGATAACAAACATGAAGATGATGAGAAGACCAAGTCCAAAGATCTTCAAAGATTAGCTTTAGGACTTAGGATCTCTTTGTATGGAGCTTTTATTGGATACCTCATTGCTTGTTTTTAAAAGATTTAAAAACCTATTCCTTATAAATTAAACTAAGGTTTTAATATGGTTTTTTGAAAGATCAAAAGAGTTTAAAAATTCGAAAATCACCAGGGCAGTTTCCTAAAGGTTTTTGAAATATTTTCTAAAAGAGGTAATTCGAATAACCCCTAAGGTATTCGCATAACCTGCTACAATTCCATACATTTTTCATGTTTTCAAATGAGGTATTCGAATAGCACACCAGGCATTCGAATACAGGATTTCTTAAAATCTGTCTTCAAAAATGAGATATTTGAATAACCCATATGGTATTCGAATATATCTGATTACAGAAAAGTGTTTTTAAACAGAGGTATTCGAATAGCTTTACAAGTATTCGAATACACTTCTTCTGAACTGTTTTCACAAGCATTTTGAAACTGAAGTATTTAAATAACCTTATAGGTATTCGAATAACTACCTGCAGAATTATTTTTCACTAAATAATGGTATTCGAATAACCATGATGGTATTCGAATAACCCACAAATCCTGTTTTAGAAAGAAACGAACGTATTTCAAAATCAAATGTGAATTTAAATCTTCCAACCTACATTTTTGCTCACAGACTCTATAAATAGAAACCTTGGGTCTCTTCTACAGGCCCCGAAAAATCTGAATTATTTTTGCTTGTGTTAAAACGTGATTTATAATTTTTCTCTCTTATTTTCTGTGCTTTTTTGCTAAAATTCTGAGATATCCTTAGAGAGCTCTATAGTGCTTCAATTTGTATTACTTGCTCTTTGTAAGAGTTTCTCTTTATCTATTTTCTGCTGTATTTCTGATAAGGTAAGGTATCCCTCAATAGCTTTGTAACAAGGGTGAGATATCATTTGAAGGTTTGTGTAAGGGTGAGGTATCCCTGACAGATTGAGGCTTTAGCACAAGGGTAGAGTTTTCTTGTGTGTGAAAAGTGATCTTGATTGTAAAGGTCGCAAGCACCTATTTTAAGCTTGTCTTGAATAGTGAAAAATCTTGAACTGTGTTTCGAGGACTGGACGTGAGGCACAAATGATTGGTGGTCGAACCAGGATAAATATCGTGCCTGCTTTTTTTATCCTTAATCTTTTATTTATCTGTATTCATTTTATTATCTCTTGCAATTTATTTATTGGTTGTTCTTCTTCTCTTCCTTTATTTTCACACTATTTTAATATTTTATTTTTAGCATATTTAATCTATTTACGCTTTTGCAAAAAGAATTTAATACTCAATTCACCCCCTCTTGAGTACTAGAAGCGTCTTGGTAACAATTTTCTCATTCTACACTTTGCATTCTCTCTCTAGATCAAGATCTCTCTCTTTTCTCTCCCTTCTCTCTAGATTTTTCCTTTTTTTCTAAGTTCTTCCCTCCCATTCATGGAGGGGTAGAGCCTTTAATCAATCCAAGGGATCGATATTCTTGATGCTTAATCTTGAGATTCTATTTTAATTATTCTACATTCAATTATTAATCAAGTTTCTCTCCTTCATCTTTGCTTAATTCTGATTAAGATGCTTAATTTGATTGAGTTATTCATATGATAATTGTGTAATTACCATGTGTGAAGGATGAATTACAGATACTAAACAAGGCATTGAAGGTATTTGATGAAATGTTTAGCTTGGTTGGATCTTGGTTTTTAATTGATTTGGTTTTTGGATTAATGCTTAATTTGTCTAACCTTAATTAATTGAATTCTGGATGCGTATCTAGTAGAAGATCCATGGAACATTTTGAGGCATCTTGAAGTGATCTAAGACCAAGGATTCAGTAAATAATTAAATGGATTTATAGAGATCGAGGATGGATTAAAATTAAGATTGGTTAATTCTCTTGGATTGGTTGCTTCTTAATTCTGTTTTCTCTTCTTTAATTGTCTTCTGTTTTTGTTGTTTAATTTCACAAACTCCATCCCCCTATTTGTTAACCTCTTAATCTGAATTTATAATTAGAGTGATCTACAGGCTTGACCTGGTGTTACCTTATGCTACAAGTAGTTCTGGTAATTCAGTTATAAATTGATTTGAATTTGTTAAACTTGACAGTTATTAAATTTTTGGCGCCATTATCGGGGATCACTCTGATTTTGATAAATCTTATTGAGAGTATATTTGATTACTAATCCCTCATTAACTCATGTGTTGCTGTGTTTTGGGGGTTTTCAAGCGAAAATGGGTGATTATGAGTCACTTTGCTAAATTATGTACTGACAAATGTGCCCAAAATGAGCTGAAACTTGGTCAGTTAAAGGACACAACATAATAAATAAGGCTCATAGGTTTGCTGTGAGGTTCACCCTAGTTTGCCCAAATTCCATCGTTTAGACCACCTTTTTAATTTTTTAAGATTTTTTACTATTTTTTTGTTTCATTTTTATGTAGTTTTCATGTTGTGGTGGTCCCATATTTTTTAAAAAAAATTTAGATAGGTTAATTAGATTTATTTTGGTAGATTTTTAGTGTTGTGTAGTCAATTTTGCTTGTTTTGTGTTTTTGAGTTTTCTATGTTGCATGACTACGTCTTCCACTAGTTCCTTAGTTGATATTGATCTTGACATTGAAAGAACCTTGCATACACTTATTAGAGCTTGTAGGCTTAGTGAAAGAATTACATCTGACCTTGATTTTGATATTGAAATTGAAAGTGAACCTAAGAGCTTAAGTAATATTGTAACTATGGGTGATAACATGCAAAATAAGACCTTTAAGGAACTTCCTGCTTCTGATCGAAGTCACTTACCAGTCTTTGTACATTCAATATCCTAATCTTAATTCTGACTTTGGATTGAAATTTGGATTGATACATTTGTTGCCTAAGTTTCATGGTCTTGTGGGTGAGGACCTTCATAAGCATTTAAAAGAATTCTATGTAGTCTGTTCAACCATGAAGCCATAAGAAATACATGAGGAACACATCAAGCTGAGAGCATTCCCTTTCTCCCTTGCTAATGTGGCCAAGGACTGGTTATATTACCTTTCACCAGGTTCTATAATATGTTGGAATGACATGAAGAGGCTATTCTTAGAGAAGTTCTTCCTTGCATTTAGAGTTGCTGCTATTAGAAAAGACATATGTGGTATAAGACAGATAACAACAGAGACCTTGCATGAGTATTGAGAGAGGTTCAAAAAGTTGTTCTTAAGCTGTCCTTACCTCCAAATTAGTGACCAGCTGCTGATCTAGTACTTCTATGAAGGCTTGCTGCCAATGAACAGAAGCATGATGGATGCTGTGAATGAAGGAGCCTTAGTTGATAAAACCTCTGCTGTAGCAATAGATTTAATAGCAAATATAGCTGCAAACACCCAACAATTTGGCACACAAATCATTACCTCAACCAGAGGAGTTAATGAGATTCAATTATCTCATGTTGACTAACAGAGAATGGAGCATAGACTTGATGAACTGACTTTTTTAGTGAGACAATTAGCTATGTGACAACAATTACCTTTGCAGATAGCTACAACTATGTGTGGCATTTGTTCTTGTTCATCTCATCCCACAGATGCATGTCTTACACTTCAGGATGGTGGTTCTATTTTTCTAGATCAATATGTTGCTGCAACAGGTGTCTTTCTTGGTAAACCGCAATTGCAACAGCAGTCGAGATATGATCCATACTGTAGCATATATAACCCTAGCTGGATAGATTATCTGAATTTGAGATATGGTAATGCAGCTTCATAACAACATCAACCACAACAGTATAGGCAGCCACTCCAGTAGCAATTTCAGTAACCACCTAGGCAACCACAGTTTCAGTAGCCTCATGTTGGACTAAGTAGGCCGCTATTCTAGCAGCCTTTATAATAACTAAGTCCAGTAGCCCCAAAACCTGAGCCTTCATTTAAGGATTTGGTGAAGCAGATGGCCACTAATAACATACAGTTTCAACAAAGGACAGAAGCTTCAATTCAAAACTTGGTAACTCAAATTGGACAATTAGCTTCTACTATGAACCATTTGTAGAATCAAGGATTTGGCTAACTCCTTTCCCAAACAATTCCCAATCCAAAGGGGAATGTGAATACCATTATGACGAGGTCTAGGAAATCTGTAGAAGTACCAACTGAACCTCAAGCTACAAGCAAGCAATAGCTAGCAGAGCATTCAAATTCTAATGAACCAACCCAACAATATGAAGGTAAGAAGAAGTCAACAGTTGTTGATGAGCAGCAGCAGCCTGCCATTGCTTTTCCTTTTCCACAAAGAGCCAAACAGTCCAGAAAAATGGTAGAGGCAGAGAAAGATAGAGACTTGCTTGAGACTTTTAGGAAAGTGGAAGTCAACATTCCACTCCTGGATGTAATCAAGCAGATACCGAAGTATACCAAGTTCTTGAAAGAACGGTGTACACACAAAACGCGGCTAAAAGGCAATAAGAGAATTAACATGGGGCATAATATTTCAGCCCTCATCCAGCCTATGCCACAGAAGTGTGAGGATCTTGGGACTTTCACAATTCCTTCCATAATATGAAAACACAGATTTGAGCATGTCATGCTAAACTTAGGTGCTTTCATTAATATAATGCCTATGTCTATTTTTAATTCCCTTGAACTTAGTCCTTCGCAGGCTATGGGTGTGGTGACCCAGCTAGCTAACAGGAGTAATGCTTACCCAGCTGGTTTGGTAGAGGATGTGTTGGTCCAAGTGAATGAACTTATTTTTCCTATATATTTCTATATTTTGGAGATGGAGGGGGGGTCACCATCCAGCAAGGCTCTACTCATTCTAGGGAAACCTTTCCTCAAAACCGTAAGGACAAAGATTGATGTGCATGCAGGAGTTCTTTCCATGGAGTTTAGAGATTCTATTGTGAGGTTTAATATTCTTTATACTATGAAACATCCCATGGAAGAATATTCTATTTTTTATATTGATTTAATTGATGATTTGGTTGATAATTCATATGCTGACTAGTGTGAAGAGTTTCCTGAAATTGCTGATTTTGATGACTCTGTGTGTGGTGATTTGTGTGCTTGTTGTAATAGTGATAAGTTGTATTCTGTGTGTTCTGAAATTTTTGTATTTTTGGGATATGATGAAACTGTTCCTGTGTTAGCAGATTGTGCAACAGGTGATATATATGCAAAAGTTCAAGTAGCAGAAGCAGAATCATTGCATCCCCCTAGATTACTACATTTTGTAGTGGAGCCACCAAAATTGAAGCTGAAGCCATTTCCCGAACACTTGAAGTATGCATACTTGGTGGAAGATGAGTAGCTTCCTATGATCATGGCCAAGATCCTCCTTGCTGAACAGAAGGAGAGATTGCTACAAATTCTGAGAGAGCATAAGAAAGTCTGGGATCCAAATGATAGCACTTGGGTGAATCCTAATGGAATTAAGGAGGGCCAATGGGACCCCAGTAGAAGCTCTCATGCTTCAAGCATAACTAGGTCATTATGCTTTTGCCAATGGGATCCTGGTAGAAATCTCTTCATCTACCTCACTTGATAATGATGTTTCTTCTCTCTCTCTCTCTCTCTCTCTCTCTCTCTCTCTCCTTTTATTTTACTTGTCATAGATTAATTGATGATAATTGAGGGATGTTGTTTTTTTTTGAGCTTTACATTGAGGACAATGTAGAATTTAAGTGTGGGGAGGAATTTACAATATGTTTTCTTTTTTTAATTTCTTGTCTTAATTTTCTATTGCTATTTACTTGTTTCTATTTTTTGTTTCTATTTTCTATTTTGCTATTTTTACTATTTTGGTTGTTTTTTCTATTTTTCTTGTTTTAGTGTTTTGTTATTTTCTTGTTTACCTTAAATTTTGTTTTTCTATTTTTGAAAAGAAAATGCGTGTTTTTAATTACTTTTCAATGATGTTTTGTGATTTGTGAAGTTTATGAGTTTGAAGCAATTGAAATTCAAGGTTCATAGTATGATTGAATAAATTAAATTCCTTCTTAAATTTGACTTGCTTAGATTTTGGATGTTTGATTGGTGGATTGAGTTTGATAGATGCATACCTTGTGAGATTTTAAGCCTATTGATGGATGGATTTAGCACTTATGTCATTTTCTTCTTTCTTTTATGATTTTCACTCATGGCAATTGATCACTCTAGAACTTACTTTTATTCTTTTTGAGACTACATTTTTACTTACATGTATAAACATGATTGAGACCCTCTTTCTTGAATTAGCTATTTTGACCAAATAGCTAACCATGCATCATTTTCCTTTGATTAACCCCTTTGAACCTATTTACTTTTTCTTTGTTGTAGCTTATTATATGTCTTATGTGAAAAACTATGTCTTTTCCTTACCTCATGGAATGAGAGAGGATTGGTTCAATTTCATTGGACAAGCTCTTTTGCTTGCAGGTAATTAATAGGGCAAATGTGGGAGTTATGCAAATTGATGTGCGATATGCAATATGCAAAGTGTTGGTGGAAGAAGAAAAGAAAGAAAAAGAGCTAATTGAAAAAAAAAAGAAAAAGAAAATGCAAAGAAAAATAATAAACACAAGAAGGTTGTGAAAGAAAAGAAATCAAGAAAAAATTTTAAAAAAAATAAGAGAAGGAACATGTAAAAAGAATGAACATTATATGGAATTGGGGAGGGGTAAAATTTCATGCTTATCAATTAAGTTCCTCCCCAATGTTCTTTTGTTCTCTTGGGTATTTAGCTTGCCATATCCATATTGCTTCCTTCCCTTACCTTGAGCCCATTACAACCTTGAATAAAGTCCTCTTGATTTTTGTGTGCTTGTGTTTGAGTAGTAGAAAAGTAGAAGATAAGCCAGCTTATGGTAGTGCAATTTTCATAGGTTGAACTGAGTGAAATACTGACCTTGTAAACACTTGAGGGATTGAGAGTATATCTTGTGAGGATTTATCATTCTTGATTCATGCTTTTCAAATTGAAGATACCTTACTTGTTGGTTTGAGATGTGAAGAAATGTTACTTCATGAATGTTTTGATTCATTGAATCTTTAGTTGCTCTTCTTGCTTACAAACTTTTGCCATTCTTGAATATTATTGAAAATTTTGGAAATTGAGTCTTTTAGAGTTTTTTTTTAGCTTTTGAGTTTGTGTTGTTTCTCCTTATTCCCTAGTTTTGTTCTTATGTGTTTTGTCCAAGAGTGCAAAAAGCTAAGTGTAAGAGAATTTGATAGCAATATATTTTATTCATTTAATGATTCTCTCACTAGGTGTCTTAAGATTCAATTTGGCTTAATTAAATTAGTTTTATCACAATTTATGATATTGAGTTTAATTGGATCATTAAAGGAACTACTGCATGAATTGGCCTTTATTTGTCTATTTGGCAATGTTCAGCATTTTAGCTCTAATATGAGTTCCAAATATCTGATTGGTGTGATTCTAGTCTTGCAGGAAAGCAAAGACAAATCTCTACAAGTTTCATGAAGACCTCGGGAGCTGAATTCATACGTTTGGATAATTTAAATTGAAGTTGAAGTAAGAGTCAGAACGTTGATCCTGACAGTTTGACCTCTGTGCACTCATCAACCCATATCTTGAGTTATAGGAGATCAATAAACGTCAAAATAGGCCCAAATGAAAGATAAGACACAAAGATACAACTCTTATGAGACTCCTAAGCTAAACTACGTCGTTTTAGGCGTGTGAATAAAGTTGGAAATAGAGACAAGTTGCTAACGAGTTAGGCTACTTAATTGAGCATAACTTGAGTTGTAGGCCTCAAAATGACATAGGACTTGGGTCCAATGATTCCTAATGGACCTAGCTTTGTAACTAATAGATTTCTAATCGTGTAAGGCCAAATTAGGGGTTAGTTATAGGAGGTATAAGCAGACATCTGAGAATCATCTTCTCATTCTACACTTTTCATTCTCTCTCTAGATCTAGATCTCTCTCGCTTCTCTCTAGATTTTTCCTCTTTTTTTAAGTTCTTCTCTCTCATTTATAGAGGGGTAGAGCCTTTAATTAATCCAAGGAATTGACATTCTTAATGCTTAATCTTGATATTCTGTTTTAATTGTTCTACATTCAATTATTAATCAAGTTTCTCTCCTTCTTCTTTACTTAATTCTGATTGAGTTGCTTAATTTGATTGAGTTATTCATATGATAATTGCGTAATTACCATGTGTGAAAGATGAATTGCAGAGACTAAATAAGGCATTGAAGGTGTTTGATGAAATATTTAGCTTGGTTGGATCTTGGTTTTTAAGTTGATTTAGGTTTTGAATGAATACTTAATTTGTCTAACCTTAATTAATTGAATTATGGATGTGTATCTAGTAGAAGATCCATGGAACATTTTGAGGCATCTTGATGTGATCTAAGACCAAGGATTCGGTAAATAATTGAATGGATCTATAAAGATTAAGGATGGATTAAAATCAAGATTGGTTAATTCTCTTGGATTGGTTACTTCTTAATTCTATTTTCTCTTCTTTAATTGCTTTCTATTTTTGTTGTTTAATTTCACAAACTCCTTCCTCTTTGTTTATTAACCTCTTAATCTGACTTCATAATTAGAGTGATCTATGAGTTCGATTCGGTGTTATCTTATGTTGCAAGTAGTTTGGGTAATTTGGTTATAAATTAATTTAAATTTGGTAAACTTGGCAATTATCAATGGCAGTATCACTTTAAATGTTATGGTCGATTTGCTGTGTGTTTCTTTCTAAAAATCTCCTAGCATATCATGTTTGATAATAACTTGTCATGCTAATTCCTAAAATTATGATACCTTTTGTTGACTCGCTTCTAATCCCTCTTTCTTGGGTTTTCTTTGTTTTGTTTTCCTCAAGCATGTATACATTCCGTTGCTGTTTTTCAGTGGAGTAGATTATATTGATGCTCCTACACCATATATGATGGGCCTTCATTCAGGTGTTGATACCTCTGCTCTGGCAATGGATAGTGTAAGTCATGACTTCTCTTGTTACTCACCACCACCACCACCACTTATGCTGATTAATTCACCTTGTAATTATGCATTTCATTTAGTTGTTGGCTACTAGTTGGGTGTAATTTTTTCATTCTTCATTTGATCAAAGTTATACTATTATAGTTAATGATTTGCTATTTGTAATGGAAAATGATGATTATTAGGAATGGCTGAAAAATTATATAGATTCTTATTTTCAGAAGATGACTTTATGGTTTTAGGTTGCTAATTCCTGGTCTTCAGTAGTTCAGTTTGTTGCTACTTTATGACACTTCGTACTATATTCTCTAAACTTTCATTTTATCATATTGTTTCTTTTTTTGGAACCGGATAGAGTCAGGAACCTAGTGCCATTCTATATCCTGTAGTCTGTATATCTATGATGAGGCCTGGTTTTAGATTAAAAAAAAAATTATCTGTTGGTGATTTCACACAGTAGTGACAGCGACAATTTGTTTTACTTCATATTTAGGGAAAACTTAATAAACAAAACTGAATGATTGGTGATTACATCTGATAATTAAGTGACTTAAATGTCAATTTTTTTTTCTTATTTACAAATTTAGAAATGACAAGATAGAGGACTGTCATTATTATTAATATTAAAATTAAAATACTTCATTTGTGTTAAGTTCTCTGTACTTGATCTGGTGCTTGAGAGTGCCTTTTCTCAATCTCACCATAGTTAGATAAAACAATAATCATGTACATGAGAATTGAAGCTTCCAAGAACAAAAGCAAAACAAAGCAAGTAATAATACTAAAAGGAGAAGAAAAAGAATGTGGTGGTGCAAAATGCGTATAGAATGATTATGCTCATTGTAAATCCAGGATTGAGCCAGTTTATGCACGATCCTTCCCGTAGGTGGACAACTTCTCAGTTCAAGGCCATCTATCCCTAAGTGTGTGGTTAGTTGGAGTCAAACTGAGAAGGTGGAAAATGGAGTGAAATGAGAGATGTATGTAAAATTACATTTTTTTCAGTAATTTTTTTCAACTATCTTTAAAATTTTCACTCTTCTATTTTCTACCTTTCCATTTTCTCCTACCAAGAACACTGTAGAAGTATCATATTCTTGGTCTTGCTTGTAATCCTATTCCTTGCTTCTTTACCTGTGTCATCTATCATTTAGGTTCCATTATCTTCATTCATTTGGTGAGCTGTGTCTTCTTTGTCTCTAACTGGTTAATGGTTATCAATATTCAGTGTTAGAGGTTGCAATGCATGTGAGGAAATTCTATTTGTTTCAATGATGTTTTTGCTTTGATAAAAAATGATGTCTTTTAACCTCTTGTAGGTACTTGTGGACCTTGAGTGTAATTGTATCACTACGTCAGAGGAAATTCCACCTATTCCTGAGCCAGAATTCAGCTTTTTGCGTGGTGAGATAATGCATGATTCAATCACAATGTTCAGCTTTTTACATTTACATTTTCATGAGCATTATAATACATCATTCAATCACAATGCATTTCAATTCTTTGCTTCTCAAGCATATCATACAATCTCAAATGCTCAACAATTATATATCCAATACCAAAGTCCATGCAATGCAATTTACATACTCAGTCATTAACTTCAAGTTGTCATTATTCAACTCAATACATATAACCATTGACCTAATAAGATAACTTGGTATACAAGTAACATATTATTACCTAATTAACATTAAAAACTCATAACACATGGGATTAACATTTAACCATATGATATATTGCCTTTCTTGGCCACCAATGCCGAGATTTCCTTCACATCAACAATCCATCCATTTCAACATCAAAAGTGATTAAAGATTAAATTTAATAACATTACCGCATTATTAGCATTAGCTCCAAAGTTAGAGGTAATTAGCACCTTATGGCCAATAGGCACCTCCACCATAAATCACCATTCAATTTAGGTTGCAAACATCACATTGAATTCAATTAACAATCATTAATCAATTAATTTATAATTAATCAAACAATTAACTTAAAATTAATCCTTATTTCCTCCCTCATGTACCCATAGCCAAACATGGCCTTCTATGGCCAATTTCCCTTCCTCCCATTCATGGCCAACCCATGGCCACCACTACCACCCCACTACCACTATTTCTTGGCCACCAAGGTGGCGGCCACCACCATGGGAAGAGGAATTCTTTAAGAACTCCATCTCTTCCTCCTTGTCAAGGCCAACCTGGGGCCTCAATCACCACCATGTCAACGCTATTATGGTGGCAGAAAACCCTAAGGGATGATGGGTTCACCAAGACTTTTCAACCTTTCCCCTTGCCTTAATCAAATAGAGGCCAAATTGGCCTTAAAACCTCCATCAAAGCTCAACCATTTAGCACATAAGGAAGAAGAAGGAGAAGAGATAGAGATGACGACCCCTACCTCTCGCCTAGGTCGTGGTGTAAAGAAAAGAATGGAGGTTGAAGTTGGATTGTTGAGGAAAATGAAGTGAGCACCATGTAGAGCTTGGTTTGTTGAGTGTTTTTGCTAACTAGAGGGAGATGAAATTGTGTCTCTAAGGCCTCCATGCACGGCTTCAAAGTTGCAGTGGCAATGGAGATTTCTCTCATTCTCCACCTCCTCCTCTCTCTAGCTTTATCTTTCTCTTTCTCAAGGTGAGTCTGTGTGCGCTGTGAGTAGGAGTGTAGCGGGTGAGAGGTGTTTAAAGTGAGTGAGTGGAATGTTTAATGAGTGGGAATATGAGTATGCAGGGTTTAGGTAGGGTTTAGCCAGTTAAGATTATAAAATTATCATCCATGCATATCCTAGATCATATTAGGGTATATTTAAAATCTAACGCAAACCATATAATCATTATGTCTTAACCCTAACCACTAGAATTGCACCTTAGTGCTTTACCTTTTCTTACTTGAATTATAATTGATTTAAGGTCAAATCAAACTCTAATTCAACTAATAATCATTTTAAATTTCAAGTCAATAGGATTTTAGCTAAGTGCTCTTATAATTTGCATGAAATTCTATTGGTTACAAAGTAATCATTACCTTTATTTTATTTTTATAATTCAATATAAGCTTAGATAAATACTTAACCTATTAATATGCATTTTTATTGGCTATCACATAATAATAAAAATTATTATTTTTATTTATCATAATTATTTACTAATTTATTTAAATTCAAATATTTTAACCACATAATTACTAATTTTAAAATTACTATATTTAATTAATTAATAATTTCTAAAATTAACTTAATTTATCTTAAGAGATAATTTGTTCGCTAAGTTATCAATAACATGCATGCAAATACGTCAAACAACAGGCAACTAATTATTTCACCAGTTGTAAAGTTAAGTTGGAAGGGAGGATGTTACACCTCACATTAGCATCATATGATTGTTGGAAAGGGATTCTAATCTAATCAAATATATAATCCATAAGGGGGAGCTGCATGGCTTGCCCTTCCACTATGTGACTGCCCTTTTTGACATTTAACTTTTGTTGATAGTATTATTGTTTAGATATGTATTGATTTTTTCTGTAAATAAATTAGGAGACTCATAATTAGATTAATTCTCCAATCCCAACAATTGAGGGATTTGGTGTTATACTATGTCTATATAATTCAAAGAGACTGTGAGATATCTCTCAAGCATTTAAAAAAACTCTTAAGTTGGTATCTAGTTCCTAAAGAGTGACAATCCTAAAATTGTGCATACCCAGTGGTTCCACTATCCTTTAGTGAAAATTTTTATAATCTACCTTGTCTCCACCTTGATCTGTCGCCTTTCTGGTCATTCTCTTTCTCTCTCCACCTCGACTATAGGCGTCCAATTTACTATCATCCAAGCTTCAAATCCACTAGTCGACCACACCATCATCCTCATCGGCTCTAGCTCGACTGTCGTCAATGAAGTTGTCACATGCTGTCACTGGATCCCAATGACAATTCACCTCTTCCGGCATGTGAATGTGCACCCGGTACCTTTTTCAACCACGATCGCCTAAGTTGCCAAATACATACGCGTGTTGTCATCTAGCATCCTATGTTTTCAATTTTTTTTGTCGTTGTTATCATACCTCATGGGTTTACTAATTGACTCCTCCAATCTTTCCTCAACCGCATCCTCCATGACCTCGTCAAATGCATCATCTTTCATCTCTCAATCCTCACATAATGATCTTATTTCGTTTGCTTTCTCATGCATTCTCATAATAACATATGAGAGACTAAACAGTAAGAATTATTTAGATTGATATGCTATTGTTGATGTATGGTTTTTAGGTCAGGGACTTTATGACCATCTAACCAAGAAGGTTGAGACGATTGATGCTAGTGTGAGGGAAGAATGGCAAAAAGTCGATTATTAGTTGGTATTTTTATTATGGCAATCTATTGACCCAAAGCTATTGGTGCACTATTGCTCCTACAAATCATGTTATGACATATGGAAAAAAGGCTCAAAGTGTCTACGCTAATGATATATAGCACTTGTATGACTCAGTCCATAACCTGGCAACCCTCCAGATGATAGATCATGACCTATCTTCCTATCTCAACAAAGCACAAACCACCATCCAACAAATCAAATTGATTCTAACTAGTGATGATCTTTAGAAGGTGTTGGACGAGCTTGATAACATGTATATGGTTTTTGTTCTCCATGATCATCATAAGGATTTTGAGTCTGTTAAGAACTAAGTCCTAACAAATCCAAATATCCCTTTGGTGGAGGATCTCATTGATCGTCTGCTACGAGTTCCTCTATCAGAAGGATCACTTGGGATTTGTTCTTGAACAAATTCACAATCCTCAACTCTTGTCTCTATTTTAGCTGATCATGGAGGCCAAGGCTATGGTCATGGTGGTGGTAGAGGAGGTCATGGTAATTGTTCTCATTGTAAACACCTAGGACATACTCAGGATTAGTGTTACTCTCTACATGGTTTGCTAGAAAAGTTTATTAATATAACATAATCTCAAGCATCGGGTATTGAGAAAAAGACTAGGTTTGTAGGTTATAATCAGAACATCCTATCAGACAATGAATATAAGGAGTATCTTCAACTCAAGGCAACCCAACAAGCCTTGTTTTCAGTCACTGTAGCCCATTCTGGTAATTCTACAATTTGCCACTCTCATTCTTTGTCTATTGGACCTTGGGTTTTGGATTCTAGTGCTTCTGATTATACAACTCGTAATCCTTCTCTTTTTTTAAAGTAGTCATCTCCCAAAACACCACATCACATCACCCTCGCCACTGGCATTATTCAAGCTACACCTCTCTCATCTTTAATTTTGAATTCGATTCTTGTTATGCCTGATTGTCCTTTTAATTTAATTTTTATTAATCAACTTACTCACATTCTTATCTACTTCATAACCTCTATTGTTGATTCTTTCTATATACAGGACCTGAATACAGGACAGAATATTAGTGCAAGATCTAAATCACGTGGGCTTTATTATCTTTAGTCTCTGTTTTCTACCATATGTGTTGTCATGGAGTCTCCTAGTCTTCTTCACCGTCGTTTGGGTCATCTAAATCTGAATAAATTGAAGAACATTGTTCCTCATCTCTCTCATCTGAAGTCTTTAGGGTGTGAGTCGTGTTAGCTTAGAAAACATGTTCAGGCTACCTTTCTAGGCGAGGTTAATAGTCAAGCAGTGCCTCTTTTTAATATTGTTCATTTTGATGTTTGGGGTCCTAGTCGTGTCAATTCTGTCTCAGGTTATAGGTACTTTGTTACTTTCATTGATGATTTTTTAAAATGTACTTGGATATTTTTAATGAAAGACCATTTAGAGTTATTTGCTATTTTTCAAACATGTTGAATAGAAATCCAGTTTCAATTTGGGCAGACTGTATTTTACAAAGTGATAATGCAAAAGAGTATTTATTTATTCTCTTTAATTCTTTTATGACTTCTTATGGCATGATTCATTAATACAGTTGCCCTCATATACCTCAACAAAATGGTATAGCAGAAAGAAAACATCACTATATTATTAAAACTGCTTGTACTCTTTTGTTGCATGCTAATGCTCCTTTAAAGTTTTGAGGGGATGTTGTTCGACTATTGGTTACTTAATAAATCAGATGCTATACTCTATTTTAAATAACCAAGTTGTTCATTTTCTCTTGTTTTCTAAGGAACCCCTTTACAAGTTCCTCCCCGTGTCTCTGGTTCTACTCGTTTCGTGCATGATCTTTCTCTAGATCTTAATAAGTTGTCAGCTTGTGCTATCAAATGTGTCTTCCTTAGGTATTCTTAGGCTTAAAAGCAATACAGGTGTTATTCTCCTTCCACACATTGCTTTTATATTTCTGAAAATGTTACTTTCTTCGAGGATACGCCTTACTTCACATCACAGGTAGAACTAAACTCCATTTTTTAAGTTTTATCGGTCCTTTACTTGGCTACTTATGTGTCTATCCATCACCTTCTAGTTTCTCAAGTTCCTAAAACCCCTTCCTAACCATTGTAGTCTTCTACATGCCCACTTGTCACTTTTCAATGTCGACCTCGAGCTATAGTTCCAGTGGTTGTCACTTCTCCAGATTCAGGTGATTCATCTCTTACGCCAATGTCTCCAACTAGCCCAAGCCTTCTTGAACCTTTTGTTGACTTACCCAGTACTCTTTATAAAGGTACACATTCTACTTATAATCCTCATTTCATCTATAATTTTTTGAGCTATCATCATTTATCCTTATCTCATTTTGACTTCATTTCTACTTTGTCGTCCATTTCTATTCCTAAAATTGTTCATGAAGCACTTTCCTATCCTAGTTGGAGATAAGCTATGATTGATGAGATGATAGCCTTGGATTCTAATCATACATGGACTCTTGTTCCACTTCCTCTTGTGAAATCTCCAGTTGGTTGTTGATGGGTTTTCACTGTCAAAGTAGGTACTGATGGTCAAGTGGACCACTTGAAAGCTCGCCTTGTAGCTAAAGGTTTTACTTAGATCTTCGACCTTGTTTATAGTGGCATTTTTTCTCCTGTTGCTAAAATGGCATCTAATTGGCTTTTCTTATCCATCACTGCCATGCACCATTAGCCACTCTATCAACTAGACATTAAAAATGCTTTCCTACATGGTGACTTGGAAGAGAAAGTTTACATGGACCAACCAACTAGATTTGTTGCTCAAGGGGTGTTGTGTCCGGTTTGCAAATTGCACAAGTCCCTTTATGGCCTTAAACAATCTCCTTGATGTTGGTTTGGTAAGTTTTGCAAAGTTATACAATAATTTGGTATGGTTCGCAGTGAGGCAAACCACTCTGTGTTTTATAAACATTCATTTCTAATCAGTGAATCTATCTTGTGGTTTATATGGATGATATAGTTATCAAAGGAAATGATCATGAAGGCATTTAAGGTTTGAAACAACACTTGTTTCGTCACTTTGAAACCAAAGACTTGGGTTAGTTGAGATATTTCCTTGGGATTGAAGTAACCCAATAAAAAGTTGGCATTGTCATCTCTCAAAGGAAGTATGCCCTTGACATCTTGGAAGAGACTGGGATGCTAGATTGTAAACCAATCAATACTCTTGTGGATCCTAACGTTAAACTCCTACCAGATTAAGGAGAACCTTACTCAGATCTAGGCATGTATCAAAGATTAATGGAAAAATTAAATTATCTCACTATGACCAGGCTAGATATATCTTTCGCCATCAATGTTGTTAATTAGTTTCTTAAGTCTCCCTGTAATAGTCATTAGGATGCAATGGTTCAAATCTTGAGGTATATTAAGGGTTCTCTTGGAAGGGGATTGGTTTATGAAGATAAGGGTCTTGGAGATATTGTTGCTTATACTAATACAAATTGGGCAGGATCTCCTAGTAATAGAAGGTTAACCTCTGGGTATTGTCTTCTTACTAGGGGGAACCTCATCTCATGGAAAAGCAAAAAGTAAAATGTAGTTGCCAAGTCAAGTACTGAAGTAGAATATCGAGTTATGGCTCTTACTACGTGTGAGCTTGTATGGTTAAATCAATTATTTTAGCAATTGAAGTTCTACAAAGTAGGGTCCATGAAACTCATTTGTGATCATCAAGCAGCAATACACATTGCTTCTAATCCAGTCTTTCATGAACAAACTAAACATATAGAGATTGACTGCCATTTCATCTGCGAAAAGATTGTCTCAGGAGAAATCACTACCTCTTTTGTGAACTTCAATGATCAACTAGTTGATCTTTTTACCAAGTCTCTTTGGGCTCTAAGGGTAAGAAACATATATAAAAAAACTAGATGGTTATGATATATATACACTAGCATGAGGGGGAGTGTTGATAGTATTATTTAGATATGTATTAATTCTTTATGTTACTAGATTAGAAAACTTATAATTAGATTAATTCTCCAATCCTTACAATTGAGGGATTTGATGTTTTACTATGTCTATATAATTCAAAGAGGCTATGAGATATCTCTCAAACACTTCAAGAAATTCTCTTAAGTGCTTTCTCTACATGCAGTGGCGGAGACACGTTATGGTGAGGGTGTTGACCAACAAAAAGCATAGGAGAAAGACCAAAGATATCATAGCCTCTCTTCGGAGAGCGGTATACCGAAAAAAGCCCTTCTTAAATTAAATTAAAGAAGCTTAAACTTAAAGAAGATAGGCTTCAGTCATCGTCGAATAGGGGCTTTTAAAGAGCGTGACTCTTCTTTTTGAAAAAAGGTAAGACTCTTTCTTTATATACACAATTTTTCAGTCTAGTTCGCCACAAGGCATGCAAGCAAGGAAGCTAGCCTATATAGAAGAAAGAAAGAAGCAAAGCTACACACAATCCACAACCAACCCTTGAATTTTTTTTTAAAGTAACTAGTATGGTTAAAAAATTCTTAAAGACTTTATAATGTACTTAAAAAGATAATATTATCCTCTCCTCCTTGACGTTTAAACCTAAGAGATTAGCATGATTTTCTCATTCCTCTATAACGCAAATTGGAAGGCTGCAAGAGTGAAGACCCTCCTTCCCCATCCCCTCTCCTCCTTGACAATATTTCAACCAGCCTTTTTTTCTTTGACCATAGGTATTCATTATTTTTTCCACTCTTACTCTATGATTTTTAAGGCATGGAGTTTCTACTTTTACTTTAAGATGGTAGTGGAGCCTTTAATTTATTGTGTAGTTGTTGCTCATTTTGTTTGTCATTTGTTGCTTTTCTCCACTTTAGATAACATATTTATTATTATTTTCTTTAAATTCTTTGGTTTTCCATTCATGATCTCTTTCATGGGGGATGATATTCAGAATCTCGACTTTTATAATGTAGTTTTGTTGAAAACTTCAAGAGCTGTAATTATAATTATTTAAATAAATATATGGAGCAATTTGATACTAATTTTTTTAATAAGGTATACCGGAATAGATTCATTTCTTAAAACAAAAGTAATTTCTCAACATGATGTTGTTAATACTTAATAGATTTATATTATAAATTTTTATTACTAGTGCTACTCCTAACCTTTGAAGCCTGGCTCTATCACTGACTACATGCTTTGGACTCATGTCATGTGGCATTTATTTCTTTGTATTTCCGCCTTGTGGCATTCATGACTGCCATGTGTACAAAGTTTTTGAGATGTGTATCAATACTTTTCACAAATGGTTAATATAATCTACTACATGAATGCTTATTATTTTCAATCATGGAAACATAATTAATCAAGGAAAGTAATTTAATAGATATTAAATTAGGTAAGATTTATTGTATCCTTAACAACATCAACATTTTTATTCATAGCAATCTGAATTTTTATTCTACTATTAATTATTTCAAACTATTTCCTTGCACGTAAACTAACCTATTGATCGAGTCTTTGAATGTACTTGTAATATCCTCAATTTTAAATCCAGTTCAACATTGTCTAATTCATGCCTTCCTAACGTAAAAGTTAGCATTTTTCAATCCTTGTCAGTGCTGATAATTTTCTCATAACCAATCGGGAAGTTTTTAAAAACAATTAAAATTGGTCAATGCTGATAATTTACTCATAATCAATACAAAAATATGAAATACTACTATTTTAAATCTGCAATTGCTAATAAAATAAAGAAAATTATTTCATATTTATTAAATAAAAATTTTAAATATGTTTGGTCAGCACTTTATACATAATAACGTATCTAGTTCTGAAGATGAAACATTAAGAAATATTGAATACATGATTGACTCTTCCTAATTTTACATGAAATTAACCATTATCCCACAAATACAAGAATAATTATTTGATTGATTTGCTCATAATCCATTGTCTCCCTACATTTCCCTCCTTATTATCTTTATGATGCATTCAGCATTTTTTTTCATACCAACCAAAATCTTTATTCAACTATTAAATATTAATTATTTCCTACTATTTCCTTGCTCGAAAACTAACCTATTGATTGAGTCTTTGAATGGACCTGTAATATACTTAATATCCTCAATTTCGAATCCCATCCAACATTGGCTAATTCATGCCTTCCTATAACGTAAAAGTTAGCATTTTTTTAATCCTTGTCAGTGCTGATAATTTGCTCATAATCAATAGGAAAGTTTTTAAAAACAATTAAAATTGCTCAATGCTGATAATTTGCTCATAATCAATAGAAAATATAGGATATTTCTTTTTTTAAATTTGCATTTGCTAATAAAATAAATAAATTTATTTCACACATATTAAATAAAATTTTAAACATATTTAATAAAAATAAAAAATTTAAAATGCTTTTGATCAACATTTTATAAATAATAACGTATCTATTCCTAAATATGAAACATTAAGAAGTATTGAATACATGATTGATTCTCCTCAATTTTGCAAGAAATTTGCCATTATCCCACACATACCATAAGTATTTGACTGGTTTGTTGATAATCCATTATCTCCCTACATTTCTCTCCTTATTTTCTTTATAATGCTTTTCCTTAAAAGCATCAATATTTTTATTTGGAAAAAAAAAGTATTTTAGTCCTTTATCTTTATTTCTTTTTTTAAAATTGATCACATATCTTTTTTTTTTTTTTTCAATTTAGTCCATTATCTTACAAATCATTTTCAATGTGGTCCTTCTATTAGAGTTATCTCACCCTCTTAATGGAAATGATGACGTGTTACTAACGGTGATAATGTAGCGATGATGTGGATATGACATAACAGTGACGTAATTATCACCAATTAGTGATACATCATCATTTCTATTAGAAGATAACAAAATTATAACAAAAAGACTACATTGAAAACGATTTGCAAGATAAAGAATTAAATTAATAAAAAAAATGATATAGGACCAAATTAGAAGAAGAAATAAAAATAAAGGACCAAAAAATCTATTTTACCTTTTTATTCATAGCAATCAATTTTTTTTTCTACTATTAATTATTTCCTATTATTTCGTTGCACGAAAACTAACCTATTGATTGAGTCTTTGAATGGACCTGTAATATCCTTATTGTCCTCAATTTCAAATCCCATCCAACATTGTCTAATTCATGCCTTCCTAACGTAAAAGTTAGCATTTTTCAGTCCTTGTCAATGCTGATAACTTGCTCATAATCAATACTAAAATATGGAATATTATTTTTTAAATCTGTAATTGCTAATCATATAATCATCATATAATATAATATATATTATATATATAATATATAAAAATAAAGTATATGACTTAAAATCCTATCATGTTTCAATTTATGTTATCACAACATGTTTTTAAATTCAATCATATGTCATCTACACTCTTTATATTATTGTCATGTGTCATCTATTAATTGTATTAATAAAAGAGTTATTGATATAATTATACATTTCATTAACACAATTAATTATTGTAATAAATTCATCAAAATTTTATATTTATTTATTAATATCGTATTTATAAAAAATAATTAAGTTTATATTATTTATGGAAAAGAATTAAATTTGATTTACTTCAAATTATAGCACCCAAATTAAAATTTTCTAACAATACATATAACTTTTGAAAATTCGGTATTGCATAGTGCAAAATTTCATGTGTAATTATAATATATCAAAGTTTTTTTATCCGTAACATCTTCAAATTATAATATTTTAATATATAAAAAATAATTTTCTCCCAAAATTTCATGTATCTTTTTTTTCTCTCTCAAACATATTTCAAGCATGTTTTTTATAATAATAAGGTGACAATAATGAAAATAATAGTAACATAATAATAATATTGTTTCCAAAGATTTTTTTTAAGGTTATAAGCTAATTGAAAAAATTAATTGTCATATTTATTACATGCCATTATTTCTTTTATATATATATATATTAGAAAGAACTGGAAACAAATTTTCACTTTCATTTACATAATAACTTATTTATAGTTCAAATTTCAAATATGAACATATTTACAAAAAAAAATTTAAAATTTTAGTCAATTCTAAATTTCAATAATACAAAAAAGCCAAGCAAACTTAAATGAGAAATTCTTACAAAAAAAAAAAGAGATATGACAATAATTTAGTAGAGCACAATTTGTAGGAAGAAAACAGAGGGATTGGGAATCAATTTAAAATAATTTGATATGCTATAAAAGACCATGCAGTTACGCCATATAGAAGGGAAGACACACAATGTTTTAATATTTTTTCACTCATTAAAAGAGTCATTATAGGAAAAGCACTCTAAAAAAGACATGTGAAAATGGAGATAGGGAAGATTTGAGAAAAGAAAAGACTAAGACTTGCACATAGGGAGCAGAAAATATATTCTCAATAAGCATTTTTCTTGAGATAAACACTAGAGAAAGATAAAGGGCAAGGCTCACGTGAAGAAGTTCTCATTCTTTTCTCCTTCCAAGCTCCTGCATCCAGATAAATTCTATAAAGCTTCTTCAAAAGTTCGATCTTTTCTTTCATGCCTAGCATATTGCCTAAATTGTATTTGCATGGTTGAATATATTAGTATTTTGATACCGTGTCAGCAACCTCCATGTATACGCAAACTTTTGTTTTGCCATATTGATAGCAATATATTTTATTCATTTTATAATCCTTGCATTGGGCTTCTTAAGGTTCAATTAGGCTTACTTAAGTTAATTTTGTCACATTTTATGATATTGAGCTTAATTGGATCATTGAAGGAATTGTTGTTTGAATTAGCCTTAATTTATCTATTTGGTACCGTTCAGTAAACTAACTATAATTTGAGTTACAAATATCTAATTGTTGTGATTTTGGCCTTGTAAAAAAGTTAAGACAATTTTCTACAACTTACAAGAGACCTCAAGAGCTAAATCACACGTTTGGATAATTTAAATTGGAGTTGACACAAGATTTAGAGTGCTGATCCTGACAGATTGGCCTCTGTGCACTCATCAGCATATAACTTGGGCTGTAGAAGTTATTTTGGGTTGAAACTAGCGGCATTAAAAATTTAAGACTCAAATCTACAATTTTCATGAAGAACAAGAGTTAATTCAGATGGATTGGAAGTCATATTGGGCTTGGAAGTCAGAACAGATGAGTTGTAGATAGGCCTGAGTAGTGTGTAAAGATTGGGTCATAACTTGGGCTGTAGGAGTTGTTTTGAGATGAAACTAGCGGCATTAGAAAGCTAAGACAAAAGCCTATAATTTTCATGAAGACCACTTTTCCAAATTCTGACAGCAGCCATGAGTTCAACACCAAATCATTAGGGAGACATGCATCTTAATACTTTTTCACTAATTGACAATTATCAAACAACTCCCTTGGCATTTTCCACTCATTATCAAACTACTCCATTGTCATTTTGTACTCCTCAAGCTCTATAAAAGGGAGCATTGGCTAATCATTTAGGCATCTTGTCTTAGAGATCAAGATCATGCTAGTGTGTTATTTATTTATCTTGTTGTAGTTTTCTTTTGTTCTAAATATAAGTTATGTCCATCTTTTTCTTCTTCTCTTTTTCTTTCTTCATGTTCATGAGTAACTAATTTTCATTTTGCTTGGGTGAAAAGGTGAGACTTTTGGTAATAAATTAAGGTTAGATTAATTTTTTTCTTGTACTTGAATGATGTATTATCAAGTGGTCATTATATGTGTTGTATTTTGTTTCCAATCAATTTAGAAACCCTCCTTGTAAAGTGGAGATCTTGATTCATTGTAGACAAGAGGTTGGCACAATGAATTCTTGAGCCTATTTACAAGTGTTGGCGTTAGTGGATAATTGAAGTAACCATAATATAATTACATATATAATCTTAATTGAACTTGGAATGTTGTATTTTCTGATTGGAACCTCCATTATGTGTGGATTTCAATTAAGTTATAAAAAGAAATAATATTGTCTTTAATTTATTACCAAGAGTGGATCTCCTAACCTAAACAAATCCTTTTTCATTTGTAAACAACTTTTATTACCTTTATTTTTGTGACAAATCTTTTTCTTACCTCAAAGAATTTTTCTTCATCAATTCCCTGTGGATCGACCTCAGACTCCCGAGAATTTATTACTTGAAACAACCTGCACTTGAGTTTGCAACTTATAATTTGCATCAAGTTTTTGTCACCATTGTCAGAGACTTGATTTGAAGTTTTAATTTATTGAGGTTCTCTTTCTTTAAGTAAATTTCACCATCTGGTATATTCTTTTTCTACTCTTTTAATTTACTAACTTTTTAATTTACTAACTTTCTAACTTACTAACTTTCTAACTTACTAACTTATTAACTTATTAACTTTCTAACTTACTGATTTATTAATTTATTAACTTACTAATTTACTAACTATGATATTTAATGGCTGGTTTATACCGCCTACTTGTACATTTTTTTTTCTATTTTAAGTCACTTATTTATGCTTAATTGGTATCGTGATTCAAATTCTGGTCGTTTGGTTAAAATTAATTCTGATACTTTATATATTGATTTGTTTAAATCACAATCGCACGCATTAGACACAATGGCTGAAAATGAAAGTGTACATGATGAACATGAAAATCAACCATTGCGAACCATGTATGAATATTTGCAACCACCTCGAAATTCTAGTCCATCATGTTTTATCTTTCCACTCAATGCTAACAATTTTAGATTTAAGTCAGGTATGATTTCATTACTTCCTAATTTTCATGGTTTAGAATCTAAAAGCCCATATTTGCATCTAAAAGAATTTAAAGAAGTATGCATCACTTTCAATGATCAAAATTGCACTAAAGATATTATTAAGCTTAAATTGTTTCATTTTTCTTTGAAAGATAAAATAAAAACTTGGCTTAATGCTTTGAAACCAAGATCAATTGACACATGGCAAGAAATACAAAGTGAGTTCTTAAAGAAATTTTTTTCCAACACATAAAACCAATGATTTGAAAAGACAAATCCAAATTTTTTTTCAAAATTCAAATGAAGCATATTTTCAATATTGGGAATGTTTTAAAGATTTGTTAAATTCTTGCCTACATCATGGTTTTAAAAAATGGCGCACTATAAGCTTCTTTTATGAAGGGTTAACACCTTAAACTAAATTTGTAAAAACAATGTGCAATGATGAGTTTCTTAATAAAGAACCTGAAGAAGCTTTAGGATATTTAGATCATTTGGCTGAGAATTCTCAATCTTGGCATGATACTAATCCTTCTGAAAATTTAATTAGATCTAACCTTGCAAGTAAAGGAAAATACCACCTTAATCAAGAAGAAGATCTAAATGCTAAGGTCGCCAGTTTGGCTAGAAAGGTTGAAGCTATGGAATTAGGTAAAGTGAAAGAAATCAAATATGTGCAAAATGAAGAAATTTGTGGTATTTGTCCTAAGATTTTTGTTTTTAATGTTGTACATGAGCAAGTAAATGCAATGAATAATTTTAAAATATCATTTACTTCTTCTTTTTCAGATTCATATAATCCAAAATGGAGAAATCACCTGAACTTCAGCTGGAAGAATAATAATCAGGCACAATTTATGCAACCACCGCCTCCTCAAGAACAACAGGACTCTCAAAATTCTCAAAGATATGTACCTTATGTCCCACCATATAGGAAAAACCTTGAAGGAATATTGCATGCATTCTTGGAAAAGTAAAAGGCCATTAATAAACTAAACACTTAAGCTATGATTGACATAAAAGAAACTTTTGCTAAATGTGCTTCTGCACTCACCATTCATGAGCAAGAAAAATTTCTTTCTCAACCTTAACCGAATCCCAAGGGTCAGTGCAGTCTAAATGAGGGTAGTTCAGAAAACTAATAAATAGATCAAGTCAAGTCAGTGATAACTCTTAGGAGTAGAAAAGTTATTGAAAAACAAATTCCTGAACCTTGTGAGAGAGATGATGAATCAATCCTCCAAGATAAGGAAGAGGTTGATAAGCCATCTGGCCAAAATGAGACCAAACTCTCGCTTCCACCCCCATTTCCTCAAGCATTAAACTATTCAAGAAAATTGAACCACCACACTAAAATTTTTGAAATTTTTAAATAAGTGAAGGTCAATATTCAGTTGTTAAATGTTATCAAACAGGTTCCTTCTTATGCCATATTTTTTAAAGACTTATGCATTATTAAAAGGAAATTAAATGTGAACAAAAGACATTTCTGGTTGAACAAGTAAGTTTCATTATTTAGAGCAATAATGTTTTAAAACATAAAGACCCTGATTGTCCTACGGTTTCATGCATTATTGGAGAACATAAAATTGAACAAGCTTTACTTGATCTTGATACTAGTGTCAATTTGCTTCAATATTCAGATTATCAACAACTCAACCTGGGTGAGTTAAAACCAACTTCTGTAACTCTTCTACTTGCCGATAGATCAATTAAAATTTCAAAAGGAATAGTAGAAGATGTATTAGTACAAGTTGATAAATTCATATATCTTGTGGATTTTATTATCTTGGAAACTGAACATGTGGTTAATAGTTGCAAGTCAATTCCTGTTATTTTAGGTTGCCCATTTTTAGCAACATCTAATGCTTTGATAAATTACAAAAATGGAGTGATGAAGCTAACATTTGAAAATATAACACTAGAGCTTAATGTTTTCAACATGTACAAGCAACTACAAGAAGTCCATGATGAAAAGGAGGAAGCTGACGGGATTGAGGCCATTGTAGATGATCATCTTCAAATAAGGAGTTCTTCTAACTTATTATAATTTTTTTTAATTAATTCAATTGATTCAAGTACGCAAGTAGATGATGACATTTCTGAAATATATTGTTTGCTTGATTGTACACAGATAATAGAATACAAGGGATGGAAGCTGAGATTCGAAGAGATAAAACCCATGAATGATAATACCCATGAAGAAATACCCACACTGGAACTAAAGTCATTACCTGCTGGGTTGAAGTACACATTTTTTGGAGAAGAACAAAGTCTTTCAGTGGTAATTTCATCGATCCTTACTGGAGAACAAGAAGGTACGTTAATGGGAGTACTTAAAACGCATAAAAGTGCAATTGGATAGACATTAAAAGATATAAAAGGCATTAATCCATTAATTTATACACATAGAATACATTTAGAGAACAGTGCTAAACCATCTCAACAACCTCAAAGAAGATTAAATTCACACAAGAAAGTGGTAGTTAGAACTGAAGTTCTTAAATAACTTGATGTTGGAATTATCTACCTTAACTCTGATAGTCAATGGGTAAGCTCTACACAAGTTGTGCCTAAGAAATCTGGAATAATAGTGGTTGAAAATGAAAAAAGGTGAATTAATATCTACGCGAGTCTCATCTAGTTGGCGAATATGTATTGATTTTAGAAAATTAAATGCAGCCACTAGAAAATATCATTTCTCCCTGTCATTTCTTAATCAAATTCTAGAAAGAGTAGCAAGACATCCCTACTACTATTTTCTTGATAGTTATTCGGGGTATAATCAAATACCAATTGCATTAGAGAATCAAGAAAAGATCACTTTTACGTGTCCCTTTGACACTTTTGCATATAGAAGAATGTCTTTTGGTTTTTGTAATGCTTCAAAACTTTTCAAAAATGCATGTTAAGTATTTTTAGTGACATGATTGAGCATTATTTAGAGGTTTTCATGAATGACCTAACAATTTTTGGAAATTCTTTTGAAAATTGTCTTGATAATTTGAAAAAAGTTCTTAAAAGATGCAAAGAAAAAGGATTTGTCTTAAACTAGGAAAAATATCATTACATGGTTACCTTAGGAATCGTGTTAGATCATGCGATATCTTCTAAAGAAATTGAAGTTTATAAGGCCAAAGTTGAATTAATTGCTAATTTGCCTTCCCAAAAAACAGTCAGAGAAGTTCGTTCCTTTTTAGGACATGCAAGATTCTATAGAAGATTCATTAAGGACTTTAGTATTATATTTAGACTATTATGCAATCTGCTGATGAAAGATGCATCATTTGATTGAAATCAAGAATGTCAAAAATCTTTTAAAAAATTAATCGGTCTTTTGACATCGGCTTCTATCATGCAATCCCCTTACTGGTCTTTTTCTTTTGAGTTGATGTGTGATGCTAATGATTTTGTTGTTAGCACTGTTTTAGGCTAAAGAAAGGAAGGTAAGCCTCATGTAATTTATTACACAAGTCGAACTTTGAATAGTGCATAAATAAATTACACCACTATTAAGAAAGAATTATTTGCTGTAATTTTTGCATTGGACAAATTTCAAACTTATTTAATTGGTTCCTCTACTGTTGTTTTCACCGATCATGTTGCTGTTAGATATTTAATGTCTAAGCAGGATGTTAAACCTAGGTTGATATGGTGGATCTTGTTGCTTTAAGAATTCATGATCACAATAAAACATAAGAAATGAGCCAAAAATGTTATTGCAAATCATTTGTCCAGACTTACAACAGACTCACATTTTGATAGCATACCTATCAATGATTCTTTTCGTGATGAATTTTTATTTTTTGTCAATTTCATGCATTGGTTTTCTAACATAGTCAACTTTCTTGTAACAGGAAAGATGCTGCCT
The DNA here is from genome assembly GCA_029884605.1 of Ormosia emarginata. NCBI lineage: Eukaryota > Viridiplantae > Streptophyta > Magnoliopsida > Fabales > Fabaceae > Ormosia > Ormosia emarginata. Next base: position 15,392,782 of record JAQQTP010000090.1, read on the forward strand.
CAATGGACGCACTAAGACAAAAGGAAATTTTTGACTGAGGTGAAAATTTTTTATTGGGATGACCCATATTTGTTCAAGTATTGTCTTGATCAAATCATTCAGAGATGTGTACCTGACAGTGAGGTAGGTAGTGTCATTAAATTTTGTCACTCAAAAGCATATGGAGGTCACTTTTCTTCAAAGAAAACAACTATGAAAATCTTGCAGTGTGGATTTTATTGGCCAACTCTATTTAAGGACAATTATACCTTTTGCAAAAGTTGTGAAAACTGTCATAAATTGGGTTCCATTTCTAAAAGAAACATGATGCCTTTGAACCCTATCATTGTCATTGAAATTTTTTATTGTTGGGGAATTAATTTCATGGGTCCATTTCCATCCTCATTTGGATTTGTGTATATTTTGGTTGCAGTTGATTATGTCTTAAAATGGATTGAGGCGATTCTATGTTGACACAATGATCATAAAATTGTTCTTACATTTTTAAAAGGAAATATTTTGAGTCGATTTGGAATCCCTCGAGCTATCATCTGTGATGGGGGAATACATTTTTGTAATAAACCATTTGAATTCTTAATGAAAAAATATGACATTACCCACAAAATTGCTACCCGTTATCACCCTAAGACAAGTGGACAAGTAGAACTAGAAAATAGGGAGATTAAATAAATTTTGGAAAAAACGGTTAACCCAAACCGTAAAGATTAGTCTTTAGGACTAAACGATGCACTTCAGGCTTACCGTACTGCTTTCAAAATATCTTTAGGCATGTCACCTTATCAGTTAGTCTATGAAAAACTTTGTCACTTGCCTATAGAATTGGAGTATAAAGCATTTTGGGCTATTAAAGCTTTTAACCTAGATCTTGATTATGCTTACAGGTTACAAAAATTACAATTAAATGAACTTGAGGAATTGAGAAATGATGCATATAAAAACTCAAAAATTTATAAAGATAGAACAAAAGCTTTTCATGGCAAATCAATTTTGAGAAAATCTTTTGAAATTAGTCAAAAAGTTCTGCTTTATAATTCTCATCTTCACTTATTCCCTGAAAAGTTGATATCTAGGTGGACTGACCCTTTTATTGTCAAACATATATATCCTTATAGGACCATAGACATTGAGAATCCTAGAAATGGTAATGTGTTTAAAGCAATGGACAAAGACTCAAACTATTTCTGGAAAACCTAGTTGCTGAGGTAGAATTCATTTCCCTTTCTAATCCTTATTATGAGAAGAATTTATTCTAAATTCGTTGCTTCCTTTTTGCAATTCTTTATGTTCTTGATTAAGTGACGGATAACAGTACTCCGTGGCTTTCAAGTCAGTTTGTTTTCAGTTTCTCATAATAACTGATTCCTTCTCCTTTAAAATGGATGTCATTCTCTCAAACCTAAGAAAACATTTTCCTTCACTCCCTCAAAATGCTCTGACAAAAATCTAAAAAGCCAAGTGTGAAAGATTGAGATTGTTAATACACCAGGGCTTCCCAAAAGATATACTCTAGATAATCGAGGTGACTACGGGATTTAAGGATGCAAACCCAAGTGCAGGTTGTCTCAAGTAGTAAATTTCTCGGGAGTCCGAGGTCGATCCACAGGGAATTGAAGAAGAAAAATTAATTGAGGTAAGAAGATGATTTGTCACAACACCAAAAGTAATAAAACAAGCTCACAAATGAATTTAAGGGCTTGCTTGGGTTAGGAGATCCACTCTTGGTAATAAATTAAAGGTAAGATTATTTCTCTTTTTAACTCAATTGAAATCCACACACAACAGAGGTTCTAATCGGAAAATATAACATTCAAAGTTCAATTATATATGTAATCATATTATAATTCCTTTAATTATCTACCAACATTTGTAAATGAGTTCAAGCATTCACTGTGTCAATCCTATTGTCTACAATAAATCAAGATCTCCATTAACAAAGAAGATTTCTAAATTGATTGGAAACAAAATACTACACATATAATGTTCATTTAATAATATATCATTTAACCACAAGAAATAGAATAATCTAACCTTATTTCATTACCAAGAGCTTCACTCTTTCACCCAAGCAAGATGAAGATTTAGTTACTCATGGATAAGAAGAAAGAAAGAGAGAAGAAGAGAAAGATGAACATGACTTCAATTTAGAACAAGAGAAAATTACAACAAAGGAAAACAATAAACAAGCATAACCTTAACTTCTACAAACTAAGCCTAACACCAAGTGCTCTAAATGGTCAGCCAATGGTGCCTTTTATAGAGGATTAGGGATACAAAATGACAAAGGGGCTGATTAGGGGTAGGTGGGATGAGTGGATGAATGAGTGGAGAATGCCGAATGGTGAGGATAAGAGTGAAAAATCATTGAGATTTCTTGTCTCTAAAATCATTCATTGCTTAAGTCATTGATTTCGTCATTTTCGAGCCAAGTAGTCTTCATGAAAGTTCTAGGAAATTGTCTAAGCTTTCTAATGGCTCTAGATTCGTCCTACAGCCCAAGATATGACCCAACTACTACAAACTGTTCAGGCCCAGTTTCAGCACCTCTGTTTTGACTTTCAAACCCAATATCACCATCAAGAAGCCCGAATCAAGTTTTGTGTTCAACATGAAAGTTTTATATCTGGGTCTTAACTTTCAAATGTCCAAATTTCACCCCAATATAATTCTTGCAGCCCGAGTTATACTCTGATTACTGTACACTGTTCAGGTTTCAAACACAAAACTCATGTTCTGTCTTCCAAGCCCAATTAGCTCTACTAGATGTCTGATTGAGACTTTGAGCTTTTCATCAAAGTTGTAGAGCTCTCTCTTATCTTTCCTACAAGGTAAAATTCATAATTATCAGACATTTAAAACTCAAGATATGACTGAAATACAGAAACAACATAAGACCAAAATAGTGCTGAAAAAATCAATTAAGTCCAATTTGAGTCCAAACTTACAAAACATAACTAGACTTAATCAATTAAGTACATAGAGAGTGTAAATGACTAAAAATGAGGGTTTATTAATGTATAAAATATGTGATCATCAAATTCCCCCACACTTAGCTTTTTGCACTCCTGGGCAAAACACATAAGACCAAAGTTAGGAGACAAAGAAAAATGACACATACTCAAAAGCTAAAAACTCTAAAAGACTTGATAAAGCAAGAAGAGTAACAAGAAATTCAAGGGATCAAAGCATTAATGAGGTAACATTTCTTCACATCTCAAACCAACAAGCAAGGAAACTTCAGTTGAAAAGAATGAATCAAGAATGATAGATCCTCACAGAATTCACTCTCAATCTCTCAAGTGTTTAAAAGGTAAGTATTTCACTCTATTCAACCCATGAACAATTACACTACCATAAGCTTGCTTATCTTCTACTTCTCCGCTACTCAAAACACATGCATACAAAAATCAAGAGGACTTTATTCAAGGTTGTAATGGGGTCATGGTAAAGGAGAAGGGATAATATGGATATGAAAAGATAAATACCGAAGAGAATAAAAGAGCATTATGGTACAGTTAGAGTGGAGAAAATGTTTGAGAACATTCATCATAAAGGACAATCACTAACATTTGACTAATGTTTTGTTGAAGATCAATCCCAAATTGGTGAATTGAATTCATTTTTAGACTTGAATATTCTCCTTTTCTTCCTGTTGTTTCCAAGCATCCACCTTTATTCTGATAATCATTTCATTGCAACGGTGTTCAAATTCTTTTTTTTTTTGAATCATTTTGCATACATACCCCCACACTTGTTCAAGAACAAGGTCAATGCTCTCTTATTCCCTAAGGTTGGGTAAAAACATGTTTTTTTGAATTTTTTTTTGAAGGATGAGATGAGCTAAAAACAAGGAATGGTGAAACAAGTTCAAAGGGGTTACACAATGGAAAATATACAAGGATGACCATTTGGTCAAAGTAGCTATTTTAAAATGCCTCAATCATATTAATATATGCATGTGAAAATGTAGCCTCAAAAAAAATCAAAGCAAGTTCTAGAGTAACAATTCCATCAGTGAAAATCACACAAGAAAGAAGAGAATGGTACAAATATTCAATCCATTCATCAATAGGCTCAAAATCTCACAAGACATATTTCTATCATTCTCTATCCACCAATTCAACATCCATAACCAAGCATGTGAAATTTAAGAAAGAAGATAATTTATTCAATCATGCTATGATTCTTGAATTTCAATTGCTTCCAAGGATGTGAGAGTGCATTCACTTGAATCTTTCAAAGGAAATCAAAAGACAAAAACTTTGTTACTGATGTGATTCCACTTACCATGGTTTCACTTTTACGGATCTATCTAGGGTGGAATTCGCACAAGCTTAGGATTATTAGAGATTCTTGCAAATTGATGCTTGTAACTGAATGGACACAAAGGAAAAACTAAAATAACAAAGGAAAATGGTTAAGACGAGAGATGGAAATAAGAAATGGATTGGTGCCACAATCAAGGATTGATTGATAAACCAAAGTTAGTGATCGCCACAAGAGAAACTCTTGATAAGATCTATGGCTCAGTCAAGAACCTAAGAGAGGAATACTCTCACAATTGGACAAACCAAATTGAACATCAAATCCTAGGTTTTTTTTTTCATCCAATTCAGGTACATTATATAGAGAATGGCTAGAGTAGTGCTAACCAAAGGTCGCCACAAATCAGCCTAAGTGACTCTCCTAACCCTAGCAGCCCCACTAATGCTTACATTAATGCCTCAACTAATTGGTATTGATGGCAATTAGTGCATGAAACTTATTATACTTAAGTGCTGCATTAATTCATTCTAGAAGTTACCAAAGGCATGCAAGCCAATGGTCACTCTTCTTTGTCATGTTTTTAACAAAGCTAATAAAACAAAACAAACACAATCAGCTCTACTAAAAAGCATTAAATTCCCACTAAAGGCAAAGCTTAGTGGAACTTAACTTCACCTAAGTGCTTATTAACTTAGTACTATCATGCCTAATGCTTATTTAACTTAAATAGACACTCTAAATCAGCCATATAAACTATAAAATTCGTGCACACACTTGGGCAGCCCAACTTCATTGGTTTTCATCTTGAATCAAGCAATTGACATCTTTAGAACCTATGGTTTCAAGACTTGGGCTTGCTTCCAACATAGTTTCCCCCATTTGTTTCAAGGCTTCTTGGGCCTTCTTAGTTCTCGTTCTTGTCATGGGTCCAATTAGTAGGTACCCCCCCTTAGGTCCTCATCAGTTACTTCTGCAAATCAATACTAATTAATTACTACCCCAATTAAGATGCGTCTCAAGAGTAATAAATTGTTTCCAAAATTTACTTCTTACTCTGCCATCACTAATTGGTTTTACTAAGAATAGGTTTCTGATAGTCATATCACTAAACATACTTCCCAATTTAGATGCGTCTCAAAAGTAAAAGTACTCCTTACTCTACCATCATTCATTAGTTTAATAAGTCCATGAGAATCATATCATACTTCTCAAAAAACAAAACAGAAAAAAAAAATTGGTCAACTATCCTTCCCCCGACTAGATCACAACATTGTCCTCAATGTTAAAATATAGATGAGTAAAGGATAGAAGATATTACCCGTTGGAGAGATTTGACACAAATTTAAACAAAGTACAATAAATAAAATTAAAGGTATTAAAGATGAAGTGTCGATCCGCTTTCTTTTCTTGTTGCTTCCCTCACCGCTTTCCTCGTTGACCAATCTATTCGAGCTAATACCTTATCAGTACATACTCAAAAGCTTCTAATTTATCAATGAGCTCATCAATAGTAGAAGCAGAGATAAGAAGTTCTCTTGCCGAAAGAGTGATAAATTTCTGTTCCACAAAGCATGGTCAAGAAAAAGTAACAAACTATCAAAGAAATTATTAACATTCAACAAACCAATGGGTTTATGGTGGATGTTCGTTCGACCCAAGAGACTAATTGGAAAATTTCTTCCAAAGTACCAAAACCACCTGGTAAGGCAATGAATGCATCAGAGTTGTCAAGCATTTTTTTCATTCGTCCATGCATAGATGTTACTTGAATTTCTTCTCCAATCGTCTTTCCAGTGATGTTCTGTTGAGCTAAAGGTCCAGGAATGACTCCTAAAACCTGACTGCCTCCTATATATGCAGCAAGTGATACAGCCCCCATTAACCCACGGCAACCTCCCTCATATACAAGATGAATATTCCTCGCAGCAAGTGATCGACCAAGAGTGCTAGCTGCGTTTACAAACTCTAAACCCTTCCCATAATTTGACCCACAAAAAACACAGACATTTTTAAGGTTACGAATAGAAGGCCCCATTTCTATACTCTTCCTCCCTTTGAATGTTTCTGAGTTGAAGGAAAGTGGAGAAAATGGAATGTTTAAATAGGAAAAAAGAATGAAAAGGGTAATAATTGCACCTATAAGGGTAGGTTGGCTGTTGTTAGAAAAGTTTGAAATTAAGGAACATAGAATCTTTTTTTTTAATTTTTTTTTTACTTCAAGAAAACCATCAGGGTAAAATAGTTTAGAAACCCCTGAAGGACCCTGCTCAAAGGATCGTCTGTCCAAAACTAAAATACAGCAAAATCATACAAAGATAAAAGAAATATAATAGCAAATGATGACATACCTGTATGTACAGCTTTCATGGCGTATCTTTATACTGCGCGTCATGAGTGCAGTAGTGACATATCTTTATACTGTGTGTCACCAGTGCAGAAAACACTCACATCCATTTATTCGAAGAAGGGAGAAAGAAGAAACCATCGTGGGTTTCCATCCTGGGTCTGGAACCTGGAGCGCTCACACTTGGGCTCGTAACATCAACAAAGATGCTAAAATCTGAAACCCGAAATGTCCAAGATCCAAAACATCCCATCCCAGGGCGCTGAGAGCCCCTTCTAATAAAAGAAAGGATCAAGCTCAGATGCCTCATACGCTTCGGCCGCTGCGGGTTACTTCTCACTAACAACTAGAGTGGGACGCTTCTGCCTGTCCATCAACTCCACAGTGCCTAGATGGTAAACATTGGGTTATGGAGCGCGGCTCTCTACAGAGCATGGTACACAAACTTTTTTAAGGACCAGCATGCAAAGGTCCACCCGAGTCAATGACGGGTCAGCCAAAGGCTGGGGCTCCACAACAAATTAAAGTCATAGTACTCCTTCCGGATCGCCCTTGTTCAGACTCTTTTTTTTTTTTTTTTCATTTTTTTTTTTTTTTTTTTTATTTTTTTATTTTTCAAAAAGAAAACATGAAGAAGAAGATAATATGTACAAATTGTTGTGGATATGGCTCACATCTGCCTTTGGTTTCACGTCCAGTAACAGCTTAAACGCCTTCTATGAGTCGAGGATAAGCTTCCCATCCAATTTTCTTATAAATTAGCAAACAGGGTCTTTTAGAGTTAGATTCCCAAGACTGTAGCGTTTTTCTTCATCCTTGAAGAGATTCCACAAATTAAGAATTTCACGATGCACTAATCCACAAGAATGTGTCTCAAGAGTCAATAAGATATCATCTAATGACTTCTTACTCAATCCATTCTTAATGAAGAAAATTTTATCTTCTCTGTTTGCATAAACCATCCCCAAAGTACGACATCGCTTGTTACAATTCCATCGTCCACATTTGTAACAGACTTGTAACCTTTTTGCTCTTCTCCTTTTAGAATACGAACTTCTTCCAAGACCTAGCATGTATGAGTCAAATGAAATTGAAGACTCACCTGCTAGTCGGACCTTTGCTTCAATTATCCAGCGCACATCTTCTAGCATACCTTTGTACATTAACAATCTCAATCTTTCACATCGATCTTTGTAGATTTTTTTCAGAGCATTTTGAGGGAGAGAAGGAAAATGTTTTCTCAGGTTTGAAAGAATGACATCCATTTTAAAGGAGAAGAAGGATTCAGTTATTTTGGGAAACTGAAAAACAAACCGACTTGAGAGTCACGGAGTACCGTATCTGCCACTTAACCGGCAACACAAAGAACTCATCAACTTGGTTTTTTCAGAAATGGTTTGAGCCTTTGTCCATTGACTTTAAACATAATATCATTCCTAGGATTCGCAATATCTACGGCCCCATGAGGATACACATATTTGACAACAAAAGGACCACTCCACCTAGATCTCAATTTTCTAGGGAATAGGTGCAGGCGAGAATCAAAAAGCAAAACTTTTTGACCAATTTCAAAAGATTTTCTCAAAATTGTCTTGACTGTGGATTTTTTTGGATTTGTCTTTTGACAATTTTCACAACTTTTATAAAAAGTATAGCAGTCCTTAAATAAAGTGGGCCAATAAAATCTGTACTACAAGATTTTCGTACCTATTTTCTTTGAAGAAAAGTGACCTCCACATGCTTCTGAGTGATAAAATTTAATGACACTACCTACCTCACTGTCGGGCACGCATCTCTGAAAAATTTGGTCAGGACAATGTTTGAACAAGTATGGGTCATCCCAATAAAAATTTTTCATCTCTGTCAGAAATTTCCTTCTATCTTGGTGCGTCCATTGAGGCGACATCTTTCCTTTTTGTTCTTCAGTAAGAGACGAGGAAATTACCACAGGAAAGCTTTGCTTTTTCCCCAAAATTGTGTACTTCAACCCAGTAGGTAATGACTTTAGTTCCGGTGTGGGTACTTCTCCATGGGCATTATCATTCATGGGTTTTAGCTCTTCGAATTTTGGCTTTCTTCCTTTGTATTCTATTTCCTCTGTACAATCAAGCAAATCAAATGAATTAATTAAACAAACTTGTAATGGGTCAGAAGAACTCCCTTTTTGAAGATGATCATCTATAATGGCTTCAATTCCTTCAACTTTCTCATTTTCATCAAGGACTTCCTATGGTTACTTGCACATGTTAAAAACATTGAGATCCAATGTCATGTTTCCAAATGTTAGCTTCACCACTCCATTTCTGCAATTTATCAAAGCATTAGATGTTACTAAAAATGGACGGCCTAAAATAACAGGAATTAACTTGCAACTATCAACTATAGGTTCAGCATCCAAGACAATAAAATCCACAGGATATATGAATTTATCAACTTGAACTAACACATCTTCCATTATTCCTCTTAGAATTTTAATTGATCTATCGGCAAGTAGAAGAGTTACAGAAGTTGATTTTAACTCACCTAAGTTGAGTTGCTGATAAACTGAATATGGAAGCAAATTGACACTAGCACCAAGATCAAGTAAAGCTTTTTCAATTTTATGTTCTCCAATAATGTATGAAACTGTAGGACAACCATGTTCTTTATATTTCAACGCATTATTATTCTAAAGAATGGAGCTTACCTGTTCAGTCAAAAATGCTTTCTTTTTCACATTTAGTTTTCTTTTAACTGTGCACAAGTCCTTCAAATATTTGGCATAAGAAGGAATCTATTTGATAGCATCTAACAAAGGAATATTGATCTTCACTTGTTTCAAAATTTCAAAAATTCCAGTGTTATGGTCCAATTTATTTGGATTTTTCAATGCTTGAGGAAATGGGGGTGAAGGCGAGAGTTTAGTCTCCTTTTGGTCAACTTCTTCATTTTCTTGGGGAATTGGTTCATCTTCTTTCTCACAAGATTCGGGGATTTGTTTTTCAACAACCTTTCCACTCCTAAGAGTTATCACTGACTGGACTTAGTCCATTTGTTAGTTTTCTGAACTCCCCTCATTTAGACTGTGCTGACCCTTGGGATTTGGTTGAGGTTGAGAAGGAAATTTTCCTTTCTCATGAATGATAAGAGCAGAAGAAAGTTTAGCAAGAGTGTCTTTTATGTCATTCATGGTTTGATTATTTTGTTTATTAATGGTCTCTTGCTTTTCTATGAATGCGTGCACTGTTTCTTCAAGGTTTTTCCTATATGGTGGGACATAAGGTGCATATCCTTGAGAATTTTGAGAGTCCTGTTGTGCCTGAGGAGGTGGTGGTTGCACAAATTGTGACTGATTATTATTCCTCCAACTGAAATTCGGGTGATTTCTCCATCCCGAATTGTATGTATCTGAAAAAGAAGAAGTAAATGGCTTGTTAAAATTATTCATTGCATTTACCTGCTCATGCACAACTTTTTTAAAAACAGGAATTTTAGGACATTCATGTGTTGAGTGTCCTAAATCATCACAAATGCCACAAATTTCTTCATTTTGCACAGATTTGATTTCTTTTGCTTTTCTTAATTCCATGGCTTCAACCTTTCTAGCCAAACGGGCAAACCTAGCATTTAGATCTTCCTCTTGGCTAAGGTGATATTTTCCTTTATTAGCACTTGCAAGATTAGATCTAATTGAATTTTCAGAAATATTAGTACTATGCCAAGATTGAGAATTTTCAGCCAACTGATTCAAATAGTCTAAAGCTTCATCAGGTTCTTTATCAAGAAGCTCACCATTGCACATTGTTTCCACAAATTGTTTAGTTTCAGGAGTTAAACCTTCATAAAAGAAGCTTATAGTGCGCCATTTTTCAAAACCATGATGTGGGCAAGAATTTAACAAATCTTTAAATCGTTCCCAACATTGAAAATATGCTTCATTTGAATTTTGGGAAAAATTTTGGATTTGTCTTCATAGCATTAGTTTTATGTGTTAGAAAAAATTTCTTTAAGAACTCACATTGCATTTCTTGCCATGTGCCAATTGATCTTGGTTTCAAAGTGTTAAGCCAGGATTTTGCTTTATCTTTTAAAGAAAAAGGAAACAATTTAAGTTTAACAATTTCTTCAGTGTAATTTTGATCATTGAAGGCAATACATACTTTCTCAAATTCTTTCAGATATAAATATGGACTTTCAGATTCTAAACCATGAAAATTAGGAAGTAAAGAAATCATACCTGGTTTGAATCTAAAATTGTTGACATTGAGTGGAAAGATAAAACATGATGGACTAGAATTTCAAGGTGGTTGCAAATATTCACGCATGGTTCGCAACGGTTGATTTTCAGATTCATCATGTACACTTTCATTGTCAGCCATTGTGTCAATTGTGTGTGATTGTGATTCAAACAAATCAATATATAAAGTACCAGGGTTAATTTTAACTAAACGACCAGAATTTAAATCACGATACCAATTAAGCATAAATACATAAATAACTAAAAATAAATAATAAAAAAAATAATGTACAAGTCAAGTGTGTCACCCACCATTAAATATTAACAGGGATGGGGTAATAAACCAACCACCTAAAAATAAAAATAAAGTGCAGAAAGTAAATTTAAATATGAAAATCGGAGAGTGACAGAGCCCCACAGAGTCCGTGAAAAGAGAAGAGAAGAAAAAATATTATTTTATTAAGTTAGATTGCAAAAAAATAAATAACAAAAAAGTAAAAGGAGAGTTTCCCCACTAAGTTAGTGCGTAAAATAACAGGAGAGTTACCCCACCGATAAAAAAAATGACGAAAATAAATAAATAAAATTAAAAAACAAAAATAAATGACATAAATATAAAAGTTAGAAAGTTAGTATGTTAGCAAGTTAGTAAGTTAGAGTTAGATAGTTAGAAAGTTAGAGAGTTAGTAAAGAAACCGAAGGATCGGCAAGCCGATCTTTTGCTTCGGTGAGGGAGAAGAGAGAATAGATTATATTAAAGAAAACAAACCTCAATAAATCAAAACTTCAAATCAAGTCCCTGGCAACGGCGCCAAAAATTTGACTGCGGGATTTAAGGATGCAAACCTAAGTGCAAGTTGTCTCAAGTAGTAAATTTCTCGGGAGTCCGAGGTCGATCCACAGGGAATTGATAAAGAAAAATTAATTGAGGTAAGAAGAGGATTTGTCACAACACCAAAAGTAATAAAACAAGTTCACAAATGAATTTAAGGGCTTGCTTAGGTTAAGAGATCCACTCTTGGTAATATATTAAAGGTAAGATAATTTCTTTCTTTAACTCAATTGAAATCCACACACAACGGAGGTTCCAATCAGAAAATATAACATTCAAAGTTCAATTATATATGTAATCATATTATAATTCCTTTAATTATCTACCAACATTTGTAAATGAGTTCAAGCATTCACTGTGCCAATCCTATTGTCTACAATAAATCAAGATCTCCATTAACAAAGAAGGTTTCTAAATTGATTGGAAACAAAATACAACACATATAATGTTTATTTAATAATATATCATTTAAGCACAAGAAATAGAATAATCTAACCTTATTTCATTACCAAGAGCTTCACTCTTTCACCCAAGCAAGATGAAGATTTAGTTACTCATGGATAAGAAGAAAGAAAGAGAGAAGAAGAGAAAGATGAACATGACTTCAATTTAGAACAAGAGAAAATTACAACAAAGGAAAATAATAAACAAGCATAACATTAACTTCTACAAACTAAGCCTAACACAAAGTGCTCCAAATGGTCAGCCAATGGTGCCTTTTATAGAGGATTAGGGATACAAAATGACAAAGGGGCTGATTAGGGGTAGGTGGGATGAGTGGATGAATGAGTGGAGAATGCCAAATGGTGAGGATAAGAGTGAAAAATCATTGAGATTTCTTGTCTCCGAAATCATTCATTGCTTAAGTCATTGATTTCGTTATTTTCGAGCCAAGTAGTCTTCATGAAAGTTCTAGGAAATTGTCTAAGTTTTCCAATGGCTCTAGAATCACCCAAAAATTCGTCCTACAGCCCAAGATATAATCCAACTACTACAAACTATTCAGGCCCAGTTTCAGCACCTCTGTTTTGACTTTCAGATCCAATATCACCATCAAGAAGCCCGAATCAAGTTTTGTGTTCAACATGAAAGTTTTAGATCTGGGTCTTAACTTTCAAATATCCAAACCTAAGATAATTCTTGCAGCCTAAGTTATGCTCTGATTACTGTACACTGTTCAGGTTTCAGACACAAAACTCGTGTTTTGTATTCCAAGCCCAATTAGCTCTACTAGATATCTGATTGAGACTTTGAGCTCTTCATCAAAGTTGTAGAGCTCTCTCTTATCTTTCCTACAAGGTAAAATTCATAATTATCAGACATTTAGAACTCAAGATATGGTCGAAATACAGAAACAGCGTTAGACCAAAATAGTGCTAAAAAAATTAATTAAGTCCGATTTGAGTCTAAACTTACAAAACATAACTAGACTTAATCAATTAAGTACATAGAGAGTGTAAATGACTAAAAATGAGGGTTTATTAATGTATAAAATATGTGATCATCAAATTCCCCCACACTTAGCTTTTTGCACTCCTGGGCAAAACACATAAGACCAAAGTTAGGAGACAAAGAAAAATGACACAGAATCAAAAGCTAAAAACTCTAAAAGACTTGATGAAGCAAGAAGAGTAACAAGAAATTCAAGGGATCAAAGCATTAATGAGGTAACATTTCTTCACATCTCAAACCAACAAGCAAGGAAACTTTAGTTGAAAAGAATGAATCAAGAATGATAGATCCTCACAGAATTCACTCTCAATCTCTCAACTGTTTAAAAGGTAAGTATTTCACTCTATTCAACCCATGAACAATTGCACTACCATAAGCTTGCTTATCTTCTACTTCTCCACTACTCAAAACACATGAATACAAAAATCAAGAGGACTTTATTCAAGGTTGTAATGGAGTCATGGTAAAAGAGAAGGGATAATATGGATATGAAAAGATAAATACCGAAGAGAATAAAAGAGCATTATGGTACAGTTAGAGTGGAGAAAATGTTTGAGAACATTCATCATAAAGGACAATCACCAACATTTGACTAATGTTTTGTTGAAGATCAATCCCAAATTGGTGAATTGAATTCATTGTTAGACTTGAACATTCTCCTTTTCTTCTTGTTGTTTCCAAGCATCCACCTTTATTTTGATAATCATTTCATTGCAACGGTGTTCAAATTCTCTTTTTTTTTTGAATCATTTTGCACACACACCCCCACACTTATTCAAGAATAACGTCAATGCTCTCTTATTCCCAAAGGTTGAGTAAAAATATGTTTGTTTTTTTTGAATTTTTTTTTTGAAGGATGAGATGAGCTAAAAACAAGGAATGGTGAAACAAGTTCAAAGGGGTTACACAATGGAAAATATACAAGGATGGCTATTTAGTCAAAGTAGCTATTTTAAAATGCCTCAATCATATTAATGTATGCATGTGAAAATGTAGCCTAAAAAAGAATCAAAGCAAGTTCTAGAGTAACAATTCCATGAGTGAAAATCACACAAGAAAGAAGAGAATGGTACAAATATTCAATCCATTCATCAATAAGCTCAAAATCTCACAAGGCATATTTCTATCATTCTCTATCCACCAATTCAACATCCATAACCAAGCATGTGAAATTTAAGAAAGAAGATAATTTATTCAATCATGCTATGATTCTTGAATTTCAATTGCTTCCAAGGATGTGAGAGTGCATTCGCTTGAATCTTTCAAAGGAAATCAAAAGACAAAAACTTTGTTACTTCTGCAAATCAATATTAATTAATTACTACCCCAACTAAGATGCGTCTCAAGAGTAATAAATTGTTTCCAAAATTTACTTCTTACTCTGCCATCACTAATTGGTTTTACTAAGAATAGGTTTCTGATAGTCATATCACTAAACATACTTCCCAATTTAGATGCGTCTCAAAAGTAAAAGTACTCCTTACTCTACCATCATTCATTAGTTTAATAAGTCCATGAGAATCATATCATACTTCTCAAAAAACAAAACAGAAAAAAAAATTGGTCAACTATCCTTCCCCCCCGACTAGATCACAACATTGTCCTCAATGTTAAAATATAGATGAGTAAAGGATAGAAGATATTACCTGTTGGAGAGATTTGACACAAATTTAAACAAAGTACAATAAATAAAATTAAAGGTATTAAAGATGAAGTGTCAGATCTGGCTTTCTTTTCTTGTTGCTTCCCTCACTGCTTCCTGTTGACCAATCTATCTGAGCTAATACCTTATCAGGTACATACTCAAAAGCTTCTAATTTATCAATGAGCTCATCAATAGTAGAAGCAGAGATAAGAAGTTCTCTTGCCGAAAGAGTGATAAATTTCTGTTCCACAGCATGGTCAAGAAAAAGTAACAAACTATCAAAGAAATTATTAACATTCAACAAACCAATGGGTTTATGGTGGATGTTCAGTTCGACCCAAGAGACTAATTGGAAAATTTCTTCCAAAGTACCAAAACCACCTGGTAAGGCAATGAATGCATCAGAGTTGTCAAGCATTTTTTTCATTCGTCCATGCATAGATGTTACTTGAATTTCTTCTCCAATCGTCTTTCCAGTGATGTTCTGTTGAGCTAAAGGTCCAGGAATGACTCCTAAAACCTGACTGCCTCCTATATATGCAGCAAGTGATACAGCCCCCATTAACCCACGGCAACCTCCCTCATATACAAGATGAATATTCCTCGCAGCAAGTGATCGACCAAGAGTGCTAGCTACATTTATAAACTCTAAACCTTCCCATAATTTGACCCACAAAAAACACAGACATTTTTAAGGTTACGAATAGAAGGCCCCATTTCTATATTCTTCCTCCCTTTGAATGTTTCTGAGTTGAAGAAAAGTGGAGAAAATGGAATGTTTAAATAGGAAAAAGGAATGGAAAGGTTAATAATTGCACCTATAAGGGTAGGTTGGCTGTCAGAAAAGTTTGAAATTAAGGAACACAGAATCTTTTTTTTTTTTTACTTCAAGAAAACCATCAGGGTAAAGAAGTCTAGAAACCCCTGAAGGACCTTGCTCAAAGGATCGTCTGTCCAAAACCGAAATACAGCAAAATCATACAAAGATAATAGAAATATAATAGCAAATGATGACATACCTGTATGTACAGCTTTCATGGCGTATCTTTATATTGCGCGTCATGAGTGTAGTAGTGACATATCTTTATACTGCGTGTCACCAGTGCAGTAGACACTCACGTCCGTTTATTCGAAGAAGGGAGAAAGAAGAAACCATCGTGGGTTTCCATCTTGGGTCTGGAACCTGGAGCGCTCACACTTGGGCTCGTAACATCAACAAAGATGCTAAAATCTGAAACCCGTAATGTCCAAGATCCAAAACATCCCATCCCAGGGCGCTGAGAGTCCCTTCTAATAAAAGAGAGGATCAAGCTCAGATGCCTCATACGCTTCGGCCGTCGTGGGTTACTTCTCACTAATAACCAGAGTGGGACACTTCTGCCTGTCCATCAACTCCACAGTGCCTAGATGGTAAACATTGGGTTATAGAGCGTAGCTCTCTACAGAGCATGGTACACGAACTTTTTTAAGGACCAACGTGCAAAGGTCCACCCGAGTCAATGACAGGTCAGCCAAAGGCTAGGGCTCCACAACTAATTAAAACTATAGTACTCTTTCCGGATCGCCCTTGTTCAGATCTTTTTTTTTTCATTTTTTTTTCATTTTTTTCATTTTTTTTATTTTTTTATTTTTCAAAAAGAAAACATGAAGAAGAAGATAATATGTACAGATTGTTGTGGATATGGCTCACATCTGCCTCTGGTTTCACGTCCAGTAACGACTTAAATGCCTTCTATGAGTAGAGGATAAGCTTCTCATCCAATTTTCTTATAAATTGGCAAATAGGGTCTTTTAGAGTCAGATTCCCAAGATTGTAGCATTTTTCTTCATCCTTGAAGAGATTCCACAAATTAAGAATTTCACGATGCACCAATCCATAAGAATGCGTCTCAAGAGTCAATAAGATATCATCTAATGACTCCTTACTCAGTCCATTCTTAATGAAGAAAATTTTATCTTCTCTGTTTGCAGAAACCATCCCCAAAGTACGACATCGCTTGTTACAATTCCATCGTCCACATTTGTAACAGACTTGTAACCTTTTTGCTCTTCTCCTTTTAGAATACGAACTTCTTCCAAGACCTGGCATGTATGAGTCAAATGAAATTGAAGACTCGCCTGCTAGTCGGACCTTTGCTTCAATTATCCAACGCACATCTTCTGGCATACCTTTGTACATTAACAATCTCAATCTTTCACATCGATCTTTGTAGATTTTTTTCAGAGCATTTTGAGGGAGAGAAGGAAAATGTTTTCTTAGGTTTGAAGGAATGACATCCATTTTAAAGGAGAAGAAGGATTCAGTTATTTTGGGAAACTGAAAAACAAACCGACTTGAGAGTCACGGAGTACCGTATCCGTCACTTAACCGGCAACACAAAGAACTCATCAACTTGGTTTTTTCAGAAATGATTTGAGCCTTTGTCCATTGACTTTAAACACATTATCATTCCTAGGATTCGCAATATCTACGGCCCCATGAGGATACACGTATTTGACAACAAAAGGACCACTCCACCAAGATCTCAATTTTCTAGGGAATAGGTGCAGGCGAGAATCATAAAGCAAAACTTTTTGACCAATTTCAAAAGATTTTCTCAAAATTATCTTGACTGTGGATTTTTTTGGATTTGTCTTTTGACAATTTTCACAACTTTTGCAAAAAGTATAGCAGTCCTTAAATAAAGTGGGCCAATAAAATCAGACTGCAAGATTTTTGCACCTATTTTCTTTGAAGAAAAGTGACCTCCACATGCTTCTGAGTGACAAAATTTAATGACACTACCTACCTCACTGTCGGGCACGCATCTCTGAAAAATTTGATCAGGACAATGTTTGAACAAGTATGGGTCATCCCAATAAAAATTTTTCACCTCTGTTAGAAATTTCCTTCTATCTTGGTGCATCCATTGAGGTGACATCTTTCCTTCTTGTTCTTCAGTAAGAGACGAGGAAA
The DNA here is from genome assembly GCA_029884605.1 of Ormosia emarginata. Lineage (NCBI taxonomy): Eukaryota > Viridiplantae > Streptophyta > Magnoliopsida > Fabales > Fabaceae > Ormosia > Ormosia emarginata. The sequence goes on from JAQQTP010000090.1 coordinate 15,410,490, forward strand.
TTACCACAGGAAAACTTTGCTTTTCCCCCAAAATTGTGTACTTCAACCCAGTAGGTAATGGCTTTAGTTCCGGTGTGGGTACTTCTCCATGGGCATTATCATTCATGAGTTTTAGCTCTTCGAATTTTGGCTTTCTTCCTTTGTATTCTATTTCCTCTGTACAATCAAGCAAATCAAATGAATTAATTAAACAAACTTGTAATGGGTCAGAAGAACTCCCTTTTTGAAGATGATCATCTATAATGGCTTCAATTCCTTCAACTTCCTCATTTTCATCAAGGACTTCCTGTGGTTGCTTGCACATGTTAAAAACATTGAGATCCAGTGTCATGTTTCCAAATGTTAGCTTCACCACTCCATTTCTGCAATTTATCAACGCATTAGATGTTGCTAAAAATGGACGGCCTAAAATAACAGGAATTGACTTGCAACTATCAACCATAAATTCAGTATCCAAGATAATAAAATCCACAGGATATATGAATTTATCAACTTGAACCAACACATCTTCTACTATTCCTCTTAGAATTTTAATTGATCTATCGGCAAGTAGAAGAGTTGCAGAAGTTGGTTTTAACTCACCTAAGTTGAGTTGCTGATAAACTGAATATGGAAGCAAATTGACACTAGCACCAAGATCAAGTAAAGCTTTTTCACTTTTATGTTCTCCAATAATGCATGAAACTGTAGGACAACCAGGGTCTTTATATTTCAATGCATTATTATTCTGAAGAATGGAGCTTACCTGTTCAGTCAAAAATGCTTTCTTTTTCACATTTAGTTTTCTTTTAACTGTGCACAAGTCCTTCAAATATTTGGCATAAGAAGGAATCTGTTTGATAGCATCTGACAAAGGAATATTGATCTTCGCTTGTTTCAAAATTTCAAAAATTCCAGTGTTATGGTCCAATTTATTTGGATTTTTCAATGCTTGAGGAAATGAGGGTGAAGGCGAGAGTTTAGTCTCCTTTTGGTCAACTTCTTCATTTTCTTGGGGAATTGGTTCATCTTCTTTCTCACAAGATTCGGGGATTTGTTTTTCAACAACCTTTCCACTCCTAAGAGTTATCACTGACTGGACTTGGTCCATTTGTTGGTTTTCTGAACTCTCCTCATTTAGACTGTGTTGACCCTTGGGATTTGGTTGAGGTTGAGAAAGAAATTTTCCTTTCTCATAAATGATGAGAGCAGAATAAAGTTTAGCAAGAGTGTCTTTTATGTCATTCATGGTTTGATTATTTTGTTTATTAATGGCCTCTTGCTTTTCTATGAATGCATGCAGTGTTTCTTCAAGGTTTTTCCTATATGGTGGGTCATAAGGTGCATATCCTTGAGAATTTTGAGAGTCCTGTTGTGCCTGAGGAGGTGGTGGTTGCACAAATTGTGACTGATTATTATTCCTCCAGCTGAAATTCGGGTGATTTCTCCATCCCGGATTGTATGTATTTGAAAAAGAAGAAGTAAATGGCTTGTTAAAATTATTCATTGCATTTACCTGCTCATGCACAACTTCTTTAAAAATAGGAATTTTAGGACATTCATGTGTTGAGTGTCCTAAATCATCACAAATGCCACAAATTTCTTCATTTTGCACATATTTGATTTATTTTGATTTTCTTAATTCCATGGCTTCAACCTTTCTAGCCAAACTAGCAAACCTAGCATTTAGATCTTCCTCTTGGCTAAGGTGATATTTTCCTTTATTAGCACTTGCAGGATTAGATCTAATTGAATTTTCAGAAATATTAGTACTATGTCAAGATTGAGAATTTTCAGCTAACTGGTTCAAATAGTCTAAAGCTTCATCAGGTTCTTTATCAAGAAACTCACCATTGCACATTGTTTCCACAAATTGTTTAGTTTTAGGAGTTAAACCTTCATAAAAGAAGCTTATAGTGCACCATTTTTTAAAACCATGATGTGGGCAAGAATTTAACAAATCTTTAAATCGTTCCCAACATTGAAAATATGCTTCATTTGAATTTTGGGAAAAATTTTAGATTTGTCTTTTCATAGCATTGGTTTTATGTGTTGGAAAAAATTTCTTTAAGAACTCACCTTGCATTTCTTGCCATGTGCCAATTGATCTTGGTTTCAAAGTGTTAAGCCAGGATTTTGCTTTATCTTTTAAAGAAAAAGGAAACAATTTAAGTTTAACAATCTCTTCAGTGCAATTTTGATCATTGAAGGCAATACATACTTAAATTCTTTCAGATGTAAATATGGACTTTCATATTCTAAACCATGAAAATTAGGAAGTAAAGAAATCATACCTGGTTTGAATCTAAAATTGTTGGCATTGAGTGGAAAGATAAAACATGATGGACTAGAATTTCGAGGTGGTTGCAAATATTCACGCATGGTTCAATCGGTTGATTTTGATTCATCATGTACACTTTCATTGTCAGCCATTGTGTCAATTGTGTGTGATTGTGATTCAAACAAATCAATATATAAAGTACCAAGGTTAATTTTAACTAAACGACCAGAATTTAAATCACGATACTAATTAAGCATAAATACATAAATAACTAAAAATAAATAAACAAAAAAATAATGTACAAGCTGGCGGTGTCACCCACCATTAAATATTAACAGGGATAGGGTAATAAACCAACCACCCAAAAATAAAAATAAAAATAAAGTGCAGAAAGTAAATGTAAATATGAAAACCGGAGAGTGACAGAGTGATGAGCCCCACAGAGTCAATGAAGAGAAGAGAAGAAAAAATAGTATTTTATTAAGTTAGATTGCGGAAATATAAATAACAGAAAAGTAAAAGGGAGAGTTTCTCCCACTAAGTTAGTGCATAAAATAACAGGGAGAATTACCCCCACTAATAAAAAAAAAAAATGACGAAAATAAATAAATAAAATTAAAAAACAAAAATAAATGACATAAATATAAAAGTTAGAAAGTTAGTATGTTAGCAAGTTAGTAAGTTAGAGTTAGATAGTTAGAAAGTTAGAGAGTTAGTAAAGAAACTGAAGGATCGGCAAGCCGATCTTTTGCTCTGGTGAGGGAGAAGAGAGAATAGATTTTATTAAAGAAAACAAACCTCAATAAATCAAAATTTCAAATCAAGTCCCTGGCAACGGCGCCAAAAACTTGAGTGCGGGATTTAAGGATAGAAACCCAAGTGCAAGTTGTCTCAAGTAGTAAATTTTTCGGGAGTCCGAGGTCGATCCACAGGAAATTGATGAAGAAAAATTAATTGAGGTAAGAAGAGGATTTGTCACAACACCAAAAGTAATAAAACAAGTTCACAAATGAATTTAAGGGCTTGCTTGGGTTAGGAGATCCACTCTTGGTAATAAATTAAAGGTAAGATTATTTCTCTTTTTAACTCAATTGAAATCCACACACAACGGAGGTTCCAATCAGAAAATATAACATTCAAAGTTCAATTATATATGTAATCATATTATAATTCTTTTAATTATCTACTAACATTTGTAAATGAGTTCAAGCATTCACTGTGCCAATCCTATTGTCTACAATAAATCAAGATCTCCGTTAACAAAGAAGGTTTCTAAATTGATTGGAAACAAAATACAACATATATAATGTTCATTTAATAATATATCATTTAAGCACAAGAAATAGAATAATCTAACCTTATTTCATTACCAAGAGCTTCACTCTTTCACCCAAGCAAGATGAAGATTTAGTTACTCATGGATAAGAAGAAAGAAAGAGAGAAGAAGAGAAAGATGAACATGACTTCAATTTAGAACAAGAGAAAATTACAACAAAGGAAAATAATAAACAAGCATAACCTTAACTTCTACAAACTAAGCCTAACACCAAGTGCTCCAAATGGTCAGCCAATGGTACCTTTTATAGAGGATTAGGGATACGAAATGACAAAGGGGCTGATTAGGGGTAGGTGGGATGAGTGGATGAATGAGTGGAGAATGCCAAATGGTGAGGATAAGAGTGAAAAATCATTGAGATTTCTTGTCTCCGAAATCATTCATTGCTTAAGTTATTGATTTCGTCATTTTCGAGCCAAGTATTCTTCATGAAAGTTCTAGGAAATTGTCTAAGTTTTCCAATGGCTTTAGAATTGTAATACCCTCCATAGGGCGTCACATTTTAAATAAAACACAAAACCAAATGAAATCATTTTATAAAAGCTTTGAGTTTTAAAAGATAAATTTTAAAACATCTTTTTGCGGAAATATAAACTTACCAAAAATTATAAGTAAAACAGAAATTAGATTAAATTGATTAATACACATATTATATATTCCACAAAATATTCAACAACAATTTAAAACATAACATTTACAGACTTAGAGAAACAGTAGAAAACCCAATGAAGGTTACTACTAATGGCACAGTAACAACACTAACGAGAAAGACCCAACCTACATGTTCCATTTCTTCACCAACTGCATCCTGTTGAAACTTGGAAGATAACACCTTGACGTCGTCACCATCTTCAGAACATAGCCTCCAGGTCTAAGAAACTTCCTTCGTCTACTATACGAATTTAACAAATACAACACAACAAGCAATACAGTAAAGAGGTGAGATCCCCTTTCACCAATACCAGTACGGTAGCAAAGAATAATACGAATGACAAAGTCATTCCATTCACACAGATATCACAAATGCAATCATGTTATCAATTTATAAATAAATCAAATAAGCATATATCATAATATAATGAACAACTATAACATTACTAAGATAGATATAACAATTCATACAATATAAAATGCCATAACAGTAAATCATAACAATATAAAAGGAAGATTAAAGGTAACAACAACATATAATATCACAAATAAAAGATAACAATGTACAGACAAAATACAACATATAAACATATAATATCACAGATAAAAGATCACAGATAAAAATATAATCAATAACAACACAGATACATGTGCAATATGACACAATCCTACTCCATGGAGCTAAAAACATACAGACATCAGAGAGAATGACCCGCAAAATCTATTAGTACCACGGCTGCCCAACCAAACTATTGCGCTGTCACACGTTGCGTCTATAGCCCCACGTCACATGGAATCCACTATCCAAGGCGTGGTGTAGTTCACGGTCTCACGTTGTGGCACTACAGGCAATGTACTATTAGACCTTACAAGATCTTGATTAAAAATAGTGTGTGTCGAGTTCATTAGTGTGTTGCCAATCACCACGGCCCAGAAGAGCAACCCTACTATCCACAAATGGAATTTTGCACACCAAAGTCTCCAAGTTCATTCAAAATTGAACCACACTACGTTTATCGCACCGACAACACGATGTTATTCACCTCATCAATCAATCCACCAAAAATGGCATTAAATCAATGCATGATAAAATAAGAAATTACCAAAAATACCCTCAATGGTATATAAAAAAATATATGCCCTCAATGGCAAAAATATGAAGAAGTCCCACCGGACAAAATCGTTCCAAAGCCTCAGACGGGTTCACCTCATAGCCCGATAGCGAAAAATATACAGAATACCCTCAACGGTATAAAATATACAGAATACCCTCAACGGTATAAAATATACAGTTTCGGTCAATCGCGTAGAAATTTTATCGCGTTTTCACAATCTCGTCATTTTTATAAACGTTTTTAAATCGCGTAAACATATTTTACTATTTTTAAAATCGCGTAGAGTTTTTAACACATTTTCTCAATCGCGTAAGATTTTTAAATCATTTTCTTGTCCGAATTCCTTAAAAATTACTGTTTAAAACAAACAGAAATAATATTTAATATGTTTAAATTACGTAAAATATTTTTCATACCGCATACTGTCTTTTGGATATCTTTTCTATCTTGTTTGTTCATTTTTAATAAAAATTGACAGTATTATGTTTTAGAAAACTTATAATAATGGTTTCCTAACTTTTCTGTAAAAATTTATGTTTACTTAATTTTTAATCGTATAATTTAACTTTATGAAAATCACTAACATGCTTCAAAATATAATATGAGCTATATGTTAGAAATTTTACAAAAGTTATTGTATTTACTTCTAACAAGTAAAAATCATTAGTTTAAATTTCTTAAACTTAATTCTAATCAATTTATTTCTTCAAAACTCATTGTAATAAAATCCTTTTTGGCATTTATTACTTAACCTTAGTTGAAAACAATTCTATAAATCAAAAACATTTAAATTTGGCATATTGGTCAAAAATCATTCTATGCTTTATAATTCATTCCTAATTATTTCCATACATTTAATCTTTTATAAAACTCTTGATCTAGTTTATTTTTATTAAATTATCTAGTCAATAGTTAGAAAATAAATTTGGATCAAAAGTATGTGGCATGTTGGCCAAATTTAACAAAGTCTTTGCATTTGATCTTTAAATTATTTTTCATCTTCTAAATCAATGTCCAATTCATTATATTACCTAAATTCATTAAATCATTGTTTTGGAAAATGGTTTTAGAAATCAAAACATTCAACTTAGGCATGTTGGCTGAAATATACATAGTTGCCATTTGATCTTTAAATTCATCTTTCTTGCTTTAAACCAATTTGTAATTTGTCAATTTTCCTAAGTTAATTAAATTCCACTTTTAGAAAATTGATGAGAACATTTTGGTTCTCCTCTTTGCCTTGAGGCCGTGAGCTTGGATTTGCACATGCTATTCACATTATAATAGTTATCATGCATCTATGAACACATATCATATATTAAAGCACTCATAGAACACATACAAAATATTAAAACTATTAGACATGCTTTCACACATAATCAATCACAATTAGGGAAAACAATAAACAATCAAGTGAATGAATCCTTATGGATTCTTCACCACAAACACAAACATTCCTCACCACCAACACATGGTTGATGAGGGTAATCTCCCTCTTACCTCTTGAAGAACCTCCAAAGCTCCTTGTATGTCTCCTTCAAGCAAATTTTCTCCACCAAGAGCTTCTTGAAAATCAAAGAAAACATACAATATTAATACCTAAGGCTCTAAACTAGAATAATCATGGATTAAAATCATGATTAAAACTTTGAAATGGATAGAAACATGAAAATTAAAGAACCCTACCTTCAAGGCTTCAAACTTAAGCTTTGAAGAACATGATAGAAAAAGGGTGATTTAGGCTTAGGTTTCAACTGCAAAGTGTCTTGAAATGAAGTAAGAAAGTAAGAAATAAGGTAGTTTAGAATTATAGAAGAAAGAATAAGGATATTGGGTGGGGAGGCCGTGAGGTTGGAGAAGAAAAAGAGAAGAAATATTTGAGAGCTTTTCTTGTTTGATAGCTTTGAAGAAAAGTGAAGACTTTGATTAAATGAAAACAAAGTCTTCTATTTACTATGCATGGCCGTGAGATTGCTTAGGAGATAGGAAGAATGAATATAAATTGAGATAGCTAAAATAGAAAAATGACCAAATATAATTAAGTAGGCAATTTGGCTTTTATTCAAATGCATGGTCGTAAATGCATTGAGAGGAAGAATGAATTAAAGTGTTGAAATTGTATTCCTAAAGGCATGCAATTGTCGTAGAAGCATGAAGAGAAGCCACCAATGTGGACTTTGTCTCACTTGGTTAATTAATGAAAGATAGCAAGAATTGAATGATAATATTTGCTTCACCAAAAGCTTGCTTTGCCGTAGAAAGCAACAAAGAAAAGCCATCAATATTGACTAGTCTTCCTTTCATTCAATTTGGCTTTCTATATGCATTTCACAAAGTCTTCTACGTGAATTTCACTTTGTGAATTTGGCTATTAGAGCAATTTTTTTCTTCTCCTTCACCGTAGCATCAACAACTTCAATAAGTCTAATATTTGTTTAAAAACTTGCTTCCTATTGGTCCTTAAAGAGTCAAGCTATTATTCTTGACCAATTTCTATTGGTTGAATATTTATTAACTTGATTCCTATTGGTTGCTATTTTTGTTGACCAATTTCTATTGGTGCACACTGTATATTTTATAGTATACTTTAACCAATGAACAATAATTACTGTTTATAAAGTCAGTGTTTATTGTCTAATGGATAATAAAATATACATAGATTTTTTATCTTATACTAGCAGAGTAGCAATTATTATTGATCATTTTTCTACTGATTGCCCTTGATGAGTCATAAAGCGAGTCATCAAAGAGAAATTTCTAGAATATGTGACTCACTACGATGAGTCAGTATGATGAGTCATCGTGGAACTATCTAGAACGGGTGAGTCAGCATAGATATTTTCCAAAACAGGTGAGTCAGCATAGCGAGTCAGCATGCTGAGTCACTGACTGTGTCATAACTACATCACTGGCTGTGTCATCAATGGTGAGTCACAGCATTGAGTCATCAACTGAGTCATCAATGATGAGTCACAGTGCTGAGTCAGCATGGTGAGTCATCATAGAAGCTTCTGGAACAGGGTGACTCACTACGGTGAGTCACGGGGCGAGTCACCGCTTCGGAACCTTCCGGATCTGCCGAGTCATGGTGTTGAGGTGTCACGCCACGTGTCGAATTTCTATTGGCCCGTTGCGATGAGTCACAGCCACCAATTTTGACTAGCTCCTCATTAGTCCACGTGTAAAGCACTTGATGACTAAACGTGGGTCTCGCAAATATTTTCGGGTTCGCTGTCACTTATTTGTACTGACTAATAAAATAATATTATAATAATATAAAATTATTTTATTTGACAGTTAAATCCTAAAAATTAAAAGATTCACAACAGTATCATTTAGAATTGGGTTTAGTAAGATCCCCCAGCTCTGAATAATTAAAACAAGATTTCCCCGGCCCGAAAAATTTTAAATTTCCTGACTCAAGCAAATCACATAAAACACCCAAATAAAATCACATACAGTAATATAGAACATCGTATCATACAGAAAAATTTAAAACAGTACATTCGGGATGTAATGGTCATTTTCCCATTTTTCCCCACAACCGAGCAAATCACTCAAAACACTCAAATAAAATTACAGACAGTATTATATATCTGTATTTCACACAGAAAAATTTAAAACAGTAGTTTGACAAAATTTTTATTTTACTGTCTCGAAGCAAATTACGCAAAATGACCAAATAAAATTAGAGCCTGTAAAATATACTTGTATTTCATACAGAAAAACAAGAAACAGTAAAATCAGGACACAACGGTCATTCACTTAAAAGTTGGGGTGTTACAAGAATCACCCAAAAATTCGTCCTACAGCCCAAGATATGACCCAACTACTACAAACTGTTCAGGCCCAGTTTCAGCACCTCTATTTTGACTTTCAGACCCAATATCACCATCAAAAAGCTCGAATCAAGTTTTGTGTTCAACATGAAAGTTTTAGATCTGGGTCTTAACTTTCAAATGTCCAAATTTCAGTCCAAGATAATTCTTGCAGCCCGAGTTATGCTCTGATTATTGTACACTGTTCAGGTTTCAGACACAAAACTCGTGTTCTGTCTTCCAAGCCCAATTAGCTCTACTAGATGTCTGATTGAGACTTTGAGCTCTTCATCAAAGTTGTAGAACTCTCTCTTATCTTTCCTACAAGGTAAAATTCATAATTATCAGACATTTAAAACTCAAGATATAGCCGAAATATAGAAACAACATAAGACCAAAATAGTGCTGAAAAAATCAATTAAGTCCAATTTGAGTCCAAACTTACAAAACATAACTAGACTTAATCAATTAAGTACATGGAGAGTATAAATGACTAAAAATGAGGATTTATTAATGTATAAAATATGTGATTATCACGAGGCAAAGGTTTGATTAGCAGGTAAATTTTCAAATTCATTTGACTCATACATGTATATTATTATCTTGTTCATCTCAAAAAGAAAAAAAATTGAATAACGGCGATCCGGAAGGAGTACCATGACTTTAATTAGTTGTGGAGCCCCAGCCTTTGAATGACCCATCATTGACTTGGGTTTAGACCTTCGCACTCCGGTCTTTAAATAAGGATAATGTGTCATGCTCTGTAGAGAGCCATTCTCAGTGTCTCAAAGTTTACCTTTTAGGTAAGCTGAGATGATGGGTAAATAGAAGTGCCCCGTGTTAGCATACTCGCGTGACTATGCAATTGAGCTAGATCTTGTGATTTCAGGCCATGGGCTCTCTAGCAACCTCTCACTGACTGTGGTCGTTGGTGGTGGCTGTCAGATTTATACACTTTAATTAGTTGCGTCGTAGCTCAATCCAAAATATCCCACAAGCGAGAGGGAGAAGAATTCCAAGATTGGCTAAGCTGTCTTAGTATTACTGCACTGGTGACACACAATATAAAGATATGCCACCTTGTATATAGCTTTTAAGTGAACTATCTCTTTGGCGAGGTCTTTTTGGGGTTTCTAAGCTTCTTTACCTAAATGGTTTCTTTGAAGCTATAAAAAAAATTAAAAAAATTATGTGTTTCATAATTTCAGACTTTTCTAATTACAACCAGCCTATCCAAATAGGAGCTATCATTACATTTTCTATTCATTTCCTTATTTAAACACTTCATTTTCTTCATTTTCATCCAACTCATAATTATTCAAAGGGAGGATGAGTGCAGAAATGGAGGGAGCTTCTGTTCATAAACTTACAAATATATGTGTATTTTGTGGGTCAAGTTATGGGAAGGGTTTTGAGTTTGTAAACGTAGCAAGCACTCTTGGTTAAACACTTGCTACGATGAACATGCATGTAGTATATGGAGGAGGTATCATTGGGTTAATGAGGGTTGTATCACTCTCTGCACATCTAAGAGGCAGTCAAGTTTTAGGTATCATTCTTGGACCTTTAACTCAAAAAAACATCACTGGAAAGACAATTAGGCTAGAATTTAAAGTATGATCTATGCATGGACGAATGAAAGCAATGCTTGAAAACCCTAATGCATTCATCACCTTATCGGGTGGTTTTGGTACTTTGGAAGAAGTTTTTCAAATCGTCTTTTGGGCCTAACTGAACATCCACCATAAACCCATAGGTTTGTTGAATGTTAATAATTTCTTTGATAATTTGTTATCTTTTCTTGAACATGTTATGGAACAGAACTTTATCACACATTCGGCAAGGTAACTCCTTATCTCTGCTTCCACTGTTGATGAGTTAATTGATAAATTACAAGTTTTTGTTTATGAACTTGATCCAACAATAGCTCAGATAGATAGGTCAGAAGGAAGCAGTGAGGGAAGCATCTTGAAATGCAAGTCTGATCTGATACTTTATCTATAACTTTCCTTTACTTTTCATTTTATTCATCGTACTTCGTTTCTGTTTAAATTTGTGTCAGGTTTCTCTTTTCAATGATTGCCACAACATGTAATATCTTCTATCATGTACTCATCTAAATTTTAACATTGTGGACAATGTTGTGATTTGGTTTGGGGGGAGGATAGTTGACATTAAAAAAAAATTAGGAACTATGATATAATTGTCAAGAACTTACTAAACCAATTAAGGATAATAGAATAAGGAGTAAATTTTACTCTTGAGACGCATCTAAATTAGGAAGTATGTTTATTGATATGATTGTTAGAAACCTACAAAATCAATTAAGAATGACAGAGTAATGAGTAAATTTTACTCTTGAGGTGATTTTACTCTTGAGATGCATTTTAATTGGGGAAGTGACTATTTTATGTAGAAGTAGCAAATGGATTCATGAATCATAACATAAATTGTCTTCTTTCTTAAAAATCACATGTCTGGATATAAATGTAAATTAGGGGATTGAGAATGATAAAAATATGCCTTGTGAGATTTTGAGCCTATTGATGAATGGATTAATATTTGTATCATTCTCTTCTTTCTTCTATGATTTTCACTCATGGAATTGTTACTCTAGAACTTGCTTTGATTCTTTTTTAGGCTACATTTTCACATGCATACATAAACATGATTGAGACATTTTTCTTGAAATAGATACTTTAACCAAATAGCTAACTTTACATATTTTCCTTTGCTTAACTCCTTTGAGCTTATTTGACCATTCATTATTTCTAGCTCATTACGTGTCTTAAATGAAAAACCATGTTCTTACCCAACCTTAGGGAATAAGAGAACATTAGCTTTGTTATTGGATAAGTTCTTGAATAAGTGTGGGGGTGTGTGTGCAAAATGGTTGTTGAAAAAGGAAATAGTGGTTAATTGAAAAAAAATGTATATTTATATCTAAAAAAAAAACGAATTTGTTAAGAAGGGCCAACAAGGCAAAAACGGAAGAGACAAGAATATGTAAAGCGAATTTGTATTAAGTGGAGTTGGGATGAACTTTTATACTTGTTAATTGAACTCAGCTCTAACGCTCTTTTATTCTCTTTGTTATTTAACTTGTCATATCCATATTACCCTCCTCCTTTACCTTGACCCCATTACAACCTTGAATAAAGTCCTTTTGATTTGTGTGTGCATGTGTTCTGGGTAGTGGAGAAGTAGAAGATAAACAAGCTTATAGTAGTGTAATTTTTCATGGATTGAATTGAGTGAAATACCTATTTTTTTTAACGGTTGAGGGATTGAGAGTGAATCCTGTGAGGATCTATCATTCTTGATTCATTCTTTCCAACTGAAGTATCCTTGCTTGTTAGTTTGAGATGTGGAGAAATGTTACCTCATTAATATTTTATTCCCTTGAATCTTTGGTTGCTCTTCATGTTTATAAACTTTTAGATTTTTTAATATCATTAGAAATTGAGTCTTTTAGAGTTTTTAGCTTTTGAGTCTGTGTCGTTTTTCCGTGTTCCCTAGTTTTGGTCTTATGTGTTTTGCCTAGGAGTGCAAAAGTTAAGTGTGGGAAAATTTAATAGCAATATATTTTATTCATTTTATAGTCCTTGCATTGGCCTTCTTAAGATTCAATTAGGCTTAATTAAGTTAGTTTTGTCACAATTTATGATATTGAGCTTAATTGGATTATTGAAGAAATTATTGTTTGAATTAACCTTAATTTATCTATTTGGCAGTGTTCAGTAAACTAGCTATATTTTAAGTTAAAAATATTTGATTGTTGTGATTCTGGTCTTGTAGGAAAGCTAAGACAATTCTCTATAACTTTCATGAGACCTCAAAGAGCTAAATCACACGTTTGGATAATTTAAATTGGAGTTGAAGCAATATTTAGAGTGTTGATCCTGACAGCTTGACCTCTGCGCACTCATCAGCCCATAACTTGGGCTATAGGAGTTATTTCCCTGAGACTAGTGGCATTGGAAAGTTAAGACCCAAATCTACAACTTTCATGAAAAACACAAGAGCTAATTTAAATGGCTTGGAAGTCAGATTGGACTTGGAAGTCAGAACAGAGGAGTTGTAGTTAGGCCTGAGCGGTATACAAAGATTGAGTCATAACTTGGGCTGTATAAGTTATTTTGGGTTGACAAAGATTGAGTCATAACTTGGACTTTTGTGAATACTACTTTTTAAAATTCTGACGGCAGCCATGACTTCAGCACCGAATCATTCGGGAGACAAACATCTCAATAATTTTCCACTCACTCACAATTATCAAACAACTCCCTTAGCATTATCCACTCATTATCAAACCACTCCATTATCATTTTGTACTTCTCAAGCTCTATAAAAAGGAGCATTGGCTAATCATTTAGGCATCTTGGCTTAGAGATCAAGATCATGTTATTGTGTTATTTGTTTATCTTATTGTAGTTTTCTTTTGTTCTAAATAGAAGTTATGTTCATCTTTTTCTTCTTCTCTCTTTCTTTCTTCTTGTTCATGAGTAATTAATTTTTATTTTGCTTAGATGAAAGGGTGAAGCTTTTGGTAATAAATTAAGGTTAGATTAATTTCTTTCTTGTGCTTGAATGATGTATTATCAAGTGATCATTATATGTGTTATATTTTGTTTTCAATCAATTTAGAAACCCTCTTTATAAAGTAGAGATCTTGATTCATTGTAGACAAGATATTGACACAATGAATTCTTGAGTCCATTTACAAGTGTTGGCGTTAGTGGATAATTAAAGGAACCATAATATAATTACATATATAATATTAATTGAACTTTGAATGTTGTATTTTTCGATTGGAACCTTTATTATGTGTGGATTTCAATTGAGTTATAAAAAGAAATAATATTGTCTTTAATTTATTACCAAGAGTGGATCTCCTAGTCCAAACAAATCTTTTTTTATTTGTGAACAACTTTTATCACCTTTATTATTGTGACAAATCTTTTTCTTACCTCAAATAATTTTTCTTCATCAATTCCCTATAGATCGACTTCTGGCTCTCGAGAATTTATTACTTGAAACAACCTATACTTGGGTTTATAACTTATAATTCGCATCACATATCACCTAAAACGAACACATATGTGTAATGTGTTATTTTATTCAAATGTTTATTAAAATCTGCATGTAATGCTGTGAAAGCTATATGTATGGCTATTGATCAACAAAAAATGGATATGCAATCAATGAATTAGTGATATGTTACAATGTTATTACAGTTACTATATTGTAAATACTTAGCTTCGCAATTAACATAATGATATTGATGTTCAAATTTATGGCTATTTGTTTAATATTTACACTTACAAACTTGATGATTTTACTTGGTAGAGGTTGGCCAATCGTATGGTGCTGGACGGCATTACACATGGCAGACATTGAAAACAAATTTTATACTTTTCTCTTTGGTTTAGTTGTTTAGTTACCATTTAGGCATCAAGATCAATGTCTCTTATCTTGTCCTTTGTATATATGCTTGTTATTTCTAAGAATGAAAGATGCTTATGTAGGTTATATGTAACCAACATAATCTTATGTTGTATTTGTACAATTCTATGATACTCATTCACATGATAATATCCTACTTTCTTCCTTTGCAATTGATGCGAGTGATCCAAATGAATTTTTTACTATTCTAACAAAATATAGTGCCAACTGATAACATATTTAAATTAATAATATTTTTGTTTCTCTTTCAAACATAAATTTTTAAAAAATGTTTTATTTTTTTTTATTTTTTTTTATAGAGATTGCCAATAAAATTTGTAAAAAAAAAAAAAAAACTTTGGAGCAAGTTATTGGATCTTTAGAGATTTGATGGAAAAGGTTGGATAGGTAAATTAGTTAATAATATGAGGAGGTCAAATGGATTTAAATTTGGGCATAATTTGTAGTCCTACCGATGTTGTAATTTATATGTATTATTCATCCTCTTATCTGGTTAATGAGCATTAAGAAGTATTGAATATTGACTCTCCCTAATTTTGCATGAAATTATCCATTATCTCACAAATACCATAAGTATTTGTTTGATTTGCTCATAATCCATTATCTCCCTGCTTTTCTCTCCTTATTATCTTTATAACGCGTTCAATGAGAATGCAACTTTCTATTCAGATGCCCCATGTTTATGTTTAAATTGTCTTTCATTTTGTTTGATGTTTCTATATTATGTCTTTGAAAGTCCATTTCTGATGTTTGATTTCTCTAGAATTCTCTTTATCCCTCATGTGCCTTTCTAACTACATGACTCTACATATCATTCGGCCAAGCTTCCAAACCGGTTTACGATTGGGTTGTTTCACGCTGTATTGAATCTTCATCGTATCAGGTATGGGTTTCTTTTGTTAGTAGAAATCTTCTGTAATTTTTCTAGATATTTGGTATGACGCATTTTTTTGGTTCAAGTTAATGATTTTGTTCAAACAATGGAAATTTTCTTCAAGTGCCGCTCATTTTAAAATTCCCTGTTATTCGTGCCACAAAGGCTTCAAGAACAACTTATTGCTTCGTTGGTCTAATCTCACTTGTGGAGTAGGTAATTGGTTTCTTACAAACTTACTGTGTTTTGATACTACAGTTATTCCGGTTTTACCTTCTTTTTTTTTTGGCTACAAACACGATACCTGCTGTTTTGAAAATGGCCTGTTGCGTGGAGTTGGCACCGAGACCTCCAATCATTTATTTTTGTATGTGAGAGGCAAACTGGTTCTTGATTTGCATTAAAGTTCATTTTTTTTAGTCTATGTTTTCTTCTCATTATATTCCATGATATTCCCACTGCATCGAACTTCAATGCAGGATAGTGCTAGTCCCCAATGCTGGCTAGAGCAGAGAGATAACTTCCATTATGAATGTGAATATAGCCTGAGAGAGATCAAGATGTAAAAAGTTGTAGAACTGTCCAAGCTAATGGATATTTCATCCATGAATAGAGCATTTGCTGGTCCAACCAGCATCTCCCCTGGTCCAAATCAGTTGTTAATAAGTGATAGGGGTGGGCATAAAACCCAAAAGAACTAAACCATTCCATAAATTGAACCAAACCTAACCATTTAAAACCATTTTAGAGAGAATCGATTCTCTTGATTGAACCATTTTTAATAATTTTACGATCTGGTTAATTGGTTTCTTATTCACTCCAATTAACTTGGTTAACCCAAACCACATTATGAATTACCCCATTACACAAAATCAGATCTCAATGTCAAATTCCCAAATCCACAACAAAGAACCCTAGTCCCCTTTCTGCTTTACGAAGCAAGCAAAGTAGCATCGAATAACATCTTATTTTAACGAATTAATCTCTACGCTAGTGAAGCTAATCTCTGCAACTCCTCGTGAGCCTCCACTCTGAATCGCTCACTAATTTCTCTCCTCGTGAAGCTGCTGCAACTCCTCCTCTTCACCTCATTGCTGTAACTTTTGATTTGTGAAAGGTAAAATACGAATTTCCATTTCATTTCATTTTACGCTTTCTCAGATCTGAAAATTTGTTGAGTCTCTCTGTTACTCTTTCTTCGATTCACTCTTCAGATATATCATTGTATGATGATTCTCTCTGAAAATTTGCTATCTCTATCTCTTTTAGCTGTCTCTCATTTTCTCTCTTTTGCTTCTTCACTTTCTACACTCTATTCTCTTCACTCACTGCTTCTCGTTCAACACCAGTACCCATCTATTCCTTTCCTTCTATCTCATTTCTGAGTTTTGTTTATTATTATTTGAATGGTGTTTGTTACTATTCTGCTTTTAGCCCAATTTTTTTTCTTGTTTCTCCAATATAGAAAAAAATGGTAACAAGAAAGAAAAGCATCCTTTGGTGATTTACAATGATTTATGCACCTTTTTTTTCCCGTTTTGTAGCTAAAATAGCAACTTCACTGATTTGGTTGTGTCTTGACTCTTGAGAGTTGAAACTGCTTTCATGACCTTACTGATCTATTTGTTTTTGAATTTTATCTCAGATTTATAATTAAATATTTATAAATCTCTCTAATTTTATAAATGCCTAGTCCTTGATTTAGAAACTAATATGCGTACAGGTCTATTTGATTTAGAAAATGATGATGCATGTTTTTTCCTTGAGCTCATTGTTGTGATGGGAGGATAGTAGTGTTGTTGTTGATTAAATGCTGTCCTTTTTTTTTGTTAAAAAGGAGATAGAGATTTTGGAAATAATTGATGTTGAGGTTAATAATTGACATCTTAGTTTACATACAGATGTCATCAATGGGTGATAAGAATGACTGCATTTCTTTTTAAACAGATCTTAGTCTATTTCTATGTTAAGACATGTTCTCTTTTTAAACATTTCTTGATAATTGATAATTGCTTTATTTGATGTTGATGGAACTCTTACAGCTCCAAGGACTGCATGTGTGTAGTTATTTTGTTATGAGAATAACTACAAGAAATATCAATGAAGCAATTTGATATGGTTCTAAGGAAAATCTATTATCTTAAAGTCATATGAAGTTACTCATCTGTTCACTTATCATTAAATGTAATAATTGCACTGTGTATGTTTTGTATGTTTAATCTCTCATGGCCATCACGGTTTCTCTCTTTCTATCTTTCTCTCGGTTTCTGTTCTCTACAGATTTTATTCCAATTACTGGGCCTACTTCTTCCCTTTCTAAGGAACAGGTTAATGTGATAGTTATTGATGGATGCTTAAGCATTTAACTTTTAGCATATTACTCTGTGACATACTTGTGTAAGAGTATGCTTACCATTAATTAGATATTGTGTGTCATATAATTCTTCTAAATTTCCACATTCTTATATTCAGACTGAAATGACGACTGCTGAAAAAGAACTTGATCAAAATACCAATTTTGATTGGAATCGAATCCAAGAAAATGCACAGGAAATGGAACCAATTTTTGGACTTGGATATACAGGATTGGTCAATCTTGGAAATAGGTAGAGTTGGTCCCTTTTGATTTCTGCTTGTCATAATGTACCTGTTTGATGGTTTTTTGCATCCTCATTTTTCTTTCTTTCAGTTGTTACTTGGCAGCAACTATGCAAGTTGTGTTTTCAACACGATCCTTCTCTTCAAGGTCTTTTCATGTCTCTAATTTTCTTGCGAACTGTTTGAACCCTGTTTGCAGTTACTTAAGTTTCTATTATGATTGCATGTTAGGTACTATATAAAGATATGTGCTTGTGAACATGTAAACTACGTGCAAAAATGAGATGCCAAGTGTCTGTCATGTCATGTTTCAAGACTAAGCATATTCTTTAGTGCTAAATGGTTATTCCTAGATCCAAAACACAGAAAGAAAAAACTTTGTCTATTTAATCCTATTCTATGCTGGCATGGCCTGGCAAGACTTTTCAGTCCATGATAACCAGCAAGTCCCCACAAATGCATGAATAAACACATAATATGATATTCTAACTATGGCTGCTTCCCCATTTTCAATTTCATGGAGCCCATTACCCAAGTGGGGCATTTCCACCTTCAATCATGAAATTAAAATTATACCCCTTTTTTTACTTCACTTCATAATTAATCCATCACTTTCTTCGTGTGTTCTGTTTTTTCAACCTTATTAATTTTCAGTATACATATTTTTATTATGTCTTTATTTTAATTTTATTTTTTGAATATTTATTTTAGTGTATCAATTTATTTATTATATTATATTATTTTTTTATCGATATATTATATTATTCTTATAATGATCATCCATTTAAATATTTTATTAGATACTGACTTTTTAAACAACTATTTATGTGATAGTCTTGAATGTTAATAAAATCAGTTATTAGAATCCTGCTGCTATCTTTTTTCTAGTAGTCATGTTTTGTTATTAATATGTGTATTTTTTTTGAAACCTCAGAAGATAGCCTAAACAGGGAATGTTGAATTACGATATTTTAATTCTTGATTAGTAGTTGGTTTTGGCTGGATTTTGAGTTATTGATTTTGATATCAAAAGCAGAAGGGAATATACCTTAAAAGTTGAAAGTGGATTTCTGCTTCAATGGCTAGTTCCAGTGAAAGGATATAAATTTTGTTCATGCAATTTAAAAGGTTTTTAAACCAATTTTCTGTACTGGTTTTTGAACCAGTTTTCTGAACTGGTTTTTGAACCAGTTTTCTGAATTGGTTTTTAAACCAATTTTCCAAGTTCGAATCGGTTCTGAACCGGTTTTAAGTCTAAACCGGTTCTGAACCCAAACCGGTTCTTAAGTCTAAACCGGTTCTGAACCCAAACCGGTTCTAAACCAGTTCTAAATCGGTTCGCCGAACCCAAACCGATTCCCCGAACCCAAATCGATTCCCCGAACCCAAACCGGTTCTAAACTGGTTCTAAACCGGTTCGCCGAACCAAAACTGGTTCGACTCCAAAAGAAAATCGGTTCGGTTCAAAAACCAAACCGCTTTATCGGTTCGGTTCGATTCAGTTTGGTTTTTTATGCTGAACTGAACCATGCCCACCCCTAATAAGTGAACACATGTTAAAGAATCTTAAATAAGAAATTTTAAATGAAAATAAATTATTTAATATATTAAAAATTAAAAAAAATTTATTTTAAAATTTTTTATTTTGACTTCTTTAACAAGTACTTATAATTTTTTTTTGTGAACATCGCTTTTTTCTTATTGGTCAGCATATTTTCGAAGTCCAAGTTTCTGTTTGTAGACTGAAATTACATGTATTTTGAAAATATATGCATGAATATTCTGATGTAAAAACAGATTGACAGATAAAAATCATTTATTGGCTTTAGTAATAAAATATCAATAAGAGATTGTAAGCTTAGGAATTGAGATGAAGATTAATGCTCAACACCACATTCACATGATATCAAGGTTGCGGTAGTATAACTATTGGGAGGAAAGGCTAACATAACTAAGCATCACAGTGAAATCTTAGGAATAGAAGCTTAAGAGACCACTTTATAGTCATGGTTAGCAAGACGTAACAAATCCTGTAAGTCATCCAACATCATCTAAAAGATGCATGAAGTCGTTACCAATATCAGAACAAAGTCTGAAATTTATGACTGAGTCTAAAACGGAGTATGACGTCAAAACAAAGTTTGGAATGTATGACATAGTCTAAAATGAAGTTTGAAATCTAAGACAGAGTTCGAAACAGATTTTGAAATTTAAGACGGTGACTGTGGCAATTGAGTTTAGATAGAGTGATGGTAAAACAGTGACAGTGAATGAAAGGATTGGATCGGAGTGGACAAAGATGAGGAGAACAACAAAGTTAAATCTAAATTTGATTGTGATTAATAATGATTCTAACGAGTTCTACGAACTCTGCACAACAAAAAAAAAAAGAAACTCTCCTCAAGGTGAATACCATGACTCTGATATCATGTTGAAAATAGTGAAATATGGACACGAGAAAAAAGTCTAGAGAAAGTTTGTGTATATTCTCTTAATTATCTCTGAATTATATCTAAATTAATTAGTGTATACAAGATGATTTCCTATTTATAGGAGAGGGAGTCTGTATAAAGAAGGAAATATAATCAAATATAATAAAAACAATATTGCTAATTATGTGTGAAGCAAACTTATGAGTTTTTTCATGACATTATTCTTATCTTTGATGGTTAAATGTCTACCAAGGACCCTATGAATATGTTCTTGACATTTTTTAATATATGGATTTTAAATGTTCCGAGAGGAAAAGCATTGCTAACTTCTTGTAAGTAAGTCAAAGTTTATCTTTTGTTTGTCTTATTTTAAGTTTTTGATGTAGAATATATACATATAATATATATCTAACAAGAAGAAAGGATCATGACCACTATTGGGTGCGCTAAGATGGACTGTACATATTTTTAACCGTTACTCAATTTGCTAAGCCATTTCAATCATTCCACATTGGCAGGAGAATTAGAGACAAGCTTGCAATTCTATTTGACAAGTCTAAGAACCACTCACCTACATTAACCACCAAAACGCATGGTGTTAACTAGAAGGAGCTGTTAAAGGCTAACTTCTCAAGAGAGTATTTGCTTATGAAAAAGAATTCATTCGTTTACATCTTCAAGCTACTAGGTGGGTTGCCTTTTATTTCTAATTGTTTGATACTATATTTGATTTTATGATTATCTTGAATACATGGTTTTGACTTTTAAATTTTCTCTCGATGCTCTTTTGCTTAGTCATTGTACCTTTTGTCATTGTGGAAGAGTGGTGCTCTGTCTTCTTCCTGAGAGGAAGTTGTTGGAAAACTCCAAATCGGTCGTCTGGTAATTACACAATAAAAATGGGGTGGAATACCTGCAGAGGCACTCCGACCGATCAGTCTTGGAGTCAAGACAGTGATAAAGACAAAGGTAGAGAAAAACGAACATGCCTAACTTAGACTACCAAGCCAGTTTATATAGAGATTTGGGAGACTGACTCTCCAAATACCTTTTGTTAAGGCCATTTAGGATTTTGAAACTTATGTCTGGTCATTATGGTATGAGACGTTATGTCTGGTTATTATGACGCGAGACGATATGTTTGGTCATTATAGTGTGAGACGTTATATCTGTTGGATGGTCGTATTAAGCACGTATTTGTCGAGTTGTTACTCATTCGGGTATAGGCTGGTTGGACTTTGCAGAAATGAGCATAACTTATGATCAGTTGCTAATTGAGTCAGGATGGTTCAAAGCCCTCCAGCTTGGTCATCTGTGAAGATGGACCAAGCTTATTAGTAGTCAGATGTCAATTAGGTCAAGACGATCCACAGCCCCCCAGCTTGGGCAAATCACAAAGTGAATGACCGAGCTTTTTTGAGCTTTTCGTAATTTTTAAGCTTCATCCTTGGGTAACCTTCTGAGGTGACAGGTGAAATCTTTTGTGCATGTATTTTCCTTAGCTATAAATTTTTCCTACTTGATTCGATCTTGAGTTTATTCGATTTAGATTAGTCTTCAAAGGCATCATGGTTTGACCATGACCGCGGATAGCTTCGCATGTCTTCATTTTTTAATGGAAAACTTTGACCTCGAAACTTTTTTTGAGTTTGGTCGACTTTATACGTATGGCTTTTTCCATCAGTGTCTCAATTTAATCGTGATTTAGGCTTCTCCTCAAGCTTGGTCGATTGAGTCAGCACTGAACTGAACATGGCATCAGCACTTGCAATTAGTTCGAGGTTAGCATCTACTCTAAGTCAGCTTCAACTCGGGGCTGGCATTGGCTTGGAGTCGGTCATCAGCTCCGGGCTGGTATTGGCTCAGGGCCAGACATTGACTTGGGGCTAGCATCAGCTGAAAGCCAGTTACTTTCATCAACTGTGCTGGCAGCAGTCGAGAATCGGTTATTTTCATCAGCTTTGTGCTAGCATCGATTGAAAGTCAGTTATTTTCATCAGTTTTGTGCTGGCATCAACCAGCGCATTAGTCGAGGCCGGTTATTTTCATCAACTTTGTGTTGGCATCGACCGGCACATTGGCCGAGGCCAATTATTTTCATCGGTTTTGTGCGACAGTTATTTTTATCAGCTTTGTACTGGCATCGACTGATGCATTGGCCGAGAGCTAGTTATTTTCATCAGCTTTCCGCTGGCATCCGCTGACGCATTGGCTGAAGCCGGTTATTTTCATCAGTTGTGCTGGCATCAGCCGAAATCTAGTTTGACTCGAGTTTTTGGGGCTTTCGCCTGGACTTTCCCAAGATTTTTTATCAACCCGAGTTTCCGAGGCCTTCGTTTGGAATTGTTGAGGATTTAATCTAACTTGTCTTGATTCTGCCATGTAAGTAATTTTGATAATAATACTTAATTGAAATGGATTAAAATAAGTTTTCATACCTCAGTAAGGTTGGTTGTGCCAAGGTGTGATGAGATTGCTCTTTTATGCTATAAGCCTTCTAGATTTCATACGTCAGTAAACTTCATGAACCTTGCTTAGGAACTTCAAATCTTTGCTTTGAGCTGAAAGTAATTTATTAACATTTGATGTCATTAACGCCCCTCTTGCAATTGTAATGACTAGTTCCTTATGGCTTTATAAGTTATAGAATGAATGTCCTTTTGAAGTAGCTATCTTCAGGAATGTCAATAATCATCACATGATATATACGGTTGTCAAATAAATTATTCACCTCCTTTTAAATTTCAAAATCTTTCACTAAATGGGAATGAATGAGTTGGAAATAATGGTAAATGAGTGATAAAAAATGACAATAAAATATATGTTATGCAATTAAATCGATGAAGAAATGGTAACAATTAATGTCAAGCAAATGACAATCTACATTTATGAGTTTTGATGACATAATCTTAATGATATTCAAATTTCAAATTGAATGGTAGTTAATTCAATGCATTGACAACAATAAAGTTATGCCAATAATATTAGTGATCATTAATTGTATCCATATAAATGAGAATGAATGTCTACTAAATGGTTATTAACTATAGGACATTTACTTTTAACTGATGTATGCCAATAAATTAACATCAAATACATCAAAGAGTTTACCAAAAAAATAGCATCAAAGACAAGCAATATATGTAACTAAATGGTAATTGAAACAGACACATTAAAGGCAGTAAATGGAATGTAATAAAAACATGAAGAAAACGTATAAAAATTATCAATAAAAAATGAGAAATGATTTATCTTCCTATCTAATTTTTTTACTAATCTTTCTAATTACTAAATGGAGAAAATATTAAATACTTTTTATGTTTTTAAAATATTAGATGCATTTACTTTTTCATTTAATATTTTTTCATTTAGTATTAAGATGATTATTAGAATGATTGAATAGGAAGATATATCATTATTCAATGGAATGTAGTAATAAGCTAATGAATAGGATTCAATAGCAAGCCAGATTTTAGTTAATGGAAATGATGGCATGACAATGGCGTTGATGGCTATAACTATTGGAATAATTTACTGACTCTTAAGGTCCAATATAAATGAATAACAAAAAATGGTGATAAGTAGATTAAAGTTATGCAAATAAAATTCATATACTTATAACTTAAAAAGTTCAAAGTAAAATAATAAATATATAAAACTATAGAATTTTAAAGAGAATTATATTCTCTTTTATTGAAAGGCATGATTGTGTATAATCAAAATGAATCTCCTCAATTTCTTAGAATAAATGGTGTTATTAATGGCATTAATTCCGTATGAATGTCATTTTGAAGCATTTATCCTAAAAATTGATAATAGTCACCATGTAATGTATAGCCGGTCAAACAATTAGAAATTAACGTAAGAGAAAGATATTAATGACTAATAAATGAATTAATAATAATAAAGGAAATGAATGTTAATTAGATACAGTTATAAATGTCAATTACAAATTAAATATGGCTATTTTTGTAAGTTACATAGTAAATTGTATTTATGTTAGTTAAAGGAAAAGAACGTCAAATTATTGCTAGTAATGGAAAATTTTATGACTAGTAAATATGGCTAGTAAATTTATTATTATTTTTATTATTATTCTTATAACTGAAAGATTAAAGCCATGCAATTCCTTAGTATTTGTATTGTGAAATAAAATAGCAAATACAATGGTAATTATTGCTCATTCAAAACCATTATTCAAAATAGAGTGATATACTACACGAGAAACATGTCAATTAAATAACAATTATTATCTAGGGGTGGGCATGGTTGGGTTCGGCATGAAAAACCGAACCGAACCGAATCGAACCACTTTTCTAGTTCGGTTCAAAAACCAAACCGGTTTTCTTTTGGAGGTCGAACCAGTTTTGGTTTGGAGAACCGGTTTAGAACCAGTTCTGAACCGGTTTAGAACCGATTTTGGTTTAGACTTGGTTTGGGTTTAGAACCGGTTCTGAACCGGTTTGAGTTTTAGAAAACTGGTTTAAAAACCAGTTCTTAATTGGTTTAAACAACTCCTGCCGTAAAGAAATAAAAAACAGAAAGCAGAGTCAGTAATTGCACAAATATTTGATATTTGCGTGCATTATAACTATTAAGTTGATTCATTCATCTAAATTTACTATGTGCAAACAACATCAATCACTAGATTTGATACCAAAAAAGGAAATCTTCAGTAGAGTTTGATCAAAATGTGATAGGCGCCTCTCAACTAACCTTAGTTTCTCAAATAATGAATTTGATATCTAGTCACAATAGATCCATACATCAACTAGAAAGTCAAATCCTTCAAAACATTATCTTAAATGAACTCTGATATTTATTACCAATATTCATCAATAATCTTGAGTTCAGGGTACAAGAGGACTCGGCCAAAAAGCACGCTTCTGTTGGATTAACTACAAACTCAACCAAGTTCAGAATTTTTTGTCAAACTCATCGTGTTGCTAACATATCTTTGTTGTGGATTGAATAAGAACAAGCAAACACTTATTTTACATATGGGGAGGGGGTACATTTTGTCGTACTTAGGTTTTGAACCCAATAGG
The DNA here is from genome assembly GCA_029884605.1 of Ormosia emarginata. Taxonomy (NCBI): domain Eukaryota; kingdom Viridiplantae; phylum Streptophyta; class Magnoliopsida; order Fabales; family Fabaceae; genus Ormosia; species Ormosia emarginata. The sequence goes on from JAQQTP010000090.1 coordinate 15,436,088, forward strand.
TAAGAGTAAGAGCTCTCAAACCCAATGCATGGTACATGACCAGCAGCCGCAAGACATGTACTTATCCTCGCTCAATGAATCATACGCTAACCTAAAATGGTTACTGAATATTAAAGATTTCTTCTAAACAAACTGATTTAAGGTAGTCAATAAATATCTACATTTCTTCCCGCATTTCACCCATAATTTTAATGTAAGCATAAAAAGAACAACATTTCTGACTTCTAGACTAGAAACTTTCCTACTATCATCATTCATCAGCCTATCTAAGTTTCTAAATTTTCAAACATGTCATCAGTCATCACCACACTTCATACCACTTCACCAAATGTTACTGGGGCATACATGTCAGATAGCTTAACATCACGTACCCTTACTCCTCTCAATTTCTAAACATCCAAAGTCAACCACTAACCCAAATACCAGGAAGTAGGAACACGAACTTTCACACACTCTCAGTAGTTCTTAAAATACAGACCAGATTACAAACTTTAATAACGTAAGTTTTGCTTTAACTTTGTGCACCACAACAGAAAATGAAAATCTAAATGAAAATGAAAATGAAAATGCAAGAATACAAAAAAAATCAAGGGTTCTCACCACTCGAAGACCCAGCACTACAAATCAATGGACGCAGCAGAAAGAAATTGATAGAGTTGCAGATCGACGCACCAAGCGACTCGATGAGGACGCAGCAGAAAGAAATCGATGAAGACAGAGTCTCAGATCGACGCAGAAAGATGAAGATACAGAGTTGCAGATCGACGCAGAATCGGGAGCTCGATTTGAGCCTGAATGTATCGCCAATTGTGCAATTCTTGGTGCTTGATTGGGGGTTAGGGTTCAGTGAATTGGGAGTAGGGTTCAGTGATTTGGGGGTTAGGATTGATAAAATTTGAGAGGAATTTCTGAAAAGTGAGAAGGATGAGTGAACTGATAACGTTGGGGGAGGGTTGGTTATTGTAGTGAACCGGATTGGATTGAGAATGAGTTAACCAAACCATTTTTATAAAATAAAAATCGGTTCATGTTAATAACCGTGTAGAAAAAATTGGTTATTTTGAAGTGGTTCGGTTCAGTTTATAAATTGGTTTGGTTTATTTGGTTTTTTTGCACACCCCTATTATTATCATACAAATTATAGTAGGGAGAGACCAATTCCAGTTAAAGAAGAGTAATTATTAATAATGATAAAATGTTAATTTCATGATACTATTACAATTACAACCTAATGGTGTTATGTCATAAACTAATGGGTTTCTTTTTCTCCTAAGATATACAAAAGGCATACCAATGGTAGCAAGACACGAAATTAAATGATATTATGTGGTGAATGAATGACAATTAAAGACATGAGCATCTAAATTTTAAAAATCATGAACATGCAAAGTAACTTGCAACAAGTCAATGATG